>JAFMSR010000006.1:35187577-35819660 GCA_022818135.1 Saxidomus purpurata | reverse complement strand
GACTGGTGTAATGGCTCAATAAATCACACACGCTTGCAAATATCGATAAAAGAAGGGTAACTCTTGAGACACCGTGATGACACATGAAATTTGACTTGATTCCCTTGTTTTTTGTGATATCGGTCGTGGTCATGTAAGTTTCCCATATGTCGTCGGCCTCTGATGACGGTTGCATAGTCTTCGTCGGCGGCGTTGTCGTGGGAATATCTGTAAGAAATATTTTGATTTATGATTTCTGGGAATAATAGGTTGATATGATCGATGGAGAAATTTTTCATCCACGTCTCCGAAATAAAATTTCTCCAACGTTACTTCTATAGAAATAAATTAAGAAAGGACGCCTATGACATCATTGTTGTCCTCTTTTAGAGCGTCTTATGTTCTCAACAAAAAGAAACAAAATAAAAAGAGCTCTTGAAAGTATTAAGCAGTAACGTATTTATGAACACGTAGTGTCAATATTTGAATAGCTGGTGATATCTACGAAAACAGTTCGAAATTCCGCAGATAACAGGAAGTTCTTTTACTTGCATAACCAGAAACACTGGGTTAGGATAAGGATAAACAGAATAGCCCAAGGGAAGATCATGATTGAATATGTTAAGTTCGTTTGAATGACAAAAAATAGAAAATCAAATATTCAAAACATGGTTTTGTCATTGTGACAGAAATCCGATCACATCTAGAATCTAGTTCTAAGAAGCCATGCTTTATATTTCTACCACTGCCATCAGATTTAAGGACATTCCCTAGCACAAACAATGCTTATAGTATATGGATGCTACAGAATGGTATTCAGGATCAATTCCTTGAAGTCCCAAAGTTGTAACTGAACTTTCTATCTTAATAAATCAGTAGTTGCCATCTAGAAACATGCAGTCATTCTTTTGGAGCAGTGCTTGTTCCTTTGAGCTTTCACAATACTTAGAGCTTATGACCTTTTCATCTATTTTATTTAATAAATGAGAATTTAAGATAACTAATATAGTAGTTAAAGTTAATTTATATTTCATTAATTGATTGCACAATATAATTAATGTCCAGCATACATTTCTTCTTGCATATAAATGGCATCGTTTCATTGCATAGGTAATCATTGAGCTGGCCACGGTACTCTGCTTTCAAACTGATCTCCAAACAATCTTCACCTATGAAAAGTAAGTCCCAAAAATCAGACACACCACGATTGTTTGGGTTTCCTATAATAGAAATACGTTGTAAGACAAACTAAACTACATGCCAGTTAGAATGATTGCAATGAACATGTGCTTTAAAAATAAGAAGTGCACATAGTTATCAAGCAGAGAACATATTGATAACATTGTGACATTTGATAACCTTGTGCCTTTAATATCTTTTAACCGCCTTAACGCAGTGGTAGCGCATTCGTCTCGGGGTCAGAGGAGTAGTATAGGCGTCGGTTTGGCCCCACGACTTTGCATACGCAGGAATGACGTCATTCAACAAGGCGGCCACGCACCTGCGATGACGTCATTCAACATGGCAGCCGCTCACCTGCGATGACGTCATTCCTGCGTATGCGTAGTCGTGGCGCCAAACCGACGCCTATACCACTCGCAGGGTCCAATCCCCACCAGTGTCAAGTAGTGGTTTTGTCCGTAAGCAAGACATAATAGTTCCACATTGCCTTTTTCTTTTTCGAGCTTGATTCCATTAATATAAGGTGTAAGATCTTGTTTCGCAATCGAGAAAAAAATTAATTTGTATATATTAAAAGAATGCCTTTAAGCTTCTGATCATAGCTGTTGTCGCAACATTTTTCCATGCTACACTAGTTCTAAAACTTACTAAGGTATTTTTGGTTCCTATACTACAATTGAATTCTTTACAACATAATATATACAGAAAATAACGCACCTTCCCACCAATCGAACCTGTGTATATCCATTTTGGTATTGTCCACCCACCGCCAGTCATTATTGACTTCTGAATCTGATGCACCGACCCAAACACCATGACCACTCGCCTTCTTTAGCAATGTATCTGTAAAATACTCAAATGTTCGGAAATGTTCATTAACTCTCATTATATATAGCAGCAAATCCAACTGATGCAATTTAGTTCGCAGCTTTGTCATCTAAGAATAGCAGAATTTCTGTTTGTTATTTGCTTAGTTCTAAGTTAAAAAGAACGTCTTTAAACCTGCTCTATGATAAAATGTTCATAGTACTTTTACTTCCATGTGCTACATTAGCTAACGCGACGTCCACGCGTTTTTAGAAATGACGTATTTGATTAAAATCATAAATATGTACTTAGGCACGTGAAAACGCTTACATGAAACATTAAAGTCGCAGGACCACAATTAAAAGCAGCTCTGCTTTACATAGAAAGATGTCTTACAGGCGGAAATGACATTTATTTAACCAAAAACAGTCTTAACAAACTTTATCGATGTACATGTTCGAAATATAGAGCTGCAAAAATATTAGAAAGGCTTTCTGGCAACTCTTTTTCGTGAAGAAACGATTTGAATACAAAAGAAATGAATATGTCAACATTGTTTTAGAGTGAATAGAACATGGATCTATCATCATCCTATCAGTATTTTTATTTTACAATATCAGTTAATTCAAAGAGAAACTGGGACTTTAAGGTAAGAACTTTTTTCTATAGAATGGTTCACTTACTTTTAATAAACATTTGTTCTCCACGGTCATATATGTCTGTGAGGTTTGCCTCTTCCCGGATACAAAAGTTCTTAGCGTCTGGCCATATAAATTGTGGTTATGTAAACAACTTATAACAAACACTGAGCCGTTCATACAAAATCCAGTCCGGTTCACACGATTCTGACATGTGCAAGAAAACAGCTGTAAAGTATGAAAGAAATTATCACATGTTCATTGTGATTGTTAATTCCAATAGCCACATCAACCACTAGCGGTAAAATCCGCCGATTTCTCCGTATTGGAACAAAACTTTCCTCACGCGAAAACTCGTAAAAACATAGTTTCAATTTATATTACCAGTCAAAATTGCCATTTTTAGATACAGCTCAGAACATGGTTGAAAACGCAGTACATGCTTTCAAAACATGTGAATAATGAGTTATGCTCAGTTATGTCTCTTATTGAAAGGTGTAAAGTAAAAAAGATCAATTTTTACTGCAATAGTCAAAAAACATTTTCTTAAAATGACGCCCTTTACAACGAATACTACAATGTAGGTACGTGGATATATTTGGAACAGATATATATACATGCATATATATTCTCTGACCAGAAAACTGCATATAAGATTGTTATGTGCCTAAAAATACAACGTTAAATTGCGATGTTACCTGTCACAATATTCCAGCCTAAAAGATACTCCATGTTATTAAAGAAATTACAGGACACTCATTTTCAATATAAGTCCAACAGTCTCATATATGTAGACTGTGAATTAGCTTGAAAAACAACTTGGCCCAATTCTAAGAATTTTGTATTGACAATATAAATATGAGTACATGTATATACGGAAATAATTTACATGTTTATGGTACGCGAAACACGACGTTTGTTTCATTCTGTAACTCATTGTCCTATGAAATAACTAAAAGTGATTGCAGATGATCTTTTTTCGTTTACGTTTACAGTTATGGATATAAAGTTATAATCCAGCCTTTGCACTTGGACAGATTACAAATACACAATTACAACATAAATTAACAATATCAGAAATCATTTAAAAGACAGCAAGTTATCCAAGAAAAATCGCATTTTTGTCAGAAACAGTCAAACTTCATAGCATAAATTAGAAAATTATAAGGAAAAGATTTTCATTGATTTCTTTATATTCAAAGGAAATAAAACGATGATATAGATTTATGTTTTTGGTTATAACTTTAGCAAGAGTCAAGTTGCAAGCACATTATCAATCAGACTACATAGAAAAGTTATCGTTTCTTAATCTTAATTATCGCATGTCCAACGCCCTATTTATAAAAAGAGAGCAAAACTGTAAGCTAATAAACTATTGAACGTCAAACGTTGTTAATTTTATACGTTTGTTATTCAATGTTTCATTATTCTTATTGTAAAACTCATCATTGTTATTCTATATTTCGTTATTGTTATTGTATGTTTGATATTCAATTCAATGTTTTGTTATTCTTATTGTAAAAGTCATCATTGTTATTCTATATTTCGTTATTGTCATTGTATGTTTGTTACTCATTTTCAATGTTTCGTTATTCTTATTGTAAAAGTCATAATTGTTATCCCATATTTCATATCATGGCAGATAAATAAGGATCACTGTGGCTGGTGTTGGCATCTTCATCGGCGTCATACTTTTGTTTACAATTGTTTACAACATGGCTCATAAGACGACAGCCTCTAAATTTCAGAGTTACTAGATCAAAGGTCGAGGTCACAGTGACCTTTATTTTAAAAAATTTATCTATATTTTATAATCTGAATTTTTTTTCGGGAAATAAAGATTATATTTGTAACTTGACAGTGCTCTGGTCCAGGATCCTCAAACTCAAAATAATATTTGTCATGGTCAGTAGATGACCCCTGTTGATTTTTGGAGTCACAAGGTCAAATAGCAAGGTCACAGTGACCTTTAGTAGAAAATGATTTGGTCTTAGAGCCTAAAACTTTGTAGGCTTTTTGGCCATGGTAAGTAGATGACGCTAATCGATTTTGGGGTCACTAGGTCGAGATCTAAGGGCGAGATCATAGTGACCAGAGGTTGAAAGTGGTTTCTGCTTAATGAATTTAAAGTGTTAGGGGCCTGTGACCCTCAAACTTGGTAGGAATATTTATCATGGTCATCAGATGACCCCTATCGATTTTGGGGTCAATGGACAAAGGTCAATGTCACAGTCACCTTTAAGGTCCTGAACTCCAGATGAATGGTCGATCGGATCGGAGGAAGAAAATGCGCGTGACATCATTTCGCGAGATATATATAGATAGAACACCACCCTATATAAATGATTAAATATGAAAATGACGAGATACAGAATATGAATGATGACAGATTGAATATGATGATAAAACATATAATAATAACAATAATCAAATATAGAATAACAATGATGACTTTTACAATAAAATGACGAAACATTAAATACGAGTATCAAACATACAATAACAATAACGAAATATATAATAACAATGATGAATCTAACAATAGGAATAGCGAAACACCGAATAACAATAACAAACATATAAAATTTAGTAACATTTAACATGTCATAGTTTATTAGCTTACAGTTTTGCTATCTAATATTTGTCTTAATAATTAGACGTTTGTTTTTGTGCTTTAACATTCATTTTTTACTTTGCTAGAAAATGGGAAAATGCTAAAATGTGACAATACACAGCGGCGATGTGTTAAAAAGCCCTTTCTATGTGATCTATATCGAGAGAAGATTTATTTACGTTACCCAAAGATGCAAGAAAGTAAAAATATGTAATTGCAAAGAACATAGATCGAAATCAAATTGAATGAATTGCAATTAACCTTGCGATCAGCTTTCCATACTTGCCCTCTTAAACTAAAAAAAAAATGTCCGGTAATTGTTAGACACGGATTTGCAAAGTACAAAATATATGTGATCGAACTTTATTTATTCAGCGATTTTTAGTTTACTGATGTTTAAGATGTCATTTTTTACACTTAATCACGTGACCATTATTGTATCAAGATACCTACTTAAAGAAGTTTTTCTATTTGATAAAGTAAGAATTGTCAAACCATTGACTTTAACTTTGTTTTAAATTTGCCATATCCTGTTGTTAAACTGTCCCAAAGCATTAACTGTAAGTGTGATTTAGATACAAGTGGAAAGTGGTTAATTATATTACAAATGTATCGACTGATTTGGTATTCACACAAGGAACACATTTATTCAACTAAAAACGTTTATCAAGAAAGAGAATGCTTAGATGATAATCATCTCATGTTATATCATGGTCTAGAAAAAGGACATTGTAGATTGTATTCGTTCTTACGGTGGAGAACAAACTCAGAGGTGTCTGCCGAAAATTTAACTACGCATAATCCATGTTCAAAATTTAATATGATTGTAAATTTTCCACATTGAAATTTAAATAATACAATCACTAATATCAAACACTTTTAAGTAATTCAAACAACATTTAGCATTCAGTAGTTGAAGAAGAATTCGTTTACTCACTAAGAAACAAATTAAGAATAGTAAAAATAGGGGCGGTTATCAACGGTTCAGGAGGTGAAATGACATAGTGGTGAAACTTTTAGGGGACATATGGCAATAATTCATTTTTCTAATCTACTAGTCTAGTGAAGTCTTGCGTGAAAGTAGAGGATTAAAAGCATTCTGAACAGAAATGCTTTTTAGTGTGTGAACAGATAAAATTTACTTTGTGTAACCTGCTAGTAAGGTTCCATGGTATGCTTACATGTACAGTGGTCAGACGGCACTTCTCTATTGCCTGGTGACTCAGGAAAGCTAAATAGGGCAACGCCCTTCTTGTTTGTTATTCAGTCCCCCGTCGAAACTTGAGGATATTGATTTGGTGTTGTCTGTCAGTCAGGAGCTATAACTAATGAACCAATGGATAGAATTTCATGAAACTTAGAATAATAATAGTTGTTGCTCTTCAATTATTTTTCTTATCCACCACCTACACCTGCCAACCAATCCCCATCCCGTAGATTTGTTTTTTTAATTCTGAATGCAATACTCCATTCAATATTATTGTTATATTGTTATAATTTTGTTGATATTTTATTGACTGGTTATACAGTCAATATTACAGTGGGGATTCGGTATCGTATGAACATATTTTAGACTGTATGTAAGATATAATTTGTCGTCAGCTGTAACTTAGTTACCACAAGTTTTTTTGTGAGCATAATACGTATTTCCCACCTCTAATGTACCTTTGTTGCATATGTGTATGATTAGTGTATGAATGATTCGTTTTGATAATTTTTTCGTTAGACTATTACTTGGAATGTTGTTTCTCTTGAGTATTTCTAAATACTGAATAAATATACTTGTTTATAGCGAATCCTTACACAAAAGTTATGTTATTTCAATTCATTATTTATGCATTATTTATTATTGTGTAGAAAATATCAAGCACATGTACAAACACTAACATGAATGTGTTAAAGTAGATTGTTGAATAGAAATCTGCTTCAGATATCAACCTGTTATTGAAATGGATGTATTTGGTGAATACCATTATTTAGAGAAGTGTCGTTATATTCGTTTAACATAAACATGTATGAGAAGTTGTAGTGATTATTTACTGCAATCTATTACGAAAAGCCTTGTTTGTAAAAATAACCAGGCTACAATTACGTTACAGTTTATTTTTAGTAATTGTCTGTTATTATTATAATAATAGATAGAGAGATTTTACTTCGATCCAGAAGGTATGAGACCCATATGTGGTATATAAATGCGTATGAACAAATATGGCGCAACAAATCACACTGTTGTTTCAATTACAATAAAGATATATTAAGTTATTTAACAATTATGACGGTAACAATTTTAAAGACTCACAATTCTATAATTATAAGTATGCAAATTCAATTTATGTACTGAAAGTATGATAAGTATAAAGTTTGTAATAACATCAGCCAAAAGACACATTAAAAAAATATATGGGAGGATAAGTGATATACGATATTTAATTGGTAGTACAAATATTTAACTGTATATGTCACTAATACGTGTTTGACAAATAAAAATAATATTTTTTATCAATACTACTAACTATATATGTCACTAGTACATTTGTTCGTGTTTGACAAATAAAAGTTGTTTTTTATCGATATTACTAGCATGTATTGGTGTAACGTGTTTTAGTAACAAATAGTCAACATCTAATTTGTATTTGTGACTTCTGTTTTGTTTCAGTTATTTTTTTCATTTTATATCCAAATTGTCAGATAAATATTTTGATGACCATGTTTCAAACATACAGTCTTTATGATGCATGCTTTATGTTTCAGTTATTGTTTTCATTCGATAAATTGTTTTTTAGTTTTTTCAAAACTACGAGCTCGTATTATACAAAAATGCAACCAATTGTAAATATTCCAACTGGCATCATATGCTTATTGATAAATTTCTTGCTAGTGTGATGCACTTACTTTTTTTCTCGCTTGTGTGGATTGGCAGGCACGTAGGGATTGCTCTGCTTGGCATCATATTAGTTGATGGCGTGTCATTTTTCGCTTCCATAGCATTTACTATTAAAGTCGCCTATCAGTAGCAATAAAGAGACTTCATCAAGGATTTTCAAAGATAGCGCAGTGGATGGTCCATTTAGATTTAAGGACAATAAATCAGAGGTCAAAGTGACCCTAAACAGTTTAACGGTTTTTGGCCAGGAACTCTTTAATGGATAGGGTTTTAATATTCAAAACTTAACTGAGGTCCGTTTATACGATTTAATGTCAGGTTAGTAGTAACAATGAAATGAGTAACAACGAATAGGCAAACGGTGTAGATGTTGATCATATTCAGTAGATGGTCTATACTAGTTTGAAATCAGTTGGTCAAAGATCATAGTCGCAATTGCCTTTGGTTATATGCTCTCAAAACGGTTTTTGACCATATATGTTTAAGCTTGGTAAGAAAATTGGTAATTTTATTTGCTACCAAGATGAATTTATAGCATCCATCACTGAAGGGTGTTAATCAGTCGAAGGTCCGAGTCACAGAAACATACTAGAAATAAACTATTTGTAATATAACTCCTTTCAAGGGTTCGCCTCCAAACATCAAACCCATCTACATGCATTTAGACAATGTAAGTCAAATCATATATCATTTTTGTTCATACTATTTCAATCGTGCATCAGTTTAGTGTATAAGTGGAGGTAGTTGGTGTGGTGGCGAAAGAACCCACATATCTGCTAACCTTTTGCATGCCAGAATGTTCACGATCACCTTGACCTCTGATTTTTAGATAATTGTCGATTCATCGTCAAAATTATAGTTTAAAGGACTACTCTTCTAACACCTCATTTGCCAAAACTGCGATGGCGTTCTATCGGATTTCTTCAAATCATATTGATCAGTGTACCTTTTTTGTAGAACTCAAGTTGCTATCGCAAGCTTCAGCAAAAACTGCATTATCTTTTTTTTAGGTACCATTGACCATTATCAAAATAATATTAAAGGAATCTTCCTTTGGGGCCCCTGTACACGTTATCGTCACATATTAAAATTTGTTTATAAAAAAGAATGAAGAGAAAGGATGGGGGAGGCTTAATACAAATACGTTTCGTTGAAACTCTTTAAGAATCGCCTTATTTTAAACCATTGGTTCATATTGAAATGTAGTTCCCACAAAAATGTTTTAAGCTCGAAAGAATGAGAAGTTTGGACTTAAATGTACAAGTTAAAGTAATTGCATGGAAGATACCTCCTTTATCAACAAAGTATCCTGTTCGGAATATTACTCGTGAGTTTATGATCATAAATCAAGGTCTCTGATCAAGATCACATAACCCTTACCTTTATCTTCCCGCTTGGATTTAAAAATCAATTTGAAAGTTACAACGATCGATATTTGATAGCACAACAACCACTAAAATACTTCTTTGAAATTTCACACAACTCCTTACCTAATAAACCAAATGTCATTTTGCAATAATTTCAGAGAAAATATTACCCTCTATGGAGATTTTCAATGTTGAATTGGCCAAAAAAATGAAAATGTCGCCAAAGTAATTATTTGTGGGATAATGAAATGATTTAATAGGGATGAACCTTCTTTACCCTTTGCCATGATTGTTTCAAAATGTTGATTTGTTAAATTAATATCATATGTTTTAAATGCTTAGAGAAAATCAATTGCTAAATTTCAAATTTTAAAACACTTTATTTAAAGGGTACACACTAATTTTGCAAATAAACCATCAGAAAATGTTAAGATTATTTCATATTCGCTAGCAGAAAAAAATGCTAATCTTTTTCAGTCTGTGTTACTTCGTCTGCTTATAAAAACCACATGGTGCACTAACTTATGTTCAAACATATTATATTACTTGTACATAGAACTGTAGTGTTTTGAGTGCTGTTTGAATATTATTATTGTTATGCGCTGGATAAAGCTTTTTCTAATTCTATTGTGCATTGTTGTGGAAAGTGTGTTGAATAAATGTGACATATTAGAAATTTGAGTTTGATTTATCAAGTGTTACCTGTAAAAGAAGGCGGGGCATATTGCTTTCCAAAGGTTTCTTGGCAGTACCTCGACAGCAGGTCGGTTCAAATTCGGCAGGAATGGCCCCTTCGATTTTGTGGTTAACGGTCACAGTGACATTATGCAGTAAAACTGAATTCTAATCTGTAACTCGACAACGGTCAGGTTTAAGGATAGTCAGGTTTATGACCCCTGTTGATTTTGAAGTCTGATAAGAGGTCTTAACACTTTGAAATTGGTTAAACCAGGAAATTTAATTTCCCAGAATTGATATGGGTGTTGATCCATCTGATTAAAATCATCTCCTCAAAAACGCTACGCTATGATTCCTTTCAGAAGCTCTTGTACTTTAGTTAGATTGGGTGCTGATCGTGACCCGATTCATTTTCAGGTTATATACTTATTGAGTTCAATATGATTAACTGGCATTGACCATTTTCCTTACTGGATGTACAGATTGGAAACCATTTAACTATCTGGTCATTGTGACATTGACACTGTAAAACGATTTCCAGTAAATGCCTAGGTAATATTAGAGACAACGAGGTTTACCATAACCATCAGATTATCTCAAGTATGCGACTTTAACGGTTAAGATGTTGTTTTATTTGATAATATTTCATTGTATAAGTTATACATAGATGTACAATGCCAGTATAAGGCATTACCGCAAATTAAGTATAACTGACAAATGGACCACGAGTTATCACAACATCATCAAACTGTTAGAATGAAGGATAACGACATACTGAATAATTAAGATAATATATAAAATATGAATAACAAAACACCAAATAACAATTACCAAATACCACAAGAAAATTAAATTCTACAAAATTACTAACAAATATTTTATAATAATTACAAATACATTGTGTATACAAAAATAACAAAAGATATACATATTATAATGATTTATCAAAGTTTGACACGCAATTATTGACACAGCTGGGAATCGCGTGACTGTCCGGGTTGCTGACTGTCCGGGTTGCTGACATGGACAAAATAGAGATTCTTGAATTACCTTCACATACAGCAATAGACAAAGATATAACAGAGAAACATTTTAAAAGACGCCTTTTCTTTTTAAGTCACGTGAAAGAAAATTTCAGACTGAATAATGATTTCAAAATTGTATACGGGAAAGTGTATACCCGTAGGTTCGTGTTAAAATCCAGTTCATGAAATTCTATATATATTCAATTTTGAATAAATTTCAAATGGTGCAGTAATTAAAATGTACAAAAATGTATTAATGTAAATTGATACGCTAAATGAACTTCTTTTTCAAAGGCATACCCATGCCGTTCTTTGCCCTGTCTACATAGTAAAGTAATTCAATATGACGTCAAGTAAAATTATATCTTTTTACAAAGTTTAATTCCACTGCTAACATAATTGTTCTATAGATTGGACAAGGATGGATGATAAAAAGATCAAAACTGTAGATATATCACTTGAACCGCATTTGCGCGCTAGTCAGTGTGTGTAAATTTGTCATAGAAAAGACTGCATTACTAGTACACTCTCTTGACGAGGACCACCCTTCCAAACAAGACGTACCCGTCGGTAGGTATCGCCTTAACATAATCACAAAAATGTTAAACGTACAGAGTTCAGGATATTTATCTTCACAATTCAGTGTTTTTCACCACTGAAATACACAATCAACATCCTTCTGCAGATGATTTCATTCAAAAATAAGTTTCGTTTAACATCCTCTACATTAGGACAAGTCTTAATAAGTTGGGTCTAGTATTTCTTTAATGAATGTGGGTCCAGATACTCAGATCCTTGGTCCTCTATGTCAGAAGCTTTACTCTTCGCGGTCACATCACGTGACTGAGTGGCGGGAAAACATACGCTGTGGTATTCATGGAAACTACTGTCGTCTATAATTACGTTATTTGCACCCGAGCATGCACCGCTTCTTTCGTGTTTCGTCTGGGCATTTGTTTCAAGACACTTGTAAATATTTTCATTAGCAGATGGAGTCACGTTGGCATCTTCATAGTAGTTATTTGAAGACTTCAGTTTCCGTTTACGCCTGAAAGGGGTTAACAAATAAAAGTATCATGGATTGACGTGTTTTCGATACTGTAAGAAATGAACGGCAATCGTCTTACAAAAACACAAGGAAAGAAGTTAAAAGCTAACCATTCCTTTATTTTAGTTTATTTTTCATTCATTCTTATACCTGTAAGCAATTAAATATTCTTTTTCTTAAAAAAAAACCTGTATAGAAAACAAAGCAAACAGCAGACATTTCATTTACTTTTGACCTATTTTCGAGACTCCTAAATTGAAGAGCTCCTCAACCACAGTTACTACCCAAAAGTCTTGTAACTACCAATTTAACACGAGGCACAACTTCAAAAGAATATTGCTTAACAATTTTCAAGTTACTATTTATTCCTCAGTATTTTCACTGCTTTGGCACGGGCAAATAAAGAGATCATAAGTCTTCACAACAGTTTTCATATAAAGCAACACTTCAGATATGTCTTGATCGGCACGTGAGCTTCTTTCACAGCCTGGTATATAAAATTCATGGCTGATGGACTGTATATCATGTACTTCATTGATGCTTTAATAGGATTTGCATGAAATCAAAAAACAAATCGATTAAAGCAGTTGCTACTATCAACAGAATTTTGTTCAGCCACTCCAATATATATAGCGTGCATATATTTTTCCGATACCCTGCATTTATTAATAAACCACGGAAATCACATGACAGTCGTGTGACCATACGTAGCAGACGAAGCGGGAGTCTCCCGGAAAAGGAGACATTTTTCGGAATTATATAATAAAAAAATACAGATTTTTGAAAAACTTAAAAAATATAACGTAACAAAAATGTCTATTTTACTGGAATTGTATTTAAAAGTAAAATAACTAATGTTTTTCTAGCGTATTCCGTGACAATAACAAGCGATCGATTAAATTTAGGAAATTTCAAATACAGTTTGATGTAATTCTACTTCCGGCGGTAATTAGGTAAACAAGAAAGGAAAGGTATCGAAAACACGTACGTATCGAAAACATATCAAACTACGATACAAGCGAGAGCTGTGCCTCGTAAGTGACAAATGCCCCAAAAGAAGTGTCTCACAATCTGTGACCTTGACCTTCAAGGTTTTGACCCAGTACTTGTGCATGGCACTTTATCTCCATGTGCTGAACATTTGTTCCTCCTTCAATGTATAACAGAGTTACAATCTAGACATGAACATTTGCATATAAATAGGATTCTAAACTCACTTCTAAGTGTTTCCTTGACCTTCAAGGTTAGGATGCAGGACTTGCGTGTGACATGTCAGCTCAATGTGCTCAACAATTGTGCCATGTAATTTTAAAAGCATTCCATTCATGACACAGTAGTTACCATGTATACACGATATTCCACTTTGTATTTTATACAGGATTCCATTACCTTTAACCTCTAAGTGTGACTTTGACCTTTGCGGTAGGGACGTGGGTGTTGGACATGATGCATCATCTTGATGTGATGAACATTGGTGCCCAGTTATTTTAAAATCCTTCAATGCATGGCAAACTATCAGTCCGGACACGAAAGTGAGCTGACATGCATAATTATATAAATGATTCCATTTTCTTTAGACTCTAAGTGTGACATTGACCTTTTATGTAGGGACGTGGGTCTTGCGTGCGACACGTCATCAATGTAACTGACAATTTAATTTCAAAATATATACACTTTTAATTGCAACAAGACAGATATGATCAATACCGACTTTTTAGTGTTATTTTTTTAAGAAATCTAAAAAGGAGATAAAACGCTCTTTTCGGGCATGTCCTCTGATACCATTAAACTTTGCAGAAAAAAATGCGCTAAATATATACCACATAATGATGTAAAGGTACCTTAGTAAAACAATAATTCCTGTAATCACAAGTGCTATCAAGCCTAGTGATACAACAGCGGACACTACTGGAATCGTTGATTTGTCGTCGGCTTCTGATGACGGTTGCGGAGTCCTCGTCGGCGGCGTTGTCGTGGGAATATCTGTAAGAAATATTACAATTTATGATTTCTGAGAAAAACAGGTTGGTATGGTCGATGAAGAAGATTTTCGTCCAAGTCTTCGAAATTCAAAACGTTACTACTATAGAAATAAACTATGAAATATCTGAAACAAAAACACGCCTATAATATCATTGTTGTCATCTTTGAAAACGTTCCAGTTCCTCAACACAAAGAAACAAAACATAAATAGCTTTTTGAAAAGTTTTAAACGATACGTATTTATCGACACATTAAAGCAGTTGGTTGTGTCCACATTTGAATAGCTGCTGATATCTACGAAAACAGTTCGAAAGTATTCAGATGACAGGTAGTGCTGTAACTTGCACGATGACGGATAAACAGAATAAACCATGGGCGAATCATAATTACATATTTTCAGTTCGTTTGAATGAAAAATAGAATATCAAATATTTAAAACATGGTTTTGTCCCTGTGACAGAAATCCGATCACATCTAGAATCTAGTTCTTGCCTGTTAACTCTTTCTGCATGTCATCAGCTTTATGGCCATTCCATAACCAAACGATGTTTATTGAATAAAAATGCTGAAGGGTGACATGCAGGATCTATTCCCTGAAGTCCCAAAGTTGTGACTTAATTTCTAAATAAGCAAGCAGTAGCCATCTAGAAGCATGCAGTCACTCTACAAGAGCATTGCTAGTTCTTTTATGCTTTCACAACACTTAGAGTATGACCTTAAAAATATAGTTCACTAGTTACAAGTAAAGCTTTTAGCTTTGTCAATCATTATAAAATTAAAGAGATTCAGTCAATCTTATTGAGAGTTTAAAATAATTATGGTAGTTTATAGTTTATTAAGTGATTGCACAATATAATAAATGTCCAGCATACATTTCTTCTTGCATATAAATGACATCTCTTTATTGCATTTGTAATCATTGAGCTGACCACGGTGTTCTGCTTTCAAACTTATCTCCAAACAATCTTCACCTCGGAGGATTGGGTCCAAAAAGTCAGGCACCTCACCATTGTTTGGGTTTCCTAAAATAGAAAGACGTAGTAAGATGAATTAAACTACGGGCTAGTAAGAACGACTGCTATGAGAAGACATGCTTTAAGAATAGGAAGCTCTATAGCAATTAAGCAGAGAACATATATATAACATTGTAACATTTGATAACCGTGTGTCTTTTTAATCTTTGAACCGCATCAGCGCAGTGGTATGGCGTTCTTATTGGGATCGGAGGGTCCAATCCCCACCAGTGTCAAGTAGTGGCTTTGTCCTTAGACAAGACATAATAGTTCCATAATTATTGCCCTTCTCTCTTCGATGTTGATTCCATTAATATAAGGTGTAAGATCAAAATTGTTTCGCAATCGAGAAAAAAATATACAAGTAAGTATTAATAAAAAAATGTCTTTGAGCTTCTTGTCATACGCGGCTGTTGTCGCAAAATCTTTCCAAGATACACTAGTTCTAAAACTTACTTAGATATTAACTTTAATAGTTGTAGATCATATATGTTGTGTTGCTTTGTTTTGGTTCCTACACTACAATTTAATTCTTTACAACATAATATATACAGAAAATATCGCACCTTCCCACCAATCGAACCTGTGTATATCCATTTTGGTATTGTCCAACCATCGCCAGTCATTATAGCCTTCTGAATCGGATGCACCGACCCAAACACCATGACCGCTCGCCTTCTTTAACAATGAATCTGTAAAATGTTCAAATGTTCTGAAATATTCTTTATGCACTCATTATATATAGCAGCACATCCAACTAATAAATTTTGTCATTTAGGAATAGCAGAATTTCTGTTTGTAATTTGATTAGTTCTAAGTAGCAAATAGAACGTCTTTACATTCGCTAAAATATTCTAGTACTTTTACCCATGTGCTACATTTAAACGCGACGTCCAATTGACTGGCGTAATTAAAACATGTATGCACTTAAGCACTAAAACGCTTACGAAGTAAAGATGTCTTACCACAACCGGTGGAAATGACATTTATTTGTACCAAAAACATTCCTAACATAACTTTTTAATCGATGTACCTGTTCGTTATTTAGAGCAGAATCTTTCAATATATTGCACAAAAATAAAAAGGCTTTCTGGTAACTCTTTTTCTTGAAGAAACGATTTGAATGCAAAAGAAATTAATATGTCATCATTGTTTTAGAGTGAATACAACATGGTTCTATCATCATCCTATCTGTATATTTATCTTACAGTATCAGTAAATTCAAAGTGATCCTGGGACTTTAAGGTAAGAGCTTTCTTCTATAGAATGTTTAACTTGCTTTTTATAAACATTTGTTCTCCATGGTCATAGATGTCTGTGAGGCTTGCCTCTTTCCGGATACAAAAGTTTTTAGCGTCTGACCATTCAAATTGTGGTGATGTGAACAATTTATAACAGGCACTGAGCCTTTCATACAAAATCCAGTCTGGTTTACACGATTCTGACGTGTGCAAGAAGAAAACAACTGTAAAGTAAGAAAGAAATTATCACATGTTGATTGTGATTGTTAATTCCAACAGCCACATCAGCTACTAGCGGTAAAATCGGTCGATTTCTCTGCATTAGAACAAAACTTTCCTCACGCGGAAACTAGCCAAAAAATATGAATTAAAATATGTTATTGTTCCATTTTGAGTTATGGCCAAGAACAAAGCGGAAACATAGTAAATGCTTTGAAAACATGTCAATAATGAGTTATGCTAAATTGTTTCTCTTATTAGACATTTGCGAGGTAAGTCGCAAGGCGATAGTAAAAAGCAGATTATGAACATATCTCAAAATTATACACATTTCAAATAAGTGATTAGTTGTCATACAAAACATTTTTTTGCAAAGAGCATCATTTCGGAGACACATCATCGCAAATATATTTTATAATTACGTACATAGAATTTAAATGATTATATCGATTTCTTTTTGCCTGCAAACAAGAGATGTACACACTCTAACTCTGGGAAAGCTGATGCACCTGCAATACTTCATGACAATATGGCGTGTTCGCCCTGATGTTTATAACGGGCTATATATTTATTTTATATAATCAATCTGACTGAATATCAAGATTCTTTCACCAGACATAAAAATTGTGTAATAACATATTGTGAATATTATTTGCCCACATAATATACACTGTTTACAGTTTTACGTTTTAGACTGTAAAAACAATACGCACGTTTTTTGCGTGCAAAACATAGGCGTGACATAAATGTTCATTAAAGTAAATTATAGATAACACTGGCAGAATTCGGTATCTAGAATCGCAGATACTCGGGATTTTGACACAAAAATAATTGAAACTCATTTTTCAAATTCTCGTTTTCACCATGTAAGATATGCAACACGCCAGACCGCGTTTATACTTATTAGCTTTATACTTTATGACTAATCATATAAATTCTATGTATGCAATCATAAAATATATATACAAGTATCACTCACGTGATTTCATCGGTTCCGCTTTCACTTTATGCTTCAACTATAGGCGCGGGCAGCCAGAACGTGTTGTACACAGTCAAATCGCCAAAAGCGTCCCCGTATTTTACCGTGCAAATTATAAACACTGCTGGTTCCCGCCCTTAGTTGAAGTAGAAGAATTCTGTAAACTAGTCAAGTGAGATGTGGTAAGACCACTTTGCAGGCTTTTGTAGAATTTTGATGACTAAGCGGCCGGGTTCTATGCGTTCGCTTAATCGTGCAGACAACAGTTGTCCCTTTCAGATGAGACCGATAAGTTGATACACTACAGTAATTTTGCTGAGAAATCGACTTATGAGTTTCGATTATTTTTTTCCGTGCAAACCCCGAATATCTGTGTCTAGGGTGTGGCTTCCTTCGGTATCAAAATGATGCCCAGCAGTTTGGATTTATGCGTCAAATTGCCAATGATTTACTGTTTCCACAAGATCTGTCAAAATCGAAATCCTGTTATGACTCCTTATACAGCGGCACAGTTGCGACGAAAACCTGGTCAAGAAAGAAGGAAGTGCTACCGTTTGAATAGGTATATATTGGTGGTCTTGTTTCACAGGTTTGACTGTAATCACTAATTTGAAATGTGTAAAATTTTGAGATGTTCCCCATAAAATGTTCACAATCTGCCATTCACTATCGCCTTCCGACATACATTGCAAATTTCTATTGAAAGATATAAAGTAAAATAAATCATTTTTTACTACTAGTATAATTACCAGAGAAATTTTATTGATTTTCTCTACTTTCAAAGGAAATAAAAACTATGACATATAGATTAATATAGTCGGTTATAAGTTAACTTTGGTAATTTTCATTTTTCAAGCAGTATTAATCAGTGATTGTCGTCTCCCTTTACAACAAATACAAGGCACGTGAATATATTTGATACAGATATATACATGCATATAATATTCTCTAACCAGAAGACTGCATCTTAGTTTGTCTTGTGCCTAAACAATACAACGTTAAATTTGTGCATCATAGCATCATATAAACAAACGAATGTTACCTGTCACGAGTGTCCAGCCTAAAAGATAGTCCATGTTATTATAGAAATTGCAAGACACTCCTTTTCGTTAAACAGTGTCAAAAATGTGGACTATAAATTAACTTGCAAAACGATTAGAATGACCCCATTCTATATATTTTATTTTGACCATATAAGTATATACGTATATAATTCACATGTTTATGGAACGCCAAACACGACGTTTGTTTCATTCAGGGACTTATTTTCCTATTAAACAGCTACAAGTGATTGTAGAGTGTTCGTTTACTTTTATAGTTATATATGCACCGGTATATACATTTGCACTGGGACAGACTACTAGTTTACAATTACTACACAGATCAACAATATCAGAAATCGTTAAAAAGACAGCAAGTAGTCCAAGAAAAATCGCATTTTTGTGTGAATTTAGGAAAATTATACAGACAAACTACATGGCAAATTTAGCATCACAGTAATTATTAGTAGCAACACGGTAGTTATGTGCTATGGGAAATGTACAACATGTGGGGGCCAGTTCATAGGTTAGTGGTAGTAATGTGCTGAATAGAGGCACATCGACTAGGCAAAGCGCTTGACTTTACGTTAGAAAAATATGACAAAAGAGTTACAGAACGAAAACAGACACAATGCAAAACCAAATGGGAATGCAATGGGGGGAGGGGGAGGGGGCGGGGGGAGGGGGTAGTTCTACCAGTTTCGGACACTTTCGGCAATTATAAAACAAGGCTACAATTTGATATAAATTTGAATGATGAAACATTTAATATGAAAATAAAACATACAATAACTAAATATATAGAAAAACACTGATTAGTTTTACAAGAATAAAGAAACATTGAATAGGAGTATCAAACATACAATAACAATAATGAAATATATAAAAACAAGAGTGAATCTTCACAATAAGAATAATGAAACATTGAATTACATATCAAACATAAGAATAACGAAATATAGTTTATCAATGATGACTTTTACAATAAGAATAACGAAACATTAAATAACAGTAACAAACATATACAATTTAGCAATGTTTAACATGTCATATTTAATCTACAGCTTTGCTATCTAATATTTGTCTAAATATAATTAGACGTTTGGTTTTGTACTTTTACATTCATTTGTTACTTTGCTAGAAAATGAAAAAAACGCCAAAATTTGACAATGCATAGCGACGATGTGTTTAGAGTCATTTTCTATGTGATATATATCGGGAGAAGATCGAAGATGCACGAAAGTAAAAAGAAATGTAATTGCAAAGAACAACGATCGAAATCAAATAGAATGAATGGCAATTGAACGTGCGTTCAGCTTTCCATACTTCCCCTCTTGAATTAAAGAACGTATTTCCGGTAGTTGGTTGAAACGGATTCGGAAAGTACGAAATATAAGTGATTGAACTGTATTTATTCATCGACTTTTAGTTTACTCATAGTTGTTGTTTAAGAAGTCATATCTTTACATTTAATCTCGTGGTCATTATTGTATCAAGATACATACTTAATACACTTTCAGCTCTGTTCATCATAGTGTTACAGTCACCTCGGTATATTGCAATTGCTGATGTACTGAAAAATACAAATCACTGCATGATATATATCAACAGCTTTCAAAATATAAGAGAAACCTTTCGCAGTCTTAGAGTAAACATTGCTAGTTTCCATTTGTTGCATGCCATGCCATAAATAAATGTGATGGAAAAGTCCCACGTTGTATGAAATGGTTCCATATGGCCATATTCACTTGTGCACTCAGTGTTGTAGAAATAAATTACGAATTTCTAAGTAGTATGCATGATATTAACGGGGTCCCAACAACCAGTATTTTTTTAATATGTAGAATTGTAATGTTGTCTGTGATGTTTCTTCAGAAAAATAAGAAATTTATATAGTCCAGTTACCTCATTAATGTCAAAGCTTTCGCGGAGACGTAGACATTTGCGCGTTTAATTAGAGCATTATAAAAAGCATAAGAATAAAAGTATAAAAGGAACTAGATCTAAAAGGGTATGTTAAGTTAAAAAAGAGAAAAACAAGAGTTTGCGTAGCTAAGGTGAAATATGGTCAATACAATGTACAGCCGTACTGAATTGTTCATGATTTCGAAGAGCAGGGTATCTGGTGGGGGACCATTCCAGTGAAAGACAGTTCTGCGGAAATTGAAATACTTATTAACTGAACAAGTGCCATTTGGAGTCGGTTGTCTAGGAAACGCCTTTTCCATGTTATGTCTTGACATCGGGCAACATAATTATGCATTTTCAGTAAGACTTTCTCATTTTCTCATAGCAGACCTCATCAAACGCCTTACTGAAGTCTTAAAGAGGATAAAATCTACCTGCTTTTTGTCATAGACAGAAGTGACAAGATCATTTACCAACATGACGAATTTGGGTTACATATGATCTCTTTTCCAGGAAGATAATAAAAAAAATATTTCAGTTTGTTTCATTTTAGGAGGGTACGCTTTTTTCTAAAGTTACTGAACTATTGCAACAGACATGTTAAACTTCGGTATTCAGTTTTAATATATTTTATCTTGAAATATTTTTCAGTGGTTGAAAATTTTGTCAATTATATTCAAGTAAACGGATCCGGTAAACGGACATTATCCCGTCAGACATTAGCCCCTTGGCCCAATATTGCACAAGATGACATTATCCCCTTGATGAATTTGTACAGGAGCACATTAGCCCCTGGATAGCTTTGCTAATACGCGTTAACTGGTGTTCTTAAGGTGGACAGATCATCAGTTATGTGTTTTATAATTTGCCATATGTTGTCACACCACTTATCTTAAAATGTATTTAAAAAATATAAACTATTATTCAATTATGGACTCGCGAGGCATTGAATATGATGTGATATTCACTAGAAGAGGTTAATATTGAACGAGGCGATAGCCGCACGAATCCATAAATGTTTTATTATAGTCGACGCGCGAAAATGTACCTTCGGACATTTGTTACATTATTCGACAATATTTGATAAAAATACCCATAAAATTTACATTTTTGTCACCCTCTTTAAATGCAAAACAAATGATAAAAACTGATAGCCACTATATTTTCCTAAAAAGAAACATACTATTTGCTTCAAAATCCCCCAAGACCATTACTATGGCAACAGCGATTTGAAATGGTTCTTTTTTTATTTTGGCTATACCTTATGAAAAAATGCATATCGTGTTTAGAATACACGAAATAGTTCACCAGATATGATATATATTGAAAGAGTACATAATGTTGCAACCAAAAATAAATGATGCTGATAGGAAATGATTACCGGAATAGTTAACTGCCCAATACAAGTGAACTTAGTTTTGACGTCAAATTGTGGTATATGACGTCATTTTTAGAGTGAATAATGACGCCTTAGGTATACTTCTTCAAAGTGTTGTAGTTTTGTTTGAAAAGGACGTAGGTAACTGAAAATTTCCAATATTGATATTGAAATATTGTTTGTTCAAAATATGCAAGAAAGCTAGTTTCAAAGTATTTTGTCCGAAGGCCCATTTTCCCGTGTCGCTGGTCAATTATGTATAAAGCTTATTTCATGGTCAAAACGCAAGTTTTGGATATTTCATTGATACAATGCTGAAAATTGTGCTGGACGACGTCCGTGTTCCTATGTTATTTTAGTGACGTCGCCAGCGTTTTGATTCCGGCACCGTTAACGTTCTTTTCAATGCAAGACGTTAAGATCACTCTCGTACACTATCGGCTATCATTACATTCATGAGAGTGAGTGTAAAGAATGGTAATTCTGCGAAGGAGATTGATAGTGTATGCTATATACACATGCTGATTTTCCAATTCGATTACAACGGGATGTAGTGAAAATAAAGTTACGAATTATTCCGTAGCTGTATGACACGCAACTTCTCTTATTATTAATATTGGCTTCTCGCCTAATTTGCATAAGTAATTATGATTGGTTGGAAGCCTCTCACACGCTTATTTAACATGACGATCGCTCCGCCCACCAAATGTAGGCCACTTGATCACATCGTTATCTTTTCTTTTTTACCAATTTTATGTTTTATATTTTAAATAAATGGATGGGGGATAAGTGGTCCAGTGGTTATTTTGCCGAACTTATGATCCAGGGATCATCCAATCTCCCGTTTTTTCACTAACATAAAAATACTAATAGTGTTTCGGATGAGACCTAAAATCGAGTTCCGATGTATCGTTGCTGTACACCGGGCATGTTAAAGAACCAGAGGGTGTTTCCGGAACGGAACGCGTTCAGTATCTTGCACTATCCCCCGAAACCTAAAATAACTAAACTCTTCTGGGGCGTTGGTCTTATGGAATATCGGTAGTCACTCAAAATCCCCTCTGTCCAAAAATGGCATAGTAGTCATAATCCCTTCGTATTTTACAATGTATTCATAATCCCTGAGAGGATTTGAAGTATACTCGGATTATCCGATACCAACGGTAAAACTCTAAAATACATACACATTTAAAAGAGAAACATATAGTAACATATATTATGCATCCGATGCATACATAATAAACAAATTTCTTACAAAAGTACTTAGTGACGAATTGATCTCGAAATGAAAACAATTTGAAATAGAAAACAGATATTATATAAAATAGATTCATCTTCATCGTTTAATTTTGACAAACACGAATATATGTGCTTGATCCTAGCTAAATCGTGATCTATGTAGCCTGGTACTAAATACAGGTTTCATCAGATTTGCAAATAATCGTGATAACGATATCAGACGATCGTGACATCTTAGCTATTGAATGCAGGTGTATTAATCAAGTGTTACAATATTGTTTTGTCTTACGGCAATTAGGTGAACGAAATCTGACCAGTCAAGCAAAGCGGCTTTGAGATTGACATCTAACAGATATCCTTGTAACTTATCGAAACAAAACCAAGATGTTACACACTTCATCTTTATTTACATAGAATTTGTTACGACGCTTGCTATAAAAATTAACAGCAACCCCAGTTCGCATGAAGTCCTAATTTACAAAATACTTTTAATAAAGAATACGTAACAATGCATGGCCAGTGAAATTTTAATCTGCTAATAGTTTTTTTATATACCAACTGGCAATCCATCGCCTCTTTTCAATTTCATATTTCTTTACCGCTGTCTCTCTGAAATGGCGCCATTTGTTGTCACTGGTTAACGATTTTTGAACGAAAATATAATCGTGAGTGGAGTCAGCAAATCAGATCGCAAAACTGCTAAACACTGATTTAAACGGTCCGCTTACCGTTCTTAGCGGTCATTGGTCCGATGAACGGTCCGAACCTGTGTACAAACGCAAACGAACGCAAACAAAACGGACCCGAACCCCTAAAATGGTAAAATATTACCGTTGACAGTACTGTCCCAGGTGTGCAGTACCTTTAGTTAATGAAAAATACATATCCAATTTCAACAATATGTTTGAACACGCACGACATATGAGATGACGGTGTCCGTGTCAGCATTTTCGAAAAACCAATTCCACACGTTTCTGGTACCAACCAACCAATCACAGGTTGCCACTTTATCCTGACATGGAAAATTGGGAGCATAAATAAGCTATATACAACAAAGCCAAAGACATCTGGGAAAGCAAGGAATACGGCTGCAAATTTTATCTACGAAGTGCAGTATCATTGCAAGTAAGTCACTTCATTTTCTGTATATCTCAATGTGCTTTAGGTTAGTGGGATTAGACATTTTTTCCGAATAAATGTAACTACAATTAGATTTACTTTTACAATTGTATAAAATTGGATTGATTTGTTCTCAAAAGGTATTATACAAACATGTAGAAGGCTGATTATCCGTACAGGTCAGTTACTTTTATAAACTTCAGTACCTTTATTTTCCTCTAATACAGAAAACGTCTCTGGTCTTTAATGTTTAAAATTTGTAAAGATATTTTGCTTACTGTGGTCAACTTAATATATACAGTCATTTTGGCATTAATTTTTCACGATAGAAGTTTTAGCCGTAGGACTAGCGTGTATGTCTATTTTACATGGAGTGCAATTAAATAGTGACCAAAAAATCGTACTGTCAAGTGCTTTATATTTAAACTGTTAGAAATGCGTTAATAAGATGTTTACTATTCTCCACGATTCGAAAAGGGTTATATGCAGCATCTGCATTAACTTTTGTTCAGCCTTAAAACAAACGATTGGACAATACGTTCATACAACTTTAGAATAATGTAACTATTAGTTACCGGTTTTCTGGACATCTTAAAAGGTCCGCATGTCTGCAGTCGGAAACTTCTACCTGGTACAATTTATGTGCTTCGAGAAAGAGACCTGAACTTTGCTTAATGAAATTTTGATTATCTCAATGACATTTATTCTTTTTTGGATTGAATAAAAAATGGTGATTGTTTTTATAAGATTGGTGATTGATGCCACAGTAGAAAAGCGGAGACCAAACTGATTTGCACCGTCGGGCTATTGGTGCATTCGTATGAACGTTTTGTAATTGTTTAATATGCTGCATTTAATAAAACGTATATACTTCTGATTTTCTGTCAATTTTGCATTTAACAGTCGTGTTCATACAATAAAAACGGCACACATCTAAAAGTTTCAAATCAGAAGACAGGATTCAGACGGGAAGCACTCATAATCCCCTCAGTCCAAAAATGGCATAGCAGTCAGAATCCCTTCTATGGATCTTACTAGGTATTCATAATCCCCTCAATGGATTTTACATTTTGGATGATAAAGCAGTGTGAATTAATGTGTTATTTCAAACATTATAATTATTTTCGATCATTGCTATAATAGTAAAATAAACTAGAGTCCGTATATTTTCAACTACTGATACTACAGTATCTACGCAAATTCACGCTATATGGTTATGTTAAACTTTATACGAAATTTCAACTTATTTGCCTTTTAAAGCAATTGTTTAATTTGAATAGATCGTTGACGATCTTCTAGAATATGTGTTAACAAAAATTATCATCGTCACCTAAATATACCGCCATTTTGGACAATTTGTCAATAAGAATATTTTAATGCCATTTTAAAACATTGATACTAAATTTTCTATGCAGTTCCACGCTGAATCTTCATGTTTCCACGAAATTCCAACTTCTTTGCTTTTTAAAGCAATTGTTGTTTTAAATAAAAATTATATCGTTACGATCTATGAAAATATGTGTAGACAAATTTCGTTAGTAAAATGATCACCGTCACAGATATGCCCCATTTTGGACATTTTGTTAACAACACAAATTTCAATCGCTCTGAAAATGCATTTTCTAAAAATAAAACTCAATTATTTTAGTAAACTACGTCAGATCAAACTTTAAAGTATCCCAAACATCAGATAAAATAAGAAAATACTAAAACCGCAACAAGTTTAGCTTTATCTTACATACCCATCTACAATGATTTTCAACTATGGCGCCATCTCGCTCCAAAATCTCCACAACAATGTTCCATCTATAACAGCTAACTTTGACCATTCGATAACAAAACAAAAACAAAAAACAAAAGCAAAATAAAGATAAAAATTTAAATATGACACTTACCTAATATTTCAGTATCAAAACAATGTAAAAACTCGTCCAAATAATACAAGATTATAAAGATTTTGTTGGTACGATTTCCCGTTGAAAATTTTCGCTAATTAGCGGAAGTGATAGCCGAATAGGTCACGTGACCCAGGGCATAATCGGCCGATTCATAACCCTGATATATACGGACCCTGAGTAAACTAGAGACAAATAAAACATTTAGTAATTTAAATCATTTAATTTTTTCATTTGATTGATGGTTTTCCACTTGTAAAATCCATTTAGGGGATTATGAATACCTTGTAAAATCAATCGAAGGGATTCTGACTACTATGCCATTTTTGGACCGAAGGGATTTTGACTGAGAGGATTTGGAATTTTTCGATTCCCTTACTACAATACGCACGACGTAGTACTCACGTCGTATATATTACACATGACAACACTTACCATAAGTAATTAAAGAGTTATCATCATACAGCACAAACAACGCTGTTGATTAATGGGGCGATTAATCTGAATTATGTTTAAAATGTGTTTTCGGTCTGTAAAGCATTAAATGTCTTGAATGAATTATTTTAATCTTGATAATTGCTAATCGACATGCATGTATATCTATGCAAATCGAACGGACTGTCTGAAAATTAAATTACATCATTTGTTTCCAACTAAGCATTTAGCTGAACCGGTCTTTGCCATTTTGAAACTTGAAAATTGCAATTTGTTTAAAAAGCTTTTGAAATATCATTGAAACAATGACAGGTGTTACTAGGATTTCTCAGGTGTCAGTATAAATTATGCATATGAGAAAAACTAAAATAGACACATTGTAGAGACAATGTGTTTGACTTCTGCAAAACAGAGTTGATCATAATTACAATTTAAATATTTCGATACAGCCAATGATAAACCGAATTAAATTGAAATAATTCAGATCTTCAAATTTAATGCATTTTTAGCTCGACTATTCGAAGAATAAGGAGGCTATTGCACTCGCCCCGGCGTCGGCGTCTGCGTTGGTTAAAGTTTTTTTATAAAGTCAAATATCTTGAATACTATCAAAGGTATTGACTTGAAACTCAAACTATATGTTTACCATCAACATCTACACCTGAGGAAATAATCTCCATAACTCTGTTTTGATTTTTGACAGATTTATGCTCCTTTTTAACTTAGAATTTTTGGTTAAAGTTTTTTATAAATTCAAATATCTTGAATACTATCAAAGGTATTGACTTGAAACTCAGAGTATGTGTCTACCATCAACATCTACACCTGGGAAAACAATTCCCATAACTCTGTTTTGATTTTTGACAGATTTATGCCCCTTTTTAACTTAGAAATTTTGGTTAAAGTTTTTTGTAAATTCAATTATCTTGATTACTATATAAGGTATTGACTTCAAACTCAAAATATATCTTTACCATCAACATCTACACCTGAGGAAACAATCCCCATAACTCTGTTTTGATTTTTGACAGATTTATGCCCCTTTTTAACTTAGAATTTTTTGTTAAAGTTTTTTATAAAGTCAAATATCTTGAATACTATCAAAAGTATTGACTTGAAACTCAAAGTATGTGTCAACCATCAACATCTACACCTGAGGAAACAATCCCCATAACTCTGTTTTGATTTTTGATAGATTTGTGTCCCTTTTTAACTTTGAATTTTTTGCTAAAGATAGAATACTATCGAACGTATTGACTTGAAACTTAAAACTGTATGTTTACTGTCAACATCTTCACCAATGTTTTTGATTTTTGACATATTTATGCCCTATTTTAACTTAGAATTTTGTCACAGTTTTTACCAGACTTTAAATATGGAAATACTCAAAATGGCTTTCTTTTGAAATGTCATAGAATAATTATGCAGCATGCAGCGGTCAATGCCTTTTTAATTTCTATACATATCAATTTTGAAAAGTTACAAAATTATTCATGATCAAATATACAAGGTCATGTATTTCTTTGAAATTATCCCCCCTCCTCCCTCCAGTTGGCTTGCAGAATCCAGAGTAAGGCTTTGAATGCAGTGTACAAAACAAAGGTCTTTGAGCAAGTTTCATATCTTTGACCTGAATTCTTATAGACAATTACACAATACTCTTGTTCTTAGACAAAAACCCCATTTTACCAACAAGCTTTCGAATAGTCGAGCGTGCTGTCATGTGACAGCTCTTGTTTAAATTGTTACTGTTGCTTTCTAAATAACATAGAATTTACAAGTGCATTGACACTTTCATGAAGTGCTGAACATTGACCCAGGCTTTGCTTTATCAATATATATAGACCGAGATGTCACTGCAAAACAATCCTAAGTCCTTCATCACTTCGTATGAATTATACCCGTATAGCACCACACCCTCGTGATGTCAATGCATCCGAGTAAATTGCATGCTGGACTCCAAAGCCGGGAAGTTAGACAGAATAAATGTTGTCCTGTGTAAGACTTGAAAACGAATATATTAATTTTGATATGTTTCATCTTGAAAATTTTATAAAGAATAAATGAGCATACAGTATATACTTATTTACAAATCAAGCAAATTATATTTGAAGACCTAAACTACACATTATATAAAAAAAGCAAAGACCTTCTACTTAAATGGTTATGGTTTCCTGGGCAAATAGATATAATTCTTTTTCACTTTAGTTGAAAGAACCAGTCCATTTTAACCAATAACAAAGGAAACATGTTGTTTAACTTGTTCTGTCATTAAATGTGTGTAATAGAGGTATAATACGGCACTTGTACGTCCTTGTCAGGGAGCTAGCTTTTATGGCTCAGACAGTGAGTTGAAGTTTTTTTTTCTTTTTGGTTCAATCCTGAATATTCTTCTATCTGGCCTGTAAAGCGTTGATTCACTTATAAAGCAGTATATTATATGCTTACCACTCGAACTTTGAAGTCGGCCATTAGTTTTTGAGCCTAGAACATATCATGACCAAAAAAGCATTTGAAATTTATGAATCATTATCTTAGATGTTAGCAGCAAAAGTTATTATTATGTTATAGACTGTATGTTAGCAGCATCATAGAGTTCCCTCATGTCAATCGGAACTGTATCTTCACAGCTTTAATTCCAGAGTTGTCACATAAACATCGACGATATTACATCTGACACTTCGTTTAGACGTGCAAAACCACATTCGGTTGACTAACGTTCATTTAGAAACGCTTGCAAAGTGTGCTAAATACTAAACGGTGTATTTCTATTACTCCGCAGAACTACAACAATTCTACTTCAAATATGAAAATACAACGGAAGGAAAGAATTTTATCTTTAAATGTTGAAAAGTTCATTCTTCTTATTAATGTATGGTCTCAAGATGCATGTTTGAAAAATATAGTGTTCTTTATCCTTCAGACACCTTTTCGATCAAAATACTTACCTGCAAATGTGTGATGTATTCCAGTTTATCACTAGTATCACAAAACTACCGATTATTAGTGTTGCCATTGTGAAGATACATGCCACTATGTCTTTCAGGTACCTGTTATAGCCATAACGTCATTACTGCAGGGTCAAGGTCACTTGTTTCACTTTCATCAATAAACTAATCTCCAATATTTGACAATGAAATTGCATATATGACATGCATTAATACTTTCTACCAAAACCATGCACTTGGATATGCATTTTTACCACTTATCTGTATACTAGTATTTGACCCTGGCCTATGCGACATCAAGAATCTGAAACTGAATACTACCTCCGGTTACTATCCGATATCTATAAGGGTAGATAAATCAGGAGGGGCTGCTGTGATTTGGTCACGTGATAAGTTCAAGGCAATACTTTCGGCGATAATATTAGCATATTCTTTCGCTATGCAAACACTAAGTTCGTTAATAGTAAAATGAGTACGTTCATTTCAGCTATCTGTCAAACGTACAATGCAACTTCGAACATATTTTCAGACGATTTCTGCAATTTCAACGTGCAAAGTCCCTTTAGAAAAACTGTCATGTAAAAGTTAGAAACCACAGCAACGAATAGATATACAATGTAGCTTGTACGGAAGAGAACGGCTATTGGTTGATATTAAGCTTCATCCAATCAGCAAAACGCATTATCAATATGACTTAAAACTTTGAGGCATATCAGTCATACTGAATCAAAGAAACGAATATCTCTTTTAAGATCTACAATATTTTGCAAAATTATTTTGATGTAAATATTTTTCAAGGTACGAAAAGGTCATTCCGGGCGTTTGCTGATGTTTACGAGTATAACTTGAGTGAATACAATTATAATAAAATGTTTGTTTCTACCTTGAACAAAAATCAAAAATACTATCTGAATGTTTCACGGACAGTTTTCCTGAAACTTTGACATATCAGATTGTATAAATCTACATTTCAGCTTGTGAGGAGGAACTCTACCAGTACTAAAAAACTTTAAGTCAAACGAAGTCGGGAATTTCGTGTCGAAGGTGGGATTCTCAGACACCACACAGTCATGGATTTTCAAACGTCAGTTTCTTTCCCGACGAAATCGTCACTGATGCTGAAATTTCTGCAGAAAACCTGACAATGAAGCATTTGCGTGGTGTTATACTACTAATGTGAACAAACGTTGGGAATTCTGTTACATTGAAAGTTGCCCAGTCTGTGAGTATTTTTATTCATGAAAGTTTTTTTTAGACTCATAAAGCGTTTTATTCACTTATTTAGCTGAATACTATATTCTTCCCAATCGACCTTTCAAGTCGGCCATTAGTCTTTCAGGCTTGAATTTAAGTTACCCATGAACGCCTTAAATTGATGAAACTCTATCTTAGGTGTCAGCAATGGTTTATTAACAGCTTTTACTCCAGAGTTGTCACATGAATATCAACGCAAAAGCTCTGTCTCTTCTTTTGTACGTGCAAAACCACATTCGACTGACTACCTTTCATTTAGAAACGCTTGCAAAGTGTGCTCAAACAAGAAAAGTGTATATTTCTATTGCTCCATAGAACTGCAACAATTCTACTTCAATGGGAGGAAGGAATTTTACCTTTAAATGTTGAAAAGTTAATTCTAATAAACATGAAAAAAGAAGAGCAATGTCCCACTTCTTGTTAATGTATAGGTTCAAGGTGATGTGTGAAACGACCACGGGAATTTCGTGTCTAAGGTGGGATTCGCAGACACCACACAGTCATGGATTTACAAGGAACAGTTACTTTCCCGGCGAAACCGTCACTGGTATTGACAATTTCTGCAGAAATCATGACAATGAATCATTTGCCTGGTGTTATACTACTAATGCGAACAAACGTTGGGAATTCTGTGACATTGAAAGTTGCTCAGACAGTGAGTAGAAAAAAAAATTTTTTTTTTTTCATTCCTGAATATTCTTCTTCCTGGCTAGAAAAGCGTTTGATTTACTTATTTGACAGTATTCTATATACTATATACTTACCACTTGGTCTTTTAAGTAGGCCATTAGTCCTTGAGCAAAGAATTTTAGATGACCAAAAAACTCTTAAATTTATGAAACACTATCGTAGATCTTAGCGGCAAAAAATATTATAATGTAGACTAGATATTAGCGGCAAATCGAAACGGTATCTTAACAGCTTTTACTCCAAAGTTGTCATATGAACATCGACGCAAAGGCTCTGTATCTTCTTTTTCACGGGCAAAACCACATTCGGCTGACTACCATTCATTTAGACAGGCTGGCAATGTGTGCTCAAACAAGGAAAGTGTATACTTCAATTATTCCATAGAACTACAACAATTCTACTTTAAATATGAAAATACAATGGAAAAAAATTGATCTTTAAATGTTGAAAAGTTTATTCTTAACATGAACAACAAGAGCAATGTCCCACTTCTTCTTAATGTATGGTCTCAAGATGCCTGTTTGAAAAATATAGTGTTCCTTACCCTTCGACACCTTTTCGATCAAATTACGTCCATAGATAAATAATTGCCACTATTTCTTTTTGTGTATTTTAATAACAACATTTTTACTTCTTAAAGCAATACTTATTTTGAAACGATCATTCCACTTTATAAGAATATGTGCACACAGAAATTGTAAGTAAAATGCTCATCGTCACCTTAATATGCCGCCATTTTACTCATCTTGGCAATTACACCAATTTCAGTACCTCGAAAAAGCATTTTCTAAAAGTTAGTTTAAACAATATTTTATTCTCGAAAATACATTGTATACATACATACATAGTACAAAGGTGTAACAATATAACTGGAATCTGAAAAGAAGCTTTCAAACAAAACTTATATTAATTCATTTCCCGTTTCTAAAAGTTAAATTCGTTTTCTTAGCTTACGACAACAGAGCAAAGTTTTAACTACATGTGTCTCAAACATCTAACATATACCAATTAGACTGCTTACCAACAATGGCGTCTCTCCCGCTTCAAAATATCCGCAACATTCTGTTATTTAACATTAACAGCTTATTTTGACCACTCGGTAACATAAAAAACCAAATGAAGATGAAAAGTTTTTTAACCATGACACTTACCTCATATTTTAGTACACGAAAATATAAAAACCCGCTTAAAAATGATAGGTTATATGCAGTTTCTATAAAGTGATACATTAACTTCAAATTAAATACATTTTATGGAAACAAATATTCTGCAAAGTCGGACATAACTATCGACATGTTCTCAAACATCTGTTCGTCGCCATGTTTCTTTTTCTTTAACATATATAGCCGAAAAAAATGTAAATTGTATTTTTTCAGAAGCCCTGAAACAACACTAAATATATCTTCCGATAAAGTGATACATTATTTGCAAATTACATACGTGCTTTGAAAAACAAATCATCTGTTAGTCTGCAAAGTGGTACACACACTTACGGCACCTTCTAAAACTTTCGTTCGCCGCCATGTTTGTTTTCCTTTACGTAGCCAAATAATATATTAATTATTATTTTTCAGAACTTTTGGGACAAAACTGAATATGTCGTACAGTGATACATTAACTGCAAATTATTATTATTATATACTTTTAAAAACAAATCATCTGTTACTGTGCAAGTGGTACACAACTTACGACGCAATCTCAAACCTTCATCGCTGCCATTTTTGTTTACTTTACGACACATTCTCAAACCTTCATCGCCGCCATTTTTGTTTACTTTTATTTATTTAAATGATTGGCAGTGACCAATGTGTGATGCAGTTTAATATACCGCTAGAGTAAACGATCAATTAAGAATCTGTTAACACGAAAATTTGAAATGATGCGCCAAACCAAGATTGCATTTTTGAAGTGAATTTTATAAAGGTACGTCCATGAGAGCGAATGTATTAGATTGCATTCGTTTCAATATTCGTTATATTAGGACTCAGGTATAATCATTCTCCGTGACAAAGTGGTTATGTCAGTGGCTCTCTAATTTTACGAGTCAAATTCAAATCCCACCTTCTTTTCTTCTGTTCTTTTTTTCTTTTCCAGCTTTTAATTTGAACAATTTTAGGCTCGACTTGGGCGGCTAAAATTAAAAAACAAAAATGTTTCTTAACCCAAATATCCTAAATTAACTTGTCCGAAATATTATACACTTACTGGTCCAACATTTTCTGCGTTTACAACGTTCATAGATGGGGCATTCAGAAGACCTTTCGCCTCCTAAAAATATGTCAAAATCTATTTGAAATAAACACGTCAGTTTTAAATTATCAATACTTTTATTATCATCCTTTATAAAAAGTATACTTTTGAGCTTCCACCGGGGCCGCCATTATTGAGCATTGCAGCATGTCGGTACGACAAGAAACCAGAATAGAGTTGCGTAACCCTGTAATATACGGACCCTGCCTGCACTCAATGATAAACATTTAATTTTTCTGCGCATCCATATTAAGCTCGCTTTTTACCGGAAGTATGGAATCCTTCATAATTTAAGTTTGAAATAAGTGAAGGAATTTGTAAATAATGAACAATCAATCAGTACTAGCGATATAATATTATCTTTAGAAAAACAAGTTGTTTTCGGTCGGCAGTATTTGTTTTTCGGTCTTTTTGGGGGTTTAAACTGAACTTGTTTGTCATAGTTATATAATAATACTTTTATCTAAAGGGGAACGCAAGAATATAACAAAGAAAAACTGTGATACTACGTATCACAGCGGGCCTAGAAACAAAGCTTAGATGTAAATATTTTGAAATTTGAGATGCAAATAAACTTTACAGACTTTATAACAGAGACAGAATAAATTTATATTCTAGGTTCATGTAAAGCAAATACTTGACTATCTGGTTTGTGCATCTACAGTTTGGTAACTCTTTCTCATTTCCAGTGTATCATTTATGTTTTAAAAAGAAACGAAATCATATTCATGAAAAAAAACTTTAAATAGTCTTTATGCTCTTTCCGTTTTTTTCATTAGATTGTATATACGAGCCCTATTTTCATTCAGCGTTAATTAAAACAAAGTTAACGCAGCAAGTTTATTGCTGTAGACCAGTCTAATAACACGAAATGTAAACCAGTCTGATAAAAATAGAAAGTGCATCCCGACGAGTTTGTAAACTTTGGCTACCTTTCACTTTATTGCTCTAACATGGCATGTCTGATTTAAATAAAATGTCAGTGACTGTGCAATGATACCATTCAAAAACAAATGAAGTGTGATTGTAAAGTTTAAACTATAAAAATCGAGTCATAGTAATGGACCCACTTTACCCGATACCGGAAGATACCGGCATGTTTGACCGATATCGGTTTTTATACTGGCCGAACAATAAAAACTTTTCACTACTTATTAGACGTTACATAAGCATATAAAATAATTTGACGTTTTACATGGATAAAAGATAGAACTATCAATTTTTTGACAATTTTAAAGCTACACAATGAACAGTGGTTTCACCCATTCTTTATTGTAACTTCCTAGGCGATTTTCATAATAGTTTGTTCAAAGAACTACTTCACCTACATGTTACATTTTCCAACCACGTATTAAATATAGCGGGCCGCTGCTGCGACCCGCAATAAGCATAAAATTGAAGAACCTGTTAGCATGAACAGAATCGATAGAATAGGATTAAAATTAGAAGAGTTATGAGAAATCTAAGATTTAGTAAATATCTAAATTAGACGAATTATTAGACACATCCCTTTGTCAAAACTTAATTTTAAAACCCAATTACTAATTCTTTCATGATTGTTTTTCATTTGATATTGAAAAAACATTGATTAAGTGTCATGTACATTACAATGTTTTAATATGTGTTTGAAGCTGCTGTTTTAACTTACAAGTATTAGCTGCATGAGTATTTAATTAAAGCACTGTGACATCACAAATTCAAAATGGCCGCCTCCAAGATCCTCCATTTTGGAAATTTCCAATCTTTGATATTTTAATATTCCCTTTACAGATTACGTGGTTGTAGCATTTCTTCAATACACACTTGTCTATTTTACTTTCAGCACAACTATGGTGGGATATGTTTGAACTGTCAGCATACTGATACAAAAGTAACCAAAATGATCGATATTTGAATATGGACTTATGAATTTCTGATTGATAAAGAAAACATTCAAATTCGGTGTTCATTGCTTAATAAGAAAGTCGCAATATTCAGTTGTTAAAATAATTATCAAAGAATACCCAAGGTGGAACGATTCTATAGCATGTATGGAACTGAAAACTTGACACGGAAATTTTGAAAATATGTATATTTCATCTAACCTGTTAAAGGAATCATTGTTTTATGTTCTTATTAATGCCGGAGCGAAGCATTTCTTACAATTGACCCCCCCCCCCTCAAATATCAGAAACAGTGGATTTCAACCATTTCTTATGTGATCGACAACGTGACACCGTTACAGTTAAAATGTCAGAGTATATTTATAGTAACCAGTGCATTAAATACAAGCGTGATCTAGCGTATTTGTACACAGTTTCTGTAAATTTTACAGTTCAAAGATGTTCTTAATAATTTTCTCCGCCAGGTACTGGATATGCTTTCAAATCTATTTTCACGTTCACGTTGTTACTGATTATGATTCACTCCGTAACATTCCTTCACGTTCTTCACGGGGAAATGCGTTTAATGGCTTTGGAATTACTTTCTTTGTTTAAAGAAAATAGCCTTTTCATCTTTAACGTTCGTCTTGAACCAGAAAATTTCACCTGTTTCAATACAATTAGAAATAGAAATGCATTTAGCGCTGTTGATTATCTAATCACTCGCAAAATGTTTTTGTTAGTATTTCATATATGAATGTATTGATTTAAATGAATTTTGCGATCACTGCCTGTTGAATTTTCAATTAACAAATGGTTTATTATTATACGGACGTACTTACCGATAATAAAATTATTTCGGAGTATTTTACAGAATGTTTTAAAAAGAAAGAAAAAAATATTTGAGAATTTGTCAGATCGTTTCTTATCTGATGATATGAATATGAATACATGCATACTAGATTCTTTGTCAACTGTTAAATGATATTGCTTTTCAAATGCATGGAAAAACCTTCAGTTCTGTACCAAGTAAACCTAAATTCAACAAGTCTCCGTGGTTTGACAAATCATGTCAAATCATGTCAATTCATGTCAAGAAGCTAAGAAGTTATTTCTTGATTGTAAAAGAGCGTTCCGTTCACACCCTTCCGCTTTGGGTAGACCTTTTTTTACAAACAGAGATGGACTGTCTCTAAACGACTTTGTTAATCATTTTCAAAATGCTTCTAACATACAACATGGGCGATTTGTATTTGATGATGAAAATTACACGTGCAATGAAACAGTACATATTTAGGAACTGGATCGATCTTTCACTGTATCAGAAATATCTATGACAATTAGATCACTTCAAGACACAAGAATTGTGATTTTAATCAATAATGTTTTTGACTTGTTCATCAATTCAAATCACTTCATTTCGCCTGATTTGTTAACTATTTTCAACAAGATATTTTAAACAGGAATTTACCCTGACAGTTGGTGTAAAGGTGTTATATACTAAACGAAACTTCTAGCACAAACCCTGCCCTTTACGTTCTTTATTTAAATATCATCCATTCGAACTTAGTATCTGTCAGCTTATTTTTAGCTATTTGTCCACGAAAGTTTTCATGTCTTGCATTTATGAAGACACCGGGTAGATACTTCCGTAACATGATTTTCAAAATGATCATGTCCAATTGTAACCAGGTGAGCGATGTAGGACTATCTTGGTCATCTTGTTTTTAATTTCTGTTTTAAAAAGCTGACAGCTCATCAAACCCTCTTTGACTTGAGAACCTCATAACTTCAGTGCCTTCAGCACTTTGATTTTTTTTATAGTTATTATCTTGCTAGCTTCAACATCGATCTAAACTGAATTCAGTACTACAGATGTACGGTTTGAAGTCACAAATCGTTTGAATAACAAATAACAGGTTCAATATGCTATTCATATATTATATAGATCTAGTGCAGTTTTAATCTCTCACAACTTTAAGAAGGCATTTAGCACTACTTTATATTTTACAAGATAAGCAACAGATGAATTACTTCCCTTTTCTAGGCATACTAACGAAATTCTCTGATAATTTCAAAAGTCTGTCTGAAAAAAAAAATAAAGCTTGGAAACATTTTGTTATAGAGTATGTCTAATACATTTAACTGTAAAGATTGTATACTTTGAATTTAATTTTACTCTGTACATTTAAATTATGAATAAGATATAAATACTTTGAGTTAGTGATCAAGTTTTACTCTGGTTTCACTACAATCACGCTTAAATCTTTCGCCTTTTACTAAAGATTTCCGTGCAGTGGAACAATCAATGAGTCTATAGACTTATTTCTGAAACCCTTCGAAAGAAGGGTAACTCAACAAAACACAATAATATAAAACTGAAAAGTTCCACAGCCAACCTACCACCTTCAGTATTATCAAACACAAGTCTATACTTCTTTTCTAATGCGTATACATATGTAAATGTAAAATGTTTATTTCTGTTACAATCAATGCGTTTAACCCTTACCCTGCTTGCTGCAAACGATCCTGTCTTTGCAACCAGTGTAGATCATGATCACCCTGCACATCCATGCAGTCTAATCATGATTGGCATTGTTCGATACTAGGCCAATGCATTTTCACTGGATACCTCGTTACATAATTCATGATAATGTCCTAACTGATAGGTCGAAGATTACATTTTAGAAATAATCAGGGTACTGGTAAGACATAATTCTTTTATGAAAGAAAAACATGTAAAGACATAGTTTCCATTAATAAATCTGATATATTCTTATATGTCTTGTATGTATTATATATTCATTGAATTTTATATACGGACTCTCTTGTGTTGTGAATGCAACAGCGGCCCGCTATATTTAATTTAATACGTGGTTGGAGGTGAAGTAGTGTATAGTTCTTTGAACAAAATGTTATGAAAATCGCCTAGGAAGTTACGATAAAGAATGGGTTAAACCACTGTTCATTGTGTAGCTTTAAAATTGTCAAAAAATTGATATTTCTATCTTTTATCCATGTAAAACGCCAAATTATTTTATACGCTTATGTAACGTCTAATAAGTAGAGAAAAGTTTATATTGTTCTGCCAGTATAAAAACCGATATCGGTCAAACATGCCGGTATCTTCCGGTATCGGGTAAAGTAGCCCCATTACGTTACTATGACTCGGTTTTTATAGTTTAAAATTTACAATCACACTTTTTTAATGGAAGTATCATTGTACAGTCACTAACAGTTTATTTAAAACAGACACGTCATGTTAGAGCAATAAAGTGAAAGGTAGCCAAAGTTTACTAACTGTTCGGGATGCACTTTCTATTTTTATCAGTCTGGTTTACATTTGGTGTTATTAGACTGGTCTACAGCAATAAATAAACAGGTAGCCGAAGTTAACTAATTGGTCGGTAACGATACTTTTAGTAATCGTAAAAATGTGCGTTGTTTTGTTTACAAACATTCTGACAGCAAACGATTTTGTGAGGATAGAGGCAGGAATAGTATTGTACATTCTGAAAATCACCTTAATGGAACAAAGCGTAGAATATATTATAGTATTGCTGCGTTAACTTTGTTCTAATCAACGCTGAATGAAAATAGGGCTCGTATGTACAATCTAATGAAAAAAACAAACGGAAAGAGCATAAAGACTATTTAAAGTTTTTTCATGAATATATGCTTTTGTTTCTTTTTAAATCATAAATGATACACTGGAAATGAGAAAGAGTTACTAAATTGTAAATGCACAAATCAGATAGTCAAGTATTTGCTTTACACGAACCTAGAATATAAATGTATTATGTCTCTGTTATAAAGTCTGTAAAGTTTATTTGCATCTCCCTTTTCAAAATATTTACATGAAAGCTTTAATTGTTTCTAGGTCCGCTGTGATACGTAGTATCACAGTTTTTCTTGTTAATTCTGTCTTTACTATTGGTCAGTTGTAAGCGATGCTTTACATAACTTTCATTAAGACCCTATGTATTGCATAGTTAGGTGAACGGTTAAATCTTTTTACAATGTCTACATTATAATTTAGTATGTAGTAATAAAAATGGGTTTTCATTGATCATTCACGTTGACGACATATGTATTTGAAGATAAATGTTTAAAGTTAGCAAAACATCTTCCGATACTTTTTTCTGAGCTTTGATGAATCTGGTCGTAGGGTCCGTAAACGAAGCTATAAAAACCGTAGCCTTCAAGTAGTGGAAAAGTTATTAAATATCCTTTGAATATGTCGAAAGTTTTGAAATAACGGCCGAAGGCGTATGTATTTGGTATAGTATTGTTTGTAATCAGTTAATACAGTTCATTTATTCAATATACAGGGTGTTTATTCAAACATAATATATAGTTATTTACAATAATAATGTTGGCTGCTCCCTATTCGATTATGCAACCCCATGGTACAAAATTGAAACCTATTCAATACGCAGCGCCAATAATTTTACATTTACATAGATAAAAAGATAGAATATCAACTTTTTGACAATTTTAAAGCTACACAATGAACAGTGGTTTTAACCCGTTCTTCACCGTACCTTCCCGGTTCCGAAGCGGTTTTCATTCATTTCATAACATTATGTTCAAAGAACTATACACCACATCATAAGTTTACATGTTACATTTTCCAACCACGTATTAAATATAGAAGCAGCCCGCAATAATAATAATAACAATATCTTTATTAACCGAAGGAAACACTTTAAGACAACGTCTTATATACTATGCGGCCTTCATAACAACAAAGAAAACATGGCAATTCACATTCATGCAAAACAAACAGAATATTGAAAAAATAAAAATTACAGTTTACTGATTCAAGTGGAAAAATAATTATATTGATAAGTGACAGACACACACACACACACACACACACACATAAATGTACATATCAAACTAGAGAATATGTATTAAATTGTTAAGCAACTACTATGTGCATTAAACATCAAATATACTAGTGAAAATTAATTAAGCAACTAGTGTGTGCAGTATAAATCAACAAACATCAAGTACATGTATCTAGCAAAACAATGTTGTAATTAAGAGACATTCAATTTGACTGTAGTGATAGAAGATGCTTTTTATAATTTTATTTGAAAACATTCAGGGATTTTACTTAACGAATCGTATCAGGAATAGAGTTCCACACCCGCATGCTAAAGTACTGAAAAGACTGTTTCATATGATGAGCATTGAATGAGATTTGTACAACATTTGGTCTTGAAGAGGTTCGCAACATGTGTATGTTATTATTCGCAAGAGGTATCAAATCACTAATATATTTAGGGACATCATTATGGAATGATTTGTAAGTTATTACTCTTTCATGATAGAAACAGCGATTTTCAAACGTGAGCCACTGAAGGGTTTTACAGAGATCTGACTGGTTTACATAACATTACCTTCGCTGCTCGCTCTTGGAGATTTGTAATTTCTGAGATGTGAGATTGCTTATTTTTATCCCAAATAATGCTGCAGTAGTCAAACGTTGACATAATATATGAATTGTAAAACATAGATTTCACAGTGTCATCTAAATAAAAGAGAATGCGTTTTAAAAGAAAAAAAATAGAATTAAGCCTTTTGCAAACTGTTTCTACTTGCAAGTCCCACTTGAGATTTGATCGATATATAATTATACCGAGAAGTTTTTTACTGCATACGTTATTAATAAACACTTTATTTATACGTAGATTTTGGTCATGTGAATGTTTCGTTTTATAGGGTGTACCTATAAGCATACAAGTTGTTTTAAGAGGATGTATCGCCATATTATTTACCTTACACCACTGAATAATATTGTTCAGGTCACATTGAAGTTTTCCTTCAATTTCTGCGTTTGATTTACCCCCAGTGTAAAGAGCTGGGTCATCAGTATATAAGTCGATTGTTGAATTTTTTATTTCTAAATTTATGTCATTCATATAGATAATGAACAGTATCGGCTCTAAAATGGACCCCTGAGGTACACCACACCTCATTGTTTTCTTAGAATATTTAATATTTCCGGCTTGACTATTTGTACTCTATTATTAAAGTATGGTTTAAAGATATTAAGTGTACCTTCAGCAAAGTGATATAATTCTAATTTACGAAGAAGTATTTGAAGGTCTACAAGATCAAAGGCTTTCCAAAGATCCAGAAATATTGCGCCTATAAGATTGTATTTGTCAATTTCTTTATACCAGTCATCAAGACAGCGAATATGGGCCGTTTGACATAAATGATGTTGACGAAAGCCTGATTGTAACTTATATAATATATTTGTCCCAGTTAAGTAATACACCAGTTGATTTGCAAGATGTCTCTCGACAATCTTCGACATAGTTGGTAAAATAGAGATTGGTCTGTAATTATTAGGGTCACGTTTATCATTATTCTTATATATAGGCATAAAAAATGATTCTTTTAATGCATCAGGAAATATTCCAAGTCTAAGACTGTTATTTATTATTGCTGTAATTGGCAAAACAATATGATCACAACAATATTTCAATATTAGAGGACCTACACCGTCAAGTCCCGTCGCTTTAAAGCAATCTTACTTTTCTATGAGAGTTTTAACCTCAAAAGAAGTGATAGGCTGTGCATCAAAACGTTTATGTTTTAGTTGGCTCTCTAAGTATACTTTTAAATAATTGTAATTATTTTCATTGAAATTATTTTGCCGGATAATGTTACATACATTAATGAAGTGATTATTAAACGAATCTACGATATTTACTTCACCTTGTATCTCTTTGTCATCAATGATTACCGACTTTGGAAGAGTTATGTGTTCATTAAAAGTACTTCATGCAAATTGTTTCACAAAAGCTTAGAATTTTTATTTTCTTTTACAACTTGATTATAGTTATCCTTTTTAGCATTTCGCATTAGATTTTTCACCTTATTTCGCATTACAAATGCGCTTTGCATTGATTGAAATATTACTTTTGGTTTATTTTGTTTCTCACTTTAATTACGTCCTTTATTTCTTGTGTAAACTAGTTTGGCTGTGAAAAGCGTTTTACTCTTTTTTGTTTTAACGGCGCATGCGTTTGTAAAAAATTTCAAGATGTCTTGTTTGTGACCACAAATTCATGTTAACTTAAATGTTTTGATACGAATGTATTCTTATGCTAAGTGATTTGGGGAATAAATGTTTTCTTTAATAAAAAAACATAAACAATTTCATATTCATTCTCAGATTCTACAGGTTGTGGTAGATAGGTTTGACTGTTTCTATAGAACATATTTATAGTTTAGTCTACCAAAAAGTATATAGTTAAATTATAAAAGTCTCTTCATTGCACATCAAAGCATTGCATAAATAGAATAACATAAAATACCATGCAAAATGACATTCATATATATGAATTATAACATACTGTTAAATACACTTGTAGTCTCAATAAAATTCAATGTGATTCAGTTTCCTTGCTTAAATACTGGCTATTTGTTGAAACTTGTTAAGTAGTCACCATTCCTGCAAAAATTATAACTGAATATAAAAACATTACAATAGCTCTTTGTAGTATCAAATTTGTTTGTTCACCCTTAAACATAGACAGTGTTCGTGCTAAAACACTCGGGGACCGAGGCCTACACCTTCTACAAATTAGTTAGTATTACAATACAATGCAATACAATATAATGCAATGCAATGCAATGCAATACAATACAATACAATACAATACAATACAATACAATACAATACAATACAATACAATACAATACAATACAATACACAAAATTTATTTTAAGTCAGTATGTCATTTCAACATGATAAAACATAAGCTATGTATAGTTTTGACCGACATAACAGTAATCTCAGTAAATAACAAGCATGGATAAATTAGTACGTCACATGGTTAATACAATAAAATTTAATGTATTTTTTATCTTACAGGCTTAATATCGAATATTTAATATTCTATATTAAACCTGTAAGATAAAAAAAGCATTATAATAGCATATTAGAAGTATTTAAGAATAGAATAACACATTACACATGTTTTAAGTTGAAAAAGTTTTAAAAAATTAAAAATTGTGAGAAACCTGCTGATCCGGACCTAAGCCTAATCAAAGCGCTGTAAGCGCTGAAGGCCTGGGGGCTATAGATTTACTCCCCTAAAACACTTTTTGACCTCCGTGATTTGCGCTGAACCTTACCTAAAGCGCGGGTCGAAATGTGCAGTGGACAAAATTTAATATACGACATAGAATGAATGATTAACAAAGATATCGGTGACAGGGAAGTTTGTTTGTTTATAAGATGTATATACTGATATATCAAAACAAAATAATCACATGGTCAACATTATAAATTGTTTGAGAGACCAATAAAAATAATTCGATCTGCTCTTTGTTTAACTTCAAGCGATATGATCTGATGATGTGGATCGAAAATTATTGTGTACCAAGGACAAGACCTTGATACAGAAATAAACAAAGCACTACCAGCAATGAGATATAAATGCAGTACTGTGCAATGTGTATAACAGGGAAACTTGTTTACCTTGTAATCGGTGAAAGCGCAGGTCGAAATGTGCAGAGGACGAAATTTAATATACGACACAGAAAGAGGAAGTTTGTTTTATTATAAAACGTACGTTAAATGAAAAATAATCACATGGTCAACATTATAAATTATTTGAGAGACCAATAAAAATAATTCGATCTACGCTTTGTTCAACTTCAAGCGAGACGATGTGGATCGAAAATTATTGTGTACCAAGGACAAGACCCTGAAACAGAAAGGAAATATAAATACATTACTGTACAATGCATATAACAGGGAAAACTAAAAATGATTCTTGCTTACCTTGTTAGAGATGGTCGGGATAACAAGTGAACAAATGAACTGAACTAACATTTTAGATAGACAAACATGATGTTGCTTAAGGTCAGCCTCGATAAATGGCGGGTGATTTTGCTCACGTGACTTCCCTCTCGGGAATGTACGTAAATTATATATATTTTTTAAAAGAAATTTATTTTTGGGTAAATATATAATTATGTAATCGTTCGTAAATAAGAAAGTTATCAATGAAATAACATCTGATTCAGCAATTTGAATATCAAACTACAAACTCTTATATAGAGCTCCGTACGTTCCGTAAAGATTCGTACTTTTCCGTGATATGCATATGATTATCTTCCGTAATCAGCTAACAGCGCAGTAATTTCTAAACCAAAGTCCATGAAAAGATTGTGTAATAGAGCCCGTAAGCTAAGGACCTTTCTGCAATCATTTAAAATTGTATGTACTGTTTTTATTTATGTTTTTATAATATGTTCTTATCGTATGCGACATTCAAATAGAAGATTGATCTTGTCTGTCTTGCACTACTTTCCCATAGCGCATGTTTACAGTTGTTATTCGCACGTAGCACAGTTTAACTGTCTGCAGTGTTTGAAATGTGGTAGTCAGCCCGGTTAGCTCAATCGGTAGAGCACAAGACTTTTAATCTCGGGGTAGCGGGTTCGATTCCCGGGGCTGACCAACTAAATTACTAACAGTCTTTCGGATGAGACTAAAACCGAGGTCCCATGTATGGGTGCTATACACCTGGCATGTATAAGAACCAGGGGTGTCTCTGGAATTGGGACGCTTTCTGTATCTTGCACTATCCTCCGAAACCTAAAATAACTAACCTCTTCTAGGGGCGCTGGGGATATGGAAAACCGGTACCAACGATAAAGCCCTAATATACGATACGAAATGTGGTATGCTAACTTAGGCCTAGGGGACTTTCAGTCACGTACAGGCCAAAAACTGCCATAAAAGGAGAGAAATAAGATGCTGAGAATCAAAAAGGCACAAAAGTGCTACCGATAAGATAGTTGTGAAAGCATCCCCTCCCCCCACCCCTCAAATAAGATTTTGTGAGAACTGATCAGCAGCTATCTCACATAAAATCATGAGAATTAAGCATTTTATTATGGAGGCTGATAGAAGACAACTGCATAGTTAACTGAAATGAAGGTTAATTAAGAGAATTACTTTCAATGAGGTAATGTCTCCATATGCAAAATATAGAAGGGGCTAATGTCCTCCATAGCAGAATCAAAAGATAATGTCCAAGGGAGAATGTACCCCTTTGCAAAATCATCAAGGGGATTATGTCCTCTTCTGCAAAATTGAGCCTAGGGGATAATGTCCTACATTCAACGGATCCGCATCGTGTATTAGTGTTCGTGAACACTTGTTCAAAATTCTGTTAATGTGAGAGTTCTACTTTCAAAGTCCCTTTCAATCTACGTCGACAGCATTTTCCCACAAATTCTATATTGTCAGGCAATCTGTCAGCAGTTTAGAATGTGCCTATGTGGCTTATGACGTCATCACTTTTTGAGTACATTCTAATTTTCGTCTTGTTCCAAAGACTTTTTAGGACAATTTCGTATTGCAGAATTTTCGTCTTGCAGTTCAAAAAAGACTTTTTACAGTAAGATGGTTTTGAAACAAGTTCTCGTTGATTTAGTCGTGCAGAAAATAGCCACCATCCTACTGTTTAAAATTTTTTCCTGTAGACAAATATGACCGAAAAAATGCAGTAAAACATTATCCTAACAGGAGCATAATAACATCTGACACAACACCAAGGAAACGAGTTACGTTTCATTTTGACAAAAATTAAGGTTATCAAGTGGAGGGTCTCTGTTGGAATCTTACAAAATTTAGTCGCTAAACAAAAATAGTCTATTTCCAATGACTTAGCGATTTTTCAGATTTTTTAAAAATTCTTGAAAATGAGTGTAATGCTTTGGTGAAATCATGCAGACAAGAAAAGACAAAAATGTATTTTTAATTCGGCCGATGTAAAAGGTTTTCTTTAAATTCAGTAAAAACAATATCTTTACAAACATGAGCCTGATTTTTTTGTTTTTTTAAAAAAAAATTTTTTTTTTTTTTTTTTTATTAAAATTAAAAAAAAGGGGAAAAAAATTTTTTTGTTATTTACGGGAAAGTTTTTTTTAAAATTTTTTCACAAAAATGTATTTTATTACAGGACCGGTTAAATACACAGATTTGTTTTGTTTAGATTTTAGATTTATAAAGGGCTGGCATTTAATTAAAATAAACTAAAAATCAGAATTAAAGTAAAGGCCCTATACTGAATAATGTGAAACAGATACATATACTAAGCACCATGTTGGGGGGACACATAGTTTATCCTTAAAATCCATTCAATAAAATCAAACAACACAAACAATATCTCATTTTACAACGTTGCCATGGTTAATTGAGGAATTGCTAAGGGCATAATAATGAGTTCTTTGAGACCAGTTTCTGACAATCTAAATTGAGGTTTTCTGTCATATTTTTTTTTTTATGTGTGTACTTGTAAACAATGGTTAATTAAGTATGATCAAGTCTGATTTACATCTTACAGACGTCAGTTATATCCTACTTTTTCAGTTGATGTTATGCCCCCGAGGAAATGTTTTTCTATAAGTGAAACAAGACCAGTGCATCTAGGTAGATATCGGATTTCAATTATAATGAGTCTTAATAGATTTCGTCAAAATTTTGTACAACTAATAAAATCGAGAAAACTATTTTGATTTACGATCTTAAGGTAGACGCCGAAACAGATTCTAATTCTTAAATCTACCCACAAGAAAAATTCATGAAAAACCTTCAAACATGTGTGAATTTCTACTTCATTTTAAAGATTAAAAGGAGCATTTGTGTCTTATTTTAGGCAAGTTTTATCGTCAGGATCAGATATCGTCCAGAATTGAATAATTTTAGGTCATTTGATCTAGCTATTGATACCTTTCTAACACATTTAAGAATGAAAAACACTTTTCCTTTTGATAGAAAAAAAGAAACAGAAGTCGGTGTCATTTGCTATAAAAAAGGCACTCGTCATAACTGCGCATTTTTTTCTTTAATAAAAAGTTTATAACATTACACGGACGCTCTATACGCAATTAACAAGAGGGGGGGGGGGGGGGGGGGGGGGGGCGGGGGGGGGGGGGGGGGGGGCAAGGGCAAAGCCCGGATGTCCGACGATCAATTGTCAGATGTGTGTGTCGAAACAAAAGTCATCTTCAAATTTACAAACGTCATTATCCCTCAAGATGTAAACAAGACCAGTGTCTATTGCAGCATCCCAAAATTGGGGCCCCAAAGGACAGCCTAATTAATGTAATAAATTAAGGTACAGGATCAGTTTCCAGTGAATAATCTAGGTTTTGATTATATGATCCCTCTTTTTCAAAACAATGATGTCCCCTATAAAAAAAAAAATAATTTTTTTTTAAAAAAAAAAAAAAAAAAAAAAGGAACATCCCTTTTTTTTTTTTTTTTTTTTCTTTTTTGTTTTGATGTTGTTTTTTTTTTCAAAATATTATTGTTTCTAAAAGTATTGAGTTACTGAAAATGTTAATTACCTCTTACGTAGATTTAAAATATTTATTTCCGTTAAAAATCTGCTGTAATTAGTCGAGGTTTATTCTCCAATTAGCATTTGTCACTCGCGAATGTCGCGGTAGGTGTGAAAAATACAAACATTCATAAAAGATGACAAACTAACTACGTCAACAATCTCGAGCTATGTGACACCACTGATTGAGTAATGTTTGATAATTTGTGAATGCGAAAAGTATTTTCAATTAACTTAATTAACATTTATAAGTTCCAACTATTCTTTATTTAAAATAAACGTTATGTTTATAACAAAATCGCGGCACTTCAAGCCGATTTATTCTAAGTAACAATTTTCTTCTATAATGTATTTATTTTAAAGAATTACCTTTGCCAATAAAATAATTTCTACAGCGACTCCTTTTACTCATAAAGCCGCAGGTGTTACGAGATCAAAGCACGTACGCCGACGCTGAGTTTTGTTTGATCCAAGCGAAGCACGTGGCATTAAAAAGACCGAATATTTTGACAGGTAGTGACAAGTCTGATTATTTTGGAATTATAAAAACTAGTTTGGAATAGACAATGTATAATATGAATAAGTTTTATTTTGGTTATGCACTATCTAGCTATACAAATGTACGTCGGTCGGCAAATATTTTCGAATTTAATAAATGTACAAAAGTAAAAAATACGTGTATACAAATTTTCACGGAAAACAATTCAAATGTCCTGTTAGCTGTCTGAAATACCACTCTAAGTACCGCGATTTTACACCCGCGAAGTGCCGCGATTTTTTAACGATTTCATGTGAAAATTCTTCTAAATACTCGCAGGAAACGCAAGTTCTTGGACGATATTCTTTTATACAAACTTCCGCGAGCATTTACCCAAGTCTCGCTTTTCACGTGCTTGCGTCCTAAAGGACGCACATATTTCAAATCTTTGCGTCTTTTTCATTTTTTGTGCGTTAATGACGCAGGACGCAGGGCTAGATTATTCACTGGTTTCCAACATAATTTTATCCTGAACAGTTTTGGAATCATAAATAATTTTAATCTGTCAGAACTTTTATTCTCTAAAATGTAAATTCCTTTCGCTACTTTTCCGACACTCGTAATGAGTCAGTCTATTATCTGTTCCATGCCGCTCCATTTCGTACATCACTGTATTATCATTTCACAACACTTGAACTGTGCCATATTTTGCAAGCAATTTCAGTGACGGATGTATAATAAATAATTTCTTTGAAAGTACTTATCTTTAGAAAATGAAATTTTGTTCGCTGCTTGTTTGGATGATGCTGTTCGGAACTATATAGTACTCCCGTTCTGAAGAGTTATGCGAAAGCTATGATAACGAGTAGTCGGAAACTGGTATGATTCGGAAACTGGTCTCATGCCAGTAAGCATTTAGATAGCTTCCAATGCATATTTTGGGCCATATATGTTCGTGTTTAGGTATGACTACACTAAATATTTTCCCATAGACTTACTGTATTCTCAGCTTTGCCGTGACGTCATACTCACCAGTTAACAAAACGGATTATAAGGTCGCATTCATTTCTTCATTCGGTAAAAGGTGAAAACTCGGTCTTTACTATTGACTCGTATGCAAGTTTAACTTTATTTTGAATGAAACAAAAAGCTTTTGACAACACAGAATTATTATAAAAACAATCTGATAGTTTCAAGGTAATGGAAGATCGTCGTCTTCTTTCATTTCTAATCTTGGTTATTGTATTATTCAAAGTTAAAGATGCATAGAGACCAGCGATGACAGCCGAGGAATCACCTTTCTCGAATGTAAATAATTTATCAGTACTGGGATGTGTGAAGCCGAGAATAACATTTTAAGCACGATCCACTTAGCTTGTACCACTTCATACCTTAAACGAGGACGATGGACCCAAAAAGCACGTCTACAAAAAGCACGGTCCGCATACCAAAAACATTCATTGAGTAATTACACCCCAATAAATCTGTAGAACCACCTTTGTCACACCCAAAAATGCCCTTTTTTATACACAATGTGTTACTTTATAACCGAAAATTGCGCCAGTAGAAAAATAGCATATTTGTTTACATTCTGTCAAAAAAATCAATTTATTCAAATAGCCATAGGGCACCGTAATATTAATCAGAAAAGTCATAAACTATTTTTATTATGCTCAACCATTGTACTTCTGATTTAAATCTAGAAAACTTTAGTGCTACCAATCATTTTGGACCAATCAATATCTAATAGGTCCACAAGTTCCCTACATAAATCGACTGGTTCCAAGTCCCACTGATTTAGTGAAGTCATACCTAAAAGCAGTGGCTAGAGTTAGCAACTACCACTGATTTTTTCAAATGAGTTGAATATTTGAAAACTATACATTTTCTAGTGAGCCTTTAAATTGTGGTTTGTGTAGTAAAAAGTAGTCTTATTAATTTGACCTTGAAGCCAGCGAGATAGTTTTTGGATGGGTGATTTCTTCTACCGTATTTCCCCGCTTATAAGACGAGGAAATAAAGTCCCGATTTTTGCCTCAAAGTGGGGTCCTCGTCTTATAAGCGAGGCCACGAGAATCAACCAAAAATAAAAATCAATCCTACATACATTTGTGATGAAATCGGCAATACCGAATGTCGTCCCTGGGTACTATGTGCAGACGACAGTCGAACAATTACCGGTACCGTACATTGGGCGAATTACGTTATGTGTGTTAACTCACCTCCGCTGTTGATCGCAAAGTCGCCATTGCAATTATTTAAAGAATCTGAAGGTAAACTTTGCGAAAATAAGTAGGCAGTCATATTTGTTTATTTCGGTATGATATAAGGCGGCCTAAAATGATATCTGAATCAAGCGTTTATTGTAAAGAAACCCGATAATCAGTCTAGTCTGTGATTGTTAATTCGAGCATTTTTTTTTTTTTTTTTTTTTTTGGGGGATTTTTGTGTGGGGTAAATACGTCCCATCGGCCTGATTAATCAATTTATGAAAACATCTGGAAGCTTGTGATAATTAGTAAGAGTGCCCAGGATACCCAAAATTCCACAGGAATTACGTCGTTGTTAAGGAGCGAGAGGCTTAGACAAAAGGCCAAAGGGGGTTTTTTTGTAAAATTCGTCAGGGGTTGTTTTGACAACTTTTGATTATAAATACGAAAAGTTGCTTATTTTTGCAAACATTTTGTGATAACTCCAAAAGAAATTGTAACAATGGGAATGAAAAATAATTTTTAATTGACTTTATGCCATCTCGATCCTTTTTTGTCTTTAAACTACGGGGTAAGGTTACCTTGGGGGGATCACTGCACTCTTAATAATTATATACAAGCTGTCATATGTTTTCATAATTGATTAATTAGCCAATGGCACATATTTACGCAATTATCTTTTCAAAGGTCACAAAAATCAATACCGAATTGACAATACACAGATTGGTTTTAATACTCAAAAAAATCGGCCATTAAAAAATTAACTTATTAGCTTAGAAACATACGAACTTGAAGAAAATAAAGTAACTGGGTTTCATTAAAAAATGCCTCGTCTTATAAATGAGTCTTTCAAAAACCACACATTTTCATGGCAAAGTGGGGGGTCGTCTTATAAGCGGATCGCCTTATAGGCGGGGAAATACGGTACTTCTAATACGGCTGATCTTGATCGTAGTCGAGCATTCCCATGGAGATAATCCAGGGCTCTTTTAACACGGTATATATCATCATGCATATGAACATGTTAACTATACTGCCGCCATTATTGGCCTGTGGCATGATATTCACCACCTGTATTATTTGCTTTTCACAGTGTACAACTGGTTGTCACTTCAAGTGTGCGAATAATCTGTCCTTGAGCGAGATGTAAGGATGTTGTTTACAAAAGTGTAATTAATGGGATAAATATTGACCAGTATCTAAATGTCTGCTGCATAGGCAAGGCGATTGCAAGTCGATGTTTTTCTGAGTTTAAATGCTGTGTATTTATTTAAAATGTGGAGAATAATATAATTTTAGGATTACTTGAAAGAAAAATAATTTATTTATGAAGTCCATGAGCTTTCAGTGGCAGATAATTTATTTATTGTACAATGTACATACATGTTGTTTGATTGATACATTGTCTTGTTGAACACGGCTAATTCCTATGGGGTTTATAGCGCATTAAAATGGGGTTTGACAACTCAACTATAAGATATCAGATCAAAAAAACAGGGCAAACCGATGAGCTATGAATTAAGCTTAATACAAAGGAATACGAAAATGTATAGTTTGTACCTCGTTTATATGTCTGTGAGTGCTCCAGCACTGCCAAATACAACAAAATAAAGGTCAGAAAAATACCACATTTTATTTTCTTAAGAATATTCGATTATAACAGATTGGTTAATATACAGCTGTTTAAGTGTTAATAAGGTGGACAGATCATCAAGTTATGTGTTTTATAATTTGCCATTATGTTGTCAGATGATGTTATTGTGTCTTTTTTCACTTCACAACCTGATCGACTTGCCTACTGGCCCTGAAATGGATAAAAGTCAGACTTTTTTGGAAAAAAATGTCACTATCTTCAGTACATTCAGATAACCAGTAGCTGTTCATGCAGTTTAAAGAGCTTTTAGAACTAAAATAGCCCTGGCCATTAAAGAAAATAGAAAAATGTGATGTAACTTTACCTCATCCACCTATTTACAATACTTATAAACACTTACAAGCTCCCTTATTTGCGAAACAAAGTAAATTTCCCATTGTGAAGGCCCTGTACATTTTCCCCTTCACCATGTGGCAACAAAAAAGCAAGGGAGGTAATTGTAGCAGTACTTATATACTTATATTTTGAAGGAGTTGTCTTTCCAAGACTACTCAGGTTCAGACTTTTGAGGTAAAAGATGGTTTTCAAGACATCTTAAAAGTGTTGTAATAGTCAATTGTTGTTAAGATTAACAACAAAAGCAGCATGCGGGGGGGGGGCGGGGAGGGGCCCTGATGTTTTAAGGGTAGACCATTGATTGTAAATGCCTATTGGTAAAATGTAGGTGTTCCATAATCAATTCTGTAGTATGATCCCATGGTCTGCACTGAATAGTTCTGTAATATTATCCCATGGTCTACTCTCTTTCCAATTTCTGTAGTCTGATCTGTAAGAAACTGTCAGCTTTCGGGGATCACGCTAGCCCAGACTCATAGGGAGAAGTGACTTCTCCCTCCAGAGATAATAGGGAGAAGTTTTTCAGAACAGGGAGAAGTTTGTACAACGCGTTGATAACTTTTAATGTAAAATCAGTATACCCTTTTCATACTAAAACGACTGCATAAAACAAACTTTTTTATTTATAAAAATTCTTTCTCATTAATAAACATTCTTGAGTGAATATATTATGTTCTGTGGTTCCCTCGAGGTTTTTAGCATTTTTACAGTGAAATGCAATTTGATTGCATAAAATATTTTATTAAAACTCTTTTTTCCTACTGATTGTAATCGCCGATTAATGAATTTGATTACCGAGATAAAAAAAAAATGCAGCAAACGATCAACAACTGAACAGTCAGATATTCTTTGCATCAATAAAATGTGTGAATACGATTAAAGAACTTACTGGCATCTTAAAACAGCCAGTTTAATTGTAAGCATGTGTAATTGGTCCTTATTGTTCCCAATCAATGCTAATCCGTTTAATAATCGATGTTTACTCAACTATTAAATTGACAATAAACATTACACATGTCAAAACGCACATGTCAACCTTTAAATCGCTATGTTGTCTCGCCGCTTTTGATTGGCTTACATTTTTTTATTGACCAATGAAAGCTGATTTAACTAACAGTAGCGAGTAGGCGGTGCGGTATCGAGATTGACACTCGAAAACATTGTCAATGTTTACGAAAATTAGAGCGACTTTGTTTTCGCTTTTCTATGCGATCACGGCGAAATGGCCGGGGATACGGCGACTATTTCGCCCAGGTCGCCCTCAAACGTGATCCCTGGCTTTCTCACATAAAGAGACAAAACCATGTAGGGCTTAAACTCATGACTCTCGATCAGTGAGAGGTTACAGTGATTTCAAGTTAGCGACTCTAATCATTAGTCCATTCCGGGTGCAGTTATCATCTAGCCTGGTAGTTAGTCTAAATGTTGAATTATGTCCATTGGCACTGGTTTGGCACAATTTTTTCAGTCTAAACCCTGTCCTCTCTTGGCAATCAGAGCATCAAGTTGCTATTTAAATACAAATCTACAAATCAGGAACACATTTACTTGTTATATTATCTAAGTTTAACTATGGATCTGCTTGCCAGTTTCCCCTAGAAGAAAATGAGTTTATGTGAATGTTTTTTATGAGTGATATAAACCTGTGTTATCACCTGGTAGGTAATGTTGAAACCTCACGATATCTCTGGAGCTTATCATTCAAGCATCAAAGATCTGAGTTATCTATTAACATACCCTGGAATATATCACACTATCTGCCACTGGGTCATGATGCTTCTTTCTTCTAGTGCCACCTACATAAAGGTGTTGGGGATATAAAAGTCATAACGTCAAAGACTTTTCGATTGCAAAATTAAAATTTTAAATTAGATTATCAGGAAAATTAGAAATTTAATGTTTATATAAATGCCTATTGTAACATTGAAAAAAGTGTTTGTATCTTTTTGGAATATTTGGAACTAATTTTGCTCATTATAGTAAAACTTGATAGATAAAAGTAGGTTGGCAGTAAAAAAGTTCTTTTCTCAATTGTTTCAGTGTTTACTTTTATTTCCGCTGCCTCAGCACAATTCTGTTTGAATTTATGTGTGTTTAACAAATTAGGCCACAAAACATCGAATACATGGAATATAGATCAGAAAGTTTGGGAATATAAAATTCTTGGAGAAAATCTCAGTAATGTCGCTTGATTTCTTTAACATTTTCTTCAGCTGGCTTGCTTAAGTCACAGATAGAGGCAAAATTTCGCGGAGCTTTCGAACAATATTTACAAACATTCAGGTCGGAGAAAAGTCCAGGAATTGCAAAAGTGATTGATTGAAAAGAAAATTGGTAGAAAGAGAACTACAGTAATATGCAAATACGTGAATATTTTTATTAATATTGTATAGATTTCGACGGAATTGGGAGATTCGGTATTCATGATTGGATCACTCCGTCTTTGATTCGGTGTGAATAAAATGTGAAGTTAGTGGAATATGATAAGTTTTGTCATGACAGGTAGATATTAAAGGGCAATGTGTCAGCTTTCGTAATCCAAAAAGCCAGAAATTGTTTTTTTCGATTTCTTGCGGCATTTAAGATACATGTACTAGACACATAAAAGTCGTTTCCAGACATTGGATTTCTTTTAAGATAAAATCCTAGACGGTCAAACAAGGGTGATGTTCAAGTCATTCTTGTCACCATTCTGGGAGGAGAGGTCGGGGACTGAGTCGGAACATGCGGCAGTACGTAGTACTTTCTTTGTGCTCTATGTTGGTCATCCTGAATCAATTGTTGTACTCCATTCAATTAAGTTCTTATACCATCACTTTGTTTTGTCTCTAAAAGGGAATAACTCCAGTTAGTTACATTTGCTGCATTACTTTGAAAATTTTAACACATGTACATAATTAGTAACTCTTCACAGATTCTTAAATGTATGCATCTTAATACTCAGTCACTCAAATTGAATTTTAGAGTAAATTAATTACTAGAAGAGCGAAAACTTGGCATGTAATCATTTTCTTCACTATCATATCTTGATCACTATTTACATGTAGGTCAGTCCGGCAAAAACTACATACATACTTTAGATAGGTAGAGCATAAGGAGTTGAACTTTGTGTGATATTCAAGAGCCATAACTCTTGACTATTAAATATCTCCCATGGAGTTGCTTTCCACTTTACCTCCCTTTGTAATTGTTTTTTGAATTTTCTAAGTATACAACTGGTGGACAGGGGTCATATTGAAATTTGTTAGTGCTGGGACAATAATACACATGATACATGTATAGCAGAATGTATACATGACTGTACTGTAGATGACTGACTTGAGAAAGATAATGCCTCTGACATTTATGCATAGAGAACAGCAACTCTCTTCTCATAGAAAGCTATATAAACTTGTTATGTTTTGCAGAATTCTTGATTTTATCCTGGTTTATGTTTAACTAAGACACCAGGATTACATGCATTATGAGTTAGTCTAGAGGATTCTTTGATCAGAATTGCTTTTAATGTTTTATTCTACAAATATAACAAGTTAACAGTTGTAGATTTTCTTTATTGCTTTTTATACCCCCGCACAACAAAGTTGTAAGGGGGGTATACTGGAATCAGCTTGTCCGTCCGGCCGTCCGGCTGTCCGTCGGTTTTTCTTGTCCGCCCAATAACTAAGATTCCTTTGACCCACACTCTCCAAATTTGGCATGGAGGTTAGTCATGATTAGTAGATGACCCCTATTGATTTTGAGGTCACCAGGTCAAAGGTCAAGGTCACAGGGGCCTTGACTATAAAAAAGCTTGTCTGCCCAATAACTTTAGATTCCTTTGACCCACAGTCTTCATATTAGGCATGGAGGTTAGTCATGATTAGTAGATGACCCCTTTTGATTTTGAGGTCACTGGGTCAAAGGTCAAGGTCACAGGGACTTTGACTTCAAAAAGTTTGTCCGCCCAAAACTAAGAAACCTTTGACCCACAGTCTTCATATTTGGCATGGAGGTTAGTCATGATTAGTAGATGACCCCTATTGATTTTGAGGTCACCAGGTCAAAGGTCAAGGTCACAGGGGCCTGGACTTCAAAAAGCTTGTCCGCCCAATAACTTAAGATTCCTTTGACCCACAGTCTTCATATTTGACATGGAGGTTAGTCATGATTAGTAGATGACCCCTATTGATTTTAAGGTCACCAGGTCAAAGGTCAAGGTCACAGGGGCCTGGACTTCAAAAAGCTTGTTTGTGTACTATTAAAACAATACATTTACACAACTTATTGTATAATAACTGAAATGTATGTCCTTGTGGCCATTCCTTTCTTATGGTTGCCATACTTCTGTGACAAAGCTGTATTGTGGGGGTATAATTCGTCACTCTTGTGACAGTTCTAGTTTTTCTTGGTAACTATTTACAGTAGATGTTCCATAGAGAGTTCTGTAGACAAGAAAATACAGTTTTTTTTAATTTATATGATAATCAGCAATCACAAATGCCAGCAAATTGAAGCACCATGGTGTTAGTGGTGAAGAATTATAGACTTTTCATGCAGAGGTTCTTTCAGCATAAGTACCAATCGGCTACTCCAAGCAGTGAACATAGAATTAAATGGCGGGTACAGTTGGCTCTCATCAAATTGAAGTTCTTGGACCAGTCGAAACTGTACAACTTGTTTCAAGGGTTTTCAGGGTACACAAATTTTACCATGTGGTACAGATACTGTGGTTCTGTAGCAAAATTTGAATGGGTCACTGCTACAGTTTCTGACAACACACTTAATTGCACTAAACTGGTCACAACAAGCTAACACTACATTGATATCTAACTGACTCAAAAAGTGCTCTCTGATAAGGCACTGAGATCACTGGTGTTTCACACTGGTATGAAAAAAAAACAAAAAAACTGGTAACACACTGACAGATAATTTCAGTCTGTTGCCATTTTCTGACATCAGACTGTTGGTACAACTGGTTATAGACATATAAGAATCCTTCCAAAAGGAGATAATGAAGTTTACAAATTATGTGAATGCACTCTAAGGTAGTTTGGATGGCTTTGCCACAATATGTCATTTATGTTCAAACATGTGCTTGTCTGCATGTCAGGGGGTGCATCTTTGATCTTATTTATTAACTTAAATGTGAAATCTTAGGTAAGCGATCTAGACCCATCATTGTCTTCTTATTGTTCTACATGTTTTTGAAAACAAAATAAACTATGATAAATTCTAACAAAGAGGAATTACTGAATGTAACAGCCCTCAGCAACTTGACTGTTTGAACCCTTTTAATGTGTGAAAATCTGATACACCAACTTATTCTCAAGTGATAATTGACTGTCTTCAAGTATTTCACTAGAAAAACAAGTCCATATTCCACCAAACATTAATATAAGGTTATGTATAATAATGTAAAGCTAATTGGTAAAGAGTTCAACCAAAAGTGAATGTTAGTTTTTAATTTCCTGTATTAAGTAGGTTATTGTGTGTGTACAAACATAAGTAAGACAGATTTTTCCTTTTTAATACCTCAGGGGAATTCTTGTTCTTTGATCAGAAGAAAAAATGTTGGTTGTTTAGTTTTAAACAGTTTAAATATGTACATTTTATGATTTATATGAGTTAGTCTTGTATATTGAAGTTAGTTTGGGTTTTTTACATGCTATTTATTTATTTTACTTTGGTTTTGATGCTCATGTATATATATTTTAACAGGATTTCAGTTCTTTACAGACAGGCAGTTTTATCTTTTAAACCACGGAATGCCCAGTACCAATTCCCTGTCCTTTAAAACGCCTACTTTCTCACACAAAGAGTTTCGTAAATTGGTGGGCTCGGACTCTTGACCTTCAATCAATCAAAGGCTTAATGATATCAGGTCAGTTACCTTAACCACTGGACCACAGAGGTGGGTCCCTCGGGGATTTGGGCCCAGTTAGTGCATTTAGATATCAGGTAGATGCTGTTAATTATCTCCCGTATTTCAAGTAAGTACAGAATGTGCCATTGCTTTCAATACTCAGAATAAAGATTCAATAATATTTCTTGGGATTTCATGCATGGCCAGCTAACATTATTCTAAAATTTATAATCAAAAGGGGGGGGCTGTAGGAATCGGGTTGATTGCTTTGTAGCTGCTATCTGGATTGTAATATCTACTTAAAAGGTTAAGAAAATAAAAATTTCTTTATGGAGATTAGAATAATTCTTTTTAATCCATTGTTAGACAGATCAGTAGTTTGCTATAACTAAAGTTTGTTAATCCAAATATGACAAATTGACTAACCTAAAGATGATTTTGGCCAATACCCTGACCACATGGCTGAACGAAGTTTTGGAGTGACCATTATTGTTTGTTTCATTTAACAAGGCAGACACAATGCATTGTGTTTTGACCGGTTGACCATTTGTATGGGTCATGGTGTCAGAAAGTTGAAAACTGAAGTACATGCACATGAAGGGACAATGTGAACATGTGTTCTACCATACATGTTATAAGTAATGTGCATACATATAAAAATGTCTGTCATTGTTTTATTTCTAACAATGAACTTTTCGATTTAAAAACCTAAGGAATGATTTTGGTAGTAATAAAGGTCATTTTTGCTGGTTAAGACATCTTTCGTGGTAACATAAGAGCTACTTGTAATTGTGCTCCTGGGACTTTAATTTAAGTTACATTTTAAAGTCAGTATGTTTTATTGGATAAATATTGGTAATGATATGGTACAATGATTTATATTGTGGTCCTATTAATTGATCTGACCACAAGTATGGTAGTAAAAAAGTCATCATTTTTCTTCAGTGTAGTGTTGAGATGTGGGCTGTATTTAATTACCTGTTTACGTCTTCTCATTAATTAAAACAGTAGGCTGTTTGTTTTAAATAGATTTTACATCTGAAAAAAAAATTGGCTGTGAATGTTTAACATTGTGTTTGGATTATAAACAGTGATGTTGAATTTAGAAACATTTAAAGATACTTAATGGAAAATACGCTACCTGTTTATAATTAATGTCTTGTCTGTAGGAATCTATTTGTGATTGCTTGTTGGATATTTTTGCATGAAGAAATATCTTGAAGGTTTTTATAGTAGTAATTAATGTAAAAAACAAGGGTATAAAGTAGCGTTTTATATCAGTTATATCTAAATGTAAATACGAAGTAGACAGAAATTGGCAGATGTGTCTCATTGTGGAAAAAAATAATAATAGCAACGACTGGAAGTAGTTGTGAAATATAATTTTGCAAAATATTTCATGGAATTTCTCTAAAAGTGGAGTATGAGTTTCGTTGTCTGACTGCAAACAAGGGCCATAACTTAAAATTGCATAAAGTTGTCGAGTATAGTATATTATGTAATTAAAATCAACAATAATTGAGACAATTGAAATATAAACTAGTGATAAGTTTGTTAGCATTGTGTCAGCCTAGTACATAATTATTAGTCCTAAAACAGTGCGGAAACAACCATTTTCACCTGCAGACTGACAGACTTATAGTGTAACCTGAGGATATTTTCTGTTATTGAACTGTCGAGGAACAACAGCTGTTTGTAACATGAAGGTAATGCTGGGGAGATTTGTGTCAAAACATTTCCATCTCAAAAGATCTGATTAAAGTTTTATGTAGTAACAGATGTTTTGTAATTAGCTGCATGAATTTCACTTTTTGCCTCCATGGTTTTATATCACAAAGAATAATTGGCTGGATGAAAAGTAAAATGCCACTTTCATCTGTAACTGGTTACAGGAAGCAACATAAGATTGGTCAAGTTCAAACATAAATTTGAGTTGACCTTAAAATTATGTGGCAGGATGTAAACAAGTAAGTTCACTTGATATGTGGATAACACTGTGCATCTTGTGCCCTTTATGTGCAGTCATAGAAAAAATCAAGGAACCGATAAACGTCAGTTTTTCAAATGTTGACCAAAGTTTGAATCCAGAAATCAAGAAACCCATTTTTGTATAGAGGCCAACGCGTTAACTAACTTAAGCCTTTATTCAGTGTTGCGTTTTATTATTTCCAAACATACATTTTGTCATATTCTGTCTCATAAAACAACTTTAATCTTCAATGCATAAACGCAGTAACTATAGCAACAAACACTTTCATCTTTTAACATTTCTAGATTTGGCCAAGTGTGAATAATTTGACTGTTAACATTACATGCATGGCTTTGTCCATGATATGCCAGCTATCTGACATTAATGCTAAAATGGAATTCATTGTTATGCAATTGTAATGAGTTAATTAATTAACTTAATGCATATTCACTGAAAGGAATGCAACAAAGTAACTCCTGTGACAGGCAGGCCATTGTTATCACATTGTTATCGGTTACAGAAATTCAGTGTTATCTTTCCAGCTGCTATGTTCAATTTAATGGATGTGTCTGTAAATAATTTATTGAAACAAAATTTACCAAATGACTAAGATGACTATTAATGTTGAAGGTTTCCAATGCTCTTCCCTCCACCATTCTTGTGACATTAAATAAACAACAGATATGTTTTCCTAAATTTTCTACATATCAGCATTTTTGATTATTAGAGAAGTATTTGAGTATGGTTGAAGAATTGTTGGTACCGCGTCTGTACACTGTACGTCTCTTGCTTTGTCTCGTAATCAATGTCCGTGTTTGTTTATTGCTGTGTGCGTGTTTTCTTGCTTGCACGTGTTGTAATGTGTTGCATCAGTGCATTCTGTATTAGTTCTATTGTACAGATCTGGATTTTATCTGTGTTTGAGAGGATTTTGTTGTGCTGCATGCTTTCCAGCACGTGTTGTCCATATGCATGCATCATGCTTTCCTTCACGTGTTGTAAATAATGCTGATTGTGGAGATGTTGTCTCCTGATCTATTGCATCACAGTGCATCAGTAATATTGGTATTGTGCGGGTCCTGGTAGCAGTGATTGTGTCGGGGAGGACATCATAGATTATTGAAAATCGATTATAATCTAAATTATGGAGCACTTCGCACCGAAGGTGTTCATTCGCGTCTGACAGCAGTGCATTCACATCAGGTTTGATCAATGAATTTTAAAGTGATAGCAAATATCATGGTGCTTTCACTCTGATTAATTAGGTATAGGTAACATTTGGTTGCAGGAAACAATAAGTGGAAATATTTTTTCTTGCTATTTATAATGAAGGTGTGTATTGAAAATTAGTTAGATTAATGAAATAATCTTTTAGACAAAATAATAGAGAATGCGTGACAAACGTTTGCTTGAGTATAAATTGATCAGAATTACAAATATGATGCACAAGGAAGGTGACACCCTTCAAACATGTACTTAAAGCAAAATGACTATTTTACAACTTTCTTAAGTGCCATTCAAAATGTAATGTTATAATATATTAATGAAATGTTTTTGTTTTCAGAGCCTTAAGCGCCAACACTCATTCTGTGAGAATGCGGCGAGAAAGAAGCAGGAACGGCTGATTAGACGTCTCTCTGGTACCCTCCTTAACACAAGGTATGTCACATACATTAAAAGTTCTGTAACAGCATACAAAAGCTTATTTGGTTACTGAGAAGTCTGTCAGCCTCAGGTTATTAAGGGTAACCCTGCAATTGGTCCAATCTCCCATTATTTGGATACTGGGTGCAACCTGCCTCAGATTATTTGCTTTGAGTGCAGTAATTGTCTTAGAAAATAATTTGTATTCTAAAGCACTACTGATGTAACGTTGTTTCTGATTGGTTAAGTCATTTAAATTTGCGACTATTAAATAACGTATATATAGTCACTAATATTGGACAATCAGTAATGTTCACATTTAAGAGCATTGTGCGTTAGAAAAGGGTTACAAAACAACCCTATATTATGCAGTCTGTTTATCTACATTATTTGGTTATATGCTGTCTGTGTCAGATTATTTGGATACTGTGCAGTCTTGTTTGTCTCAGATAATTTGGTTTCTAAATTGTGTTCTCAAAATTTGCAACCTGTCCGAGAAGTGCTGTGCAGTTTGTGAGCTAACTGTGCAGTGTCTCAGATTGTTAATTACTTGATGATCTGTCTGTCTCAGATTATTAATAACTTGATGATCTGTCTATCTCAGATTATTAATTACATGATGATCTGTCTAGATCTCAGATTATTAATTACTTGATGATCTGTCTATCTCAGATTATTAATTACATGATGATCTGTCTAGATCTCAGATTATTAATTACTTGATGATCTGTCTGCCTCAGATTATTAATTACTTGATGATCTGTCTAGATCTCAGATTATTAATAACTTGATGATATGTCTGTCTCAGATTATTAATTACTTGATGATCTGTCTAGATCTCAGATTATTAATTACTTGATGATCTGTCTAGATCTCAGATTATTTATTACTTGATGATCTGTCTGCCTCAGATTATTAATTAATAGTTACTGTGATTTGTCAGTCTCAGTTTATTTGTTGGTTACTGTTTTACTGTGTGATTTGTCTGTCTCTGATTATTTGGTTACTGTTTGATCTGTATGTCTCTGTTTATTAGTTACTGTGTGATCTGTCTTATTATAGTTACTGTGTGATCTGTCTGTCAGATATTTGGACGTAATTTGTCGTCTCTCTGTCTGTCTCATTTATTTGGTTACTGTGTATTTGTCTGTCTCAGATTATTTGGTTACTGTGTAATTTGTCTGTCTCATATTATTTGGTTACTGTCTGTTCTGTCTGTCTCTGTTTATGAGTTACTGTGTTATTTGTCTGTCTCAAATTATTTGGTTACTGTGTAATCTGTCTGTCTCTGTTTATTTAAGTACTGTGTAATATGTCTGTCTCAGATTATTTGGTAACTTTGTGATCTGTTTGTCTCATATCTCAGATTATTTGGTTACTGTGTGATTATTGTTTGGTTACTATACACTCTGTCTGGCCTTGTTTACTATCTAATCTGTCGGTCGCAGCTTGAGGGGTTTATATTTTGCTCTTCATCAGCTTCTTTGCAAGTCTTCAATCGCTGCAGGAATGGATACTTCGTAAAAGAGACAAATTCTAAATGGTATTTTCATAGGCAAATAATAAATTAAAGATTAAACAACTAGTTAATGCTTCCAGCATCCTGTCTGTTATTTCATTTGATGATTTCAGTTTCTGCAAGGTGCCTGCTGGTTGTGTTTTTGCAGTAGTTGTCAGCATGACATTGAAGTGTTGTTTATCACTGGCTTATATTCTGTTGGTGATAATTCTGTGCCAAGAACACAACAAGCTCTCATTATTGCCATAGTAAATGTTTATCTTCTGAGGGTCGTTCAAAATGCTTTACCAGGTGTTAGATAATATTATAAACAGCCTGGGTGCTTCTTTGTAAAATCTTTTACCTTCTTTACTTGATATTGCCAGGGCAATAAAAATCAGATTTATCTTAGAAGACAGGTGGACAATTAAAACAGGTATTAAAAATAAATGAATATTAATTTCTGAACATAATTATGAAATACTTATTTAATTAAGTCTAGCTGTTGGTAGTGCTGGGATAGTTAAACAACTGTGGTTATATTACTTGTTGACCAACCCAGGCTATGAAAAAGGCAAGTTAGATAAGGGGGGTTATTTCAGTTTCAATAAGATCAGCTGGAATTTCCAGAACTGAGCTGTTCATGCTTAGATTGCCTCAAGTTATTTGTTTTCCAGGAATAATAATTCATCCTACCAAATAGTGTACTAAATCCTGGAACTTGAGAAAGCAAGTATTATATCCAGAAATATAATCTCTTTTACTGAACTGTGTTTAACATAACTATTATTCTTTAGCTGGAGGTCTTAGAATGGCTTCGATGTACATTACTGATATTGTGCAACAGGTTATATTAGAAGGTTGATACTGTCTTATATATACAGTTTCAAGACACCTTGGCAGATAATCAAAGGCGCAATAGATTGCAGAAAGACATCTTGGGTAATTTGGAAATATAAACAAGAGTACAAACATGTCAGGTTAACTTTTCTTATAAGCATTATTATTACTAAGTTTAGTGGAAAGTACACGCAGGATTTAGTGTTTGACTTGGGAAGGATAATATCTGATTATGGATGCTGGGGAAGAAAGAATATTCTTTGAGATTTTCAGGTAAATAAGCCCGGTTGATCATCATTTCTTTTCTAGACAAACATAATCATTCATAGGTGTATATAATATACTAGGTTTTGCAGATGCTAGAAGCTTTTAGATCATGCACCTATGCACAAAGTGCTCTTGTCATGAGATTAAAGGAAGTCACAGTGCAAGTGGTTTCCTGATACTCTAGCATCCACATTTCTGAAGCACTATATTGTATAATCATCAACTTGTTAAATTTTACATTTTGGGCTTAATTTGATGCATGAGAAGAAGAGTTGTGTTCCTTGATTCATAGAATAATGCCAGATACATGATGATCAATGATTACTGTCGAGGTATTTTATTTTTCACTTTTCAAAATCTAATTAAGAGAGAATTACTGGACTTAACTGATTATGAGGCAAATGGGAATATATTTAATATATACATATTGTATATAGATAATAAATCCATGATAAGACCCTTTATTGTGAAAAAATATGTTTTCTCAGCCAATCTTAATCATTTTGCATAGACATTATGTATGCATTGTAAACTGATCTCATGCAGGTTACAGATTGAGCTTGATTGGACCTGTATTTCTAGTTTGATGATTTGAGTTATTAAGGCCTATATAATTAGGTATCAAAAGTTAAACATGTACACGTGCTTATTGGAACACAAAAACGTGACTAAAATTGCATTCATTTGAAGGAAATGTCAAACACAGCTGTAAATTCACCTTCTATATCTTGAGACTTATTTAATATTATAATAAAGTTGTACTCTATGGACATGATCCTCTACTTATTACAGGACAAAGTAACGCAACATAAGACTTTGTGTGTAATAAGAAAAAAATGCAGGCTGATCGAGTGTTTGTAGTGTTGCATTGAAATAGTAAATTATTTTCGCTAAGTAGTTTTGCTAATATTTGCTATCTTTATTACATCTGTATTATGATGTAATAACCATGTGATTTTAATAGTGCATGTCATAAACAACTTGAGGCAAAACAGAGTTTTATAAAACCATCACCACTGCTGCACAACAAATGGAAGAAACTGGCAGCTTAAATTGGTTTAGAAATCTTACAGAGCCAATTGGTACAAAAAACCATGTTTTGTCATACCGGTCACTAGGACTGGACGTTATGTTGTAAAAATTTACTCATGATCGTTCAAACTTTAGTAGTTTCACATAATCATGTAATTAGACGCTATTATGGTCTAAGTTATTATAGGTATAAAAGCCACATTTGGACAAAATATTATGTGCATTTAAATTAATAACATGTCCTATAGACAAGATCACATAATTCGTAAACAGGATCACATATTAACATAATAACACATAGACATTTGACATAATAAGACATATTGGACAGGATAGGAAGATGTGATCTGACGTAAGACAGCTACGGTGTTCCATAATGCTTGTTTCTACAAAACTGTTTACCTAAGAGTCATTAATTCAATTAAAGACATCTAATGTAGAATTTGCATCTTGGCACCTGGTGTTTGATATTAATTTTTGGTGTATTAGAAAGAGAAGAGACCTTGATCTTGTCCTTGACGGTAAAAGTTGTTGTTGTTTAGAATGTTCACGGTGAGGCTGAGTTCATTTCTCCCCAGGTGAACTAATGCCAAGACCCTGAAAGTGGGTGCAAGTGTAGATGTAATTTTGATTGAACTTAGTGAAGGTTATATCCTCTATCAGCACATTTATTTCTAGTTAAAACATTAATTATTATTTGCCCTGAACACATCCAGGGGAACATTCGATGTTGCATTATAATTGTCCTGTAGATATTGACGATACTTGCACACTGTGACTGTTACCCAAAGCGACATCAATGTTTTATTGAAATTTTCGCCCACTCCATCTCCCATTTACTTGCAGCAAAAGTTTCCATGTGACCTGATTGTAAAGATTTAATGTAAAACCTAATATACATTACCAGCCCACTACATGGGGAAATTTGAGATTTATGAATTTCTGTTACTATTTTTAGCAATTTGTTGTTCCAGAAATAATGTGATTGATCATTTTTGTCTGACATTCCTGACTTTGAATATTGGCTCTACACCAGACAGCCAGGTTGCAAAAAGCATTAATTCTCCACACTTTGTACAATGTATGATCTGAAAATCTAATAACTGTGTACTGGGGATAGTTTTTTTTTTAGTAATAGAGAAGATGGAGAGAATCATTTATGGAACTTTGGCACGGCAGAAAGCACTTAAAGTGGTAGTAATGTTGTGCCAAGTGCGACGTCAATATTGGTCTTCATGCAGCGCATTAAAATATAATGGACGTGTCCCCTCTGCGTTCAATTGTAACTGCTATGTTGGATGTATTGGTTTTTGGTTTATTATTAATGCATGTTAAAGTTTGCTTCGTTAATTAAAAAAGAAAAAATGTTACTAAAAATGTTTGATCTTCATAAGTTATTCAAATACTGAAATAAAAAGTCTTATTAGATTGTAAACCAATCCCCACCAGAGAAAGGTGCATGTCATGGTGACATTTCATGTAGGAGTTTCTTAAGGTTTATAATTCAGTATGTATTAATTTGCACTGACTGGTTGCAATTTTCTCTCCATCTGATTGGTATCTAAGAAAATTAAGTACCAACGCAATTGTTTGATAATGCAGTTGTTCAATAAAAGAAGATATTTTCAAGAAAGGCTTTGAAATACATTGAGCTTAAACAATTTAAGATTTCAAAAAGAAATTGTTGCATGGTTTTGCAGTCTTCCAATTTAGGCATGATTGTGTTGGTTAATCATATAATTAAGTGAATTCTCATGAACATTGGTGCCTCTTGCTTCAAGAGAATAGTGTGTTTCAGAGAATCATGTCTGTAAAATAGAACTTGTATTGATTACTGTATTTATTTCTGCTTGGCTGTGCTACTGCACGTCTGGTGTAATAACTGCGCTAAATTGTGTAATAACTATGCTAAATTATCAATCGAGGAGAAACAGTGTGAGTTTCTATGTGCTTAACTGTTTGTGTTGCCCTTTCGGAGAAAAGGCGATACATAGGGATCGCTTTGTCCGTCGGTCCATCTGTCCGTCACATGAAATTATGTTGGCTATAACTTGGCAATTTCTTAAGATTTCTTCATTAAACTTTGCAATTGTATAATTGCTTATGACAATAGGGTTGTGATGCCGCCATATGTTTTAGGTCAAGGTCATATTTGACAGAGTTATGTCTCTTTTTGCACTTACATTTTGTCATGAAAACTTATCTTTGGCTATTATACGTTAAACTTTGTCATGTCTTAAGATTTCTTCATCAAACTTTCAAATTGCATTGCTTCTGACAAAAGGGTTGTGATGCCGCCAAATTTTGTAGGTCAAGGTCATATTTGACAGAGTTATGCCCTAGCCGACTATTGGTGGATATAAGTCACGTGCGTCGGCGTCAGCGTTGCTTCTTTGGTTAAAGTTTGCCTGCTAAGTACACATGCACATATCTCAGTAACCACTAGATATTGACTTGAAACTGTATGTCTCTTGGGGTGTCACACAGTCAAGTCAGATAACTCTTGTATAAATTTAATACAAATTATGGCCGCTGTTTGACTTTGAAAATTGGTTAAAGTTTGCCTGCTAGGTACAAATTTGGTTAAAGTTTTGCCTGCCAGGTACTATCATGCACATATCTCAGTAACCACTTGTATATTGACTTGAAACTTTTAAATGTCTTTAGGGGGTCACACAGTCAAGTCAGATAACTCTTGTATAAATTTAGTGCAAATATGGCCCTTGTTTGACTTTTGAAAATTTGGTTAAAGTTCCCTGCTAGGTACTATCATGCACATATCTCAGTAACCACTTAGATATTGACTTGAACTTTGTTCATGTCTAAGGGGGTCACACAGTCAAGTGATAACTCCTGTATAACCATTTAGTACAAATTATGGCCTGTTTGACTTGAAAATTTGGTTAAAGTTCTGCCTGCTAGGTACATCATGCACATATCTCAGTAACCACTTATGATATGACTGAACTTTGTTCATGTCTTAAGGGTGTCACACAGTCAAGTCAGAAACTCTTGTATAAATTTTGTACAAAAGGCCCTTGTTTGACTTTTGAAAATTTGGTTAAAGTTTGCCTGCTAGGTACTATCATGCACATATCTCAGTAACCACTTGTGATATTGACTTGAAACTTTGTTCATGTCTTAAGGGGTGTCACACAGTCAAGACAGATCACTCTTGTTTAAATTTAGTGCAAATTATGGCCCTTGTTTGACTTTGAAAATTTGGTTAAAGTTTTGCATGCACTATTATATTATATTAACTATTATACTGATAAAAGTTTTGTTTTATTAGCAAACACCCACAATAGTCGAGCTTGCTGTCTTATGGACAGCTCTTGTTGTACTTAGATTTTGTCACAAAATTATTGTTTATTCTAACAAAGTGTAAGGGGGCAACACAAGTGTTCTACTGAACACCCATCTAGTATTATGGTGGTCTTTAGTGATTCTGCCTTTGCGACCAGTGTAGTTGAGCCACAACTCTTTTACCATTTATTATATTATGTTTGAACAAGTCCATTAATTTGTCTCAAGGCCTGAGACAACATTCTAGAAATACCTCACAATTAAAGACTTAATGCAACCCTAAAAATGTTAATACCAACAGAATGTTGACAGTATTTTATCATTCAAAGCTATTGTTGTATGTTTTGAGTCCCTGTGAATTTGACGAAAATGTGATTTTGATGTATCTTCATTTCTATTAAATATAATGAGGAGCAAGCTTTTTTCCTGAAAGTTATCATTGACAGTAATTACAGCTGTAAGTTAGGATTGTGACTCTGATTTCTGATCAATCAATAGCGGGGAGACAATATCCACCATGATTCACCAACGTTCTATTCTTTTCCAATAATTTCCTTGACTCAGCCTGAAAATCTGTTGTCGTTTCTGGAAGAACAACAAACTGTGTGCCATGTTTGTTGTTTTTGCGCTGTTAAAGCATCATGTAGTAGCGGATCAATGTGCATATGTTCAGATGCTGGAATTGGCCGTTTTCGTAAGATATACCATTTATGTTAGATATTGTTTGTTTAAATGGAATACTTTGTGTTGAATAGATTTTTATGTGGTCAGAATTAATACAACGTAGCTGCGGTGAGTATTTCATTTTATTTCATTGAAAATATTTTGGCATAATTTATTTATGGACATGTGAATATCTAACCGGATCAAACAAGTATTTGGAAATGTATTAAGAAGGATACTTTTTTACTTTCTAAAAGTGCAGGGTGTGAGCCGGGACATCATGCGCATTTTGTAATTTTGCAATATGTGATTATAATAGCTATAATTTAAAGATTATACTATTATTAACTACTTTGGTAGGAAGTAATGACCTTTCAAACTTCCTGATGGTGTGACGATGAGACCCTGTTCCCCGCAAAGTGATGTACTTTAAACAAATTATAGTCAAGTAGGTCCGGAGGGCGAAACATAATTGCATTCAAGTGTTTCAGGAAAAGTATTGCACCTCAAGAATGGTGTCAACTGATAGTTATAAGATACTTTATATTTTTCGAAAAACATTTTGTTATATTCAGTGCACGGAGGACATTCATAGAAATGGTACAGAAGGAGGGAAACAGAGACTGGTAAAAAGTGGATAGTAGCGGATAATAGGGGAGCAGGATGCAAATTAGTTTGTGATGCTTAAAAAATTGAAACTGAAAAGTTATTATAAGTGACCAAAATCAGTGTTGAGTAAGAGCAGTAGTGACTGTCACGGTTGCTGTAACCTAGCAACATGTATAATGATTAACGTTAACAGCCAGCTACATCAAGATTTTATTTTTAAGTAATAGAAAATAATTTACAAGACATTTGATACATTATGTCAGTGTTCTTTTCATATTTCGAACTAAAGTAACACTTAACAAAAGAGTATTGGGTCTTACTTTACATTATTATGTAATGTATTATATCTTTTGTGCTAGTTGTGTGGAATTTTTTTTGCAGTCGTCACTATAAGCTTTCTTTTCATTGGGTAGTTTTCTGTGAGCTATCCCGGTCAGTAAGTCTGAAAACGAGGAAGAAAATTGTATTGATAAAGAGAATAAGGATGTATTTAGCAAAATAAAACAATTTTAATGTTTCATGTAAGATAATAAACTTAACTTGAAAATAAAGGCAGAGTTGAAAGCTGAAAAAGAAAGTGGAAAGAAAGTTGTGTTGGAAGGTTATATTGTCAGTGTTAAATTGAAAATTTACTGACCAGTTTATTGACACCAGATAAGACAAGTTTAATAATTAACCAGAGAAAAATGTGGAAGTAGGACAAAGATGCAAACTGTTTTCATAGAACTTGGCTGCCGAGTACGAAGGTGAAGTCCTATTGTAGGTATTGTGACACAGTAAAAGGTGACACCTCGGTGCGATCGTGTTTTATAGGACATATTTTTGTGTGGCAAACTACCTATTCTGCCAGTGGTTTACAAAACAAAAGCTTTAACGCCTGCTGTGTATTTGATTAAAAAGTCATAGATTAAAATGACAGACGTTCTTGAACGTTGTGGAGTGCAGTTGCTGAAAGTCACACAATGGTAAATATATCAGACTTCTCTCTTATTTAGCCCAGCTGACATATCTGTTACTTCAGGTTTAGTTTCATGTCCTTCTAAGTACTGTAGCCAACTTTCCATTGTCACCTTTAAAGTGTCCACTTTTCGACAAATGTATGTGCTTGATATATAGTGTAACTATACATAGGTTTGGTTGTGTGCAAGTCAAGGGCTTTGGTATGTGTTCTAAGAATTCATTCATATCTCCGAGATAGAAATACTTGTTAGATGCATTGTGTTGATGCGGACCTAAGTGAAAAATAGTACATTTACATCAAATTTTTGTTATTTTTACACTTATTTTATATTAAGGCCAATAGCATTTTCAAATTTATGGCAAAAATTTGCTGCAGGATTATGTCTGCTGACAAGCCTGATTCCAGATTTAAATAATAATACAAAATTAATTATATTTGAATTGTAATAACTTAAAAGTTATTTTGCTTGATTTTTAAGACTACTCTGCCTGTAGACTGTGTCCGTGGTCGAGTGGTTAAGATTGCTGACTTGTCATGACAAAACCTCTCACTGATTTAGGGTCATGGGTTCAAGCCGGCACTACCGACCTGAGGACTCTTAATGTGAGAAAGTTGACAGTTTCTCATGGATTATAGGGGTCTAAGTATATAATGGTCCTTCCCTGAGGAAGGATGCGTATTAGCTAAACTGCTCGCCTTTATATGACTAAACTACTGTTGAAAAACAGGCTTTAAACTCGAAACAAAACCAGACCAAACTTTGCTTTATTGTATTACCAAGAAAAGATTAAAAAAAGTCTTACATAGAGTTATATCTATCTTATTTTCATGTGCATTGTATTTTTGCCAGGTATTGTCTTTAGCGTCAGCTTGTCTCCGTATGGCTTTGTTTTGAATTACAAATTTATTGTCCTTGAATTATTAATTAATTGATTGATCAATATGTCTGTAACAACAAACCAGTCGATATCTTCACACTTTGTGACATTCCTGTATGTTTATTTCTTTGATCAGTTCACACTGCAGAATTATCTGCCTTGCATTGTGTTGTTACCTCCGCATTTGGACATCACAGTTTTGTTGTTAGTATAATGCAAGGTCATGACATCATGCTGTCCTGATAATACTTTCCTGATACAGGGAACAAATACCTTGATAGCAAAAAGTATATTAATTTTGTTCCTGAATGTATGATGATTGGACAATATCTATTTAAAGCATTCTCACCAGGTGTCTGAAAAGTTTTACAACATGATTTTGCTTTCGGTTGCTATTTTTGGATAAAACTACGTAATTGTTGAAAGCTAAGATAACAGTTGTTATATCACATGGGTTTTCCCATGGCGTATTTAGTAAAAATAGCATGCATGGTTTTGTCAAAGGATAATTTAAGTATTATATAACAGCAATTATCCCAATTTCAATAAAACTTCAGTATTCCCATTATGTTGGTGAAAAAGCAATATAGAATTTATCTAGTAAGGGAGGAATGAAAGGAATGATAAAACAAGGCAGACCCCTGGAATGTAATTTGGGGTTTCTTTGGGTAACATTGGCTTTCAGGCTAATAATGTAAATCTGTAATCTGTCATTTTTGAGTTTTAAATATGATAAAATGGCCTTGTTTAAACATTAAACTTCTTATCAAGACTGATACAGGTGACATGTTAATTAAATAGACACATATACCTATCTTTATTTTAGGGTCAAAAAATTGTGTGAATCTTTATTCAAAATTTTTGTGGGTGAAAAAGTAATGTGATTAGTTCGTTATTTTTGGTAAGTTTCTTAATGATTTTGTTGTAAATGGAAAGCATTACCCCTGAATTGAACAGATGGAAAAAGAAATCTTTAAACTGTCAGTATATAACATTGATTAGATGAATTTATAAAAATTGTACACAGTTTAAAGTACATTTAATAGTACCGAACACTTAATATCATAACACCTTAGTCCTGACTGGCCATTAGCAATCACGTTCCCTGTTCACATAAATACATGTAGGCTTGCGCCGATTTCAAGACGCATTCTGTGATATTTTCACTTCTTTTATGACTTATACAGTCAATTATATATATATAGTTTTTTGTCTTCATCCTTGGTCAATATCATCAAGGGGCTGCAAAACTATATATAATTATTGACCTATTATATGATGTCAGTTGATCATAAACTAAGAAAAGTCCAAGAAAGGTTCAAGCCCCCCTTAATAGCACAAAAGTACCAAGATTACATATGGAAGGTTGGCACTTTATTGCAAAAGCAGACGGTCAAAAATTGGTAGGTGTTAAGATAACGCTAATGGTGTTGAAATAGACGTTAAACCTTTTAAACAAACACAATTTGATTAAGGCGTTTTGTTGTGTAATTAATTGTGACAGAATTTGCATACAGATTTTAATTAGCAGGTGATGTGAATATGTACATGACAGGTATTGCAATCATAATAAATTTTCCATTATTACAACTGGCATGTATATTATATATTGTGATATAACATTGGCAATCAGCACCTAGTAAACCTGCCATTTTGATGATACCTAGGTTGTGCGTGACTCCCACACAAATAACAAACCAACAGAGCTTTGTCCGGGTTGACAGTCGTGGGCTGCATGTTTTGACACTTAAATATAAATTAATGACAGTGATTTTGACAGCAGACATAAATATTACCAAATAGATAAGAGAAAGCGTAACATGTAGAAGACGCATAAACGTTTGTTGCATCCTTAATGTTTCAGTGGGTGTTTGTGGATAATGACTATGTACTTTTCTGCGATAGAAGGTGTTAATGCTGTCTTGCTTGATCAGCGTGTACTTTTAAGAATACAGCTGATGTTTTTCATAGTTGTGATCCATCTTGGCCAGTAGAAGGGGTTCGGTGAAATCTTCGTTTATATTGATAACTGCTGATATATCTCTGTTCCAAATCGGGTATTATAATTGGATTCTAGGTCAAGTAATTGAAAACTATATGAAAAATAGTTAGAATCTGGGACATAATTTAAGTATAGTTGCAGAATAATGACTTAGGCCCGGTATATACTGTACATACAAGTGATAGAGTTGTCACCCTTTAATGATTTTAGTATCCCAATTTGCCTTAATATAAATATTATGGCCTAAAGATGTTTCTGAAAGCGGTATAAGAATAATTGCTGACTTAAAATTACTGAAACATATCATTGGTTTAGGGTCATGGAATTGAGCCCCCAACCACCCCCACAAAGGAAACATGATAATTCCTAAATTTTATTTAGATAGAAACAGCTGTAACTTATTATCTTTTATGATTCCTCTCATAATGTATGTAGAATAGAAGCCACTAACATAATAATAATGTTAGTGTTGTATAAGAGAATTATATGTACATAACAATTAATATAAAACACATCTGTCATTATAACCAGAGGCCAGCTCAGTATCTGCAAAGCTGCAGGACCATAAAATCTGCAAAGTGTGTATATGATACTTGGTTAGGTTTTGATGGACATTTGACCAATAACCCCAGGCTAAGGATGTAACACACTGTAATCACTAATTGGACAATATCTAGCAATTATTTTCTATTATCTTCATGTCTGTTTCCTTGATTTGAGACATAAAATGTTATTATACCCCAGATAATCAACAACAGATCTTTGTTGATGGTGTGATGGATCACTAATAAAATCTGAATCATTTCACTAATCTCTTTTCTTTACTGTTTTCAAGGGCATCTCACACTTCAGCTATGCTCTTAGGATTTTCACTTTCTTGTTGGTGAGGTTTTAATGCTGTATTTTACTCCTTTATCCTAATAAAATACTACTTTGTAGTTAAGGACATGAATGTGGTTTTGAATAGACTCATTTATAAGACGAGGAATTTAAGACCCAGTTACTTATTTTTTAAGTTGTAGATTTTAAGCTAATAAGTAATTTTTAATGGATTTTTTGATAATAAACCAATTGTATTGTCAATTGATATGATTTTTTGACACTTTGAAAAGATAATTGCGTAAATATGGGCCATTGGCTAATTAATCAAGAAAACATAGACAGCTGAATAATTATAAGAGGGAGGTCCAAAGTAGGAATAGTGTGTTTAAAGACAAAAAAGGATGAGATGGCAATAAAGCAATAAAAATTTTCATCCCTGTACAATTTCTTGGGGTACACAAAAGGTGAAAAATTAAGCAAACTTGATTAAAAAAAGTGACAAAAAAGAATTTTACAAAAAAACTTCGCCTTTTGTCTAAGCCTCTGCTCCTTAACAAGATTGCCGCTTTGGGGATCCTGGGCACCTACAATATACAAAGCCCATTTTTATAAAGATACAGCCGATGACACGTATTTACCGGACGCAATTATCGCTCAAAGTTCAACAAAAACAATATCCGAATTAACAAACACAGACTAAACTGATTATCGGGTTTCTTTACAAAAACGCTGTAAAGCTATTCGTACAATTGGCGCTTATACCAAACTGAAAAAAAAAAAGACGCACCACTTATTTTGAAAGTTTACCTTCAGATTCTTTAAATAATTGCAAATGGCGACATTTGCGGGGGGGGGGGGAGGTGGGGGGGGGAGGGGGGGGGGGGTTAACACAATAACGAATGCCATGTCGGTACCGAAGTTCGACTGTGCTGCACATAGACACTGCGGGCGCATTTGGTTGCCGTTCATCACAAAGTATGTAGGATTGATTTTATTTTTGGTGATTCTTGTGGCCTCGCTATAAGACGAGGACCCCACTTTGAGGCAAAAATCGGGACTTTATTTCCTCGTCTTATAAGCGGGGAAATACTACTGTCACTTTTGCAACACATTTCTGGGGGTGGCTAGATGAAAATCAAGGATTCTAGGGAAGGAAAAAGTGGGGCTGGGTTACTGTTTTTGTCATTAAAACTTATTGAAAAAGTCACGGTGGTTAACAGGCTATAAATATAGGCCTTTAGATTTATAATAAGTTTTCTGTTTTATTGGAAAACTGTCGTTTACTGCCGGTTTCAAATACGCTAAATTATAGTGCTTTTAAACATGTTAAATACTAATTTTAAGATTTTAAACAGTCCCTATTTACTTGAATACAATGGTTTGCTATTTTCCTGAAAGCTGATCTGTTTAATGTACATTTCATTCATTTTACACTTATTTATTAACATTTCTTTGAATGCATGTTCAAAGACATTTATAGCAAATGAAATGATTGCAAATGAAAAGGGTACAGTAATTGGGACAAGCTGGGCAATTAGTGTAAGCATTCATTATACAGGCTTCATTGACCAAGCTTATCTTTATGACAGATGTGCTTGGACACTGGCCAGTTGAAGGTGACCAGGTGACAGTTGCATTTGTAATTTGAGATGGCAGGTTTATGGACCTGTTTGTGTTAGAAGATTGTCATACCTTTATAGTGACCAATCTTGTAAACATTTCACAGGACATCATTTCACTGGACATTAATGTGTTAACATTTTAATTGTTAATAAATTGATGGATTAAACGTTTTTGCCTTGACAGTAGCAGTGTTTTTGCAATTTTAAACAAACTGATAAACATGTAAAACAACTGGTTGGAGAAAAAAGTAAATGCACAAATAAAACACTAAGGAATAGCAAATAAAACTAAGTGGAATAAGTCAGGGGAAAGTTATATATCTGAAATGTGGTATCAGGAATGTAAGTATAGAAATAATTCATGCTAAAATAATATTCAGTGTATTTTGTTAGCATAATCATTTACATAAAGTCTTGTATTTGCATAAATGTGTGATGATGTTTGTATATTATGTTAATGTACAAAGTGCAAATTTAAGTTTGTATTTATAAGTAAATATTAAACATAATGCTACTGTAATGGTTAAATATTTTACTTTGCATATTGCTTTGATTTTGAGGAAGAATTTTTGTAATTATATTATTTGTTTTAACATATTGCATTTATGTTTTACTGAATATTTCAGAACTAAGATCATTGAAAGTTCACTATTCTGAATATTACTAGATATAAATAGTTTAGAACAAAATTTTGGTAGTTTTCATCTGTGTGTTGAAATTCTAGTGCAATTTTATGTGGAAGTTCTAGAAATTTACACCCTTTTTAAACCTTATTATTTCACATAGATATAGATTCTACCAACTTATAATAAATGTAATATATATGAGATAACTTCACTAATTTTATGAGTTTTAATAAGAACTAGTAAATACGAAACAGTAAGCACTGCATGACATATTAAAAAACAGGGAGAGGCCCTATCAAATTGGGAGTCCAACTTCAAAGATAATTAGATTTCAGTGCATGAACTGTTGATAACGACTCTGACACAGAAAAGTGCATGTCAGCATGTTTTGATCCCATCTGTCTGTCAATATACATGGTACATTTTTTGACCCAGATATTTAAAATTTTTGCCATTCCTCAATAAATACATTTATACACCCCTCAATACCTAACTGCTATTTACTGACTTTATTTGCTATACACAGTAGGTATATAAACTCTGACCTAGTTCATAATGACAAAATATGTTTTTGATGAACTGTGACACTAGGTTAGCTACACTGAATACAGAGGGAGTGGAGCTTGATAAATATTCATCATCCTTTATTCAAAGGCTAAGAAACAGTAAAATGATGGTTTTCTTGTCATGTGGGAAGTCAATACATTTACATCACTTGATAATGGGTTGTTTTATGTTACAAATGATTGTTCTTGAAGTATGAAAACATTTATTGTTGTCAAATCACACCAGTCACCAAAAGTGCTAAAATATCTGCATGCAACCTGTGGGTCCAGAGATGTACCTGCTTGCAACCTGTTGGGAAGATAATGGGCCTGGCAGAGCAAAATTTCTTTGTGATCATAAATAAAAGGACAAAACTGATTGGTCATTTCCATCAATAATTATAATTAATGATTAATTGATTGGTCTCTAATTAAATAATCCAATTGACCTGGTTTGTAATTAAGGTCACAGTTTCTTATATTTGAAATCAGACAACATCCTTCCTGTTGAGTTACAGCCAAGGGGCATTGCTGCTGAGGGTAATGCCTGTATATTGAGACAGCATGACTTTGTGTTAAGTGGATGACAGTCCCCTATAAACATGTTACTTTTCCTATATTACAGACTTAATTGACTTATTAATGTGGCGATTATTACATTATGGCAATTTTCTGACAGGTTTTGGGAATGACAATAACCTATAAACATATTTGAAACCTTGTTTACCTGGCCAAATGTTTTTCTGAATTATACCTACCTACACAGGGGGTAAATCTTAAACTCTTCAATAAAATTGTTGACATTTTGTAATATTGAAGGTGTGATCGACATTGGCCATTTTGCTTTTGATGTTTGTGATGGATCTATCAATCTCTCAATTTCTGTCCATCTAGCATGTTAATTATAATAAAATGCAGCTATCAAGCCCTGTAATAAATGTTTTTGTTAATGATTTACCACGACAAAGCCATTTAGGATAATTCTTTGTTCAAACATGGCTTGAAATGATATCAATTATTATACCAATCAATGAGAAAGTCATTTTCTAAACAGTTTAAAAAACAACATATGACTTCTGAAGCCATTTGGGTGATTAGGGAAAAAAGCCAAGTATTAAATTTTGTACAGGGAATAGTTAAACTAGATGAAAAGCTTATTGATCCGAAAAGATTGAAGATAACGCAGAGCTGGCATTGTTGTCAGTTTGGGGGACCATTTAGTGCATTGATGATTTAACTCTTAAAAATAAAACGTATTGAACAAATATTTGCCGATACGCGCGGGGTGGGATATTTGAAAATACGGAATGGAAATTTGGACGGATTCCCAAAAATTGAATTTGAAACATTGTGGATTCCAAAACTTGTGTTTATAGTATACACGCCTGACGTTGACAAACACGCTTGTTTACACTAGTAAAGAATATTTTGGAGCGTTTAGTATTACAGTTTTACTAGCCGGACTTATAGTTTATTTAAAGAGAGAGTGTTGTGATTTGAGGTTTTCACGTAATATTTGTTTTGGGACATAAAGTTGTTTGAACTGAGAATGGATATACATCAGTTTCAGGAGTTATTTGGATACCATCATAACGTTCACACGGCCACATCCTCGTATGTACATAGTTATCTTTGATTGAAACAATTTGTAGAACAAAAACCATTATATTGATATGTTTGTTGTATTCCATCAGTCTGTCAGTCGCCTATTCATGTAAAACATGGTATAGAACATAAGTTTGCTGTCCACCTCATTCTTCATTAGCTAGCTAATCCAGTTTTCTTTGTTTTACGGTAAAAATACCAGTACTTGTTTTATGAAATTTATGAAATTTAATATTTGTCAAATCTCAGAGACTTGGATCATCCAAAAACTGTCCAACATATGTATTTTGCTGCTATGTGGGACTCATACATGTTTGTAAAATAAACTTTGAAACTTTGAAGCTTCTATATCAATTTAATTGCTTGCATGTTTTTTGAGGTTGGACAAGTTGTTTTTTGTTTGTGTTTAAAAGTGTTAAGAATTTGAAATTTTGAAACAGGTTTTTTTTTTGTATATGTGTGTATCTATTGTTTGTTTGTCTGTATACATATGATAAAGTTGTTGTTGAACCGTTTATCTTAAAACATAGTTTTTAACTGAACTGTTGTCATGGTGCTTTCATGTGTTTTATTTCCTGGACTTAACTTAAACTGGTGATATAAATGAAGGGTTTTCTATGTATTTTAGGTTGGAGGGTAACAGAATGAACATACCACATCGGATCTTGACAGGCGATGGGTCTCAGAAGCCGTTCAACAAGTCACTGGCGGAGTCGGACAGTAGCAGCGACTATGTCACCCCTAGCTCATCTATGGCAGATGTAAGTACCTATATTGTTACAAACTTAACACATAAAGTGAGGAGATATATCCCATTGTCTTCCCAGTGTTTCCTTATCCATATATTCGGAAACATTGATAGTTCAAAGGTTGTGGTGTAACAGTCAATGCCAGCTTAGGATTAGAGTTGAGAGTTTGGATTAGGTAAGGGTCAGGAAGAGGTTGAGGCAAACTATCGGGTCAGGGCAAGGCTAGGAGTTTCAAACTTCTGAACCATTATAAACTATCAGACTTTGGAATACTTATCACAAAGACGGCATACTTCAGATTTTTTAATGTCTGATATGAGACAATGTCAGCTTCTGAGTCCTGACAACTTGAAATGACGGAACATTGTATGAGGACATTTAACCACCCATGCTTCTGCAAGTTCCTGCTAATGTTGCCAGTGGTAGTTATAGAATTAGGAGTGTCACTGAGCACATTTGCGAGGAAAAAAAATTAGCAAGTTTAAAGTTTTCTTTCCTTCTTCTTTATACCTAGGTAAAGCTTTGAAGACGGTCATCTTTTGCGTAAAATTTCCTTTAATGTCTTTTTATTTCGTCTTCATCGTATCTTTTCCCCATCCTATGTCTTGTTTTGAAGTAAGTCATAACGTATGAAATGACCTAATCTTCTTCTCATATTTCACTTGTTTTTTTGGTCGGCTATAATGACTGTCTTTATATCTCTGGTTGCATGTAATAGTTGGCCATATCAGATAGCACAAATAGTCCTTACCTAGTCATTAATCTATCACAGTGTACTGTGAGATTTGATACATGTATTGTATATCATTTATGACGAAATTATACACAAAAACAGCTTCAATGATTTAGTTCTACCAGCTGTTTGGTACAATGTGATAAATCATTCAAAAGGTGTCTTTCAGAACAGAAATATACTCAGTTAACGTTGAGAATTATTTCGAAAGTTGAGAGAAAAACATGTTTTTTCTGGGAAATATTTCATGATTATTGGAAGTAAAGGTTTAAAATATGCAATTCGATTAATTATAAGATCTAAAGAACCCAAAAATGTTTGTTGAAATTGATAAAATGCACTCACTGTTCAAGCTCTCCTACACACATTTACGTACATAATTATTGCGTGGCGACTGCATGCACTTTGCAGATCAATTATTGATACCACATAATGTTGTTGAAATACATGATATACTTTGTATTAAATGTAGTAAAAAATATATTCAAAATTTATTCAATTTTGCCAAAATGTCAATAATTATTGTCTGTTGAAAAAAAAATACCTCAGTGGTATTTGAAGGACATCAATTGGTTATGTGCCATACAATATGGTAGCTGTGCCAATGAATTGTTGCAATTTTTGTAAGATTGTTGACAGTCTCAGTAGAAATCACTGGAACATAAACCTTTCAGTATTGGTCCAGCTTAAAATTTGAATACTTCAGAAAATAAGGGTTAAACTCAATTAAACCAGTGAAAAAACTCCTTAATAACCTTGAGAAGGTATTAATTTAAAGCAGTCGACTAAAAAAGTCCAGCAAATTAGGCCCATTGCCAGCTAATGTACAATTAACTGGGACTTGTATTATGTGTTTGTTGTTATGATTTGGTTTCGGTAACGTGTCGTTTATGATTCACTGCTAAAATTAAAATATCAGGACAGTGGGGGGGAGGGGGGGGGAACATGTTTTAAATCTGTCTCGAAATACAGAGCAGGTGTATGCAAAACAGCAGTCAAGTCTTTCTCGGAAATATTTCTAATGTCTGCTTTCAGAACTGAAAATAAATAAGTCATTGTTTGAACACTCCGGGGGTTTGAGTAAAGAGACACGTAGAGTAAGATGTTGTGCAATGTTAACTATTTTCATTTCCAAGTTTGAAGTTCTGCATTACGTAATATAGATTCTGCATCAGTTATGATAAGAGGAGTGATTTTCTTGGTGTATTGGCACGCTGTAGTTGCTGATGGACACCTCAGGTCATGTGATTGTAATCAAAACCAGACAGTGATGTTGATACAGTAAATATATGTTGATGTATGGTGTATGTCAGATGTTACTGGTGTTTTTGATGCTGCAATCTGAGTCATAGATCAGCTGTTACACCAGAAACATGGACATTTCTCAGACAGCTGCTGTACCTCGTGTGTCTCATAGCTGAAATATTTTCCAATCTGAATGATACATGTGCGACTGCATGTGAAAATAAGGACTTGAAAAGGAGACAAGAAATTTGTCAGCAGTTTATTATTTATTTCGCTGTATTTCCTTATATATTAATTTCACTGGATTTCCTTATATTGATGAAAACACAAGTGTTTTCCTGAAGGAATTGTGACGCCGTATAACAATTGAGGAAAACGTAAACAATTCATGCAAGGATCTATACTTTTAATTACGTGTGAGGAAATGTTGCTGGAAAATACTAGACTGCTTATGGAAGGAAGATGATAATAGAAATGGTTGTTTTGTGTCTGTGGTATATTTGTGTTTAGTGCAGACTCCGAGTTCAGTTATTGTAGACAGTAGCTGCTAATGTCTGTGGTGATGAAATGTGTTTACAGTGGAGTAAACACGTTTTTTTTACAATAACAGTTCTAAGCACTAACAGTTCTTGAGAGGCAAGCGTAATTTAATGGTAGAAACTGTCAGTACTGTGTAACCAAAATCAAACTGTTGTTTATTTTTGTTTCGGAAATGGAAAGTTTTATTTATAACTAAAGACCTGCCTTACTGAAAGCTGTTGTCATTTTTGAAATATAAGTGATAAAATGGAGTTAAGGGATCGTATAAAGGTAAAGTAAAAAAAATTATCAGAACTTTTAAGGTAACTTGCATTTTGTTTAACTCCTTATCCCCCATCCCCAATACCTCAACTATGCAGGAATAAATAAATATAGGAGAAAAGCATTTGATGTTTTCTCGATTTTCATGATACAATCTGATTGCAGTAAAAAAAAGGGGGAATATCAAAGGCCCCTGGGAAACTTTTATTCAGACTTTTTTTACAGTAGTTGTTACAAATCTGTTTTTCTCATCTCTAAGGTGCTCACAATGTAGGGAGGAAGAACTGAATTTACATAAATATGCAAACTGTCACTGCAGTGCACTTATCCCTGTTGAAAATGAATCCAAAATGTTGGCTTAAGATCTGCAATGAAAACACAAGCTGACAAATGCTGCTGTTGATGGACCATCAGTGGCCAAGTATTAGCATAAACTGTCGATAAATAGCAGTCAGGCCTAGCATAAGCCACCATAATCCCCTTCCAAAAACTGTTACCAAGGAAATAAATAAATGTGTTTTAATGGCAGATATGAGTGGAGCATGCAGTTTTGTTACCCAAGTCTTACATTGACTGGCTTCAAGAAAACAAGAAGAGGTCAAAATCCTCTGTATAATACATGATGTTATAGCTGCCTATGATATGAAGGCCTATGTGGCCTGAAGGGGCCTGATGAAGATTTGTATAGCTGATAATTGAGGTGTAAACACCTCAAAGCTTTTATATAATTTGCTGACAACATCAAAGGAGCAACTTAATGAAAATAATGTATCGTACTACACTGTTATCAGCATCTTTGGTTGAGTGGTCATAAAGGTCACTGACATGTATTCACTTAACCTCTCACAGATTGAGGGTTGCTACGAAGGATGGGAGTCTAGTAACTGGTCCTTCCCAGGAATGATGTTTAGGTCAACTGCATGTCTGTACATAACTTGAAGTATTGATGTAAACTCAAAAGAAGGATAAACACCAAGCACCAATAAATTCACCTAGAATACTGTTAAAATTGGTTTAAAATGGAAAGAAGGATAAACCAAACAAAAGAAAAAAGAAACATAAGATGTGTTATGATACACGTACGTTCTGGCATTATTTTTGTATGCACATGCATTTCTCACATATTCCCTGTACAAAAGTGAAATAAAGAGTGCTTTTTTGTTAGATACCGATTGCATTTCAGTTGTGGAGGCCTTAGTAGTGTGTTTTGTTACGGAAATGTTTGTTATGGTTGTCTTACCGTGACCTTGCAGAGCCAGGCTAGATGGTAGTGACAGCTCCTGGATTTAATGGCCTGTCTATATCCATTAAATCAGCTATTGTAAATGATATATGACCTTACACACCTCAGTGTTACTTTTCTACAACAGTCACACTTCAGTTTCTTGTGGGCGTTAACCACTTTACCCTGGTATTCAGTGCATTCACATTTTAGCTAAGTTTACTGCTCAGACATTTATTTAGACATTGAAAATAATGTATGCCTCAACACATATCAGTAAATAATATATGTAAATGGCAGACTGGAGGCAGGTAAAAAAGTAGGTCAGCCGGCAGGAGGTTAGCGTAAAACAGTAACAGGTTAAGATATATAACTGTTTTTTTATCATGTATTGTCTTTATGTTGCATTATAGGTGTCACTGATAATTATGATAATAGCTTATGATATATGTATATTGATTTGTCTGCCAAGAAATAAGATATTGGTCCGCCTAGACCTAGATTATTGCCTAGAAGTTTGTAAATGAGGCAAATTGGTCTGCAGTTGAAGAGGAAATGTAACAATGTAAACCAAGAATCTAGCAAAAACTGGTCAACAACAAGAAATGTGAGGTGGGGCTGGTTGGATGGAAAGCTGTTAATATGAAGTGTACTAATATAAGTTCAGGTGATGCAGATACAGGGTGTGGAGAAGGAACTGCTGTCAGAGACATTCATTCAATAAACGTACAAATATTTACTTAACAGTTCTTCAGAAGGGCTGTAAGTAAAGACATATTAGTAGCAGATAAAAGTTTTGCCTTAAACAGAATAGAGAATGTATTTTTTTGTTTTGATTTTCAGGCAACAAGCCAGGGCAGTCAAGATTCGCTGGACAAGCATTCCAGTTTGCCGCGCATGAAAAGCTACGATGCGGCAGTTTTCGATGTGTTACGAGTTCCGCCAGAGGAATTTGCTGTAAGTTAAGACACCAATCATGCGAAATGCATGGCTTATTTGAACTGTTTTAATGCCTTTGCTAAACATAGGAATGATTTCAAAAGCTGTATTTGTGAAATCAAATTGTGAATAGTTCTGTTAAGATGAACTTTAGATGAGCACACAGTATCAAAGACTCCCTTGCTAGGAGTTCCAGTAAAGTGCCAGTTTAACCAAGTATATTCGTTCCAAATCAGATGTCAAGGATTTATGTAACAGGAAAATCTTTCCTGTTTCTATAAATAGCAGAATCAGATATAATATCAGATTTATGAGGACTGTATTTATATGTTGCCAGAAGCACTAGAGAGTTATATTATTATTTTGTCTTTTGCAGAGTCAGATCACGTTGATGGATTTACCAGTATTCCAGAGTATACAGCCTGATGTAAGCTACTGGTTTATATTTCTTTTCATTCTGTATACTGCACACATTTCAAACAGATTACGAGATGCGTCACATTTATGCCAACCCTTGCTAAACAATCATTTTAACTCTTGTCCTGCTTAAATGTATAATGGACTAGTCCAACTTTCAGTTTGGACATTACCATTTCTAATTCAGAGGGGTGTTAACTAAAAATAATACTGACTGAATAGTAAACAGTGCAGATCATGATCAGAGTGTAGGCTGGGTCATGATCTACACTTGTTGCATAGGCAAAATTACTTGCAGACCACTGGGGAAAGGTTAAAGACCTTTATGCCTTCAGTTACTTGTGACAGGATGCAAAGAATTAAAGGAAATTATAGTGACAAAAACTTGTTGCCAAGAAATCATTTAGGTCACATTGTCACAAATCTTTTTCATTTGATTTTCTTTCAAAAATACTACCACAAACCTATTCGTAATTAAAAAGCCTCAAACAGCAAGACCTTTGATTAAGTGCAAATCTTTTTTCACGAGTTAACCTCAAAAATTCATTTAAGAACATACGTGAAAGTAGAAACTGAAATGTTATATTGACTGGTGTTCAATTTTACACAAAAAAACTAATGGCAGCTGGGATAATGAAGGTATTGTGCTTTGTAAATTTCAGGAGCTGACGTCCTGTGCCTGGACGAACAAGGAAAAACTCATCAAGGCCCCCAATGTTGTTGCCTTTACAAGGAGATTTAACCATGTATGTATACTGTTCTCTTACAAAGTCTACCAAGCTAGTTACTTCATGTTTTTAATTTTTTGCGATTCAATAAGGAAGTCACATGAAGGAGAAGATTGTGTTTCTGTGGTACAGTTTGAAATGAGAAAGAAACAAGAACAACTTCACCATGGTTCGCACAGGCCTTGAAAAGTACTTGAATTTGAGTCAAGTGCTTGAAAAGTACTTGAATTCTGTGCTGGGAAAAAGTCCTTGAAAAGTACTTGAATTTGAAAATGAAACTAGTGAATTTCTTTAAAAGTCATTGAATTTGTATGTTCTGCGTAAAAAACGTCCAAAATTATTGTATCACGCGTTAAAAGACGGAGAAAACGTCTTACGTATCAGTCATCGAACAGCTGGCGTGTGATGTATCAACTACGCGGATTCGATTGGGAATTTAGACACGCTTGCTCCCGGGGTGATTTCCCTTTACCAAAAGTCTGGATGGTGGGGGTGGAAAATTTGGAAATGCATTTTCTCATCGACATTGCTCACGAATGATAGTTATAAAGCATGGATAAAAGGAGTTTAAGAGGAACAAACACAAGTGTACTGCGTTGTGTTTAATAAACTTATAGACATAGCGCATTGATGATGGGGGGAAAATGCATTGAAGAGTCATCAACGAGAAAAAAGCATTTATTAACATGATAAACAAAATCTGATAAATAAACGTTCCAATGAGTCAATACAGTCGTTCCTCATGACAAAAAATCCAGATTTGAATAACAAGTAAAATTGCGATTTTCAAGACATGTATTTTGCTTGATATTAATTTGAATAACCAAGATGCATATTACATGTCTTCCAAATATGATTTAAGGCGACATTTGACTATGTTCCCGACATGAAGTCGAATTTTTTGCATCATTTTAGTCCTTGAAAATTAGAAAAAGTCCTTGAAAAGTCCTTGAAAAGTACTTGAATTTTGTCTCAGAACTTCTGTATGAACCATGTTCACTGTCTTCAGTAACAGAAGGATATTTGGCTACCATAGCCAACATCCATTTGTAGACACCATTTGTGTGTAGATTACTTTTTTTTAATGTAAAATTCACGTCTTCCGTACAATATTTACGTTTCTCTTTGCATGTATTTGTGTTGTATACAGTTAATTTTAATAGAAAAATCACATCAGTAAGGTAACAGTATGAAAAATACACAAATGTTTAATAGCTTTTATTCATTTTTCAGGTAAATTTTTGGGTGCAGAGAGAGATATTAAACACTCAGACAGACAAAACAAGAGCTGAAGTCCTAGCCCACTTCATCAAGATAGGAAAGGTAAATTGCTATGTACTACTTTAATGGTAGGAATGGTTCATATCTACAGACAGTTTTAATGGAGTTTCTGCAATAAAACCAGAGAAATTCACCGTGACTTGCATATTATGCTTTTGAATTGCACTTTTGGGACCAAGTTATAATTTATACTGAACTGCTACTGAAGTGAATTTTAGAAATGCACTCACTTTTTATGTTTTAATGATTCAAAGATACCCAATGAAAAGGATTTGCCTGTTTGAATGATTGTTCAGCATCTGCCGGTGTTTCTTTGAAGGTGATGAAACATATGTTGGTATGCTTTCAAATTGCACTGGAAATACAGCAGATTATGTATATAGATTACAACATGTTTGAGATATTTTGATATGAATCATGCTTGTGTTAAAATACATGACTTATTTTTCCAGTACTTAAAAGAATTCTGGGAAGGGTTTGGACAGAACTTGAATTTGTAACTGGTGTAACATCCCAGGTGTTTATGTCATGCGACATATGCTTGAGTGTCATAAAACCGAAACATACAAAAACTTAGTAGTGATATTATGTTAGTATACTACAAAATGAAGTACTATGTAATAATAAATGAGGTAATAAATACCTGACTTGAGTAGGGTAGCTGGAGGTAAACAAACATTTGTAAAATACTGACTTATTGTTTCAGAAATTATTGGAGCTCAACAACCTACATGCAGTGATGGCTGTGATTTCGGCGCTACAGAGTGCAGCTGTTTTCAGACTTTCCAAAACTTGGATGGTAGGTTTGACCTTTATTACAAGTTACATGTCGCACAACAAGGTACACCAAGGTACTTGTGTCCATTGTTGCAATATATCTGCTTAGCTACTTGCTGCTTGTCACACGTCAGACCATAGGTTGCTTTTACATTAACCATCTGTACAGCATTGTGCGACTATCTTACAGTTTTGTCAGGCTAGAAATGTAGAAAAGTTCGCCAGATAAGCATTCAGCAGTTGGCATATTTATATACAGAGTTATGTTGTCATAATGTTAGACTGCCAGCTTGGTGTTGTTAGACCAAAAGACTACAGTAATGTCAGACTACCATTTTGCTGTTGTCAGACTATCAGTTTATAGTATGCCAACAATCTACATGTACCAGTCTAGAAACCTTTCCAAAGTACCAGTCAATAGAATGTTGTCAGAAAACCAGTCAATAGCTTTTACATAATTCTGGTACTATTACAGGTGTGTGTATGAATTTCATAAAATGTATTTATTTAAAAAAGATATAAAAAGTTTACAGCAATAAATGATAATTAAATGGCTGATGTTGATATATATTACAGAACTTGTGTAAGAAAGACAAGGCATCGTATGAGAAGATGGCAGACATTTTCTCCGAGAATAACAATCGTCAGAAACTTCGAGATTACATGGACAATGTGAAACTCCCCTGTATTCCATATTTAGGTTGGTATTGAATGCTTTTGTTTTCACTCTTCAGTGAGAGTTTAAAAAAAAATATTATAGCTAAAGGCAGATAAGCAGTTTATTGCTTTACAACAATACACTCCTGTTTAGAGGAGCTGCGATGTTTTACACAGGCTTTCATCCAATTTCACCAATTTTGCTTTACATATTTAGAAAGTGTTAATTAACATTTGATTGAACCTTTGCCACACAGTGTCTGCAATAGCTGAATAAAGCTTTTAGTGAGTTTTAATCATGTAAAAACCCAACAGATCACCTGAGAGTTTTTATGTTTTGCACTCAGATTAATGTTTAACCTACTGCGAATACAAATTAATTTGGTATTAATGACATTTTGTGATTTTAGTGAATTTGTTTTTTTGATGTCTATAAAACATCAAGATAAGCTTTCTTACTGGTAAACTCGTTAATGGCACGATTCAGAAATGGGGGGAAAAACTGAACCAGAGGGAAATGTTACAGTCTGAATTTAAACAATGGATGATTGATAGGTCTATCTAATAAGGGTGTTTTATCCACCAAGAATGTCAGATATTATGAAATTGCCATATTTTTTTCCAAGCAATATATGTATGTTTTTATAGAAAAAAAGGTAGTGCTGATTTGTTAAGCAAACGTTTTGCAGTTTTATTTAGCTGCTAATGTTTCGTGCATGGTAGTGACACAATTCTCATGGCAGACTGACAAATTGTCCATTTGTTTTTGTAATTGAGAAACGTGTTACATTTCCGGAGATAATTAGTTTTACACCGATACTCTGGCCCGTAATTATGATAGATGACAAAAACATAGGAACAATGATTGAAGGTTTGTTGTTGTGAAGCCCATTCCCCGCATTCCAGAACTCAGCGAGATACCTTGTACTGTATGATAAGTAGGGAAGGTGTTTCAGTACATATGCGTTAGTGAACTGTACACCATATCACAGCCAAAATTCCTGTAACTGTGAAGTGAAATGTCATAAAATTGGCAAAAAGTTCTAGTACTGATATTTTAAACCAGCCTATACAAAAAACAGATCAAAAATGGTAGCAGAAGTGAGTCCTGATCTTGAACAGACTGTAGGAAACATTCCAGAAATGCTCAAGTTAGGATGAAGAAAACAATTGCAGACATGCTGAAGTCCGGACAGTGATGCTGAATGAGGTTATTAAGACAATTATATGTATTTATATTTCAGGGTTGTATTTGACGGACCTTATATACATTGATGTTGCCCACCCACACCATGGCGGGTTAGAAAGTCACCATAGAAGATTACAGATGAATAATATACTCAGAGTTATAGCGGATTTCCAACAGTCTACTTATGGTACGTCCCACATTTAATTGATGTATTCTTCAAAAGAACTAAGAAAAACTCTCAAGTTCTTTTGTAATTGATCAAAAGCTTTTGTTGATCATAGATGAAAGTAAACAAATCCTAAGTGACACTTTGATTTAATTGCTTGTTAGTACTTAAGTATAGATAACTGTGATAGCTCTTAGTCTTGAAGATGTGGATTAATTACTTACTTCGTATAAATAAAAACGAGTAAAAGATTATTTGTGCTCTTTACGTAGTAGAGACCCACCTCAAGGCACCTCTACTTCCTTGCCCCCCCCCCCCCCCCCCCACTAACCCCCACCCCCTCCTCCCCAGCTGTCTATTAGTACAGTGTTTGTATAAAACTGAGGGGCACAGGTTAAATCCTGTTACAGTCGGAGTATTTTTCAATGTTTTACCTGTAAAAAACACCACTCATACATTGTTCCTATATTGCTGAAAAGGATTCGTATAAGGGAGAAAAAGAATGTAAATGTGGATTTTTTTTCTTGTCTGTTAGTGTGTTTGTACCACTGTATTGTAGCCATAGGTATACAGACATTGACCTTTGATGCTTATCTTTCAGACCTGGATGTCAAGGAACATGTACAAAACTACCTGAAGTCTGTACGGTACATCGAGGAATTACAGAAGTTTGTCGAGGATGATAATTATAAGTATGTCTTTTACCACATGTATCATGACAAAATGTTTAATCAAGAATTTCCTCGTACTCTTGTTTTGATGTTGTGAGATGTTTGTAGAAGTTTCGAGTGTTTCGTATAAAAATTAAATGTTTTTAGAAAATAACACATTCTGTTAACATCTGGCATCAAGAGTGTGTTATGTTTTATAGAAGTTTTTCAAGGTTGGAATGTAATGATTTTCCCATTTAAATGACACTAAAAAGAGTTGTTTACTAAACAATCCAAGGTATGAATTGACATTGTTGTTTTGTTTTCAAGGTTATCATTAAAACTGGAGCCTCCAATCTCAAACCAGTCAGTGACAACGTCAAGAGAGGATGTGAGCACATGTCCGCCGTCCCCGTCATCGGAACCGAGATATACGAATACACTAACGCCTGGTCCGTCATGTAGTGGTAAACAACATGGTCACAGAAAATCCAAAAGTTTAAGTGCAAAGTAAGTCAGCAGTATTGATAAGAATATCTTACATGTTATATTTATTTATGTATTTATAAATGAGCACCCTTGTGTGAAAATCAATGTTACATCCGTGTAGTTTAGAGCTTATCCAACATCTGCAACTGAAGTAGCAATTGAAATGATGAAATTACACAACAATGACTACATGTTTTTCTCTTACAATAATGATCATAAATGATAAAATATTGGTTAAATACTTAGATAAAGGGAGGTAATCATGTTTGAAGTACTTGAATTTTCATATAATCCTTTTTAGAATTGACATTTTGTAAATATTGAAGTAATGGATGTTGTAATTGCAGTTTTTCGTGTCCCAGTTTTCTCAGCTGTACAAGCGGAACACCAGAACGTTCACAGAGTCTTCCAACTAAATCAACAGCACCGTACGTGAAAGGTGTACGGCATCTACTCGACGATAGTGTACTAGAAGAAGAATCACCATGTGCGTCCAGTGACGGCTCCCTGTGTAAAGGTAAGTGAATAGTCTTCTTGGATTCCTCTGACCATTACAGAAAATGGTTTACGTCACATTCTGTTTGATATTCTTAAGAGCGTAAATCTGTCCACCATGAGGGATATTGTAGAAAAAAGTGCTGACTTGAAATCACTGTTATCTCTCGTAGATTTAGGGTCATGGTTTCGAGCCCTGCTACTTACCATGTCTCTTATGTCAGAAAGTTGGCAGTTTCTTACGAAGGATAGGAGTGTGGCACTGGTTCTTCCCAGGAATGATTATGAGGATCTTACATGGCCTGCTGTGGAGGACTGGGTTGTTCCGACCAGAGGAAGCGGGGGTAGGAGGAACCGAGCGGCGGGTTCGACTCCCCGCTTCCTCGGTCGGAACAACCCAGTCCTCCACATAACCATGTAAGATCCTTTTCTTGCATACTTTATTTGAGTTATAGCAGATTCTACGAGGAAACCGCTTAAATAGGCCCTACTATGTTGAGCGGTAAATCAAAACTTCATGTGATTAAATAAATTCCCGCATGGAACCCCTTTGCGTAGGAAATTTGGTAGGTTCACATGTGAATTTACCACTGTTTATCTATCTACAGCTAAAAACATAGTGCTTGATCGCACCCAAAACTATACTGTATTTACGTTGTGAATAAAAAAAAATCAATTAAATCCTAAACAGAAATTCTCCTTACGCACGTCCAGTTAACTTGATTAATGCGACTATACCATCGACATTGACTCAATTAACTTGTTTTGTTTACACAGTGACGTCATTTATCAAGAGAAACTGTGACGTCATTTACCGCCATTTTTTGTTTTGAAAAAAGTATGATTACAGGTATGTTCTTTGAAATGTGAATATATTCTGTTGCTATACATTTCTAAAATTGATGCTCTTGCTTGTGACACCATAAAAGCACCATTTCTTTTCGCAATCAGCTCTCGCTTCAAAACTTCATGGATATTCTTTACCAACAATTTTCGTAATTTGAACCGTTATTGCGTACCCTGAAAATTCGAACCATTCCTAAAAAATTAAATTCCTGTTACATTAACTTGAAAAATATTGAAGTGTGTGCTTTCTTATGAGACCTTAGTTTACATTTACGAAAAACATTCTAATCTTTCACTTGTAAACCGCCGTGAAACGTATCTCGGAAATAAAGTGTTCCAGGTACGAGTTGAATACACGAAAGTAGTCGGGGGCTGTCAAGTAAGCCCGAGATGGGTACCTTTCCCTTGGGAAAGTATAGGCTGATCTCTTCCCTCCTCGTGCTGGGATCCGCCAAACTTTCCCCAGGAATGATAGATAAGTAAACTGCCCGCCTGATAAAATGACCAGAATACTGTTTAAACGGGCATTAAACTCGTACAAGAACAACAGAAAAAAGTGCTGAAGTAGTCATTTAACAGTAAAAATAAACTTGTATGTTTAGATTCTGCTGATTGAAAGCATGTTTTATATTGTGAGACCTTTAACAGTTGGCCCTTTAGACTTTACACATGTTTGAAAACAAAAAAAAATGATTAAGTCAGGAAAACATTAAAGAGCAGATGATTATTATTTTTTTAAATCAAAGGAAAGCTTTAGAAAGGACCACATAAAAAGCATTTGCCTTTATCTTCCCTATAACAGGTTGTGCCTTCTGCCTTGCAGGTGCCGACACAGAGGAATTGACAGAAACAAGTTCAAGCGATCAGGACACGTACTGGCCTGCCAACAACAGGTGAATTTTTCCACATACTTTGTTACTAACACCACTTAGTAATTACCTTGAGATCACAGTTTAACACCTGTACATGTATGAAGATCAGCTGATGTCATACCTGAAAAGTTTCTAATGGGGAAATACAAACAAAGTTGCCCCACCACAGGAAACTGCGCCTACGATTGTATTATTTGACATTCTATATTTCTCAGGCAACCACCTTACATAAGAGTAAAATTTTACATGTGATTATTTTAGACTATTTCAGTCAGAGAGTGGTTACAGACCATTTATAGAGTTTCTTTCTGCTGATGCTTTTTGTTTCTTGAGTCATTTTTTGGGGGGGAAATGATAACTGAAATTAAAGTTCTTTTTCATCGACTTAGAAATGATACTGCCTGTACTTTTGACCTCAATGAAACTAATCATTTACTGTTCTCATTTCTTTCCAGGCCATCTTTAGATACTGATAAACAGTACCAACAGAGTTTTACCTGCGAAGGTTGTTTGAAAAGGAAAACTTTGTTAAAAGATGGAAGAAGGCCAACGGTACGTAGACACATGGTACTGATTTACTATATACATGTAGTGGAAATAAAGGAATTTGATAATTAGATACCAATTTGTAAAAAAAAAATGCCTTCTCTGTAGAAACTACATTTGGAAAAAATGTAAAAATTTGCTTTTGAAACTGACCTTCATAATGAGTTACTTTTGTAATATTTAATATAAAAAATCTACGCATCAGACAAGAGTGGCTGTTTTTATTTTTATTTCATTTCATTTTGTTTGTTGAATTGTTTCTTTGTTCATAATTTCTTATTCTGTTGTTACACAGGTTGCAGCTTGGACGAGGTATTGGGTAGCATTGTGGGGAACAAATCTTCTGTATTTTCCTGCCAAAAACTTACGAAGAATAGAAAGAAATTCGGTATGTTGGAATATAAATCACCTGTGTTGCAGTTAAATTATTGTAGCAGAACATTTATGTGATGCTTTACAAGTGAACTTCCTGAATATTTACTGATTTATCTGTTCACAACAGCCATAGTTTTTGTGAATAGAATACAATTGTGAACTGCTAGAGATGGAAGCTCATAGATTAATAGGAAAGAATTAAAAGTATCACATCATACCTTTACATATATTTTGTCAGGGCAGTTTATAATCAAGTACTATGGTGTCTTTGTGTGTTAGTCGCACACTAAGTTCTGGGAGCTAGATTTCTGTATATACAATTAATTTGAGATTGTCTATTCAGATTATTGTGTAGCCTTTTGTTATTTTGATGGTGTAATGAAAGAATCTTTTGCTACTTTAACATTATTATTCATAAGTTATTGATTTTGCAACTCACATAGTATTGCTGCTCCTTTTCTACATATCCAAAGTAGAGTAATTTATTTTACACAAAAAAAGGAGCATTGTTAGTTTGGTTACACTATAAGCTAGCCTCTTTAAACATGCGGTTTGATTATCAGCAAGTTTCACCTGTGATATCTATGCCTGCATGATTGTAGTTATCAGTGATAATTGAGAACACAATTGTGAGAAAACTACAAAAAACTCTTGACAGTTGCAGGCTGGAAATTTCTCCTCAGACTCCATACACAGTGTAGACAGGTGTTCTTAACATTACCAATTGTTTATCATAATTATGTGAAATTTTCTTTCTTACAAAAGCCTGAATAGATATTAAATGAAAGATTTTAAATGAACAATGAAATCTATCTCGGGAACATGTTTTTTTCCATTCATTGAATTGTCTTTTTGGTATTTTTTGTCTGAAGGTTACAAATGCCGGTGTGGAAACTTTTTTGTATTTGTGGTTGGGGATTCAAATGATTTGAAACTGTTCCCCCCCCAAAAAATGACAAGTAATTTAATATTTTAGACAACTGATTCTATCAGTGTTCAACTGTATGGTAGGAACAATCCAGGTAGAAATAAAAGCTAGGAGCCAGGTCTGTCAAACTTTTCATAAGATGAAGGATTTGATTGGCTCCATAATTGAGCTGTAAATAGTTAAAAGTGCATGTATGTTGTGAAATAAATCTGGTTCAGCCTTGCGAAATGTGAAAACTAATTTTTTCCTTTTTGTCTGCAGTTTAAGTCCAGTCCTAGTAAAATGACGTCAGTGGTTGGTTGGATGGTAGTCATGGGAGATAATCCATTACAGCCAGATGCATTCCAGATAACAGATCCAGTCAAAGGTAGGTTACCTCCCTTCATTCAGTTTCATTATACATTACCTGCTGGATGAAAAAATTACATGATAGTCAGTGAAAACTGTTTATATTGTTGGAAAAGATCATACCTAGTGAATTAATGTTCTTCCAGTCTGCCCTCCACCATGCAATAGCTAACACAAGATGTCGTAAATTAATGTTACTTGTTAGAGTATTGATTACGTCTGTTATTTGATGTGTATTTTACTCTATCAAAAATACTCTTTTTAGGCAATCAGTATAAGTTTCGAGCTGGTACCCAGGCGCAAGCCTTATTCTGGTGCAGACATCTCAGTGAAGCCTCCAAGAAATACCAGACCAGGGTAAGTAGATTTCTCTCTGACTCCGTAATGGATACATGATTTTACAATGTTACATTGAGTTTCATAGTAACTATAGTAAATGTTAATTTCAGATAATATCTGTTTCTCCATGCAAAAGTTGTTTTCCTGAAGATAGGAATAAAATGAGTGTTTAAATGTAATTATTGTGAAAGAACACTGTAGCTGGTTTTGGCTGTAAGTCCACATTGTCATTGCTACATAAGAATTGTATTCACATAGAAGCCACAAATTGGACCTTGGGTTAAAAGACTTCTTTTTAGAGCATTCAGAAAGTTCTGATTTCTGATTTACCATAAGTAAGAGTTAACTGACCAATCAAAGGCCTGAAAGTTGAAGTTTATGTTATACATCATTGTATATTTCAGGCACAGCCTAATCTGATGTCATTTGACTGAAGGTCAGGGTCACTTCATTCTTCAATACTGTGATAGATTCAAATACATGCCTTCCAAGATTCTGATTAGAGACTTCGGTCACATGACAAGTTATGTCACATCTGATTGGATATACACAGCCAGCAGTCATACAATTTTGTCATGTGACTGTAAAACTGGAAAAAGGTTGGCCAGTATGATAGCAGTACAAAGCAATATGACAAGGTCATGTGATCATCCTGAACTGTGATTGACCAATCAAGAAAGACTTGTGCAGTTCTTGATCGACAAATAGTCTGTATTGAACAGAATATGCTCAAACTTTTAAAGAGGGTTCCAGTCCAAGGAGATTAGAACAATGGCAGATAGGATTGCTGGATAATTTCCTTATGTGGGGCTAGTACACCAAGACTTTAATGATGGTGATATTGGCAGTTGTGTTTGAAGAAAGAGTTGTTTAAAGTTTGGCCTAATATTTTAGGAGAGAAGGATAAGAATCATGTTGAATTTCGCGACAAAACTCGGCCAGTTCTTGAAACCATTTAAAAAATTATGGTGCAATTTATTTTTTCGTGTTCAACATTTTGTTTTCATGTCGGTGTTCTGGAGAATGGGTCATTCAGTGCTAAATATTGACAGTGTTACGTGTGCTTGGATATTTCGTGCGAAGTTGATCTAAGCTCTCTCAAGATGTGCAATATAAAATAAAACAGCTAGAAATGTTGCTATGTTCTCAGTGTGTAGATGGTGTTAACATGAGATAATTGTTGTACTTGAGAAATTCAGACGTTTTCCATTGTGGTACTTCAAAGTTTCAAGTATGAGAATAGACGGCTGCTTTTAAAGTCAAGGTGATGTGCATATTAAGGAAACTTTAATGTTTATTTCAAGAGCTAGTGTCTGGAAGGAGGAAGTTTTTAGAATATTTATGTTTTCCACATTTTCGTTTTCGTTCATGGCAAACAAGTAGGAAAAGAGCAGCTATTTTTTTTATGTTACGTAGTGCGTACAATTTTATTTCACAAGAACGTTTACAGAGACGCCTTTCGACTGTGTAAGGTGGACTGGGTCATATCAATGGTCTCGGACTAACAGGGGTGTTCTCATTTTAGGAAAAATTGTCATCAAATTTCACCCTGTCAGAGGTTTTGCATCCAGTGTAGTGTTACTATGTGCTACAGTCAGTCTAATGAACCTGGCCAAATATTGAGAACCCCTATTCAACAATATATGAACATGTCCAAATTTAAATGACTTTAAGTCTGTTACATAAATAAAGGAATGTAGACATTCGTTCAGTAAAATCTTATCAAAATTAGAATCTGGAATTTCCAAAAGTAAATTAGTTTGTAACCATATTGATTTTGGTACTGTTTTACTTCAATAGCTTGAAACACTGTTTTTTTAGATTTTTTGTAGCAAAATAAATGCTCAACAATTGATGAAGCATGCAAGAATAGGTGAAAATACATCTGTTTGCTAAAGGTGACAAAATCTTAGCTCCAGTAAACAGATTTATCAACATCTTTCATATGATTGTATTGTTTTAATTGAAGTACCATTTTGGAAACTGTTCATAAGTGATGTTTTGTCAATGTTTTACTATATTGTTGCAATGTTAAGACGTTATTTACTTGTTTCCGACAGTAACCTGTTTTTAAATTGGACTCTCCAGATACATTAGATTTAGAGTGATTTTATTACAAGTTAGATACAACATTTAAAAATTGTAACAGGTTTTTTTTTAAAAAAGGAATTTTTTATATTTGATAATAATCTGACTATATCGTTAAGAAATACTTGTATTAAAGTCTCCATTAGCACTTTGGATGTAAAGTTATGTGTAGCTCTTTTATTGCCAAAGAAATATATGTATCTTACCCTAGAAACTGGCTGTTTTTTGCATTCTGCAAGAGGTTCTTTATAGAATGTACATGCTATAGATGTAGTGGAGTTTTGTTTTCAATAGTAAAAGAGAAACACTATCTGACAGTGCTTTTACATAAAGAAGAAGTGACAAAATTATGATAGAAATGAGTAAGTCAACATTGTTTTAGGCTATTAAAATAGAACACAGTTAGAACTGTCATTATTCTAATGACTCTGGTAATATAAATCTAGGCAGGTAATATATCCTCATATACCACGTCAAGAAACAAATAACATATATGATAAGTATTCAAAGTGCTAAAGGTACTTTAAGAATTGGAAATACTGGCACTGGTATACATGTATACACATTAACAGGGTAGATAGGTAAACACTGATGTATATTGCTCATTCATGTATAAACTATCAAAAAATATGTTTGTATTTTTTTTTGGTGTTAATTTTTGTTTCTTAGTTTCCAAGTTTTAATGTAAAATGCATTCCACTGTGGTATGGTTCCTCCCACGTGTCCTGGCTTTCATAGGTGTTGCTTACAGGCAAAGAATAGTGTTCAGATCTGAAATGTCAGCCAATGTCTGCAGTTTAAAGAGTTTAAACTCATGTTTTAAGACACTTAAAGTTATCCATGAACTGGGTGATGTGAACAGATATTGCCATGGCTTATGTTTATGAAGTAGGTCACTGAGTAATTTAACAGCTGTTACAGTGGTATGACAATGTTCATCAAGGTTCTTCTGTAAGATATAAGCATTAGAAAGTGCAAAAGCTAGAAATAAATAGAATTTTTCATTTGTATAAATCTTTTATTTAAGACAAGACATAATTTGCATGGTGGTGGCAGTTTAGGGGTTCTTTAACCATTTTAAGGAAAATGGACTTCATCTTACCTACATAAAGTGTGCTTAGGTTTGCATAATACAATTCATCAAATGTAACTTATTGCATTTCTTTGTGCATTTTTCACATCACAGCTTTTTTTAATTCAGAAATTGTGTGCGGTATATATTTATTTTGATCATTTGCCAACATTGTTTTAATTCACGTTCATGTTAAAGATAGGTAGACTGGAACTTAGATATATTATGCACACAAACATCTAATTTTGTTTTAACATGTGTAGACTTCAGTTGGGTTGCAGTAGTCTAACAGAATCACAAAAAAATACACGCAAAATCGTCGTATTCACATTGTTTTCATGTTTTGGAGTTATTTGAATCAGTGGGATTTGGTTACATTTTTCTTGTATTTTGAAGAAGGAAGAGCTGCCATATATATTCATTCATGGGGAATTATCATGTAGTGTGCATTTTGTATCATCAGTTGGTAAATTATGGACATGTGTTGTCTGAAACACTTCCTGGTTAAGAACTATAACATTTCATCGCTTGCAAACTCTGTACAACAGCCAGTCTCTGTAAAGACTGAAGGTGGTTATTTTATTGAGGTCCCTGTTTTTAAGAAACTTTATTATATTGTAAAATGCAAAAAGAATGAACATTGTTTTGAGATTACTGTAAGGGGAGATAATACTATTCTTTGTGGAAAGAAAAGGTTTGTTCATTTAGGCAAGTCAATATCAGAGGAGTTGACATGGTATAATGTAAAATACTTTTCTTTGTTGCCTTTTTTCCGACCCAGAGTATTATATAGGATAGAAAAATAAAAAAATTATAAGTATTGTTGTATCAGAGATAAACCTGTATTCTTTTTTTTAATGTAAGATGCACGTATTTTTGTTGTTCAGTATATTCTTGAACGTAACCTACTCGACAACTGTTGCAGCTCTTGACAGTTAAATTATCATGTTACATTTTTCATACAGTGTTTTATAATTTAAGACATTAAAGCATAATATACCAGTTCTTGTAGATTTTACCACATGTATTTCAGAATATACATACTCTTATGTAACATAACAATGACCTCTAGTGCCCTTATTATGTAAGGGACAAAATGAATAAAAACCAAACAAAAAAGCTTTTTCTTGTGTCATTTATCTCAGTACCAAATATTATACTGTTAGATTGACTGGGTTTGCAATGACTAACTGATAGACACATTACACTCACTGATGCTCGGTGATAGACCTGTAAATTGTCCACACTGATACAAGGTGATAGACAAGTTATGCTAACTTGTACTTGTTGAGAGACAAATTGTGCACACTGATACTTGTTGGTAGACAAGTTGTGCACACATATACTAGGTGATAGGCAAGTTATGCTAACTCGTACTTGGTGATAGACAAGTTGTGCTCACTGATACTTGTTGGTAGACAAGTTGTGCACATATATACTAGGTGATAGGCAAGTTATGCTAACTTGTACTTGGTGATAGACAAGTTGTGTTCACTGATAGACATGTGCTCACTGATAAACAACTTGTACTCTCTGATAATCAAGTCATGCTCAGTGATACTCTGATAGACAAGTTGTAGTCAATGATGCTCTGTGATAGACAAATCGAGTTTAGTGACAGACAAATCTTGCTCACTAATACAGTGATAGACAAGTTGTGCACACTGATACTCTGATAGACAAGTTGTGCACACTGATACTCTGATAGACAAGTTGTGCACACTAAAACTCTGTGATAGACAAGTTATGTTCACGGATACACAGTGATAGACAAGTTGTGCACACTGATACTCTGATAGACAAGTTGTGCACACTGATACTCTGATAGACAAGTTGTGCACACTGATACTCTGATAGACAAGTTGTGCACACTGATACTCTGATAGACACACTTAAACTGTAATAGACAAGTCATGTTCACCGATACACAGCAATAGACATGTTGTGCACACTGATACTCTGAAAGACCAGTTGTGCACACTAAAACTCTGTAATAGACAAGTCATGTTCACTGATACACAGTGATAGACAAGTTGTGCACTCTGATACTCTGAAAGACAAGTTTTGCACAATAAAACTGTATTAGACAAGTCATGTTCACTGATACACAATGATATACATGTTGTGCACACTTAAACTCTATAATAGACAAGGCATGTTCACTGATAGACAGCGATAGATATGTTGTGCACACTGATATTCTGAAAGACAAGTTATGCACACTAAAACTCTCTAATAGACAAGTCATGTTTACTGATACACAATGATAGACATGTTGTGCACACTGATACTCTGAAATACAAGTTGTGCACACTAAAACTCTGTAATAGACAAGTCATGTTCACTGATACACACTGATAGATATGTTGTGCACAGTGATACTCTGAAAGACAAGTTATGCACACTAAAACTCTCTAATAGACAAGTCATGTTTACTGATACACAATGATAGACATGTTGTGCACACTGATACTCTGAAAGACAAGTTGTGCACACTGATACTCTGAAAGACAAGTTATGCACACTTAAACTCTTTAATAGACAAGTCATGTTTACTGATACACACTGATAGACATGTTGTGCACACTGATACACTATAAATGACAAGTTGTGCACACTAAAAGTCTGTGATAGACAAGTCATGTTCACTGAAACATAGTGATAGAAAAGTTGTGCACACTTATACTATGAATGACATGTTGTGCACACTGATACTCTGAAAGACAAGTTATGCACACTTAAACTCTTTAATAGACAAGTCATGTTTACTGATACACAATGATAGACATGTTGTGCCCACTGATACACTGAAATACAAGTTATGCACACTTAAACTCTTTAACAGACAAGTCATGTTTACTGATACACAATGATAGACATGTTGTGCACACTGATACTCTGAAAGACAAGTTGTGCACACTAAAACTCTGTAATAGAAAAGTCATGTTCACTGATACACAGTGATAGACATGTTGTGCACACTGATACTCTGAAATACAAGTTGTGCACACTAAAACTCTGTAAAAGACAAGTCATGTTCACTGAAACACAGTAATAGAAAAGTTGTACCCACTAATACTATGAATGACAAGTGTGCACACTAAAACTCTGTTATAGACGAGTCATGTTCACTGATACACAGTGATAGACAAGTTGTGCACTCTGATAGACAAGTTGTGCACACATTAACTCTGTAATAGACAAGTCATATTCACTGATACACAGTGATAGACAAGTTGTGCAAACTGATTTTCTGAAAGACAAGTTGTGCACACTAAAACTCTGTAATAGACAAGTCATGTTCACTGTCTTATATAGTGGTAGGACTCAGCCTATGTAATGGGATCTTCTTTACATTATATGATAGTCAAGTTTAAAACATTTTATACTTGTTGAAAATATGTCTTATTCCAGAATAACACCTTGGAAAAGCAATCATATGGTAGTTTAACATGTTCACATTACTGTTTTCTTAATTTTATTCAGAATATTGTCAGAAATAGAGAGATTTCACAAAAGTTGTACCTTTCTGAATTCAGTAATGTCCAGCTAGATGTGAATATTATTGAAGTTTTTATTTCTGGTTATTTTTCCTATTACTATGTAACAGTTGCTAATGCATAAAGAAGATGCCAACAGGCTGTTTCTGCTCTGTATTTATACACTTCTTAGACGTACCATGTGATTGTCTTGTCCAATCAAAGTGCTAGTTTAACAGTGACTATGTGATTAGTCCCTGAACAAATTCAATTATTGAACAGTAATACTTATAGCTCATGGGGAGCTCGGAGTTGTTTTCTTAATTAAATTCATCAAGCAACATTCTGCACTAGAAATTGATTGCCACAGAAACACCGTAAGTAAACTTTAATGTCAGGTTCTAGCAAACAGGAACAGTTGCCGATCGTCCTCGAACCGACAGGCCTTGTGTAGCTAACGTCAGATTAGACAGTCATTTTTAACTGACGCACACCAGGAGTCGTTTCTAAAACGATACCGCTACAGCGAGGCAGTACAGTATTAGCAGGGACACCGTTCTGAGGTTCTGTGTCATTGTGTTCGGCCTATCTGACCAAGACGAGCTCACGTTGGTAATGTGCCCGTACGACGTCAACGCGTGCTCGTTTGAACTGTGCACGGCTTCATCTCTGTGGACAAGACTCCAGTGGGATAGATTTGTCTTTTCCGATTAATCAAGATCTTGATTGGAGGGTAAGGGTATTTAGGAGGAGAGGGGAGCGATTTGCTGACGCCTGTGTTGTAGAAAGAAACAGGTTTGGCGGGGGCAGTGTTATGGTTTGAGGCGGGATCATGGGAAACAGGAAAACTGATCTGGTCAATGTAAGTGACAATCTTAATACAGCCAAGTACATTAACCAGGTGTTAATACCAGTAGCTGTTCCATCCGTTAATCAGCATGCCCCCGCCACATTGATGCACGACAATGCACGTCCGCAAACGACACGGCTAACGCAACAATACCTAAATGCAAATGGCATTAACGTCATGCATTGGCCTGCCGTTTCTCCTGACCTCAACCCAATCGGGCATATTTGGGATCTTCTTGGTCGTAGAGTTAGGTCAAAACATGTCGTCAATAATTTGCAGGAGCTACAGAATGCTCTGCAGATCGAATGGCACAACATTCCTGCACACGTCGTACAACGTTACGTCAATTCCATGAGACGCCGTATTGTACAGGTTATCCGACAAACTTGTGGCCATACCCGGTATTTATAAAAAAATCACAGCAAAACCATAAGGAGAGCTGTAAAACGTGATTATACTCACAATTACACCAATATCAGTTTGCGTATTTTTCATTTTGTCCCTTGACACACGTAACGGAATTCTGTGCATCTATAGAAACCGCTATTTTCAAAAAGATTTTTTGGGTTTGTAGGCAATTGAATAAGCTAAACAGTGGTATCAAACATCATATAATTTCAATTATAAATATTAGGCAAATTAAGAAAAGCCTCTATGCACACTTTCTTTTGCGTTTGAGTATATATTGACGCAGTTCAAATTATTATTTTTGTTGTAGATTTATTTGCATGTCTAGATAGATGTTTATAGACTAATTTGCGCCCAAAGTAAGAATTTCCTTCACATTAGTGCAGGTGTTCTTTTCTCAAAACAGGTATATGTTACTTCTAACATAAAACTTAGATTTTCCTGCTTTAGAGCTGCTCAATTAAAATACCCTGTCACGAGTTGACTATAAATAGCAAATATATGTATCGAAGGTTGCGAAACTACAAATTCTGCTTCTATTTCTATAAACACTTACAATAGTTTCACGTTGATCCCTCGAAATGCAAATTCATATTGCGGGATATTGAATCATTGTTTACAACAAGGATGTTGGCTTCAGCTCAAATTAAATTATTTCACAAAATAAGACAAGACGAATTTTGATGCAAAGCATCAAAGACGCCGCGCATGTTTTAGAAGCATGACTTGGACAGGTTTCTCATAAAGATCATTACCTCTGTGTACTTTTGTTTATGAAACTGATTCATAAAAATAAACTTTTATTAGTAACTAGCATAATACTAAATCCTTGTGTACCTCTTTTTCACAACATTAATTATTTTCGGATGCTAATTTTACACTGGCTATTTTTAGATAGACAAAACTATTTATAACCATGGCCCCCCACAATTTCCCTGACTACAGGTCGGTTTATAGGAAGCAGAGGCAAAAAAACCGTGCAAAATAATTTACACCGGGTCCAAATATTGTGAAAAATAACTATTTGTAAAACAGATATACCAGCCCCTCCCCCTGTAGCTGGTAATGTGGATTATTCTTTCTTTCTATTCCCGAAGCGTATACACTCTAGCAATATGGCGGAAAGAGATGAAATCCACATGATTAATTATGCTGTGACGTATACATTTTACAGAACTACCATTGGCTGAGTATTGCTTTTATTTACAAATGATGGAATGGAATTCCGTTAGGGCCCTACGTATGCATAGTTGGGTGAACGGTTTTTCTTTACAGTTTCAATATTATAGTCTAATATGTAGTAATTAAAATGGGTTTTCATTGATTTTTCGCGTTGGCGCCATGTATTCTATTATCTGAGTGGTTTAAGATAGCAAAACATCTTCCGAATCTTTTTTCTGAGCTTTGATGAATCGGGTCGTAAGGTCCGTAAACAAAGCTATAAAAAACCCGTAGTCTGCGAGTTTGTGGAAAAGTTATTAAATACTCATTAAATGTGTCCAAAGTTTTGTAATAAGGGAAGAAGACGTAAGTATTTTGTACTTTATTATTTTCTTAATGACTTAATACAATTTAATGATTCATAAAAGTCATTTTTCATACATACAGAACATAGTTTAGATTTACAATAATAATGTTGGCTGCTCCCTATTTGATTATGCAACCCCATGGTCCAAAATTGAAACCTATTCAATACTGACGCCGCGATCCCTCGCGGCGTCAATGAAGACGTGAAAGATACAAATCTTCGTAACGCCAGGCAACCATCACGGGCGTATATGGGTAAGTACTGTTTGTAGAGGGGATTAGGGTCATGCTTTCCCGAACATTTTGAGATTCTTTATCGTCACAGCTGCATTTCTAGACATTCTGCGGCATAGTTTGACGAAAAAATAAGGACCATGATAATTGTAGTTTTTCTAACGGTAAACAGTTTTTATTCATATACATGTGCTCATGAATTTCTTAACAAGAATTACAAATAGTATTCCTGTAATCATATAAATAACTGAGCAGAAACAGTAAATTATCGCTAGGATAATTCGAGAAATGAAGCGGTAAATTATCGCTAGGATAATTCGAGAAATGAAGCTTGAGGCGGACGGATACAGATACCAACAGGAGAAAAATATATCTTATGCCTAGTCCAATGTAACTGTGATCTCGTGTATGTTTAAGATCAAACTAAAACTTTTTCTTTTATTTGTTCTATTGTTATACATTATAATGCTGATTTCTCCGTTCAAATATTTTCATTTAGTAATTAGGGAAGTAACAGATTGGCTCTCGTGCCGTAAACCTTTATTGAGTTGTGGAATGATTTTCAACCAACGGAATTTACTTACTCTTGGTAATGTAACGATATGTGCATACTGGGAATATGTTTCGCAGAAGTACGCACACCGGGTTAAAGCATATGTTTCTATCATAGCTTGGTGTTTTTTCTTAACAAAACTTGTAATTGTACACACAAAGTTCATTTTAATTACTTCAAGGTTAGGTGAAAGGGAGGGGATCAATTACAGTATATTAGAGTGCGGTAACTTACCAATCAGGTATCAGATACCAGTATTGGTCCAAGAGTTGTTACTTTTTTCAAATTGTGACGCAATGTTGTATAGTCGATTCCCTGATAACTTTGTGTGCAAAGAAAAACGTACTGGCTAATTTTCATATCAAGCTTTAGATAAATGTATGAAGTATCAGAAACATTTGGATGGACTTGTCACATCATGGCACGTTTCTAGAAATCTAAAAATGGTGTCCAATATGGCTAAAAGCACTAATAGTACATGTAACGTGAACAACACCTACATTAATTTGAGTTAAATTCGAACGAGGAACAAAGATAGATTTAATATCAAAAACGTAGAACGTAAACACAACACAACAAATATATTTAGATACAATGAGAGGGAGATTAGACCCAAGGCCAGAAACATTGAAACTTTTGACACCGAAAAACGCAAATGTCGGGCATACAGGAAGGAAATCTCAAGGACAGACCAGACAACGAGAATTTAAAAAAAAACAAACATGTGTCATCCTGAATGGTTAAAAAGTTGGAACTAGCAATATTTTCCGAAGGAAAGTCATCGGTCGTGTCCCTATTATACAATCTAAATTTAGGCGCTAAAACACATTGGTATGACTTAACTGCCCAAGAATTGTTTTGTTGCATTCGAAATATTATCAATATCTTCATTTTTATCATACACGTAAAATGATAAACCACGATATTATGTTCAAAGCAGATGAGTGTGCTGCGCACAACAACCTTAACTGCCCTATCCTTCAGTTTTTTTTTGTTTTGACTTTTTAAATTTTTCATTTTCCAAACAATTTGTAGGCCCGGGCCTGCTGTGCCGTATAGCAGCTACGCCCCTGTAATATAGGTGTCCTTAACCATTAATCACGTTATCTAAATTATAGTCTTTTCAAGAACTGAATGAACACACCTCTCTCATAACATTTATATATTTTAATTTCACGCAAACAAGAGACATTCTTGAGCTGTCACAGGTAAGGCGTTCGAGAACTTGCGTTATTAACTTATAACATCAAAACTTAGTTTTCAAACTTGGTGTTTTACTCGTAACTCAAAGAGGAAATGGAAATGAGAAATTACTACATATATTTCTGTTTACTGTTCGTTGTGTCTGGAGGTGTCGTCTGCGTACCATTTTTTGAGGGCAATGAAACTATCCCCGAAGATAGGGTTGACGGAAATGTGATAATGAGCATTGGGAGAAAACTGGATAAACCCGAGTTGACCTTAGTTGGTATGGCGATTCGCAACCTTCAAAAGCTTCATCCGTGCTCGGACTGGACACTGTGGTCAGATTGCGGGGCAGTTCGTATTGGTTATATTTCAGGAAGAAAACGATCAAGAGAATGCGGTAAAAACCCAATTACCAAAGAGTCAAAGAACAATTTCGTAAATGAAACAGAAATTGGAATATGCGAAGGATATTGTCCGGTCAACTACACTATCAAATCGAACAAATTCTGTATGAAATTGTACGCGGAAAAGAAAACATTTGCTGAAGCTGAAAACCAATGCCGAAAAGACGGGGGTCATCTCATTAACATAGAATCTGAGCAGAAGTACGAAGCTGCTAAGGCATTTCTGAAAGGATTCACCGGAGACAGTTATATATTTATTGATGGTCACCGAGCTGATGCAAAGTCGGGGTGAGTGTCAGGTCAAGGTGTGGCTAAACAGTTTTTCAGATGGAGCAGTGGTAGGCCTACCAGTCAGTTATGTATAACTATGCACAAAACTAATTATAAATGGTATGACTGGACTTGCACAGGTCCAAGGCCTTTCATGTGTGAATTGGCATAATTTCAAAACATTATTATAACTTTCCCAAAGTGATCAGATTTTAAATGTTATGCATAGCTTAAAATAGCACGACATGGAAACATTTCAGAATATAAACTTTTAATGGATTCAAAGTATTTTCTTTTTTTACGAAGACACATTTGAGCTACGTCAATCTTGAGGATATGCGCAAACAAAGAGATATATTTCTTTACTTACGCCTAACAGACAATGTCTTTGATTGTTTCATTCAAGTGCTACGATGATTTGAACAGAAAAAACTGCTACAGCTTAGTTCATCAGTTATATCAGGAAACAATATTAGTGGGCAACTTTATTTGTCACCCTACAGGTCATGTACTACGATATTTCTTTATCATCCTACGGTCATACAAACGATCTTTCTGTTTTCCATTGAACAGTGCGGATGAAAACTTAGGCATGTACATACAATTTAATATAATCATTTTTAATTTGAAATACCTGTACTGAAATTCAATGAGTACATTTGTTGTGCTGTGATTCTTATTAAAAATCATCTTCGGAGTTGAATGCTTAGCATCGTTGACTTGACATGAGGTACCTCTCTAACCTTTTAACAGCGGAGGCTTAACGTTCGAACTTTGTAAATGTCTAGATTTTATAAAGGAAAAAGTGTACATATTTTTATTGATTGATTCACTTCATTGTCTTAGAAATGCATGTAACAGCTGTACAACTTGTTATTATGGGTTTTCTGAGCCTAGACAACAAGTACAAATAAGCTCCTGCTGTTAAGGCTCTGTTTGTTAAAGACGAAGAACGTGTACATGTATGAATGATTGAGAATGGGTATTTATTCATATAAAATACAAGAAAATCAAAGTTACATCAATTTTGACAAAACTGGGCGTAGCTTGTCTTAGAAATGCATGTAACAGCTGTACAACTTGTTATTAAATATATTTTTAGTTATCTTTGTTTCCTTTTTATTTACTTCATTTACAGCTGATGGGTTTATTTCACTGCTATATAGATCGCCATATGTTGCCGTTACTATACAAATGTACACATTGTATTTCCTGTTGATAGTTTGCCAAATGCATATGCAAGATCCAGTTTGTTCAGTTCTAGATTAACATTTCAAGTAAATTTTCAAGTAAATGTTTTTTTTTTTTTTCGTAAGTGTGTATCTCGCTTCAAACGAATTTAAGTTTGCAGGAATGGGAGGTGTCGTATTGCGATCGATCTGTTAGTCATGCGGTCGAAGACACAATTTTGAAGGAGTATCTTCATGGTAGAAACAGAGTAACGCATTGAAACAGTTACTGTGATGAACATTCCTCAAACGACCCCTCCGAAAACTGAATGAATTATTCGGAGTAGGAATTCACTAGGACCCCATTTTCCGTCCATAACTTGTCCGTTATACACAAAAGAAACATTCCGGATAATCAATCATTTTCATAACAGTTACTGTAGCTCAGACATGAAAAACGAACAAAATTATATTTAGGAAAAAAAACAAATATATAACAAATATTTGAAAGCAAAATAGTAAATACATATTCATTTGTATAGGAAAAGAACATATTTTAAAACAAAAAGCAAATTAAAAAAGAAAGAACCCATATTTGAAAACAAAAAAAGTGAATTTAGGAAATAACACATATTTGAAAACAAAAAGCAAATTTAGAAAAATTTAGGAAAAAAAACAAATATTTGAAAAAATAGTAAATTAAGGGAGGAACAAATATTTGTAAACAAAAAAGTAAATATAAGAAAAAAAACAAATATTTGAAAACAAATTTAAAAAATGAACAAAATTTGAATGCAAAAGAAGAAATTTAAGGAATGAAAACATATTTGAAAACAAAAAGCAAATTAGGAAAATTTAGGAAAAGAACAAATATCTGAAACAAAAAAATAAATTGAGGAAAAGAACAAATATTTGAAAACAAAAGCAAATTTTGGAAAAGAACAAATATTTGAAAACAGAAAAGTAAATTTAGGAATAAAAGAAATATTTGAGAGAAAAGACAGAACAGATAAAATAAGAAATATATGTACATTGTATATTCAAGAAAAAATGAAAGGCGGCGTTTTATGAAATCATATCCACAAACACAATTCAGAGCTGCGTCACAACAAGACTGAGATTATTTGTAGATTGACGTAAATGTGTCGTATATGTATCACCGTTGGAGATGAGCATCACTGTCTGTTGAAATGTCAAGTATACGAAGACCCCAGAAGGCTATACATTCAAAAGTATTATTAAAAACACCTAACAATACCAAAGTTTGCTGAGTTACTTACTTAGGAAAACTTCCAACTAGTACGAGAGTATCTATTTTTGTAGGTAAAGCTTTTGAATTAAGAAAGGCAAGTCATTATAATTATTTAAAACTTTGCTCCTCAAAGGTAAAATACGACAGGGTTTTTGATACGTAAGCGACATTGGCTATGGCTGTGTTCTTTACGGTCAGCAAAATTATTTGAAAAAGAACTGTTCTAAAGACATTTATCAAGCCAAAATTAGTGCAAAGTGAGTCTAAAAGGGATATACTTTGTGTCATATTGGATATATTGGATGTAATTTCTGAAAAGGTACTTTTTGCCGAAGTTTATTGATAGTTGATAATTATATACACAATAATGTCAGAGTCAGAGGCACACGAAGGGGAACCCAACGTATACCCAGAAGTTGATCAACGATCACATTTTCCAATGAACACTATACCATTGTTATTTATGAGAGAATCGTCAATTTTCGGCGACCGAAAACCCACACAAGATGAATGGATTAGCCATGTTGAGTTATACCAGGCTATTGGCCAGAACATAGAAGCATCCCACATAACTGGACTACAGAGAATCCGTGGAATGTGGCGCATCTATCTTGACAATTTAGAAGATAAAGTTAAACTCATGGCAGGGGGCATCCCATTAAGGGGGAAGAATGTCAGTGTTATGAACACGAATCCAGACCGTCTGGATAATGAAAATACTACAAGAGTGCGTGTCAAGAACATCCCACTCTCTGTAGAGGATGACACTCTAACCAGGACATTCACCTTGTTAGGGATCGAGGTTATCTCTGTTTCCCGTGAGAAATTGCGTGTAGGCGGCAAACTTACAAACTGTGAAACGGGCGATAGATTTTGTATAGTGAAATCATCTACCCTTCAGAAACCTCTTCCCAATTTCATGAACTTTGGGAAATTTCATGGCCGTGTAATTCATTATGGCCAAGGCAAGGCCAAACCAAAAAAACTGTTCTAAGTGCTTAGGAAGTGGTCATGTGTTCAAAGAGTGTACCAACGATTGGGTATGCTCTAAATGCAATACCGCTGGTCACAAACGATCCGAGTGCATACAGGACGAGTCATCCGACGACGAGAACGACGGGAATGAGTCCGACAAACACTCAGATTCTCAGGTGGTAGATACGGTCGAAAAGCAAATATTGCAATTCGCCGAGCCTAATCAGTCATCTTCAGGTGGACATTCCTCCGGTAATACCACAAAACCCGATAAAACCATTAATCCCGTGAAATCAGACATTTCACGTGCGCAAAAACAATCTAGTATGGACAATTTTATTACCCCAAGCAAAGGCAGACAGGTCAACGTCACAGAACGTTCACCGCCAACACCGACGGAGGAGCTCCATGACAGACAAACATGTGAACAAAGAAAAAAGAAAAAACATAATAAAAAATGACTTGTTTAAAATTATATGATATGCATAAGCATAATCTGAACTCGAACTTTGAAACGTTTTACGGACACGAGAATATAAATATGATTTGGATAGACATAAATGGTTTTTGTTTGAAAATATTAAAAACCTTTTGGAAGGTTAAAAGTAGAAACAATTAAATGTTTATATAATATGTATATAGTAATGACTATTGGTAGGAATATTTATCGTTCTGAAATGAATTTGATTAATATAATCAATATTTCCAATTTTATGAACAATGTTCTAAAAATATGTATTGAAAACTACAATCTATATTTTTTGATCTTCATATTAGCAATCACGTACGTAGCTGTTCTTTCCTTTTTCTTTTCGTACGAAGGAACGTTTACAGCGTGTCTTCATAAATTCATAAATAACAGCAAATTTGTAACAACAGATCTTATTGTTCTTTCTGTAAGGTTGTTGGTTAACGTTTTTGCTCAGTGTTGTAATTTAAAATATAATAAAGACAATGATTCATTTTTATGTATTGAAAACTACAATCTATATCATTTGCTGCTCATATTTACAAGCACGTACATAGCTTTCCTTTCATTTTTCTTTTTGTACGAAGGAACTTTTACAGCGCGTCTTTGTAAATTCATAAATAACAGCACATTTGTGACAACAGATCTTTTTGCTCTTTCTGTAAGATTGTTGGTGAACGATTTTGCTCAGTGTTGTTTATACAATAAAGCTAATGCTTCAGTTTTATTTAACTATGCAAATGACAGAACAAAACTAATGTTAAATTTTACCAAAATGAATATGCAAGCGATATATAAGCATTGTACTATATCGAATAATGATCTATTAGCATGTTATGATTGGAATTTGAATACAGACTATAGATTTATTGTACATTCCACAAATCTAAATATTCATACTTGTAACGGTTTAAACTGGTATATAAATACAAGAAACGCACGAATATTTTCATGTTATAGCTCGACATCGGTCAAATATAATCAGCATAGTAAACTTACATTTTATTTTTCAATATGACAACGACTCATAGCAAAAATTCTTTTAATCACCTTGTTTCACTAAATGCACAAGGATTACGTGACAAATCAAAAAGAGGAAGATTAATTCAATGGTTATTGCAACAAAAAGCTGAAATAGCATTTATTCAGGAGACTCATTTTACAACTGATTTATATGCTGATTTGAAATCGGAGTTCGAAAACTGGGACGTTTTTCATTCGTTCGGTTCAAATTTTAGTTGTGGCTGTTCTATTTTTATTAAAAAACAAATTCCTTACAAGGTCCTTAATGAAACATGCGATCAATTTGGTAGGTTCGTAATCATTAATATAGAATTGTATAACAATATTTTTACTTTGATAAACATATATGCACCGAATGATAAAAAGAAAAGAAACACATTTTATTTAATGTTAGGAAAAACAATTATTGAAATAAGCGAAGGTGCAAAAATAATTGGGGGAGATCACAATGATATATTATCTCATACTGATCGAATAAATAGAAATACGCATGATAAAAGAAACAAAGTTCCTGTAGAAAACTTAACAAATCTCATAAAAAGTAATAAATTATCCGATGTCTGGAAAACACACAATAAAGATAAACAACAATTTACTTGGCGAAGAAAAAATGGTCTAGAAAAAAGTAGGATCGATTTCTGGCTCATAGATGAAAATCTGATACCGCTTGCACTGTCTTCTGACATACGACCAGCTTTAATTCAAAGTACAGATCATTTAGCAATTTCACTTAAGCTAAAAATACCCAATGATCGAGGCCCTGGGTTCTGGAAATTAAACAACTCACATTTAAAGGATTCCGAATATAAAGAGAATGTTAAAAATATAGTTCAGTCTGTATAAAATCTTAAAATCAGTAGCAACCAGTTGAAATGGGAAATATGTAAAATAGAAATAAGAGATTTCACAATAGAATTTGCTAAGATAAAATCAAGAAAAACACATAACAAATTACATCATCTAGAAAAAGAACTTAAACTATTACTGATAAAAAATGACAAAAATGACAGAATTAATAATCGCATAAACGAATTAGAAAAGGAAATCGAAAATATATATGAAGCAAAAACGCATGGTGCGCAAATAAGATCTAGAGTACAATTTATAGAAGAAGGAGAAAAAAACTCAAATTTTTTTCATAGTCTTGAAAAGTCCAGACAAAACAGGAAAATTATTAGCTCCTTGCTGGTAGAAAATAAATATATAACAGATACTGATGAAATATTGAACCAAGAAGTACATTTTTATAAAAAGTTGTATGCATGTAAATCATCTGATGCAGATTGTGACGAATACTTAAATACCATTCATATTGATAATCAATTAAATGACGACCTAGCTAATAAATGTGAAGGTAAATTAACATTAAACGAGTGTAATGATGCTGTCAATGAGATGAAGTTGAATAAAAGTCCAGGTCTAGATGGTCTAACTACAGAATTTTACCAAGTGTTCTGGGAAATAATAGGTATTTTAGTAACTGATGCACTAAATGAAGGCTATGACAATGGTGAACTTTCTGACACACAAAAACAGAGCGTTTTCTCACTTATTTACAAAAAAGGAAATCCTGAATTACTGGAAAACTGGAGACCTATCTCGTTACTAAATATAGATTACAAAATTCTTACAAGAGTTCTTTCAAAACGCTTACAGTTAGTACTACCTAAAATAATAAGTTTAGATCAACAGGGATATATAAAAAGTAGATTCATTGGGTATAACATCAGGCAGATACAGGACATAATCGATTATACAGACTGTTTAGACATAGATGGTGTAATTTTGTTCCTAGATTTTCGAAAAGCCTTTGATACAATTAATTGGAAATTCATGCTAGCAGTGCTTAAAAAATTTGGTCTGAAAGACTCTTTCATCAATTGGGTTCAAGTCATTTATCATAACATATCGTCCTGTGTAATAAACAATGGTTGGAAATCAAATTTCTTTGAACTATCACGTGGAATTCGACAAGGCTGTCCATTATCGGCTCTTTTATTTATAATTGTTGCTGAAATTTTAGCCACAAAAATTAGAAAAAGCGAACAAATTGATGGCATTTCTATCAGATATGAAAATTCGTTTAAACATTTAAAAATTACCCAATTGGCAGATGATACAACACTTTTTCTTAAAAATCAATCAGAGGTTCCGATAGCGTTACAGCTTATAGAGGAATACGGAAAATACTCAGGATTAGAATTGAATAAATCAAAAACTGAAGCTTTATGGGTTGGAAAATCTAAACATAAAGATAGTAATATGTTACATGGAATAAATTTTACAAATAAACATGTAAAGGCACTTGGTGTTTATTTCGGACATAACAAAGAAGACTGCGATAATTTAAACTGGAATACTAAAATAAATAAATGTGAATCAATCTTATCAAATTGGAAAAAAAGGAATTTAACTATTTATGGTCGAATAGTGGTCATTAAATCAATAATTGTCCCAAAATTTACATATCTTCTTCAAAACATGGTGGTTCCTAAAGAAATCATAAATAAAATCAATTCGCTACTTTTTAATTTTATATGGAATGGTAAAAAAGATAAAATAAAAAGATCGGTCATTCTAGGAAATAAACTAAACGGAGGTCTTGAAATGATAGATATAGAAACATTCGCAAAAAGTATGAAATTTAGATGGATTAAAAGTCTGCTAAATTCTGGCGACGCAAATTGGAAGGTAATACCAACATTCTTTTTAAATCAATACGGAAATGATTTTCTTATATTTAGCATGAATCTAGATTCAATCAAGTCATTACAATCACCAAAAATTCCACTTTCTCCGTTTTATAAGTCTTTAATAGATGTATGCATAAATATTTATCACAAAGATAGAAAGACGCCTAAATCTTTTGAAACTGTTAGAAAAGAAGTGATCTGGGGTAATAAACACATAAAGCATAAGGGTAAATGTATAGTTTTTCAAAACTGGATTGATTCAGGTATTATATATGTAAATGACCTGTTATCTGATTCTGGCTTGATTGACAGTGCCTCACCTTTTTAATACCCTAGAAAATAAGACGAATTGGATATCAGAAATAAATATACTCAAAGGTGCAATACCAGCCGCATGGAAACTTCTAGTTAAAAGTACTGAGTCAATAAAAACAAGTGTTAAAACTTCAAGAAAATTTACTTTTGAAAGTAATAGGACAATTGATCAATTAACGAATAGGGATGTATATAATTTAATCTTGAAACCAAAACTCGAGAGCCCTTATGTACATAGGTACTGGGAGGAATTAATCTCGCATCACGTTCATTGGAACTCCTTTTATTTTTTTAATAATAAAGTTCTTCAAGATAACAAAGTTAAACAGTTGAAATACAAGGCAATACATAGACTTGTTGCTACTAATTCATATCTTTTTAAAATTAAAATATTTGAAAGCCCACTGTGCAAACATTGCGGAGATTTTGAAGATTATGACCATTTTTTTATAAGTTGTCCTTATCTCAACTTTTTTTGGGAAAAGGTATCAGACATCTTCAGAAAATGTGGAATTTGCAAATCATTAAAGACAATAGAACATGTTATTATTGGCTACAAAATAAATTTTATTGAGTATAACCAAATAAATGCAATTTTAAGTTATATCGCGTACAGCATATACAAAACATACTTCATCAGCGAACGTAGAACAAAGCCTTCACACTTACTGAAAATCCTATATTACGATTTGGTAGTGTTAATTCAATACATGGTTAAGAAAAAAGAGAAAACATTTTTTATTAATAGATTTACTAATTATCTTAAGGATATATTATAAAAGAGATTTTACCAATGTTTGAAATTATTTGTCTCAATGTTGTTTTGTTAAAAAAAATTACACTATCAATTTATTAAATATATTCACTTTGTATAATTGAAAATTGAATTGCATGTACTATTATACATATATGAATTATGTTTATGCTTTAGTGTAAATAAACGGATTGTCGATAGGCAATTCCAAAGAGAAAAAAAGGTAAAATACGACATACAGCATGAATACGTTCCTTAAAACACATGCAACTCCACCGAAAGAAAACATTGGAAGCTGAGTAACATCAACTGTAAGTTCGTTGCAAAAATATTGTATCAATTCTTCTATCACAGCATCAGTACAGATTGCTTGGTATCCCCAACTAAATCGCACGTTCGTATAAATGCAGTGAGTTACCAATATAAAACTCATATGCTACAATATTGTTCTAATTTCTGCTTCGGACTGCATATGTTTTATATAAATAAGCATATCTTATCGAAAAAGTATGGAATGCGGGTGGAGACATGCCACTTGCAAATTGCTACTTGCTTATTGCCACTTGCTTATTGCTAATTGCTACTTGCTTATTGCCACTTGCTAATTGCTACTTGCCAATTGCCACTTGCTTATTGCTAATTGTGGGTTGGGACATATGACTTGCTAATTGCCACTTGCTTATTGCTAATTGCGGGTTGGGAAATGCTACTTGCTAATTGCGTCATGCTAATTACCACTTGCTTATTGCGGATTTGGACATGCCACTTGCTAATTGATACATGCTTATTTCCACTTGCTTATTGCTAATTGCTACTTGCTTATTGCCACTTGCTAATTGCTCAACGCTAATTGCTACTTGCTAATTGCCACTTGCATATTGCTAATTGCGGGTTGGGACATGCTACTTGCTAATTGCTTCTTTCTAATTGCCACTTGCTTATTGCTAAATGCAGGTTCGGACATGCCATTTGCTAATTGCCACTTGCTACTTGACACTTTCTTATTGCGGGTTTGGACATGTCACTTGCTAATTGACACATGGTAATTGCCACTTGCTTATTGCCACTTGCTAATTGCCACTTGCTTTTTGCAACTTTTTAACATCTGAAAGACTGTTAAGCTGCAAGATTATTTATATTAAATATATTTCAGTATGAAACTTTATTAATGATTCATAATAAACTTATATGAATTTATAATATATACATATACCCTTGTAGATGTCTTGTTTACTTATAATAGTAACTCATGACTCATGTTCAATGTTCACGAACATGAATCAGATCACGCGTTTTAAAATTGTATAAATTAAAAGCTTTAATGTGATTGAATATAATAATTGTTTGGTATGCACGTTCCATTTTAAAGGTCCATTACTAAGACAAAATCGATTTTTCTTTTAAATCTGGAATTGTAACAGGGACATACAGTTTGAAACTGGCTTCTAAAACTTAACAATAGCCGTGGAGTATTGCTGCTGCAAAAAACGTGAATGTTTTTGTATATCCTTAGATTGACCTGGGTGATCTTTTTGCCCTACTTTCACTTTATGGTATGTTGTAAACAGTCAGTCAGAGATATACGTTGCACATCATCGGAAGTAAAGTTCTTTCAACTATAATTAAATGCTTATTAATGTACAACTTATTTACAGCCTCTCTCTATTAGACTTCTGCAAAATTACAAAGATATTTGAAAACTGGAAAAATTACTTTCGTTTTAGAAAAGGCAAACTATAATTCATCAGTTCTTTTGTTAAACTCAAATTTTCAACACAATATGGTCACGTTTGACGTTGTATGTCATATTTTTGAGAAGACGCCCGTTACAATTACAGATTTAAAGGAAAGGCAATTTGATCTTAGTAATGGGCCTTTCATCAAAATCTTAATATTTTACTTCAAATAAATAATAATTGCTAATGTTCGTTATTTCCTAGTCATGTTCGGTAGTCGTACCAATAAGCATTTGGCAACTAGCAATTAGCTATAAGCAAAAGGCAATAAGGAATTGGCAAGTAGCAAGTGGCAAATAGCAATTGGATTGTCCCAACTAGCAATTAGCAATAAGCAAGTGGCAGTTAGCAAGTGGCATGTCCCAACTAGCAATTAGCAATAAGCAAGTGACAAATAGCAAGTGGCATGTCTCAATTAGCAATAAGCAATACACAAGTGGCAAATAACAAGTGGCATGTCCCAACTAGCAATTAGCAATAAGCAAGTGACAAGTCGCAAGTGGCAATTGGCATGTCCCAACTAGCAGTTAGCAATAAGCAAGTAGCAAGTGGCAACTAGCAAATGGCATCTCCAAACCTGCAATTAGCAATAATCAAGTAGTAATTAGCAAGTGGCAATTAGCAAGTGGCATGTCCCAACCCGCATTCCATAGAAACGTGTACATTGGAACACTGTTTAGAAACATGTACTGCGCGCGCGCAGGTTACAACGCCTAAATTGCTATTTTGTTGTTGATGGTATTGTCTTTTGTTTTGTTCGTGCCTTTACTCATAGGAACCACAAAGACTATCGTTGCGTACCTTCGACAGCGTATTCTCGAGTAAAAAGAAATCTGAATTTAAAATGTTTGTCGCTGTTTACTTAGATCTAAAGATATTGTCGTATTTGATCAATATTTAAACGCAGCAGGTGTCACGGAACAAAATATGGTCGGTTATAAAGGATGACAAAATTTTAGATTTTAGAGAACATACAAATCATGATTTACACGTATTCTGACTTAAATTGAATAAACAGAGTATGAAATAAGTTGTTCTTCTAGTTGTCATGCGTCACGCAATAACATTAAGGTAACATAAGGGGATTTGGAGGTCTGCTTACGTTCAGCTGTTAAAGAAATAAAACATAAACGGAATCTTTCAATATTTAAGAAAGGGAAGGGTAATAAAATTGTAATTGTTTTTTGATGTGATATATGGGGATATATTACCCGCCTCGACATAATATTACCCTCGCCTTACGGCTCGGGTAATGTAAGTCTAGATGGGTAATATATCCCCATATACCACTTAAAAACCAAATAACATATATCATTACCCTTCCACGAAATTTCCAGCCATTTGATTGGTCAATGATACGTAAATAGATATTGATATTAATGGGCAAGCCGGAAATATACACTTGGCATATCCCGTCATTGTACCCCACACTAAACGCGAGTGTTTGCGTTAAGTACATTAATGTTTTAGTATGTGCTGATTTGTGATATTATTAAGTGATGTCACGAAGTGACATTGGGGAATGATAAAGGTATTTGACGGTTTTCTTGCGCTCAATCATTAAATGAATAAAAATTAACCTAATCCTTCAAAATTTAAGAAAGGGAAAGGGAAGCATAATTGTTATTTGTTTTTTGATGTGGCATATTGGGATATATTACCCGCATCGGCATAATATCACCCTCGCCAAACAATTCATGTAATATTAGTCTAGGCGGGTAATATATCCCCATGTACCATGCCAAAAAACCAAATAACATGTTTTGTTTTTTTTGTATGAAGCATAGAATTGAATTCATTCGAACTGCTTAAAAATAGAGGACATAAGTGGATTTACGATATCGTATAGTGGACTTTAACTGTTACTTGCCAATTTTTTTAATTACCTTCCTTTATATCATTTGTTTTTTCAAAGTGGTACATTGGTATATATCAGACATCTAGGCCAATATTACCAAAGTCATTTGACGGCAAGGGTGATATTCTGTTGAGGCGGGTAATGTATGATACCCTCAATGTCACTTAGTGATGCCACTCAATAACTGTCGCGAAGTATGCGAAATATTGACTTTGATCTCCGTCGGATCTTTCTTTGTTGCACAATTTGTACTCCGACGGAGTTGTTTTCTTTTTCATGAATTCACGTGATAGGTGTGAATCTTTGACAGTGTCGCAAAGTATGCGAATTATTGAATTGATCTTCGTCGGATCTTTCTTTGTAACATAATTTTGTATTCCGACGGAGTATGTTTTGTATGTTAATTCACGTGAAAAGTGTGAATCTTTAGCGGGAATTTTGTGTATAAATAGTTACAATTCTTAAATGAAATAGGTTATTTTAGTTCTGGTATTTGTTAAAAGAAGGATTAAAAAGTAAATGTTTGAGAAATTGTTTTAAAGATAGCTTGTGATATAAAATTAGAACAAATAGATGGATATATGCGTTGTAGTGTTTTATTGAAATAAGTTCAACAAGCAAAATATATTCAATGTGGATGTGAAAAATCTGCCACAATAACATCACAAATCAGCACGTATTCATACAATGACATAATGTATGCAATCACTCACATGTTTGGGGTGGAGTGCAATGACAGGATATGTCGAGTGCACATTACTAGCATGACCGTTAATAGCAATATCTATTATTACGTCATTGACCAATCAAATGCCTAGAAATTTCTTGGAAGGATAATAAAAATTATCTTACCTTGTACATAGCTATGTACTGAAAGGATTTTTATTCAAACTTCAAATATAAAACTACATTTTTAATCATTTCCATCTATTAACTTTTATTGTTAAGGATATAATTGTAAGAGATAATATAGGGACATTTAGGAAGTACAATTAACTGGAAGGGAACTCTGTATTACATTGCAATAAGGCCATTAATTTGTTTTACTCTCTAGCATTTACATTTCTGAAGCAATCATATTCAAACTAGGATGTAGCTCTGCAATATTGGACCATCATTGTCCGCTTGTTCCAATGTACCATTTCAGATCTGTATGCAATGGGAAGTGGTCACCATATTGTATAAAGGACACCTGCAGTGCCTTCAGCGCATTGATTTTGTAAAGTTTGGAATTATGTGTTAAATATAAGTAGAAATAATAAGACTGAATTATACAGTATCGAAGAACATCTATCTTTGTCACCATAGTACGATGAAATTCAAAATTCGCTTAAGAATTTAAAAGAAGTGACAGAAAAGAGAGAGGAAGAAAGAAACGTCTCAAGCATGAATATGAATTATATGAATCACTTGCTATCACGTATATAACATTGAACCGGTTGAAAATGAAAGTATTTTCTAGGTCCGAAAGGGTTGAATCACCAAAAAGGAGTACGCTTAAGTTAACTTCGAAGTTATGAAGGTGGTCAAGCAGTATTACACGTATGTCTTAAAAAGATGACACTTGAGGAAGAAATGATAATTTGACTTTATTTGTCCACATTTACATAAAGCTGTCGGAGAAATGTTACAAAGATACATGTCGAGCCATTTGGCGAAACTTCGATCAAAGTGGCGAAGAAAAATCGTGAGTGGCGAAAATGAAACATTTTTTAGTAATAATTCCTTATTTTAGACCGCCATATTTGTTTTGTTCTAAATCGTAACTTCTCATGGAAAATTGACTGGTGCCCATAATTTTACCTTGATTCGAGATTGCAAAAATCGATACGAATACCCAGTCTGCGTTCAATAAACATCTTGACACGCGAGAAATGCAATTTGCAATCAATTAGCAACCAACTTTTCGGGTTAGTATAAACAATTCGTTTTGTTGTAATTACGGCTGATTAAATGTTTGATGCCTTTGATTTCGGAGAATCATTCAATTCATAAACAAATCGGCGAAATAATGAACGGTTTGATGATTTTGCAAACATTGTCGCCGCCGTCTGATCTTGTGTGTAATTGATAAAGTTGCTGCCGATAAAAATATATTTTTGAAATACCAATTGTGGCAACATTTTCAAATTCTGAAGATCGACAAAAATTCGACAAGCTGGTATAGAAATTAACAAAAAGAAAGCTGGTCATTACATTAATGAGCACTTCCCGCAAAAAATTGAGAAGCGTAGACGGCTCCTTTTTCCTGTTATGTGGCAATATAAGAAAGATAAAAAGAATAAATGTTTACTTGTTTGTGGCAAATTATACATAAATAACACTGTATAATCCTATTGCGCAAAAATTGGAACCCGCCCGTACACAAAATCTTCCAAATTCAAACATTTCAAGTAACACGGCACCAAATAGGGCGCCGCATGTGTCTAGAAGAGCCTTTCAAAATAGACACAATCAACAGCCAGCATCTTGGGAACATATTGACTTTACAATATGGAATGATATTGAGGTAAAAATTACACAATGCCTGCTTACTGTTACAATTTACTCATTGACACTGCTATTGTGCTTATTGGTACAGTCACTATGCATGCTTGCACTTTCATCACGCTTGTTGACAATTACACAATGCCTGCTTACTGTTACAAGTTACTCATTGACACTGCTATTGTGCTTATTGGTACAGTCATTATGCATGCTTGCACTTTCATCACGCTTGTTGACAATGATACCATGCTACAAAATACACGAAGTGATCAACCAGTATGGAAAATGTTATCAGGCACTAGGCAAAATAGAACTAAGCATAATGTCATTTCAAAATTATGTCACATTTTGATAACAGGGGGCGCTATGTTCTAGTCGTGTTTTTCCGTAATTTGAATAATTATTTGCCGGAAAGATTATCGTGGATATCCGAATATGTATAATGTTAAAAAAACAAACAGATTTCCACTTTCATTTTCACTATAGTTATATAATGTCAAATCCTTCTTTAACACTCCTGCCCCTCAGTTACAACACATAACATAACTCCTGCATGGGAAAGCTGGATGCTAAAAACACGGCAATTTCCCCTCCCATTCCGAGTTCCCCCAACGGTGTGAAGGCAATGATTGCAATTGACTAGTGCAGACTGGCGCAATAGCACTTCCAACGGTAAACTACTCTACTATGCCCAACAAACCTATTGAAGTAAATCCTGGGTGAGAAAATACCAAGGTCCCTCCAACCCCGGACCTCGTGATCTGAAGGCGGACACTCAACAACGTCGCTAAAGGGTTAACCCAACAGCAAGGCTGTTGGAAGTGGCCTATAAACCTACAATCACTACACTTCTCCCTCTTTTACTTTTCAGAGCTAGACAGCTCTCCAGATTGACCCTCAATGCTCCCCGAATGAGTCCGTCAAACACTTCTGACACCATTAAAGTAAATCCTGGGTGAGAAAATACCAAGGTCCCTCCTGGGGCTCCAACCCCGGACCTCGTGATCTGAAGGCGGACACTCAACCACGTTGCTAAAGGGTTAACCCAACAGCAAGGCTGTTGGAAGTGGCCTATAAACCTACAATCACTACACTTCTCCCTCTTTTACTTTTCAGAGCTAGACAGCTCTCCAGATTGACCCTCCATGCTCCCCGAATGAGTCCGTCAAACACTTCTGACACCATTAAAGTAACTCCTGGGTGAGAAAATACCAAGGTCCCTCCTGGGGCTCCAACCCCGGACCTCGTGATCTGAAGGCGGACACTCAACCACGTTGCTAAAGGGTTAACCCAACAGCAAGGCTGTTGGAAGTGGCCTATAAACCTACAATCACTACACTTCTCCCTCTTTTACTTTTCAGAGCTAGACAGCTCTCCAGATTGACCCTCAATGCTCCCCGAATGAGTCCGTCAAACACTTCTGACACCATTAAAGTAAATCCTGGGTGAGAAAATACCAAGGTCCCTCCTGGGGCTCCAACCCCGGACCTTGTGACCTGAAGGCGAACACTCAACCACATCGCTAAAGGGTTATAACCCAACAGCAAGGCTGTTGGAAGTGACCTATAAACCTACAATCACTACACTATTTACAACAGAGACAAAACATAACTTGTATAGGTCTTGTAGAATCTTCTCCAGTTCTAGTACTCGTCTTCTACGTCAATTTTTTATTCCACTTATAATAACGATGCCGATTAAATTTTGTCAATAGTATAGAAGAGACATCGAGAAATTTTTTAAAAGGCGATGTATTTCTTCCAATAAGAAAAATATTGTCTGTAAATAAAGCTTGAAAGCTACATAAAACTTACCAGTTCAGGTTGCAATTAATAGAGTAATTGAAACAAAGGGACACAACTGATAGGAAACGGTTTAGGCAACAGCTAATTTAAGTCCGTCATAGGCCGGAGATCTTTCGCGAAAACTACGAACGTGCGCCCCCTGGTATCAAAATGTGATGTGCAAATTTGCAATTAACATTATGCTTACTTTCAACTTGCTTAGTGGCTTATTGCATCTTTCATTTTGTGTGGTCACATCGTGTGTTTTGTTCTAGGAGCATTATAACTGTGCAATGTTGAAATATCAAAGCTTATATACAGTCCCGGCATGTTGAAATATTTAATTACGCAACATTGCACTGTCATTCAGCCATATAGACATCAGGGACTAAACACTAAACAAGTTGTAACTTCCAGCAAGCATGGTATCATTGTCAACAAGCGTGATGAAAGTGCAAGCATGCACAATGACTGTACCAATAAGCACAATAGCAGTGTCAATGAGTAAATTGTAACAGTAAGCAGGCATTGTGATATTGTCAACAAGCGTGATGAAAGTGCAAGCATGCATAGTGACTGTACCAATAAGCACAATAGCAGTGTCAATGAGTAAATTGTAACAGTAAGCAGGCATTGTGTAATTTTTACCTCAATATCATTCCATATTACAACGCTAAATATGTTTCATCCGCTTAAACACAATCTCCGGTTAGAAACAAACAAAAAGCTCGATCTCCGCTGGGTGATACTCTCGTGAAAAAATCACGAGACAACACTACTCCCCAAATCATTAACCATGAGGCGGGGCCTCAAAATGAACAATCACTTACAAATTCAATTGACCTAGTGGATTTGTCGGCTAGAGTCTCCGGAGATCAACAGGACACAGTGAATCTCGAGCAGCGTGGAAATAATAAACAATAAGACGGACAGGGAGAGATACCTTTTATGATATGTAACAGGTGTCATAAATCGAATAACACGAACAATGGATATCAAAACTCGAACAAGGAACCCAGTGTGCATAACCCACGTGAGTTGCGACGTCATTTTGGCTCCCCCGGCGTGGCAGTGCCAAATATTTGTAAAACAAAATAGCAGTAACACAAATAAACTGGTAAAACTTGCCTCATTTTGTAAAACTATTTTATCCCACTTCAAAAATTGACTCATTCTCCTAAATTGAACTTTATAAAAGTATTGCACAAAAATCTACATTTATATCTATGATATACAGAAAAGGGTATTTGTTCCTCAAAATATCACATGTTTATTGTAGCTAGGATATAACAAATGTACATTTTTATATGATCCCATGCTTGTAATAAGCATTGATCAGAAATAAAACTTGAAACTCGAAACTTGTTAATTTTGTCAGATTATTACTGTTGATATGGATCATATCAGGAATGTAACACAGAAAACGCCTTGCCAAATGTCCAATATTCCCAAATTTAACATTTGGCCTTGAATTTGACCATGGTTTGACAAACTTTACAATTTAAACTGGTCATGAGTAATATTTGAAGAGAACTTGTGTAAAGTAATGATAAAATAGATTTGTTATCAATCTGTACATACCGGAAAAAGTAGTGGCAGGTAAAGGGTATATTTGGTAATTTTCTCAATTTTGGCGACCTTTTTAGACGCCATCTTGGATTACTATGGCATCACATTATCTAAGCTAAACAGTGTTAATTATTTGAAAAATGAACATCGTTGTATTTTTTGGTTAATAATTCATTTTGACATGTTTCATATTACGAATGTAACAAAGAAAAACATCTCGCCGAATGTCTAACTCTTACAAAATTTGACCTTTGATCTTGAGTTTGACCTTGACATCTTTAACTAAAAATAACCATGATTACAAATTTTAAAAGAAAAATAATGTGAAATGAAAACAAAACAGATTTAGTTTTAATATATACATACTGGAGAAAGTAGTTGCAGATAAAGGGTATATTTGGTATTTTTCTTCATTTTGGCGGCCTTTTTGCACGCCATCTTGGATTACTATAGCAACAAAATATATATGGCAACAACATATCTAAGCCCAACAGTGCTAATTGTTTGAAAAATGTTCATCGTTTTTAGTTAATAATTAATGTTGATATGTTTCATATTAGGAATATGACATAGAAAAATATGTATCCGAATGTCCAATTTTCACAAAATTTGACCTTTGACCTTCAGTTTGAACGTGACTTCTATAACTTAAAATAACCATGATTACAATTTTTTAAAGAGAATTAATGTGAAGTGAAAATAAAAAAGATTTTGGTGTTTAAATGTACATAAATGACAAAGTAGTAGCAAATAATTGGTAAATTTGGTTGTTTTCTAAATTTTGGCGACTTTTTTGGACGCCAACTTGGATTACCATGGCAACACCATATCTGAACTAAACAGTGCTAATAATTTGAAGAATAAACATTGTTGTAAATTTTGATTATGATTTTGATATGTTTCATATTAGGAATATTACATAGAAAAATATGTACCGAATGTCCAAATTTCACAAAATTTGACCTTTGACCTTGAGTTTGACCTTGACCTCCATAACTTAAAATAACCATGAAATCACATTTTTAAAGAGAACTAATGTGAAGTGAAAATAAAACAGATTTGGTGTTAATCTGTACATACACGACAAATTAGTAACAGAAAAAAATATATTTGCTTGTTTTCTACATTATGGCGGCCATCTTGGACGCCATCTTGAATTTCTGTCGATTTCAACCATTTTGGTAAAATTGAACTTCCGTTTGGTTTTGTCAAGAGCCTGTTGAACATTTTCATATATGACACTCATTGTTAGATTTTATAGACCGGTTAGGCGTTCTAAACCACATGGTATTTGCTACACTAATCTCAGTACCAAATATTATACTGTTAGATTGACTTTGTTTGCTATGACTAACTGCTAGACACATTACACTCACTGATGCTCGTTGATAGACCTGTAAATTGTGCACACTGATACTCTGTTATAAACAAGTTATGCTTACTGATACTTGTTATAAACAAGTTATGCTTACTGATACTCTGTGAGAGACATGTTATGCTTACTGATACTCTGTGAGAGACAAGTTGTGAATGCTGATACTCTGTGATAGACAAGTTGTGCCAATTGATACTCTGTGAAAGACAAGTTGTGCACACTGATACTGTGAGATAAACAAGTTATGCTTACTGATACTTGTTGAGAGACAAGTTGTGCACACTGATACTCTGTGAGAGACAAGTTGTGCACACTGATACTCAATGATAGACATTTTGTGCTCACTGATACTCAACGATAGACATGTTGTGCACACTGATACTCATCGATAGACATGTTGTGCACACTGATACTCAATGATAGACAAGTTGTGCACATTGATACTCAACGATAGACATGTTGTGCACACTGATACTCAATGATAGACAAGTTGTGCACACTGATACTCAGTGATAGACAAGTTGTGCCAATTGATACTCAACGACAGACATGGTGTGCACACTGATACTCAATGATAGACATGTTGCGCACACTGATACTCAGTGATAGACAAGTTGTGCCAATTGATACACAACGATAGGCATGGTGTGCACATTGATACTCAATGATAGACATGCTGCGCACACTGATACTCAGTGATAGACAAGTTGTGCACACTGATACTCAACGATAGATTTCTACTAACTCGTACTCGGTGATAGACAAGTTGTGCTCACTGATACTAGGCGATAAACAAGTTGTACTATGAAAGATACTCAGTGATAAAGATGTTGTGCTCGCTCATACTCTTTGATAGACATATTTTGCACATTGATACTAAGTGATAGGCATGTAGTGCTCACTGATACTCTGTGATAGAGATGTTGTGCACACTGATACTCAATGATATACATGCTCACTGATACTCAGTGGTAGAGATGTTGTGCACACTGATACTCGGTGATAGACAAGTTGTGCACACTGCTACTCGATGATAGAGATATTGTGCACACTGATACTCAGTGATAGACATGTTGTGCACACTGATACTCGTTGATAGACATGTTGTGCACACTGATACTCAGTGATAGACATGTTGTACTCACTGACACTCGATGATAGACATGTGGTCACTGATACTCGTTGATAGACATGTGGTCATGGTGAGCTTTTAGGATCGTTCAATGTCCGGCGTCCATCCGTCTGTCTGTCCGCTCACAATTAGTTTGTTTACACTCTAGCATCATTTTTTTAAAGATCGTAATGAAACTTGAACACAATGTATATGGCTACAAGACCTCGGATGAGTTCGGTTATGGTCTTTATCGGATAAGTACTTCCTGAATGATGGCCTCTGATTTAACCAAAAATGCAAGATTTAACTATTTTTACACTCTAGGACCTGCATTTCTTCACTAATTCTAAACATATTTACAGAGAATGTGTATGACTATAAGATCTCGGATAAGTTAAATAATGATCAGATTAGTTCTTCCATAGTTATGGCCCTTGATTTAACAAAAAATGCAATATTTAACTATGTTTACTCTCTAGCACCTTTAATTGTTTACTATTCATAATCATATTTACAGAAAATTTGAGCCACCGTTAGATCTCGAATGAGTTAAATTGTGGGCTTGATCGGATTAGTTCTGCTAGAGTTATGGCACTTGATTTAACAAAAATTGCAAAATTTAAGCGTGTTCACACTCTAGCACCTTTATTTCTTCTTTAATCCTTCTCATATTTACAGAGAATGTGTATGATCATAAGATCTCGGATGAATTAAAATATGGGCTTGATCGGATCATTTCTTCCAGAGTTATGGCCCTTGATTTAACAAAAAATGCTATATTTAACTATGTTTACACTCTAGCACCTTCAATTTGTCTTTAATCTTTATCATATTCACAGAGAATGTGTATGTCAATTCAATCTCGGATGAGTTAAAATATGGGCTTGATCGGAATAGTTCCTCCAGAGTTATGGCCCTTGATTAATCAAAAATTGCAATATATAACTGTGTTTACACTCTAGCACCTTCAATTTTACACTATTCTTAATCATATTTACAGAGAATGTGAATGACCGTTAAATCTCTGATGAGTTTAATTATGGGCTTGATCGGATTAGTTCTTCTAGAGTTCTGGCACTTGATTTAACAAAAATTGCAATATTCAACCGTGTTAACACTCTAGCACCATAATGTCTTCACTCATTCTTATCAGTGTTGATGAAACTTGGCAGGGCTGTTCCTTGCATGAAGCTCTACCAAAATTGTTCAAAGAATTCTGTTCAATGTAGATCTCTGGTTGCCATGGAAACAAATAGGAAAACGATGTTAAAAATCTTCACTGATGTCACAGGGCCTAGAGCTTATATATCTAGCATGTAACATTACCTAGTGGACCTCTACTAAGATCAAATTATGACTCCCGGGTCAAAATTGACTCTCCCCGGGGATCACTTGTTTTTACATAGGCTTATATAGGAAAAACTTTTAAAATTTTCTTCTCTGAAACCACAAGGCATACAGCTTTGATATCATCATGTGGTATAACCTAGGGGTTCTCTACCTTAATTGTTCAAATTATGACCCCTGGGTCAAACTTGACCCCACCTGGGGTCTCTTGTTTTTACATAGGCTCATATAGAGGAAATCATGAGCCCCAGGTCAAAATTGACTCTTTGTGCTATTGGTGACCTTCTATGGCCAATGGTAGCCAGGTAAGCGATATAGGGCCATCTTGGCACTCTTGTTTTAATTCATGCATGAAGGGAGATTTTCCAGAATATAAAGTAACAAACCAATATCCGCAAGATTGCGGTGTGTGCTTTTGTGGTGATGTTCATTTAAGATGATGGAGCACATGATAATCTTTTGATGCAAAAAAATGAATATAAATTATCAGACGACCGAAAGTTTAATAATACTGCACACACAATGCGTAACGTATGAAAGCCCTGGAGGAACTTCCTTATTACTTCCAACTTCTTTACTTCTTATGTCATGTAAAGACGTATGTGGTATGGACATTCGATGTCAGAAGTAAGGAAATTACAAGTAAAGAAGCCTGAAAATAGACGTCAGGGGGTGATTAAGTTTGAAATCAGATGAAGTCGGAAGCTGGATGTAAGGATATTTGAAGTTAGAAGTAAGAAAGTTTAAATTGGTACCAATTGTAAGGAAATTCGAAGTAATGAAGTCAGAGGTTCCTTCGAGGCTTCCATACTATGGTCTACAATTCCGTTTATCTAATAAGTTCGGATAAAGAGTCAAATCTTCTGTGAAGGTAGGGGTATGATAATATTTGATATCCCGCTTAACCTTTAGTTTTGAAACATGCATCTCATACGCACATTTTAGTTTACATAATAGTAGGTAAAACACCTCAACTTCAGTGTTTAAAACTGCATAACGGATACAACAGTTTTACCTGCTTGAAATTGCCTTTTATATACACCCTAGGTGGTGAAGTAATTAATTATATTCGGCTTCTTGGAATGACGAACTCATTTAATATTCCGCTGAGTCACCAGGATGTAGCTTATAACATTATAAACTTTGATGGATCTGTAGCACTGATACCATAGCCAATACATAAAATCCTCTTTGATAAAAAATCACACACGTGACAAGGGTCCGTCCTCAAGTTTTCCTGTTTCTTTGTTGACATGACTGACATTCCATTACTTAAACATCGATAGACGGTAAAATGTGTACAGAATAATCTCAAAATTACACACGCGTGGCCTTATTTCAATTAAGCTTAATACTTGAATTCAGTTCTGCTTTACCATAAATGATGTCTTTTCAATATATGTTTACAATTTTACATCTAATCAAAATACATATATCTGAAATATCAGTTAGTTCTGCATGAAGTTTCTTCCAAAATGAATGGCGTCACTCCATTAGGAATTCATGTAAATTCTCAATCGCCACCGAGTACAATAATCGGGCTCACAGCAAATCAACTACAGTAGAGCGAAATCTCCCAACTACAAGACAAAGTTACAGTCAAGCCACACAGCGTGTATATAAGACTATCGTAAATACTCGGTCATAAGTCGATCTCTGCCGTAAGTTGAGGGTATATAATGGCAACGTTTTCTACAACAAGTAAACATCGTCACAGATACAAAACAGTGGACACATATTAAAGTCACACATGAAGATGACCCTACCATTAATCACGTTACCGAACTTAAAAAGAATTTTCAAGATCAGGTTGAACACCCCTCTCTCAAAATCTATATACAAGTATATTTCAAATGCGTACACTGAAAAGATATTCTTGATAAGTGCAAAAGTATTTAGCTTTCGAGAAGTTGCGTTATAACATTGAAATAAATTTATTTCTCGAATTCGTTTTTTTTTTTTTGTTCAAAACTTAAGAGGAAATGGAAAAGAGAAGTAAATATATGTATATATTGTTACTTTTTGTTGTGTCTAGAGGTGTCGTCTGTGTACCATTGCTTGACGGGAATGAAACTATCCCCGAAGATAGGGTTGACGGAAATGTGATAGTGGAGATTGGGAGAAAACTTGATAAACCCGAGTTGACCTTAGTTGACATGGCGATTCGCAATCTTCAAAAGCTTCATCCGTGCTCGGACTGGACACTGTGGTCAGATTGCGGGACAGCTCGTATTGGTTACATTTCTGGAAGAAAACGTTCAAGAGAATGTGGTAAAAACCCAATTACCAAAGAGTCAAAGAACAATTTCGTAAATGAAACAGAAATTGGAATATGCGAAGGATCTCTTGATTGTCCGAGCAACTACACTATCAAATCGAACAAATTTTGTATGAAATTGTACGCAGACAAGAAACCATTTGCTGGTGCTGAAAACCAATGCCAAAAAGACGGGGGTCATCTCCTTAACATAGAATCCGAGCAGAAGTACGAAGCTGCTAAGGCACTTCTGGCAGGATTTACCGGAGACACTTATATATATATTGATGGTCACCGAAAGGATGCAAAGTCGGGGTGGGTGTCAGGTCAAGGTGTGGCTAAACAGTTTTTCAGATGGAACTCTGGAGAGCCTGGTAATTATTTATGTATAATTATGCACAAAACAAATTATAAATGGAATGACTCGGCTTGTACAACTTCAAAGCCTTTCCTGTGTGAAGTGGCATAATTTCAAAACATTGTCATGTCAGCCAATGCCTGCAGTTTTGGGAGTTTAAACTCGTGTTTAAGACACTTAAAGTTATCCATGAACTCTGATGTAAACAGATATTGCCATGGCTAGGTCACTGAGTAATTTCACAGCTGTTACAGTGGAATGACAACATTAACGAAGGTTCTTCCGTAAGATATGCGCTTTAGAAAGGTGCAAAAGCTAAAATAAATAGAATTTTTCATTTGTATGAATCTTTTATTTAAGACAAGACATAATTTGCATGGGGGTTCTTTAACCAGTTTAAGGTAAATGGACTTCATCCTACATACATAAAGTGTGCTTAGGTTTGCATAATACAGTTCATCAAATGTAACTTTTTGCATTTCTTTGTGCATTTTTCACATCACGGTCTTTTTTTATTTCAGAAATTGTGTGCGGTATATATATATATTTTGATCATTTGCCAACATTGTTTTAATTCACGCTCATGTCAAGGATAGGTGTAGACTTCAATTGGGTTGCAGTAGTCTAACAGAATCACAAAAACATACAAGCAAAATCGTCGTATTCACATTGTTTTCTGGTTTTGGAGCTATTTGAATCAGTGGGATTTGGTTACATTTTTCTTGTATTTCAAAGTAGGAAGAGCTGCCATATATATTCATTCATGGGGAACTATAATGTAGTGTTCATTTTGTACCATCAGTCGTTAAATTATGGACATGTGTTGTCTGAAACACTTCCTGGTTAAGAACTATAACATTTCATCACTTGCAAACTCTGAACAACAGCCAGTCTCTGTAAAGACTTTAGGTGGTTATTTTATTGAGGTCACTGGTTTTAAGAAACTTTATTATTCTAATTGAATGATATTGTAAAATGCAAAAAAAAATGAACATTGTTTTGAGATTACTGTAAGGGGAGTTAATACTGTTCTTTGTGGAAAGAAAAGATTTGTTCATTTAGGCAAGTCAATATCAGGGTTGACATGGTATAATGTACAATACTTTTCTTTGTTGCCATTTTTCCAACCCTGAGTATTATAATGGATAGAAAAATGTAAAAATTATAAGTATTGTTGTATCAGAGACAAATCTGTATATTTTTTTTTAATGTAAGATGCACGTATTTTTGTGTTCGGTATATTCTTGAACGTAACCTACTCGACAACTGTTGTAGCTCTGACAGTTAAATTATCATGTTACATTTTTCATACAGTTTTTTATAATTTAAGACATTAAAGCATAATATACCAGTTCTAGTAGATTTTACCACATGTATTTCAGAATATACATACTCCTATGTAACATAACAATGACCTCTAGTTCCGTTATTATGTAAGGGACAAAATGAATAAAAACAAAACAAAAAATCTATTTTTTGTGTTGTTTATCTCCGTACCAAACATTATACTGTTAGATTGACTGGGTTCGCAATGACTAATTGATTGACACATTACACTCACTGATGCTCGGTGATAGGCCTGTAAATTGTGCACACTGATACTTTGTGATGAACAAGTTATGCTTATTGATACTTGTTGAGATGCAAGTTTTGCATACTGATACAATGTCATAGCAAATTTGTGAACACTGATACTGGTTGGTCTATAGACAGGTTGTCCACACTGATACTGGTTGGTCTATAGACAAGTTGTGCAATATGATACTGGCTGGTCTGTAGACAAGTTGTGCACACTAATACTGGTTGGTCTATAGACAAGTTATGCACACTGATACTCAATGATAGACAAGTAATGCTAACTCGTACTCGATGATAGACATGTTGTGCTCACTTATACTAGGTGATAGACATGTTGTGCTCACTGATACTCGGGGATAGAGATGTTGTGCACACTGATACTCGGTGATAGACATGTTGTGTTGACTTATACTACGTAATAGACATGTTGTGTGCACTTATTATAGGTGATAGACATGTTATACTATGATAGATACTCTGTGATAGACGTGTGCTCACTGATACTTAGTGATAGACAAGTTGTGCTCAGTGATAGACAAGTTGTGCTCACTGATACTCAGTGATAGACAAGTTGTGCTCAGTGATAGACAAGTTGTGCTCACTGATACTCAGTGATAGACATGTTGTACTCAGTGATAGACAAGTTGTGCCCATTGATACTCAGTGAAAGACAAGTTGTGCACACTCATAACTGGTGAAAGACAACTCTCAATAATTGAATATTATTTCTTACTGATAATCGATGATGGACAAGTTGTGCTTACTGATACTCTGTGATAAATAAGTCTTGCACGCTGATACTCGATGAAAGACACACTGATGCTTACTAATAGATAAGTTGTGCATACTAATATTCAAGGATATACAAGTGGTGCTCACTGATACACGGTGATAGACAAATGGTCCTCACTGATAGACAATTTGTACCCATTGATACTCCGATAGACAAGTTGTGGTTACTGAAGTCGAGCTTAGTGATCGACAAGTCTTGCTCACGGATACACAGTGATAGAAAAGTTGTGCACACTGAATCTCTGTGCTAGACAAGTCTTGCTCACTGATATACAGTGATAGACAAGTAGTGCACACTGAAACACTGTGATAGACAAGTCTACCTCACTGATACACAGTGATAGACAAGTTGTGCACACTGAATCTCTGTGCTAGACAAGTCATGTTCACTGATACTCAGTGATAGACAAGTTGTGTTCACTGATACTCTGATAGACAAGTTGTGTTCACTGATGCTTTGTGATTGATAAGTTGTGCATATTAATAATTAGCACAACTTGTCAATCACGTGAAAGACAAGTTGTGCTCTCTTATACACGGTGATAGATTGGTTGTGAACACTGATACTCGATGATAGACCGGTTGTGCACACTGATACTCGATGATAGACAGGTTGTGCACACTGATACTTGGTGATAGCTTGGTTGTAAACACTGATACTCGGGGGGAAACTGGTTGTGAACACTGAATTTATGTGATAGACAAGTGCCAGATTTTTAACACAACATAGGAGGTAGTGGGAGTGAACACATTTCAGAAGCAATTTCATTACAGAATAAGACGACTTTTGTATATTTACATGTTGTTTTTTTTTTAAATTTATTCATGAAGGGAGATTTTACAGAGTATTAAATAACAAACCAATATCCGCAAGATTGCGGTGTTTGCTTTATTTTCGATGTTCATTTCAGATGATGGAGCAGATGTTTATCTTTATATGCAAAAAAAAATGAATATAAATTATCACACGACCGAAAGTTTAATAATACTACACACACAATGTGTAACGTATGAAAGCCCTCGAGGAACATCCCTATTACTGACTTCTAACTTCTTTACTTATAATATCATGTAAAGACGTAAGTGGTATAGAAATTTGATGTCAGAAGTAAGGAAGTTACAAGTGAAGAATCCTTAAAATAGAAGTCAGGGGGTGATTAAGTTTGAAATCAGATGAAGTTGGAAGCTGGATGTAAGGATATTTGAAGTTAGAAATAAGAAAGTTTAAATTGGTACCAATTGTAAGGAAATTCGAAGAAATGAAGTCAGAGGTTCCTTCGAGGCTTCCATACTATGGTCTACAATTCCGTTTATCTGATAAGTTTGGACAAAGAGTCAAAGCTTCTGTGAAGGTAGGGGTATGGTAATATTTGATATCCCGCTAAACCTTTAGTTTCAAAACATGCGTCTTATATGCACATTTTATTTTACATGATACTAGGTAAAACAGTTCTACCTGCTTGAAAGCCAGTATGAGATAAATTGCATTTTTCCTATATTGAGTATACATCCTAGGTGGTGAAGTAGATCTAATTATATTGGGCTTTTTGGAATGAGGAACTCAATTAATATTCCGCTGAGTCACCAGGATGTAGCTTATATCGAGGTAGCCAATACATGGAACTCTGTTCGAAAGAAAAAGCAAACACACGTGACAAGAGTCCCTTCTCAAATTGTCATGTTGCTTGTTGACAAGACCAATACCTAAACACTAACTACTGAAACTGATTTGGATTTCATTACTTACACATATCTTTCACTGGACATTATTCAAAATATAGGGAGGTCGATTTAAACAATATTCAGTTTCAAGTAATCATGTAAAGTATGCATGTACAGTGTAGTAAGGCAATGACAAACGTACAAATAGTTCATAAATAGATAATAAATAGTAACACAGGAAAGGTAGACAGTTGCAAAGTGGTATGATTCTTGGAAGAAAAGGAGACTTTGTTAGTATCCGAGTACGCCAATGGTCTAGCATATTGGTATGGGTGGCAGGCCTTAGTCCGAGTGGACCACATCGGCCGAATCTAAAGCCACACCATCCAGGACAACATTTTAGGTACGGCCTGCAAGAAATGAATGTATCTTTTTGTTTGTAAGTCCTTGTATTCCGTAGTCGCTGAGCTTAAGTATGAGTCTACAACGTGGAACCTTATCAAATGCGTTTGCCAAGTCCGCGATAATGGCGTCTGTATGTCTGTGACCTTCACTGTTAGCCCTGTCTAGGTTGAAGGATAGATCGTGTACACACCGAACAAGTTGGAACTCGCACGACTGTGGTATCTAAACCCGTGATGTGAGTCCACAATGATATGATTTACCTCAGCAGCATGTTTCATTATGTTGCTAACAATTATATGCTCCGTGAATTTGCAACAAATGCATGTTAGTGAAACCGGGCGGTAATTCGCAGGGTCATATCTTTCTCCTTTCTTGAAGATTGGTGCTACATTGGCCAGGCGCCAGTCATCAAGCACGGTACCAGTAACTATGGATTTGCTGAAGATACAGGATAGTATAGGGCTGATCTCCTTGCGGCACTCACTTAATACTCGAGCACTAATGCTGTCAGAACCGGTTGCTTTATATATTTTGAAATTACCAAGTAGCTTTTCAACGCCATTTGTGTCAACATGTATATCGGCCAGTATGGGGAATGGGTCTGAACCTTTTTCCGGTATGGCACCGTCTGGTTCTGAAGTGAACATAGACTTAAACTAATTAAGGAGATTGACCTAAGGACTTCATTGTCTCTAGGAGCTATGGTTATAAACAGTTTGTAAATCAGATGCTGCTGTTAGCTAAAAATAACCGTTGTAAACATTTGCAGACGATCTTTTACTACAATGAAGTGTGTGCATGCAACTTACTTGTTCTTTTCAATTGTAAAATCTTATACAATGTATATAATAAACTTTTTGTAAATAGTTTCTATGAAATCAATAGGTTTTCTTTTCTTCACAGGTACTTGATAAGTTACTGATGAATTTCTTTTATATGACACTACAAAATGTAGTTCTTTTTGAAGTCTTTTCTCTATCAATGTTTTCATTCCAGTCCAATATTAATATTTTCTTACACCCAAAAGACCAACCAAGACGTATGTTAAACACTGTGACAAGGCACAAAATGAAATTTACGGAATATTACAGGCCTGTTTCTATCCCCAAATCAATTCATTTCAAAACTGTTGAGATAATAATTAATAGAAGCAGTTAGGAAGGACTGTGAAAAACAATGCACGTTCATGGCACATTCATGGCAGGACTGTAAAAACAATATAAATTCATGGTAGGACCTTGGCCTTTGAGGTAGGGACATGGGTATTGCCCGCGACATGCCGTCTTGATGTGCTGAACATTTGTGCATAAAACCCGAGTAAAGGTATGGCGGTAAATATCTTAATTATGTTTACCAACAACTGTAATTTCGGCAATCTGTAATAACAATTTATGAACAAGTTATGATTATCTTTACAGATTGCCGAAATTACAGTTGTTAGTAAACACTATTAAAATATTTGCCGGCAATAAAACGAATGCATTAGTCAAACAATGCAATTTAGAATGGTTCTCCTTGAATTCCTATGGGACCATCCCCCAGCATCAACCATCCCCCATTTCCAAAATATTTACATGTCAGTTTTGTTTGTTAGCCCGCTATGACACTAAGTATCACATTTCTACTGCTCATTAAAAGTATATTCACTATTTCACAATAACTATTGTATGATTCATGACAAAGCAAATGGCAGGTATACGTTACCTTCTGACATAAAACTTAAATCTTCCTGCTTTAAGAGATACCCAGTCACGAGTTAATCATAAATAACATACATATCTATCTAGGGGCACGAAACTACAATATCTACTTCTATTTCAATAAACACTTACAATAGTTTCACGTTGAGCCCTCAAAATGCAAATTGATAGTGCCGGATATTGAATTACTAGTGAACTATTTACAAGGAAGTTGGCTGCACCTCAAGTTAAATTCTTTCACAAAAACAATTTGAAGACGTGACTGAAACAAATCTTTATAACGCCAGGCAACCAACAGGGGCGTAGCTGGGCAAATACAGTTGGTAGATGGGGAGCTGCATTCCTAGGCATTCTTGGGCATATTTTGAAGAGAAAATAAAAGCCGTGATAATTGTAGTTTTTTCTAACGGTAAAAAGATTTTATCACATGCATATGCTAGTGAAAATATTATTATGATAACAAGAATCAAAAATAGTACTACCGAAATCATATAAATAACTGAGTAGAAACTGTTTATCATTGCTAGAATAATTCAAGAAATAAAGCTTTAGGCGGACGGATGCAGAGACCAACAGGAGAAAAATATATCTTATGTCTTATATTTAAGATAAAACTAAAACGTTTTCATTTTTTTTGTTCTATTGTTATACATTATTATGCTGATTTAACTGTTCAAATACTTTTTATTCAGTAATTAAGAAGTAACGGATTGGCCGTCGTGCCGTTAACCTTTATGGAAATGTGGAATGATGTTCAACCAACGGATTTGACTTACACTTGGTAATGTAACGGTATGTGCATACTGGGAATATGTTCGCAGAAGTACGAACACCGCGTTCAAGCATATGTTTCCATCATAACTTGGTGTTTTTTCTTAACAAAACTTGTAATAGTACACACGAAGTTCATCTTATTTACTTCATGGTTAAGTGAAAGGGAGGGGCTCAATTACAGTACATTAGAGTGCGGTACCTAACCAATCGGGTATCAGATACCAGTATTTGACCAAAAGTGGTTACTTTTTTCAAATTGTGACGCAAGGTTGTATAGTCGATTCCCTGAGAACTTTGTGTGCAAAAACAATGGACTGGCTAATTTTCATATCAATGTTTAGATACATGTATGAAGTGTCAGAAACATGTTGACGAACTTGTCACATCATTACAGGTTTTTAGAAATCTAAGATGGTATCCAATATGGCCGCCACTATGGCTAAAAACCACTAATAGTACATTTACCTGTTCAACACCTACGCTTATGTGAATTAAATCGAACGAAGAACGAAGGCAGAATTTATATCAAAAACGTAGAACGGAAACACAACACAACTAATATATTTAGATACAATGAGAGTGAGAGAGTGAGATTAGCCCCAAGGCCAGAAACATTGAAACTATTGACATTGAAACACTTAATTGTCGTGCATATAGGAAGGAGATCTCTTGAACAGACCAGACAACGAATATTTAAAAAAAAGCTCAGACGGCATTGCAATGTGTCATCATGAATAACCATCGGCCATGTCCTTAGTATAAAATCTAAATTTAGGCGCTGAAAAACTCGGATATGACTTAACTGCCCAAGACTGTTTTTGTTTCATTCGAAATATTATTAAAATTTTCATTTTTTATCATACATGTGAAATGATAAAACACGATATTATGTTCAAAGCAGATGAGTTTGCTGCGCACAACACCATGAACCGCTCCGTTTTTATTGCATTTTTGGACGTTTTAAAATTTTTTATTTTTCAAATAATTTGTAGGCCCGGGCCTGCTGTGCCTTATGGCAGCTACGCCCCTGAAGGTGACCTTAACCATACATCACGTTGTGTCCTTAACCATACATCACGTTTTCAAAATTATACAGTCTTTTAAAGAACTGATTGGACACCCATCTCTCATAATATTTATATATTTCAATTTCATGAAAACAAGAGACATTCTTGAGCTGTCACAAGTAAGGTGTTCGAGAACCTACGTTATTAACTTATTAAATCAAAACTTATTTTTCATACTTGGTGTTATACTCGTAACTCAAAGGAGACATGGAAAAGAGAAATTACTACATCTATTTCTGTTTATTATTTGTTGTGTCTGAAAGTGTCGTATGCGTTCCATTACTTGATGGCAATGTAACTATCCCCGAAGATAGGGTTGACGGAAATGTGATAGTGAACATTGGTAGAAAACTTGATAAACCCGAGTTGACTTTAGTCGGCATGGCGATTCGCAACCTTCAAAAGCTTCATCCGTGCTCGGACTGGACAATGTGGTCAGATTGCGGGACAGCTCGTATTGGTTACATTTCTGGAAGAAAACGTTCAAGAGAATGCGGTTTAAACCCAATTACCAAAGAGTCGAAGAACAAATTCGTAAGAGAAACAGAAATTGGAATATGCGAAGGATCTCTTGTTTGTCCGGGCAACTACAATCTCACATCGAACAAATTTTGTATGAAATTGTACGCAGACAAAAAAACATTTGCTAATGCTGAAAACCAATGCCAAAAAGACGGGGGTCACCTCCTTAACATAGAATCCGAGCAGAAGTACGAAGCCGTTAAGACACTTCTGAAAGGATTTACCGGAGACGCTTATATATATATTGATGGCCATCGAGAGGATGCAAAGTCGGAGTGGGTGTCAGGTCAAGGTGTGGCTAAACGGTTTTTCAGATGGACCTCTGGAGAGCCTGACCGTGATTTATGTATATATATGCACAAATCTAATAATAAATGGTATGATTCGGCTTGCACAGCTTCAAGGCCTTTCCTGTGTGAATTGGCATAACTTCAAAACATTATTACATGTATAACTTTAACAAAGTGATCAGATTTTAAATGTTATGTTTAGCTTAAAAATAGCAGGGCATGGAAACTTTTCATAATGTAAACTTTTCATGGATTCAACGTCTTTTCTATTTTACGAAGACACATTTGAGATACGTCAATTTTGAGGACATGCGTTAACAAAGAGATGGATTTCTTTACTTACGCCTATCAAACAATGTCTTTGTTTCATTCAAGGGCTACGATGATTTAAACAGGAAAAACTGCTACAGTTTAGTTTATCAGTTATATAAAGGAACAATATTAGTGAGCAACTTTATTTGTCACCCTACATTACTACGAGATTTCTTTATCATGCTACGGTCAAACGATCTTTCTATTTTCCATTGAAGAGTGCGGATGAAAACTAACGCATACATGTACATAAAATTTGATATAATCTTGTTTAATTTGAAATACCTGTACTGAAATTCAATGAGTACATCTGTTGTGTTGTGATTCTTATTAAAAACCATCTTCGGAGTTGAATGCTTAGCATCGTTGACTTGACCTGAGGTACCTCTTTAACCTTATAACACCGGAGGCTAAACGTTCGAACCTTGTAAATGTCTTGATTTTATAAAGGAAAAAGTGTACATATTTATATTGACTGATTAACGTCATTTTCTTAGAAATGCATGCAACTGCTGTACAACTTGTTATTATGGGATTTCTGAGCCTAGACAACAAGTACAAACAAGCTCCTGCTGTTAAGGCTCTGTTTGTTAAAGATAAAGAACGTGTTCGTGTAGTTATGATTGAGAATGGGTATATATTCATATAAAATACTAGAAAATCAAAGTTACATCAATTTTTACAAAACTGGCCGTAGATTGTCTTAGAAATGCATGTAACAGCTGTGCAACTTGTTATTATATATATTTGTAGTTGTCTTTGTTTCCTTTTATTTACTTCATTTACAGCTGCTTGGTTTATTTCACTGCTTTATAGATCGCCATATGCTGTTGTTACTATACAAATGTACACATTGTATTTCCTGTTGATAGTTTGCCAAATGCTTATGCTAGATCCAGTTTGTTCAGCTCTAGATTAAAATTTCAGGTAGATATTCAAGTTAATGTTTGTTGTTTTTTCGTACGTGTGTGTCTCCCTTCGCACACGTACGCGTCAAAGGAGTTCTATTTTGTCAGAATGAATTGTGTCGTATTGCGATCGATCTGTTAGTCATGCGGTCGAAGACACAATTTTGAAGGAATGTGTTCATTGTAGAAACAGATTAACGAATTGAAACAGTGTATGTGATAAACATTCCTCAAACGACCCCTCCGAAAACTGAGTGAATTCTTCAGAGTAGGAATTCACTAGGATCCCAATTTTCCGTCCATAACTTAGTTTATACTAATTTATTTTAGCTCGATTGTGAAGAAGCTTGTAGCTTATCAAGTTACTCTCGAGTCCGCCTTCTGGAAAAAAACAGTACTAGTGTCATATGAGGAGGTACGGTCGTGACCTTGGTGGGGCTCGAACCCGCAACCCCCGGGATGAGCGGCAGAAACCTAAACCTCTACACCACCGCGTTATACACAAAAGAAACCTCTTTATTCGGGATAATCAATTATTTTCATTACTGCAACTCAGATATCAAAAACGAACAAAAATTGTATTTAGGAAAAAAACAACAAATTTTTAAAAATAATAATAAGGAAATAACAAATATTTGAAAGCAAAAAAGAAAATACATTTCATTTGTATAGAAAAATAACATATATTTGAAAACAAATTTAAAAAATGAACAAAACTTTGAAAGCAAAAACAGGAATTTCAGGAAAGAACAAATATTTGAAAACAAAAAGCAAATAAGGAAAATTCAGGAAAAGAACAATTACACTTAACGAAACTTCTAAAGCCCCCTAGTTCAATATTAAACATTTTTTCTTTTATCCCTTGTATATCAACAAAAATTTCAACAGATTGCATTTGAAGTAATGGCAAATAATGTTATGTAATAATTTTTCCCATTTTAACTCTGTTCCCTGACTTTCCTAAGTTGCACGTGCTGCACGTGTTCAACTCAAAATAACATAAAAGTCCGTAATTAGACGACCAGTCAATATCTTTAATTGAAAAAACATAAAATGGCCCGAATGTCAAATCAAGACATGGCGAGGTCGGTAGATATTTTCGAAAGCATCACGCAACAACAAGAGTTTGTTATATTTACTTTTCGCTTATTTACGCTATTAGAAATCAAAAATCCTCTATTTTTCTTTTTTTTCAAGTGGATGTTTTCAATTTTCTACCCCATGTGATTAGTATCCACCTCATAATTTCAAATTTTAATATGAATTGACAAATCAAATTTAGTTTCGGTTTATTGTTTGTTCATCTGTGCGAAAACTTTATTTGTAGCATAAATTAAACTTTCTAAGAATTGTGTCCATAATTTTGTAACAAAGTGTTTTATATTCTTTGAATTCTCAAGAGATGCTATAGAAAGTATCATAATATTGTATGGACGCAAAGTTCAATTTCAAATAAGTGGCGTTAAAGTCGCGAGACGCGCCTTAGTATATGTTTAAATAATACACATATCATTACAGCAAAGTACAGTGACACTCGCTTATAGAAGAGCAATGTTCAGTTTACTTAGCCAGAATACTCCGTGAAAATCATTGTTGAATTTGCGATTTGATAAACTTTAAAACTGTTTTAATGTACTTGCTATCTTAAAAGTAACATTATGTGATATTATATGGGCGAAAATCGATATCTAAGTCGACAGATAAATACATTTTTTGTGAATTTCAGTTTGTATGGTCATGTCATAGAATCATTTTGGAGATGTAATGTTTGTGATATGTTCTAAATTTCATAATGACAGTTCTCCCATCAGTTCCACCCATCCAAAAAGTCGGGGAACAGAGTTAAAAATGGACAAAATTATTACATAACACTATTTGCCATTACTTCAAATGCATCTGTTGAAATTTTTGTTGATATTGAACTAGGGGGCGTTAGAAGTTTCGTTAAGTGTATTTTGTTGTTGGTGATGTTGTCTTTTTTCATGCTTTTACTCATAGGAACCACAAAGACTATCGTTGCGTACCTTCGATAGTATTCTCGAGTTTACTTAGTTTGTTTACTTAGATCTAAAGTTATGATTTGTTTGTAATTGTGCTTATAAGGTCCACCATCCTCAGGTCCACCATCCTCTAAAGTGGCTATACTCGGTACGACCCGTCTAAAGTTATGACCGTATTCGATCAATATTTAAACTCGGCATGGCATTGTCACTCGCAGCAGGCGTGAACAAAATATGGACAGTCATGAAGGATGACACAATTTTAGATTTAAGTAACAATACAAGTCTAGTGATTTACACGTGTTCTGACTTGACTTGAATATACATATATAGTTGTATGAAACAAGTATGTTCTTCTTGTTGACATGCAGTGCACCAACAGGTCGTAAATGCACTATATTGAAGTTAAGCCCAAGTGTTCAGTTGAGTTCGACATGCTTGCAGTTCGTTCATATCGTCAGTTTTGCATTCAGCCAGGAATAGATGTCAGTTTACGTATTTAAAAGTATAAGTACTGTATTTGTCAGACCAGCGTGACAGGAATGATTGAAAGCGATATGAGGCATTTGCTACTGTTTGTTCCTGATTGTTTTATCAAGTATTTCAATAGTTCCGCATTGACACTTTCACATTTTATGTAGTTTTGTGTTTTAGATACATGTAGGTACATGTATGTTTTGTATAATCTGATTCTTTTTCTCCACCTCTTTTCGTTATCTATCGTTATCGTAAGAGCGTTTTCAATTAAGATAGTACAATATCAATCTGTTTGTCTTTTGGTAATTTTCTCATTTTCTCGATAGCACGTACAATTTAAGCTTTTCTCCATCACGTCTAGAGACTTGTCTCTGAAATTACTGAGTATCATTGTGACCACTATTAACTTTCTTTTGTTTGACTTTCAATTTCCTTACTTTGCTTCTTGTATGTTTGTACTGAATTCTGAAGCATCGTTTTGTCTTCTGTTAGTGTACATTTTGTATCCATTTTTAAATATGTTTGTATTGATTTGTTTGAATAAAGTACCAAATGTTTTATCACTGTTATTTGTCTCTGATTCATAACCGCTACATTTTAAACATGTGTATTTCCGATTACATATTTTCAAATACGTATGATTGATATACTGGCAATGCTGTACTTCTGTAATGGCACCATGAGTTACAGTCCCTGCATTGAATGTATTCATTCATTTACATCAGTTTTCTGACGGCAAAACTAACATACTGATTGTTCTATATTCGTTTCTAATCGTTTTCGGAAATGTCTTTTCCTTCGTGTTCGCGTCTGTTTTTACCGTCATTATTGTCTTCGTTATAACTGCATCAATCATCTTTTCCAATGCCACCTCATTCGTGTTATCTACGACTGATCCGTTTCAAAATCGTTATCAATCGCTTTTTCAACCATCGTCTGTGCCAACGTCCCTTGCGTAACTGTTCACACTTTCTTTTGTTATACCGTTCATTGACACAGAGACACCGGCTCACATCGTTCACATTATATTTGCTTCTTCAACAATCGTTTCTCTTATTGTCTCCTGTCTTGACATTTCCATCGTTTTCTCTTCTAACACATCGATCGTTTTGTACTGCTATTTCATGTTGCTTCTCTTCTGCTGTCGACTCCAACGTCTGCTCATTCATTGTCTTAACCAGTGCACCCGCCGTTTTTACTTCTTAATTCTATCGCATGTCACTAAGATAAGATAAGATTTAAGATAAGATTTATTTTGGTATGGAGTACATACATGGCTAAAACAAACATGAATGCAATAAAACAATATCACAACATGAACATAATAACCATGGCATGCACACTGACACCAGGGATAACACAAAAAAGAGTAAACTCTTATTTCCATTGTGATCCTTTGTGTTGGTGGCATGACAGAGAGAGACAATGAATCAATGTACAGTTATCAGTATCACAGAATATCACATAATTTAAATATCACAAATTGCTTTAACATTAATATTTATCACATATTTTACTTGAATCTTATCACAACATTAATAATTTAATTTAATGTACTTATCACATTTCATTTATTCCATAGATCAGTGTAGTTTAAACATATTTCATTCCCAAATATATACAGTTGTACATACAGATTAATAGATACATTGTACATAATTGTACAAAGAGAAAAAGGATGAGAATGAACGACAATACTGTTTTATTGGATTCTTCTCCTTAACAAGACTTCTAAGTAAATTTACGCTCAAAAAACGATTTCTAGGTGTCCTTATGCTAAACAAATTAAAGAATGCAAAATCACTGCAGTAAACACATTTGTACAGTGCCACAAGCTGTCCACAAACGAACATGAAACTGTCTTTTACAGCTTACTCGGCTAACGGGCAAATTGTATTATATTTGTAACTGAAGCTTATCAAAGATGGTCAACCATGATCTTTTTTATGAATAATTTACATGCATAGCAATGTGTTAAGTGAGTAGTTGATTTAACTCTGAATATTGCTGTACAGGAATTCATACCGCAGTATATATAGGCCACGCTCTGTATTGCAATATTCCAGTTTATTATACATGTATACCTATAAACTTTCTGTAATAGAAACAGCCTTTATTCAACCATCAAATACGGCCTGATAGAAAAAAAATCTATCTAAAAGTGCTATCATTTGAAAGAGTGCATTTAATAGGCCCTAAAATACACATGGCGTCGCTTTTGACTGGTCGTTACTACTTGTTTATACGATGATTTCAATAAAATGACGTCGCACAGTACGTATATTTCGCGCTTTAAAGATCTTTTCTTCAATTTCATACTTTAAATGTCCTTTTAATTTAGTTTATTCACACATAATTGTGTCAAAAGGTATGTGATAAAAGGGTTATTAGTACAGTTATGCGATCCATGAGCCGGATTGGCTCTCGTTTAACGCATAATTCGAGCAAATCCGGCAAGCTAGATCACGTCACTATACTAATAAACCTATTATATCATTGCAGCACTAAGTTGTGCATACATTTTTATTCGATTAATTTTCTATTGGTGTAATTCTTTTGACACATTCAATCCCAGCATCTGCTTTCATTCCTTTATTTTTCTGTACAACTTATTTACCCTTTTTTGTATCACACTTGTCAAGGCTGTGGTGTTTTGTTTGCAACGGACAAAAAGAAAGGACTCCAAGTTTCTAATATTTGAACTGGGCTCATTTGAGCAAACGTTTTCAATTTGTAGATATGAATAGGGGTTTCTCTTGCTTTCGGAATAACATATGCCCTTGGTTTTGTTGATCAGGAAAGTTTATTTATCTATTTGACTTATTTTTTTAATCATATTCATTTATTCATTCTACATGTATGGGGGTGTAATGCCTCACGTACTTGAGATTCATTCATTGACTTTAATATTATGAATATGAAATTTATTTTATTTTACATGATTGTACAGTACTGTTTTTGAATGTTTGCAAGTGAACACAGTACTGACTGTGCAGGTTCTAATATATTATTAGTAAACTAAAGTATGATTTATATTTGGAGGAAATATTAAGGATAAATAAAAATAAAAAAAACTTGGAAATTTAGGATGAAATGATGTCGCATTAAACGCAGTTTGATTTACATACCACTAGGGCCGTCCTGATTTGATACTTCACGCAATGATAGAAGACATTTGGGGTAGGGAGTGAAGTACCGAGAATTGTAACTTTAGATAGCTTCATTATTGAATTACATATCTCCCTTTCTGTTAAAACCTTGTCAGGATTCAGGAATATATGTTGGATAGTACTGAACACATGGATTGAATTGATACTTAAATCACACAGTGGTAGAGGACATTGATAGCGAGTGCAGTGACCAAGAAAAGTAACTCTAGCTAATCCCATAATAGATGTACATGTATTTATTACCCTTGCATGAAATTTGCGGCCTTCTGATTGGTAAACTCTCCGTAAATAGATATTGATATTTACGGGCAAGCCGGTATTATACACTTAACATAACCCCGTTACTGCACCCCATGCTAAACGTGAGCTTGTTGGTCGCGTACAATACGTCAGTGTATAAGTCCGTGCTGATTTGTGACGTCACACAATAACATCAAGGTATCATAAGGGAATTTGGAGGTTTGCTTACATTAAGATGTTAAAGAAATAAAACGTAAACGGAATCTTTCAATATTTAAGAAATGGAAGGGTAATAAAATTGTAATTGTTTTTGATGTGATATATGGGGATATATTACCCGCCTCTACATAATAATACCCTCGCCTAACGGCCCGGTAATATAAGTCTAGGCAGATACTATATCCCCATATACCACTTTAAAAACAAATAACATATATTATTACCCTTCCACGAAATTTCCAGCCATTTGATTGGTCAATGACACGAAAATAGATATTGATATTAATGGGCAAGCCGGTAATATACACTTGGCATATCCATATCCCGTCATTGTACCCCACACTAAATGCGAGTGTTTACGTTAAGTACATCACTGTTTTAGTATGTGCTAATGTGTGACATTGGGGAATCATAAGGGCATTTGACGGTCTTCTTGCGCTCAATCATTAAATGAATGAAAAATGAACTCAATCCTTCAACATTTAAGAAAGGGAAAGGGAAGTATAATTGTTATTTGTTTTTTGATGTGGCATATGGGGATATATTACCATTGCCAAACAACTCAGGTAATATTAGTCTAGGCGGGTAATATATCCCCATATACCATACAAAAAAAAACAATTAACATGTATTCTTTTTTGGTATGAAGCATAACTTGTTAAGTATGGAATTGAATTCATTCGAACTGCTTAAAAATAGAGGACATACGTGGATATGCAATATCGTATAGTGGACTATAACTGTTACTTGCCAATGTTTTAATTAACTTTCTTTATATTATTTGGTTTTTCAAAGTGGTATATTGGTATATATCAGACGTCTAGGCTAATACTACCAAAGTCGTTAGGCAAGGGTGATATTCTGTTGAGGTGGGTAATATATCCCCATATACAACATTAAAATTGAAAACAATGAATAACCTTTCCCTTTCTTAAATTTTGAAAGATTTGGTTATTTTTTATATCATTTTACAACAGCACATAAGCAGACCTTGAAATACCCTTATGATACCCCCGATGTCATTTAGTGATGTTAGTCGATAACATCACAAATCAGCACGTATTCATACAATGACATACTGTATAAAATCACTCACAATGTGTATGCAATGGGAAGTGGTCACCATATTGTATAAAGGACACCCTCAGTGCATTCAGAGCTTTGATTTTTTTAAAGTTGGGAATTATGTGTTAAATTACAGTAGAAATAATAAGACTGAAATAAACAGTATCGAAGGACATCTGTCTTTGTCACCATAGTACGACGAGAGGCTTAAGAATTTAAAAGAAGAGACAGAAAAGAAAGAAAAAGAAAGAATCGTCTCAAGCATGAATATTAATTATATGAATCACTTGCTATCACGTATATAACATTGATCCTGGTTGAAAATGAAAGTATTTTCTAGGTCCGAGACGGTTGAATCAACAAAAAGGAGTACGCTCAAGTTAACTTCGAAGTTATGAAGGTGGTCAAGCAGTATAATACAATATGTCTTGACAAAGATGACACTCGAGGAAGAAATGATAATTCGACTCTATTTGTCCACATTTACAGAGAGCTGTCGGAGAAATGTTACAAAGATACAGGTCGTATCTAAGTGAACTACTTTGTGTAACTCGTAATCGAGTATGTAATACTTGGAGTTTTCTCGCTCCTGAGAAATAGTATGTAGGTAATCCATACCTGTTTCGATTTAAGTGATTCTTAAAAGCTGCCAAAGGTTGTGCGTTCCTAGCCTCTAGAGGAAGGGTATTCCACTCATGGATAGAAGTTGGAAGAAAAGAGTTGAGATAAAGTGATGTTCTACAACTGATTCCGGGGACATTGTGCTCACTTCTAAGATTATACTGGGTATTACGTTGCCGCGGAACAAGTGACGACAAATAATCAGGTACAAGGTTATGATACATTTTATAAAAGTGTGTCATCCTGTGTTTATATCTTCTATCATAGAGGGATTCCCAGTTACTTTCATTTTTGAGACGTTCCAAGGGGACAAGTCGTGTAGCTCCTTAAACTATACGGGCACATTTATTTTATATTTTGTCAAGATTTTTAGAATCAGTTTTAGTGATATTGCTCCAGAGAACATTAGCGTATTCAAGACCTGGACGAATAAATGATATATAGATGACTTCCAATGACTTACGATCTAACAAAAATTTCAATCTTCTCATTCTGTTTTTTCCAGGCTTTTTCAGCTATAGAGTCAATATGTATGTGCCAGCTGGCATCTTCAGAACTGTTGACTCCAATATGTTTATGGACCGTGACTGCTGGAATGTTTTCACCGAGCATTTGCAGGACAGGATGAGTAGGGCGTTTTCTCTTTCTTGATAGAACTAATGATTCAGTTTTAACTGGGTTAAAGGTTACGATCCACTTCTCGGCCCAAGAAGATATTTTATCGATGTCAACTTGAAGCTGATTAGCAGCAATGGTGGGATCTTGGACTACAACATAAAGACTTGTGTCGTCAGCCAACAGATTAATAGAGATATTGATATCTGCTACAATGTCATTAATGAAGATCAGAAACAACAAAGACCTAGGATTGATCCTTGTGGAAGTCCTCCATTGAGAAACTGCAGCTGGGAAAACAATACGCTTACATCTACCAGATGTCTCAACTTCTTGATTCTCGCGTTTTCACTCGGCGGGATCGCAAGGCGAAAAGGCGAGACGGCACAAATCAGCCACTATATATCATAGCGTCAGTCTAAATCGTCAATATTGCTGAACACAGATGGTCGGGTATAATTATGTGACTGTCGGCCGAGTACTCAGTGTTTTGATTTCTTAGTGCAAATATGGACTATGTTTGTTTTGTGTGTGTTTTTTTCTCTTACGTAGGTAGACTATGTTTAAACTCCAAGAGGATATAGAATTCCGATTCACCTGGCCCGCATATTAGAATATTGTACCTACGAAATTTATTGACTAATTACTAGAGCGTTACTTCCAGTGGCAAACAAAACGTATAAAAATACGGATACCAGCAGCGCCAGTAAGTAGAGTCTGTTTCTTCCAGTATGCAGCTGTTATCGAAGTACAATAGAACGATGCTGAAAAGATTTTTCATATTAATAACCGTAACTGCTACTTTTATGCATATTTACACGTATATAAGGACTCATAATGCAAGAACTAAGAAAAGCTTAAAAAGAGGAATTTCGAAACCGAATATTCTTTTTATCGTTGCGGACGATTATGGTTTCAATGACATCGGTTACCACGGATCCGAAATTAGAACACCAAATTTAGACAACTTGGCAATGTCAGGAGTGCGACTAGAGAACTACTATGTACAGCCAATTTGTACACCGACACGAAGTCAACTTCTCTCAGGTAGATATCAGGTACGTTGTCCCGGGTTATATCGGTTATGTTGTCTCGGTAATATCACTATGTTGTCTAGGGTAATATCAGTTATGTTTTCTCGGGTAATATCAGTATGTTGTCTTATCATGAATTTTGTCTCCTGTAAAACATGTATCATGAATTTTGTCTCGGGTAATATCATGAATATTGTCTCGGGTAATATCAATTGTTGTCTCGGATCAAGATAAGGTGTAATGTCTTTGGTTATATCTTTAAGTTGTCTGTAATATTGGCAGTTGTTTCCTCACGTTAGGGTCATAAATATGTGTTCTGGGTAAGTATACATTGCTTGTATATTATTTTAGGGAATATATTTTAAATCCAGGTATGTTTTGAGGTATATGAATGTATTCACCCTCGTTGAGCTTTAAGACTATGCTCGTTAAGGTATATGAATGATTCTCACTCGTTGAGATATATGACTATGCTCATGAAGGTATATGAATGTATACTCACTCGTTGAGATATATGACTATGCTCGTTAAAGTATATGAATGTATACTCACTCATTGAGATATATGACTATGCTCATGAAGGTATATGAATGTATACTCACTCGTTGAGATATATGACTATGCTCATTAAGGTATATGAATGTATACTCACTCGTTGAGATATATGACTATGCTCGTTAAGTTATATGAATGTATACTCACTCGTTGAGATATATGACTATGCTCATTAAGGTATATGAATGTATACTCACTCGTTGAGATATATGACTATGCTCATTAAGTTATATGAATGTATACTCACTCGTTGAGATATATGACTATCTTCGTTAAGGTATATGAATGTATACTCACTCGTTGAGATATATGACTATGCTCATTAAGTTATATGAATGATTCTCACTCGTTGAGATATATGAGTATCTTCGTTAAGTTATATGAATGTATACTCACTCATTGAGATACATGTTAATTGTGCTCATTCCGTTAAATGAATGTGTTTGCACTCGTTGAAATATATGACTCTGTTTATTAAGGTATATGAATGTGTTTGCACTCGTTGAGGTGCATACTTGTCTTTTCACTGTGAGTTTTTGTTAGCCCCCGTGAGGTATACGAGTGTTTATTTACTAGTTGAGGTATATAAATCCATGCTCGTACAGATCCGACCCCCCGTCCCCTCACCCTCCCCTCCGACCCCCCGTCCCCTCACCCTCCCCTCCGAAGTCATATTACTGTCGACTTCATTTAAACCTAGAGCCATTCACAGAAATTGGTAAATACATATATCGAGAGAATGGTTATCACAAAAAATCATGTACTAACCACGGCCAAATATCTTTTCATACAATAACGAAAAAGCATGATACCAGTACACGTATAGTAACAAACATGTTAATTTTCTCTCAATACATAACATCTGCTTCTTTCAAATGCATAGAATGGCTTCAAAGCGATGCAATCGCATGGTTGCAGATTGTAGATTAACTACCGGCAAAATAGCGACGTAACATACTCATGAATTTTGTTTAATGGTCGATGTATAGAAAACACGATAAGAGCACGATAAGACCCTGAAATAACGACATGTGAAAATACGACAATGCAGTGCGAAAATACTATGACAGTGTGCGAAGGTGTCCTTTTAGTATTGTACTTTTTATCATTTTTTCGCACTTTTGCATCGTCGTATCGAGTTATCGTGTGAAGCATTGTCCCGTTGTCGTCTTCTTGGCCCATCGTCTAGTCGTCGTGTATTGCCCTATTGTCATATCTTTATATGTTGTAATTTTCCTATATTGTTAATTGTTTTTGTCATATCGTGTTACCATATTTGGCACCGTTCTATTGTGTCATTGCGGGCCGCCTCAGCTATGTTTAGTACGGCTTTGAAAGGCTTACGGAGTTACGAAAGACTTGTTTGATTCTCTTTTTCTGGTCTAATTAGCATACTTCTGAAATGAAATCTCGAAACACAATCTATTTTTATCAGACTGGTTTACATAATGTTATCAGACTGGTTACAGCAATGAACTGACAGGTAGCCAAAGTTAACTAAATGTTCGGGATGCATTTTGAAATAACGAGACTTGTCAGTAGTCGTGAAAATGTGCGTTGGTTTTTTTACAAACATATTGACATGAAAGCGTTGTTTCTAGGTCCGCTGTGATACGTACGTAGTATCACAGTTTTTCTTGTTATATTTCACATTGCCCTATCGTGTTAGCACAGGACGATGTAAAAATACAATACCACGATAAGACATAATCTACATCATGTTATCATATCTATGCATCGTCCTCACCTAGTTCGGATCACTCCACAAATCAAAGGGGCAAAACAACAATGGTCTTAACTGAACACCGAAGTCTAGTTTAAAACTTTGTCTCTTGTAGATTCATACCGGCCTTCAAAGTGGTGTAATATGGCCTATGGAGCCAAGCAGTATACCGCTAGATAGCAAAACAATAGCAGACAAACTTTCTGATGCTGGATACTCAACACACATGGTTGGAAAATGGCATCTTGGATACCACAAAAGCGCATATCTCCCTACAAGGCGAGGCTTTCATAGTTTCTTCGGTATGACATTTTGTAATTCATTTTAATTCAGTCTTTACTCACACTGAAAACACCGGGGTATTGTGCCAAGACATATCGGATCGACATATTTTGGTGATTTTACCAATGCCGTAAAAAACATTCTTGGATATGAAATAGGCATTACCAGTGATTTTACCCATGCACCCTTTGCAAGACAACTTTCGTGAATTACTTGTGACATAACGTTATAAACATTATGACGTCGCTTTCCCAAACAAAAGATATGTTACAGTATATAGTTTATGAAATAATATCCTTTCCAGGGGTGTTCATTGTCTAATAAACAATTATTTTGAAATCTGATGCGCAGTAATTAACCACGAAGGCCGGAGACCTGATAGGCAACATAACGACAGAGGGTTGTTTATTAGACGATACTAATGCTGAAAAGGGTGTTATTTCGATTCTAACATGACCAGATATCACAAAAAGTGAATAAATGCAAAGCGTTATTTTCAACCTGGCTTTAGACGCGGGTTTTCCACTGATACATATTTTATTCATTTATCAAATCACTCTTTTTTATGTCTTTAGGATAAAAGATAACATAGCCCTAGCTTACTAAAAGGAACATTTTGTTGCTGCCAGCACTGTACATAACCATCGTACAAGGTTTAGTGCCACTGTCAGGTCTAAGTTAAGTACGTTCCCTTGTTTTGATTTCACAGACAGTGGTCGTTTTTCCATCCCCAAAAGGGTTCGGTAAAAACATTTGCATACCGTGACTGTCAGTTATGGAATGATTTGCCACAGGATATGAGAGACATTAAAGTTCTAAGGGTATTTAAAGCTAGGGCTAGGGGCTTTTTGTTGGCACAAACTTGTGATAATTCTCAATAATCAGTCTGTGATAATTATGTTATTTCTATCAATTGTGATAATCTGTAGGTATTAATTAATTAATTAATTAATTAATTAATTAATTAATATTAATTAATTAATTATTAATAATTAATTTATTTATTTATTTATTTATTTATTTATTTAATAATCAAAGGTTAATAAACATGTCTTGCTATGTTGTGCCATTCATATCAAGGACCACAATGGAAATAAGGGCAAATTACTTTTGCCTTTTTTGTGTTATCCTTGGTATTGATGTGCCGGTCATGGTTCTCATGAGCATGCTTTTATAATATTTTTATCATTGTATGTATCATGTTTTACCATGCTTGTATATATTTACCGAAATAAATAAATCTACCTACCTACCTACCTACCTACCTACCTACCTACCTACCTACCTATCTATTCTACGCGGATGTATATTTAACGTCATCCGGCACAATATGACGTCATTTTGATGGCATATCGGTTCTCACGCTGTTTATGGCATAATAACACGTATAGAAACAAAATCGTGAGTCCTTTTAGAATTGTTTTAGGTAACTCAGCGGAGCCTCGTTCCTGCCAAAACAGTAGCCTGAGGTGACTGATATTTCTATCTGAACCGCTCGCTCATGACACAGACTAAAATACTTGCATATCGGAGTATCGGCATTTCCGGTGATTTTACACATGTCGGAAAAAATCATTCGGCTAAGCATTTGCTGTGATTTAACTCGTGTGGAACTGAATCGACAACTCTCATGAATAACTTGTCACGTAACGTTATAATTTGGGACGGTTGTTGAAAGCCAAAAAGTCGCATAAACCGATTTTGGCGTTACTACGTTCCTAAAAACATAGGCAACTCCGCCGAACGAAATAGTTCGAAGCGGAGTTATATCTACAGTATATTCGTTGCAAAAATATTGTATCAATGCTTTCATCCAAGAGTTTATAGGACAGGTTGCCTATGTAATCCCCATCGTAAAATGCAATGAGTTACCGACAAAGAACTTATATGCCACAAAATTGTTCAATTTTCAGCTTCAGACTGTGTATATATGTACCTTATATAAATTAGCATACCCAGAGTTATTGTCTTTTTTTTTTGTTCGTGCTTTTTTCGACAAAATTTTACTTACATGAACCTCAAAGACTATCGTTGCGTATCTTCGACAGCGTATTCTCGAGAAAAAAAAAAGTGTTCAAAAGTAATCTGTATTTAAAATATTTGCCGCTGATTACTAAGATCAAAAGTTAAACCTGTTAAAGATTCACAGTATTTGATCAATGTTGGTTATCGACTTGGCATTGCCACTCGCAGCAGGTGTGAAAAAATATGGTCGGTCATAAAAGATGACAAAATTTAAAATATAGCGAATATACATGTCACGTGAATTAAACGTACTCTGACTCGACTTGAATATAAAAGGGTTTTATGAAACAAAGATGGTCTTCTAGTACACCAAAAGTGCGTAAATACAACACTGTATGGATTTTAAGCTCATATGTTTAGTTGCATTCGACATGCTTGGAGTTCGTTCACGTCGTCAGTTTTATAGTGCGTACTAGGATTTACTCTCAGTTTATGTATTTAATAGTATCAGTACTGTATTTGTAAGACTGGCGTGACTGAATTGCCTGAAAGTGATTTGAGACATTAGCTTATGTTATGGACCGCAATTTGTAGAATAATTTATATGATTTTTTAATGATTAAATGCAAGAATATTGCCCAAACTGGATTTGCTAGGCTGCTTTTAGTCTACTGTAGCATAATATAGTAAAGGCAAGTTCATTTATAAATTGACAACATGAAACCCAAGTTTTCAAGAACTGCAAATCAGTGTTCACATTTTTATGTCTTGGATTTGAGCAGTTCAGTAAATTCAAATCTCACTAATTAAATTAACAGAATTTCACAAAATAAATGAGTTAACATTTTCACGTATTGGTGTGTACAGTATATCACTTGGAGTTGAGCATTTCAGTATTGCTTGTCTGAAATTAATTTAAACCGGTCCATCAGTACGCTCAGTGCTTTGATTAGAACTAGAGACATTTTTCTATTAATTTAAGTGTAATCGAAGCTCATCTAAGCAGTCGACAGAGTCAGACATACGAGATGCTGTGAGTTTTCTGTGAAAATGTTATCAAAGAACTTTTTGGTGTATTGTTTGAAAAGAATCTAACTACAAAATATACAAACATATACAGACCTCCAGAATAATTTAAATCTGAATACGTGTGTCTGACTTGCATAAATTGCACATACATTTGACAAGCAAATTTACCAATTAAATAAAAAAAGATATATGTCTCTGATTTCATAGAGATATCTCCTAAAACGGATGAGATATCTTTAAATTCAAAGAAGTCTCTGTAAATTAAGAGATATCTTTCTTTTGATAAAGATATCTCTCGTGTTTTGAAAGATATCTCCCGATACTTAAAATATATCTCTCAATTTAATAGAGATATCTCTCTTTCATACAAAGATGTATCTTCTTTCTTAGAATATATCTCTGAAAAAGAGATATATGTTAAAACAGACATATATCTATCAAACATAGAGAGATAACTCTCTAAGTTATGGAGATATCTTTCTAGTGATAAGAGATATCTCTGTTTTGATGAAAGATATCTTTATGATGAGCCGTTAAGAGATATCTCTTTTCATTAGAAAGATATGATTTATTGTACAAAGGTATCTCTGCAAAATTGAAAGATATCTCTCATACGGTACAATAGTTTTGGCCATACATGTATTAATTGCTCACTCACACAATCCTTTCGGAGACAATAAAAGTGAATAAAAGTGGGCACTGATTACTTTCGAATTGGTTTAAGAAGCACTGATTGAAAAGGTTAATTAAAAAAGAAAGAAAGATTTATTTAGATGTGTATTTTTGTGTAAACTTAAAATGTTCCTGATAGGTGGCTAAATGCGAATTACTTTCTCCGCCATTTTTAAGGACGAGGAATCAGAGAATGACTTTTGCTCTCTGACTGGTCTAGGACAAAGGTACGAGGATCAGTTATCAGATATCTCTTTCGATTTTTGTGATATCTCTTTAAATTTAGGAGATATCATTGACTCAAAGATATCTCTCAACGAATTTCTTTTAATCTTTTTGGAATGAATAGTAAAATGGGTTGCCATACATACAAACAATACAACATCGATATACTTCGTAAGTGTTACCTGTGCTTCTTACATAGCATACTACAAAATGTATTTGTGTTTCATTTTGCTATTTAGGTTTCTTGAATGGACACAACGACTATTTTTCCTACCAATCGAGACACAATGGCTATGAAGGCTATGATCTAACGGAAAATGAAGACCCAGCGGATATCAATAAATACAGCGGAAAATATTCAACGAATGTGTTTACAGACAAAGTCATAGATATTTTTAAAACACACAGAAATGGAAAGGTATTTCTATGTCGTTTTAGAATTACAATTATTTTTAATTTGCTGCAACGGTGCACTTTATTATCATGATTTGACGATAACGGTACATATTTTCCGTGAATGTACGAAAACACATTAGCCACTGTGATATTTGTATGACGATATATTTAAGTACTTTTATAGCTGAACTTGCTTGTATATATTCAGTTGTTGTTCGTTATGAAATACAGTGACTGAACAGTTATTTTTGTTTCTTTTCTTTGATCACATTTCATGATGTTTTCCTGTATTTTCACTTCTTGTTTATGGTTTCCTGTATTTCAGTTCATGTTACGGTTTCCTGTATTTAAGTTCTTGTGTATGCTTTTCTGTAATTCAGTTCTTGTTAGTTTTCATGTATTTTCAGTTCTTTTTAATGGTTTCCTGTATTTCAGTCTTTATTTCCTTTCGTTGTTTACATTTTATGGTGTAATTCAGTCTATGTTACCTGTTCGCTTCATATATTGTGTTCACCTTTTAAAGAATATTTCATATAAAATTATTCATACTTACCTGTCGTTGCAAGCAGGCATGCATACATAATATATGTGTTTAACCAACACGATTGGTCTTATGTTTCAGCCCTTATTTGTTTACCTACCATTCCAAGCACCTCATACGCCACTTCAAGTTCCATACCATTACACGAAACAATACGAATTCATAAAAAAAGACAGCAGACGGACATATGCAGGTGAAATACAGATTTTCTAGTCCGTTTATGTGCTAAAACAGTACTTCTAGGGAAACGAATTACTCCTTATGTTAAGAACAGAAATACATTTTTGTTTGCTTTATGCTAATCTACGGAAGCATATAAGGACATTTTGTCTTAATTTTTATGCATTACCTATTATATATTTTGCATTACCTGTTACGTATTTTATATTATGTGTTGAGTATTATTAACTACGTCTTAGATGTAACTTATTCACCTCGTACTCATAGAAGTGAAATGGGAGTAGATATTATTGGATAGACGGTACACACATGATATATAGATTTAGTGGTAAGTTGGGTTAACAAGACATAACTATATACAAAAATGTTTGTTGATATACTGTTACCGGCAAAAACTATATCGTCACGAGAAATGTGGTAAAAGTGATTGGAGAATTTTGATTATAGGTGTACGAACAGTTTTTAACTAAGTTGATATACCACATTTCAAACAGTGCAAGAAATTTAACTGTGCTGTGTGCGAATAACAACTGTAAACATGCGCTATGCGAAAGTAGTGCAAGACAGGCCAGACCAATCTTCTGTTTGAGTGTCGCATATGATAAGAACATATTACAAATAAAAAGAGTACATACAACTTCAAACGATTGCAGGAATGTATATAGCTTACGGGCTGCATTACACATTTTTTTCTGTTTTAGAAATTAATGCGCTGTTAGCTGATTACGGAAGATAATCATATGCATATCACGGAAAAGTACGGATATTTACGGAAATTTACGGAAACGTACGGAGCTCGATATAAGAGTTTGTAGTTTGATTTTCAAATTTCCGATGTTATTTCATTGACAACTTTGTTAGTTACGAACGATTACATATATATTTACTTAAAAATAAATTTCTCTAAAAAAAGATATAATTTACGTACATTCCCGAGAAGGAACTCACGTGATCAAAATCACCCGTCATTTATCGAGGACGCTGCATGTCAAGGCCCAGTGAACGGTTTCACCGATTACAACTACAAGGTAACCCAGAATCATTTTTGGTTTTCTCTGTTATACACATTGTACAGTACTGTATTTATATTTCATTGCTGGTATTGCTTTGTTTATTTCTGTTTCAAGGTCTTGTCCTTGGTACACAATAATGTTCGATCCACATCATCAGATCATATCGCTTGAAGTTGTGCAAAGCGCAGATCGAATTATTTTTATTGGCTTAAACACTTTATAATGTTGACTATGTGATTATTTTTCATTTAACGTACGTTTTATAATAAAACAAACTTCCCTGCCACCCATATATTTGTGAATCATTCATTCTGTGTCATATATTGAATTTCGCCCTATGCACATTTCGACCCGCGCTTTAGGTAAGGTTCAGCGCAAAACACGTAGGTCAAAAGTTGTTTTTCGGGGAGTTAACCTATAGCCCCCAGGCCTTCAGCGCTCACAGCGCTCTGATTATATACTACGAAAGCGACTAATTCTACACTATTTCACATTGTCCTAAGATTGATGTTATGAATAGATGCCCATGTAATACTAGCAATTTATCGTTTAAAGGGACACAACATATAACTGATGTCAAACTAAATAATCTTTGGAAGTATAATAACTTAACCTAAAAGTTTCAGCTAACCGTAAACCATTCAATAATCTATGTAGAGTTGTTGTTGTACATGCGATTTATTACAAAAAGCCTCTTTATTAATTAATTGTGGTAAAATGAGGCTTTTTTCGCCATATATTCTTCTTTGAAATTGTATTTATTTATCATTTTACGTTAATTGAACACATAATCTATGTTTCCAAAATATAATCTGATAGATGTAGGGAGTGCCCCTTTAAAAGTGGCAGTTTTTCATATATTGTGAAATCAACTAATAAGTCGTCGAAGATGGCTGCGTTAAATTAATGCTTCCTTAGCAATTTACTGTAAAAATGATCATTACATCAATATAAATGAACATTACGTCAATATTTAATATTGACCAATTAAGAGATAGTCAAGGTCATTCAAAGGTCAAAGTACTAATTGTATTAATTGTTAAAAAATTGATGTCTATATGAGTGTTATACTCATTTCATTAAGATGTATTTCAACGCCAAGTCCAATATCATTTCTAAACAGAATACAAAAACAACAATATACCCATCAACAGGTAGTTTTATTCCTCTTTCTTTTTTATGCACTTTCAAAAATGTCAAGTTTGCAACAAGTTAAAATGGTTCAAAGATTTAAAACCTTTTTTCATCCTACTATTAAAACATTCATGTCAAGTATTGTATGACGCGGTATGAAAGCACTTCTAGGGGTATGTGCTTAATAAGTCAAAAGTCGCCTGGAGCAAGTTACCTTCCAATGTCCCTACATTGCAGGACCTTTCATTCGGATTATTCTGCTTTCATCGCTGTTTCACTTGCTCTATCAAAAACTAACGAATCTATCTGAAACCATGATAATCTGAGTAGATAATGAGTTTGACAGAATGTACACATGTGTTCAACTCTTGACAGTCCTAAATCATTACATGTATTTACACAAAAGAAAAACATTCTACACATATGAATTTGGATACCTACATGAGAAACAACGATAAATCAGAGGATTCCAACTTAAAGGACCTACTTGCACATTTTTATCTTGGACTTTATTCAATTTTAGACCATTATTGTAAAGTATCTTAAAGATAGCCTCTGTGGTACTTCTGGTTTCACAGAGTAAATCTGATATATTTCCTATAGCCAACGTATCAAATCTTCACAAGAATATCAATTCATGACATATGTTCATTTTGTTTCATTCACAATCAGATTAAAGAAACTACACATGCTACACATTTAACATATGTGTTATAAACACATGGCCGGTTTCCAAGATCTGACATGTCTTGTCCTATTTCCGAGATCAAACAAAGAAAGTAGATCAATTACACACGACACTTTGACGTTAACCGCTTTTGTCTGTTTCCGAGATCAATTAAAGAAAGTAGATCAATTACACACGACACTTAAAAGCTTTTGCGTTTCAAATTCAATGAAAAACACTGCCCGAATTACCTCCAATCAAACAATAAGCAGTCAATGATGTATGGTCTTAACTTTATTACAAAAAGTTTAACAGGAAGAATAACACTTTAAATTATTCTTGCAACTGCTACCAACTTGACCCAACCAGTGTATCGTCTGTTCATGGTTTGATAAAGACAGCTGATAAAAATCCAATGATCAATATCAAAACCATTATGTATTTTAGAGTTTTATCGTTGGTACCTGATAATCCATATGACCAACGCCTTTTAGTTATTTTCGGTTTCGGTGGATAGTGCAAGATACAGAACGCGTCCCGTTTCACTGATACATTGGACCTCGATTTTAGGTCTCATCCGAAAGACCATTAATCAATTTTGTTATGTTAGTGGATGAGCGGGGGACCAAACCTGGAATCCATGATTTACAAGCACTGATCCGTTCAAAAATCGTTATCAATGCCGCAAAAAAAACAGAAATAGTAAATAACTTTTTTAATCATTAGTGTGTGCATTACTGTAAATACTGAGTGCTCTTGTCTTTCACATTTGATATAAATTGAGCAAACCTTAAAAATAATGTAATGAAATAAATTCCAATACTAAATCATAGGTATTGTAATTGTATCCTTAATCCAACATACCTGTTTACATTATGGTCGTTTTCGAAACAAATCAATGTCTAAATACTGAGTGCTCTTGTCTTTCACATTTGATATAAATTGAGCAAACCTTAAAAATAATGTAATGAAATAAATTCCAATACTAAATCATAGGTATTGTAATTGTATCCTTAATCCAACATACCTGTTTACATTATGGTCGTTTTCGAAACAAATCAATGTCTAAATACTGAGTGCTCTTGTCTTTCACATTTGATATAAATTGAGCAAACCTTAAAAATAATGTAATGAAATAAATTCCAATACTAAATCATAGGTATTGTAATTGTATCCTTAATCCAACATACCTGTTTACATTATGGTCGTTTTCGGAACAAATCAATGTCTAAATACAGACCGACTTGGAAAATTCCGTTTCTATTTTTTGTAGATGACCTACTAGCTGATTTTCACCCATGATATCTATATTTAGTTCAGACTTTTCCAGCTGATTAATACGCAAGAGGGCATGTTAATGTACAATAATGATAATTATTTGTTTTATCAATTTAGTACATTAGTTTGCAAATAAAGCGTCAAAACCATATTTTTTACATCAAACTGATTGTACATGAAAAGAGTGTTAGGAAAATTTTACTTTGATTTTATCGCAATATTTTGATTATCGTATGAAAAAGTTCCAATGGTCGTTGTAGGGCACAATCCAATCATTTATAAATGAAACTACCACACTTGGGACAAACAGTTTTTACTGATTTAGCAAATTATTGTGGCCATCTTGGACTGTGGAACGTCACTTTATGTCGGCAGCGCCAGAAATTACAAAACTATTGAACATTGGTTAATACATGCAACACGTCTTATTAAACAGACGTGTCCCAACTTCTCCTAAACTCTGCGATTCTCCGGATGAAAGTTAATATACCATAAGTACAAAGTGGACTTGGTTTGAACGTTGTTCTCCAACGTGCTTCATGTCTGATGCATCTACGTCCTGTTCTATATTTTAGCGACTGCATTTTTCAGCATATTCTTAAATGCATTTGTTTGTTACACTGACAATGTTAAATTAAATATTTCTGTTTGATGTTGAGTGAAACTGAATTAATAAATATTTCAGCCATGGTAACGTGCATGGACGAAGCGGTAGGCAACATCACCGAAGCTCTGAAACAGATGGGACTGTGGGACAATACCCTACTAATCTTTACTACTGGTAAAATAAGTTTAAGAGTTGGTATAGTTGTTCTTAAAAGCCGCTGTTGGTGAAAAAAAACACGAGATTTTGAAGACAGGATTGTTGACCCATAAAACATTAGCGTCGAGGGCAATAACCCCTTGACCAATATTTCTTACTGAATGCATTAACCAAATCATTATCGCAATATACTTGGTAAAATACACAGATCTTGAGGGAAATATTCATTTAAACTTTTTCCAAATACCATTAAACCTAGGTTTAAATTTTGAAAAGTGTAGGTGCTAATATCCACATCATAATGAAGGTGATAATTCGCTTTTGCAAAATAACGAAGAGTTATGTGTGCATTTGCAAGGTAAGGAAGGGACCGTGTTTTCCATTGCAATGGAATGAAAAGACCATGTAATGTACACATTTGCAAAGTAATGAAGGGGCCATGAAAGCATTTGCAAGGTAATGAAATGGCCTCAGTAATATGCGCCTATACAGAATGTAGTGTTCTGTGGGCTTATGTCTTATAGTCTTCTTTACTCTAAACACAGAGACGATGATGGCCTTTTCAGTGTACATTTGTACATGTTTATAAACGCTGAATTGACTAGATGGACTAGAATTGCTTTGAATAACTAAATTTTGTTTTGCCAAATTTAAGATAATGGTGCAGAATACTCCACAGGCAGTAACATACCACTACGAGGCTTCAAAGGGAGCCACTGGGAGGGTGCCATTAGAGCCGTTGGTTTTATACACGGGAAAATTCTGAATGAAAAGATGCAAGGAACTGTGTCACACGAGCTGCTTCACGTGACGGACTGGTTTCCGACACTTGTCAATCTTGTTGGTGGAGACTTTAATGGAACGAAACCTTTGGACGGATATGATCAGTGGAAGACTCTCAAGTGAGTGATTGGTTCCCATAGCTGATTTTACGGATTTTAATCGTTTGTGATTTTTAGGAGAGCGAATTCACCATGTGACTCAAAACTGGATTGAACGAAATCGTAGGATGAATGCGTTCCGTGGATAAATCAATCTCTGTTTGGATTGAAATTTACATGTTTTTTTTTTTTTGTTAATACCCAAGGATTTCTCTTCAGGTTAAACTGCCAAGACTTCCATGTTGAAGAGACAGATGCAGAAACAAGAGAATCCGGATAACCAGACCCTAGCTCTTTTTACGAATAGACCCCTTGGTTCTTCTAGACCCCTTGTTCTTTTACGTGTATAACACCGATACACGGGAGACTAACTCTAGGTTTCTAACCACTTCATCTCTAGATGGGAGGGAAACACTGAAAAGCGTTTCTTAAACCAGTGTCTCGGCCGAGATTCGAACCGTGGACCTCCGGATCGGTAGTCCGGGGCGTTAACCTTTGACTACCGCGCCACCCCACTTCTCAGTCCTAAAACTAAATATTATCATATTCTTACAAATTGCAACATTCTACATGATCAATGTAAAACTTCAGAACCTTTTGATCTTAGTGAAAGAATTATACTTTCAGTGAAGGCGAACCAAGTAAACGGAAAGAAATTCTCATCAACATTGATCCAGTACTGGTAGCTCCAGGGAAGCCTCTGTTCAACAATACGTTTGATACTACAATAAGTGCAGCGCTGAGACTTGGGAAATGGAAGTTAATTACAGGGAAGAAAGGTATGCCGCAACTTGTGTAATTAAAGGCTTATAAGACAAAACTTTCTCGATAAGGTGTGGCATGTTATTACGTCTACTTCTGTTTCTTTAGGGGATTGCTAAACATTTAAAATGTATAAACCTATCACTAAACACCATCAAACGCAGCACTCAGTGACGGAAAAAATAAAGAATTGCCCAACAACTTTCCAATAAATGAAATGTGGTTATAAGTTTTGGAATGAATAAAAGATATTCACAGATCTACATTACATATCCATTCTTTGTCTCGAAAATATAGGCAAATTAATATCCATGGTATTGCACGTCCATAGCGATGGTTGCGTTTTCAGCTGATCACAAGGGTGCTTCCCGAACTAACGCCTCCAATTTTGTCAAAATGGAGATTTTCAAGTTACGTCTATGATTAGAACAAATTTAAATAGAAAAGTGAGACTATTCAGAAAGAGTATGATTCTTTTACACAGCATTTCCTTTTAATGTCCCCCACCACAATATCAAGTCAATGTGTTGAATAGTTGTGGATTTAATATTCCAGACAAGGATAATTTCATATGACAAAGACAAATAAGTAAAGACTTGTTCAAGGAAGTGTTTTGATTATTGGTCACTGCACTTCTTCCCAATATCCTGTACCTCTAAGTGAAGTATATAGTCGATCCATTGAATAATGTTTTAGACATGCTCCAGACAAGCATAATTTCAAATAACAAAGAAGGATAAATAAAGATTTGTGCAAGGAATAGTTATGGTTTTTGATCACTTCAGTTCTGTTAATGTCATCTACCACTATGTAAAATATTAAGTCAATCCATTGAATAGTTATTTTCCGCACAAGCACAATTTCAAATATCAAAAGGAGGTAATTTCAGATGATAATCATGATAAATAAAAGGACGATAATTTCTGAAAAGGGTATGTATCTTGGTCACTTTTCTTTATCTCGATGTCTTCTTTCTTTCTGTCAGTTTGAAAAAAATCCCCTTTGGAGTAATTCTCCAGATAAAAATTTTAAAGGCGAGATAATTGAAATACTAAGCCAGATAGAGTTATGACTCTTGTACATTGCACTTGTTCAGACTTGTTCAGGGAAGTGTTTTGTTTCTTGGTCACTGCAAATTGAAAGAAAATTATGTAATACAAAATACATACTTCTACCATGGATTTTAATGAATCATATATTTTGATTAAGGTATGTGTTTAGATCCATTTTTCTCCCGAACTTAAAAATTAATAGTTTTGAAACTTTGAGCAAGTTTTCACCAGCATAAGTTTAATATAATTATTCAATGCTAGCCACATATTGTTTTAGCATTTTGTATGAATTATGGCCTTTTTTAACTTAGAACTTTTACAACTCCACTATTCTCACGAATGAACAAGTCATGAAATAGAAAATAAATATTATTAGAAAACATTTTAAGCTTTTTTTTTCTTATCAAATATGTAACTCGAATATTGAACGTTTTTCACTAGCCGAGAAAGTATAATTACTCTACACTCATAATAAACAATAGTTTGGAGGTCACATCATATTATGTTGATAGATATATACAGAGCTTCGATATTTGTCATGTAGCAATGCCTAGTGGACTTCCACCAAGAATGTTCAAATCATGACCACCAGGGCAAAATAGACCCAGTGCCGGGACTCACTTGAGACTTTACATTGAGATGTATATGGCTCTACCCACCTACATAATTCATTGTTTTTTTAAAGCTTTAGCAATAAAATTTGAAAAATATATATGGAGTGGATATGCAGATTTTAACTTTGACATTGATTAACATTGGCCTACTGATTAATTATGTTTTGGAAGCTCCTTCAATTAAATCTAGAACACGTTTACTGTTTTGCATGTAGATTTCAACTTCGAAATTGATTGTTCTTGATATTGACCTACTGACCTACTTTCTTGTTTTTGAAGCTACATGTATGCAATTTGAACTCTGTGGATAGCTTTGCATAAAAACATTGGTTTACCTTGACCTTGACTTACTGACTGAAAATTGAATCATATGTAGTTTCGAATGCATATTGCAACTACGACATTAACTGACCTTTACCCTTGACCTAGTTTCTTTGTTTTTCAAGCTAAAGAGATGAAAGTTTGACTATTTTTTTAGTTTGGCAAACCTATTTCCAATATTCCTGTGATTGGCCTTGCAATAATGATTAATGAAAAATGCAAGTCAAAATAGTACGTAACTCCAAATGATTATTTACTAATTTTGATATTTGCTACAGTACGTTCGTCTTTTTAATGTTTGCAAACAATTTTTAATGTTCTGCCTTATTCAGTTGCAGTCACGTAAAGTTTGCAACCCTTAAAACCCTCTAATACTGTCGCAAATATCATAATTACAAAGTCCTCAATCCTATTTTACAATTTACAGTTCTAAATTCAATATGCGGGTTTTAATGATTGCACATTTTTGAACGGCGGCTGGGTTAACCAGAACATTAAAGTTGTTGGCGACCGTAACCGTATGTTTTGTCACAATTATCAAAATTACTATTAAGTGAACCCTGTTCTTACATCCTCTGCTGAAAAGCAATAAGTAAACACAATTCGATTTTTGTACCGTTTTTGTGAGGCTTTCTGTCGCAAATATAAATGACCTTCCATGGTGACCCAGTTAAAGTTTCATATGAAGTATGCTAGATAAGATCCGAAAACGCACAAAATCCAATTGTAAAATCTCTAAAACGTTTTCACTACAATATTATTCATTACATTTACACAGCAGGAGGACCACTCCGAAAACCACGGAATCCAAACCTGTGGTTGTTCAATATTGAAAAGGATCCTAACGAAAACAAGGAGGTTTCACACATGTATCCAAATCTTGTACAATACATGTTGAAGAGACTGCAATACCACCAGAGCACAGCAGTACCAGTATTTAAGCCCGAACAAGACACGAATGCAGACCCAGCACTTCATGGTGGTTTTTGGAGACCTTGGCTTGACTAGAAGCAAGCAGAGACATTTAAAATGTGTCTCCCTACCATAAGAGGGATGAGACATATTGTTTTTGCCCTTGTCGTCTGTCTGTCCGTCTTTCTGTCCACTTTACCTTGTCCGCTTTTCATATCGAAACCCCCTGGTTTGATTGTTATCAAACTTTGTGGGGAGCTTCCGTATAATGTGTAGTTATGCTTATTGTAATTTGGAGTCATATGGTTAAATGTCAAGGTCATACGGGCCTGAAACTTGAGATTATTGTCCGCTCTTCTTCTCCAAAATCCCTTGTTGGATTTTCATCATACTTGCATCATCAGCAAGCATCAGTATGGGGTCTAGTTGTGCAAGGTCACCGGGCCTGAAATAAAAAAGTTCTTGTCCGCTCTTCATCTCCCTTGATGAATTTTCATCAAACTAGATGGGAAGCATCCCCGCGCATCTGGCGGATGAATCAATACTTTCCCTGGGGTTATGCAAGAATAATCAATATTACTCAGACAATAGCACAAACAAAACTAATTCAAAGATATCGCTATGTTAGGTTCATACATTGTATTCAATTAAGTTACTGCCTAGTTCTAATTTGTTTTTCAAAAACCTCATGCACTTGCTCATTTTTATAAAAAAAATCTACTTTTCCATATCTACATCTTATTTGAAGTTTTCGTTGTTGTACGAAACAGCATTTTCTGTCATGTTTTTTGTATAATTTCGGTCAAGTGATTAATGGTTTTTTTAAGTAAGAGTTTAGTGTTGTTAACGTTAGTTAAATATTGATTATACATTCATCAACATTCAATCCATCGTTTATTAATATATTGCATACTGATACAGTGTCAATGCATTCATTCCATCGTTTCTTAATATACAAATGTATTACATACAATTATTGTGTCAATGCAGTCATACCATCGTTTCCTAATATATTACATATGGGTACTGTGTCCATTTATTCATTCCATTGTTTCCTGATATATGACATATTCCGGTATTGTATCAATGCATTCATTCCATCGTTTCTTGATCTATTAAATATCGGTTGTGTGTCAATGCAGTCATTCCATCGTTTCTTAATATATTGCATAGTGATACTGTGTCAATTCGTTAATTCCATCCTTTCTTAATATACTGATTTATTACATTCCGTTATTGTGTCAATGCATTCATTCCATCGTTTCTTAATATATAACATACCGGCACTGTGTCCATGCGTTCATTCCAACGTTTCTTAATATATTACGTCTTCCGGTATTGTGTCAATGCAATCATTCCATCGTTTCTTCATATATTTCATTACGGTGCTATGCAAATGCATTAATTCCATCATTTTTCACATGCTGTTAACAGTATCAAAGCATGTATTTCATCGTTTCTTTACATAACATTTTCTGTGCAACTGTGTGAGATACAACATGTACATATGTTTTAGTCGAAGAAAACGAATTCAGTCTTAAGGTGTAGTCCTTTTCACTTTCACCATGACAACCAGTATTATACTTCAAAAATATTTATTATTCCACCTACACTCAGTTCCAAAAGAAAGTGTGCACTTCTTAATTTTAAATATTTCAATATTTAGCAGATGTATCGGCTTCAATTTCCACACACTATATCTCATGTATATTTGTCATCGATCGCTTGCAAAATCTAAAATGTTCGCCTGATTGTACGTAAACAGATCTTAATTTTGGTACCAAATATTTTATAAGCTTTCAGGAAAGTAGTCCTTGAAAAATCACAGAAAACAAAGTGCACACTTTCTTTTGGAACTGAGTGTATGTTGTTTGCTTAATTTAGTTTTACACCACCTGAGTAATGTATTTTGCTAGAGCCATCGGTGCAGAAATACAAAAAAAAACGATGTAAAGTTGCGAATACATGTATAATGTTAGAATTGTCTAATTATCATTGTCCTTTCGTCGTTTAATCGTGATTTAATTTCGGTTAGAATCCAGGAATTATCACAGGAGTTATGGTCGGTCCTTTTTCGACTTATATTTCAGCAAAATGATGGTTTCCGATCAATAACTTTTGAAAGGTTACATGGATTAAATTAAGATTTTACATGTAGGTTTATTATCATTAATTTCAGGTCAAATTTGAGTAACGCCACAATCCACAAATTATTTCAGAAATTATGACCCCTCTTCGACTTGAACGTCAGCAAATTTGTGGTTTCTAATCATTATCTCATAAAAGGTTGGATGTATTTCAATCATAATTATGTTCTATGAATGTACATATATATAAAATAACCGATATGTCACGTGCAGGAACAATGCCCCTATTTCAGAGGTCAAGGTCACAGCGCATATATGAACTTTAATTGACTTTTGTATATAAAATAGTCATTTGTGTCCAATTCATGCTCATTACATTTTCGCTCCCCTATGAACAAGACGATGTGTGATGCATGATTGTGTTTTAATTAAATTTGGTTGGACATATTTCTAGTTTCATCGCAGTCTTATCACGTATCTCGTAGCTTAGAAGAATGTGAAAGTACGAACACACGTGTCTACAATAATTCGATTAAACGATACGAAAGTACGATAACAGAACAGGACGCTGAAAAAATCGTTATCAAGACAGGGCGATAAAACTATAAAAATATGCAAATATTTGATAACAAAATAGAAAGATAAGGTGATATGATAACGCATAATAAATAATTAGATAAGAAGATAGGACTATGTGAAAACACAAAACAAACGACTAGGACATTGCTAAAATGCGAAAGTAGGTTGACATGAAAACACAATAACATGGTGCGAAAAAACGATATTTATAGTTTGGAATTTTGTATCCAATAAAAGCATTTATGCATCGTGTTTTTTGAATCTACACATCGTCAAATACAGATAGCCAACAGCAGCGTTGGTAAGCGGTTTTATGAATTCGTTATGTATTTCTCTTTAAAAAACACAACAACTGTATTGTTATCAACTACAGTAATCAGTCATACAAAACACGGTGTTAAACTGTGATAAGTCTTAATGATTAATGCAGTAATATTGCATATTGCTGTGTATTACATTAACTAATATGAAGTAAATATGAACTATGATATACAGAGTTGTTTTTTAGCTTACCTGAGCAAATCAAACCAGTTAGCTCAAAGTTATGGAAATCTGCTCTTGTTTTGTTACAAAGGCGGAAAATTGAGACATTCGTGACCTGTGGACACAATTCTAGTTGTTCTCTATTTTGATGTAATTTCCTGAATTTATGATTAATCTTCATTGTATATGCTTTCCTATTAACTATTCACTGGAAGTAATTGAAGCTACAGGACAGTAAGAGAAAGTGCAATATGTTGCCTTGGCTAACATTTTTCTTGTCTTGAGGAGAACTCTAAAACAAAGGGTAAACAAAAGTTTGAAATAACATACAGTGATAGAAGACATTAGTTGTGCACTGTCTGAGAGCCATAGTTATATCTTGCTTATTTTTTTTAGTTTTATTTCACTTTGTTACATTTTCTACTCTAACGGATATCCCTAGATTATAATCGCTTCACACAGCGATAAATGATATTTAGTGAATGTGCAGTTAATAAAAGCCATAACTCTGTCTTGCTTAATCTCATTCCAACTTGTTTGACCACAGTGCAGTCATGGTGAACATTTAGGATCCTTGAATGTCAAAAGTTTGTGTTTGCAATATCGGCTGCATTTATTATCTGATTTTCAAAAAAAAGTTCAGAATGTTATTATAAATTCTCGGATGGGTTCGAATATGGGTACCCTTGAGTCAAAACCAAAGTCATAAAACAATTTCTGTATACGTTAATGGCTGCATAAAATAAATATACACTAAAAGGTTTTTCAATGAATTGAAAATGTTCAGCACATGGAAATGAAGTGTCATGCGCAAGTACCGGTTCAAAACGTTGAAGGTCAAGGTCACAGACTGTGAGACATCTTTTTGGGGGCATTCGTCACTTATGAGGGACAGCTCTTGTTTCTACATTAGTTTAAAAACAAGACCAATCGGTAACACCAATAGATGACAAATTAACCAGTTTCAATTCATTTACATGAAAATTGTGATTGTAAACAAGCAAATAAAAATGATAAAGGGACATAATTCAATCATATGCTCAGATAAAGTTTTGAATCTTGATCATTAAACTTCCTGCTCAATATCCTCTTTGAATATGATTAATATTAAGTAAATTTGTTGAACGGCTTTTGAGCTATATTCCTACAAGCACACTTCCACAAGATAAAGGGAGTTAATTCAAACATGGGGTCAGCTACATTTATGGTCTTATTAGTGACTGCACTCACTTTCAATGTCCTCTATCAATGTATCAATGTGTGAAATATCAACTTAATCCTTTGACTACGTTTTAAGTTATGATACGGACAAGCATATTTCATGCAGGGAGATAATGATATAGTTACGGTTCTCAATCACTGCACTCCCGCCCAATGTCCTCTATCAATGTGTGAAGTAATCAACTTAACCTTTAATTATTTTCGAGTTATGCTCCGGACAAGTATTTCTTATATAACAGCGAAGAAACAAAGGGCCATAACTCTGAACAAAAAATCGAACAAGAACACACTGACAATGGGCGCATCTCCTCTTTGTACTTAACATTAACATGAAGTTTCGTTGAATTCCTATCATAAGTTGCTGAGAAATAATCCACTGAAACAAACAAATATCCTCTATATATTATTCAATACTGTGTTGCTATCTTTTGGCCTGTTAATTGCTTTTCTTGTCCTCTTTCATAATGTACATTTGTATTCAATTGTTAGGGTTGTACCAGTAAATGCTGTAAATTACTAGTCAAATTGTATATAAGACTCCTTGACTCGAGGCTTTTCTGTGGAATATAAAATGCTTAACTTCTTCTTTCGGTACCTTAGGTAAATATTTATTAGTACCGAGGTTTGTTCAACTTTGTTTGAAATGACTTTCTCAGTATAACCGCGAGTGGTCGGCCCATTATGTAATAGATTTGTTTTTAATCTTTATATAAACCCATGATTTCAATTGCAAGAGGAGAGAAATAAAACACATCTGTGGTTGATGATTTTTCGTGTAGTATTGTAACCCGGCCCCGTTAAAAAGCCAATCTGAACCCCAAACTGGAGTTTGACACTGACTTCATTTAATTGATTTTCTGCTCGCAGACAATATTCTGATATAATCTTTATAAAAATCGAACTGTCATGTTTCCAGAACTTTTCTAGCATGTATAGATTGATGAAGTAACCACCACTGACTTGTTATGTGTCTTATTTGTAATGTAAATGTTATCATTTATGAACTAATGGGCGTGTAACCTTTTGTTTGAAATTAACTATCTATGTATCATAAAATGAAGAGAGTCGGATGAGCAAAGAAAATCTAACCATCTGTTATAGGGACTAATTTTCTGGTAAATATTTCAAGCTGATAATTTTGTCAAAAGAAATTCCCTTCCGACTTCTTATTCAAATATTCTTTTATGTATCTAATCTGAGACGTAAGAAAATACATGCTTTAATACGACAAGATCATAGAAAAAACACTCCTAACTTTGAACTGCGTGTATTGTCAAGCCATGCATGAAGCACCCGGAAAATAAAAAGGAAGTTCATTTATAAGAACACGTATATGGCTACCCATTAGGATAAAGGCGAAGAAAGGGAAACGAAGAAGTAACAACTGGCAATAAGCTGCACTCCGGTTTCCAAAATTGCCGTCCGACTTTACACCAGGGATGGAAATATTGTGAAATAGTATAAAACAAAACACTTAAAACAACAGATAGGATAATTTAAACATGTAATACTGCCAGTGGAACTTTTGTGATGTGCTATAGCCCACTTGATGCCTCTCTGGTTAAAATAAACATACATGGAAACAAATTATTCGATTTTGCCACGGTTGAATTTGACAACCGCGCTTTAATGAAACTATTTGATTGTGAAAAGGTACTACAAAACTTTTTGATTAATCAAAAAGTACTACAAAACTATTTGATTGGTCAAAAAGTACTACAAAACTATTTGATTGGCCAAAATGTACTTCAAAACTATTTGATTGGTCAAAAATAACTACAAAACTGATAACAGACAAGAAGAATGCAAAATATCTACATGTAGTAATAAACATTTCGATGTAGGCATAGTTGATTTAAATTATCATATGCATATTAATAAATCAGTCATTAAGAAAGGCTTTTTGATGCCGGAAATATTTGATGCGCTAACTCGGACAATTGTCCTGTGCCAGAAATCGTCCGATTCAGAAATGTGAATAATTTCATTTGACCGATCAATGACGAGTTAGCAAGGACGCTCCAAGGCGGTGTGTAATATGACAGATGTTTTAATTGATTTTGTTAAACATTCTACAAAACATTATTTTCAATATAGAGAAAAACATATAATAGTGACACAGCAGGTATGTTGAGTTGTAAAACAAGGATACGTCTACTTTAAAAGGTGAGATACTTAATCGATTGTCATAATTTGCATTACTATAGCAAACGTAATCTATTGAGACTAGCCTTCACAGACCAGTAGAAGTGGTCTTCTAAATGAACCAGTCTTATTAACGAGACCTAATTTAATTTCACATGAAATTGAGTATTTGGATCTTGAAAATGTCTGATCTTAATATCGATGGCGGTCTTAATCATCAGATGGTCAAGCTATCGCAACATGCCAATACTCAACTATATGTTTTCTTTCAAATTGCATACAATGTATCAAGCAGTGCGTAATGACATTACAAACCTTTTACAGCGGTAAACAACTTTTTTTCCAGGACACGAATGTGAACAAAACAGGGTCTCTTGTGGTCATTAGAACACGTTACACATCTTACCATTGTGTTGTTGTTCTTAATTGCATGTGAAACAAAACACATGTCGCCGTTAAAGGTAAAGTCTTAAAGTTCAATTAACTGACAGTGTGTACATTTGTGTTTTCTGTTTGAAGTAATTAAAAGTCACGTTTATTCTTATGAACCGATTTATAGTAATAAAATAATAAAAATAATAATAAAACTGAGACTAGAAATTTTTTCGAAGCTTCGCATATATATTTCAAGGACGAACGGAAATCAGATGGAAGGATGGATGGACGGACGAAGACCATTCAAAATCGAAGGTCAGTTTCATTTTATTCTAATCTTCTATTTTTAAATTAATTCAATTTACTTTAACGTTTAACTTGATTTGAAAAAAAATCAAAGGTCATGGGAGGGAACACCTTAACTCGTGGAATAGGTCTTGAGTAATAGCTTTAACAAAAATCAACAAGGGACATATCCAAGAGTTATCATCCTTGCATTGTGCATAATCTGCGATCTATTAATTTTAAAGGTTTCATTCATTTCGACCCAATAATTCCCGAGTTAAGCCTTGGACAAAGTTTACTGAAGAAAATCAAAGTTCAAGAGGAGATAAGTTTGCCACCATGGACCCAATACTTATAATTCTAGAACAAGTTCACCTCTATATACCTTGTTGTTAAAAAATATTAGTTTTTAGAGGGGTCGGGTATATGTGATTTCTGACTGTACATTTGGAATGTGTTTGTTTTGTGTGTTAATTTATGTTTCTTATATTGGTAGACAATGTTTAAACACCAAGATGGTATAGAATTCAGATTCACCTGGCCCGAATATTGGAATTTTGTGTCTATGAAATTTATTAGCTAAATTACTTGAGCGTTATTTTCAGTGGCTAATAAAACGGATTAACATACGGATTTCAACTGTGACACGGATCTTCAAATGATTTATTAACCATGAAGTAGAGTCAGCTTCTTCAAATATGCAGCTGTTGTCGAAGGAAAGACAATCGATGCTGAAAAGATTTTTCATATTAATACTGACCATATCTTTAATGCATATTTACACGTATACAAGGACTAACAATGCAAGAACTAAGAAAAGCTTAAAAAGAGGAACCTCGAAACCGAATATACTTTTTATCGTTGCGGACGATTATGGTTTCAATGACATCGGTTACCACGGATCCGAAATTAGAACACCAAATTTAGACAAGTTGGCAATGACAGGAGTGCGACTAGAGAACTACTATGTACAGCCAATTTGTACACCGACACGAAGTCAACTTCTCTCAGGTAGATATCAGGTATGTTGTCCTAGGCAATATCGGGTATGTTGTCTCGGTAATATCAGTATGTGTTTTGGGTAATATCAGTATGTGTTTTGGGTAATATCAGTGTGCGATTTGGGTAATATCAGAATGTTGCCTCGGACAGATCAAACGATAATATCAGTAGGTTGTCTAGGTATGCTGTCCGTCGTGAAAATCAGGTATGCATTCTATAGGAATATATCAGGTAGATTCGGTATGTTGTCTCGGTTATATCAGATATGTTGTCTCGGGAAAAACTATGTAGTTTGTCTCGTGTAATACCATGAATTGTGGCTCGGGTTATCTCACATATGTTGTCTCGGTAATATCAGTATATCGTCTCGTGTAATACTAGTGAAAAAACATGAATTTTGTCTCGGTTAATATCAGACATGTTGTCTCGGGTAATATCAGTATATTTTTTCTAGCAATACCATGAATTGTGTTTCGGGGAATATCAGATATGTTGTCTCGGGTAATATCAGTATATTGTTTCGTGCAATACCATAAGTTTTGTCTCGGGTAATATCAGATATGTTGTCTCGGTAATATCAGTATATTACCTCGTGTAATACCATGAATTTTGTCTCGGATGATATCAGTATGTTGGCTCGGTCAAAGATCTGGTATCTTGTCTTTGGTAATATCTTTATGTTGTTTTGAATGTATTCTCACTCGTTGAGATACATGACTATATTCGTGCATGAGCGTTTTCTCTTTGGTTAAGAGAACTGTGAGGTAAGGTACATGCTTGTCTTCTCACTATGACTGTGATGTATACGACTGTCTTTTACACGTTGAGGTATTAACCTGTGCTCGTGAATGTTCTACATTGAAAACAATATTACCAGCGAGCCAATGACCAAGCTGAAAGTACTTTATGTACACGGGTATATTGATGAACCAACTGTTTTTGCTTGAATACCCCCTCCCTTCCCCGCAAACCACACACATAACTGCCGACTTCATTTAAACCTAGAGCCCTTCCCACATGTATCAATAGAATGGGTTTCACTATCAAATCACTTTCTTATTACGAAACGGCATGTTACCAGTACACAGACAGTAACAGACGTGTTTTTGTTTTTTAACATCTGCTTCTTTCATAGGTTGATTGGGATCACAGCTGTCGACTTAACTGCGTTACATACTAATTAAGTTTGTTAACTGGTCGATGTATAAAAATCACGCTAAGACGACACGAAGACTTGAAATAACGTCCTGTGAGAATACGACAACGCAATGTGAAAATACATGTTTTACTACGACAGTGTGCGTCGGTGTGATTTTAGTATCGTACTTTCTTATCCTTTTTGATGGTCACTTTTACATCGTCCTATCGAGTTATGTCCGATTGTCATATTGTCCTATCGTCTAGTCGTCGTGTATTATCCTATAATGTTATAGAATTTGCATATCTTGTAATTTTCCTATCTTGTTATTGTTTACGTCCTATCGTGTTGTCGTATTTGGCACCGTCCTATTGTCATTATATTTCACATTGCCCTATCGAGTTAGCACAGGATACAATGCCACGATAAGATTAGATCCATCTCGCACATTTGCATCATGTTATCATATCTTAGCATCGTCCTCAAATAGATTGGATCAATCCACAAGTCAAAGAGGCGAAACAACGATGGTCTTAACGGAACACCGACGTCTAGTATATACAGTATAATACACCATTGTCTCTTGTAGATTCATACCGGCCTTCAAAGTGGTGTAATATGGCCTATGGAGCCCAGCAGTTTACCACGTGATAGCAAAACAATAGCAGACAAACTTTCTGATGCTGGATACTCAACACACATGGTTGGCAAATGGCATCTTGGATATCACAAAAGTGAATATCTCCCTACAAGACGAGGCTTTCATAGTTTCTTCGGTATGACATTTTGGGAAAAACGATAACGTTACGTCACCAGTAATTCTAGTATGCCGAATAGACATTTCCAGTGTTTTGTTGACATTTCTTTTGTTTATGCTTTTTCGACAAAATGTTTACTAATATGAACCACAAAGACTATCGTTGCGTGTCTTCGGTAGCGTATTCTCGAGTGAAAAATGATTCCAAAAGCAAAATGTATTTGAAATATTGTCGCAGTGTACTAAAATCTAAAGTTATCTCTGTTAAAGATTCACCGTATTTGGTCAATGTTTAAAGTCAGACATAAAAGATGCTGTGAACTTGCTGTGAATATGTTATCACGGAACTCCTGAGAGTATCTAACTAGAAAATATATAAACATATACAAACCTTCAGAAAAATTGAAATCTGAAATCAGATTCGTGCTTTTAACTTGCATAAATTGCAAGTACATATGACAAGCCAATTTACTATTTAATCAAAAAGGATTTGCTCTTTGATTTCTTAGAAATATCTCCTAAAATGGACGAAGTTCTCTTAAATTCGGAGATATTTCTGTAAATAAGGCGAGCTCTGTAAATTATGGAGATATCTTCCGAATCAAGAGAGATATTTCTTTGTTTCGATGAAATATATCTTTATGATGACCCGTTAAGAGATATCTTTTTCATTAGAAAGATATTTCATTTTACAAAGATATCCCTGAAATTTGGGAGAATAATAGGTGGCTAAATGCAAATTACTTTCTCCACCATTTTTAAGGACGAGGAAATCAAAGAATGATTTTTGCTCTCTGACTAGTCCAAAACAAAGGTACGAGAATCAGTTATCAGATATCTCTTTCGGTTTTCTAGATATCTCTTTACATTTAGGAATATCTTTCTGTGATACCAAGATATTACTCAGGGTGAAGAATTATCTTTATCAAAACGAAAGATATATCTTTAAATATGTTTGAAATAAATAGTAAAATGTCTTGCTATAAATACAAGCGATACAATACCGGTATACTTCGTAAGCGATACCGGTGCTACTTAAAGTCCCAGAATCTCTTTGAATTTACTGATGTAGTAACATTAATTTATTAATAGGTTAATGATAGAACCATGTTCTATTCACTCTAAAACAATGTTGACGTATGCTTTTCTTTAGTATACAAGATGTTTCTTCAAAAAAAAGATTTGCCACAGCGTTTCTTTTTTCGCAATATCATTGCAAAAAATACTGCGCTATGCTTCTAATATGTAATTATCCATTTAAAAAGCAAAGTTAGGAATGTTTTCGGTACAAATAAAGGTCATTACTGTCAGTAAGACATCTTTCTTATTTCAAATGAGAGCTACTTGTAAATGTGATCCTGGGACTTAAACTCACGAATCAATTTGGGTTTTTGCTTTTTAGGTTTCTTGAATGGGCACAACGACTACTTTTCCTACATTTCGAGACACAATGGCTATGAAGGTTATGATCTAATGGAAAATGAAGACCCAGCGGATATCAATAAATACAGTGGAAAATATTCAACGAATGTGTTTACAGATAAAGTCATAGATATTTTTAAAACACACAGAAATGGAAAGGTATTTCTATTTCGTTTTAGAATTACAATTAAAAATTAACATTATAATCTGTAATACAAATGATACTTTTCCAAAATTTAGGTTTATGATCTTACGATTTCGGTTAATTTTTTCCGTTAATTTTGAATAGCTGAACTTGCTTGTATATAATTCAGTTTTTATTCGTTATGAAATATAGTGACTGAGCAGATAGTTTTGTTTCCTTTCTTTGATCACATTTCATGATGTTTTCCTTTATTTCAGATCTTGTTTATTATTTTTCTGTATTTTCAGTTCTAGTTTATGTTTTCCTGCATTTCAGTTCATGTTTACGTTTTCCTGTATTTCAGTCCTTATTTCCTTTCGTTGTTTACCTTTTATGGTGTTTTCCCGTTTCCTTTCGTTGTTTACCTTTTATGGTTTTTTTCCAGTATATCTGTTCTTGTTTCCTTTGTTCGCTTTCCGAGACGGTATCATATATTTCAGTGCTTACTTCCTTTTGTTTTTTACCTTCGATGCCGTTTCATGCATTCCAATGTCAATGTTGCCTATCTTTGTTCACTTAATTTATTTTGTTCACCTTTTAAATTAAATGAATGTTTCATGTATTTTATTTCTACTTGCCTGTCATTGCAAGCACTCGCGCATGAATATTGTGTTTAACCAACACGATTGCTTTTTTGTTTCAGCCCTTATTTGTTTACCTACCATTTCAAGCACCGCATTCGCCACTTCAAGTTCCACAACATTACATGAAACAATACGAATTCATAAAGCAAGACAACAGACGAACGTATGCAGGTGAAAGTCAGATTTTCTTGTCCGTTTATTTGCTCACAATACTTCTTGGCAAAAAGGTTTCATTCCTGATATTTGTCCACTGCCATTAGGAACAGAAAAAAACATTTTTGTTCGTTTTATTCTAATGTATGGAATCCTATTATGGACACTTTGTCTTATTTTTCTGTATAATGCATTACCTTTTACGTATTTCATATTATGTGTTGAGTTCTATTAACTACGTCTTAGATTTTACTTAATTACCTCGTACTCGTAGAAGTAAAACGGGAATAGATATTTTTGGATAGACGGAAGTGTAAAAGATATATGCTCCCTGAGCAAGTTGCCTACTACTATTAACGTAATATCCCTACCTGAAAGTGAGTATTTAGTAGGGCCTTTCATTAGGATTATTCTGCATTAATCGATGTTTTATTTTCTTCTGGCAAAATGAACTTAACTATCCGAACCCATGATATTCTGAGTAGGTGATGAGTCTAACAGAATGTCCATATTTATACACAAGTATTCAATTCTTGACAGTCCTAAATTCCACACAAAGCAATTTGGATACCTATCTGAGAATCAACGATACTTGAAAATTTGTTTTCTCGGACTTTATTGAATTTTTAAACCATTAATGTAAAATCTCCCATAGATAGCCTCTGTGGTCTTTCTGGTTTCACAGAGTTAATCTGATATATTTCCTATAGCCAACGTATCAAATCTTGACAAAAAGTTAAATACAATGTACAATGTAAATTAAGTCTGTTCAATTCATGACATAAATTTGTATGTTCATTTTGTTTCATTCACAATCAGATTAAAGAAACCACAGATGCTACACATTTAACATATGGGTTATAAACATGGCCTGTTTCCAAGATCTTACATGACTTGACCTGTTTCTGAGATCAAAGAGAGAAAGTAGATCAATTATACACGATATCATGACGTTAGAAGTTTTAATGCAAAACGTTGCACGAGTTACCTCCAATCAAACAATAAGTACAGTCGATGCTATAACTATCTCGGTTTCATGGCCATCATCTTTAGTACATGTTTTGATTAGCATATGAAAAGATCCAATGGTTGTTGTAGAGCACAATCCAGTTGTAGTACAAATCCTAAGGAAGTTGATTATTTATGAAATAATATCCGTTCAAGCGGGTTCGTCGTCTCATAAAAAATGATTTAGAGTACTGATACGCAGAAATTGACTACGAAGGCCGGAGGCCTGAGTGTTTTATAACTGCGCATCAGAACGACAAAGAGTTGTTTATGAGACGATAACAACGCTGAAAAGGATGTTATTTCGATTCTAACAGGACTAGATATAACAAAAGGTGAATAAATGCAAACTGTTTGTTTGTCGCTCTGATGCGCAGTTATAAACCACTCAGGCCTCCGACTTCTTGGCTAATTACTGCGTATCCAAATAATTGTTTATTAAACGATGAACACCGCTGAAACGGATATTATTTCATAAATAATCAACTTCTAAAAATTGTGATACTTTTGGCATTGAAAAATATTAAAATGACATTAATATTCTTATCAAGTGATGTAAATATTTAACATTACCTTTATAAATGGAACTACCACACTTGGGACATAAAAATTTCAATAAATCATTAATTCATGGTGGCCATCTTAGACAATGGAACGTCACGTTATGCCGGCAATGCCAGATATTACAGGCACTAATGAGCATGTTGGTATATATCTGTAACACGTCTTATTAAACGGACGGGTCCCAACTTCTCCTAAACTCTGCTATTCTTCTGATGAAAGTAAATCTACCATAGGTACAAAGTGGACTTGGCTTGAACGTTGTTCTCCAACGTGTTTCATGTCTGCATGCATCTACGTCCAGATCTATATTTCAGCAAATGCATTTTTCAGCATTGTCTTAAATACTTTTGTATGTTATACTGACAAGGTTATATCAATTAGTTGTGTTAGATGCTGTGTGAAACTGCATTAATGAATATTTCAGCCATGGTAACGTGCATGGACGAAGCGGTCGGCAACATCACTGAAGCGCTGAAACAAATGGGACTGTGGGACAATACCCTACTAATCTTTACTACTGGTAAAATAAGTTTAAGAGTTGGTATAGTTGTTCTTAAGCCGCTGTTGGTGAAAAACGAGATTTTGAAGACAGGATTGCTGACCCATTAAACATAAGCGTCGAGGGCAATAGCCCCTTGACCAAAATTTCTTACTGATTGCATTCACCAAATCATTATCGCTATATACTTTGTCAAAATATATAAATCGTGCGGAAAATATTTATTAACCTTTTTTCAAATACAATTTAACCAACGTTTAAACTTGTGAAGGAGCTTATGTCCATATAATAATAATTACAACTTGCAATCAGTTCACACATAATCTCTTTTTCGATTGGTTATTTCTGCCCCAGCGCCCGCTTTTCATTGCACGATAAAGCAGGTACGTATTCATAGCTTCTTATTAATATTCATGACGGGCTACTTTTTCATTCATAATAAAAGTAGGTCATGTTGATTACAAGGGCTACACGTTTTCGATACGGCGTGAATTTTAATCAAATATAAAAGTATCTTTACTTGTGTGTCAAGTACAAATAAAGATTTTAGAAACGATTTATTTTTTATTTCTAATCGATAAGAGCACTGACGCCGAGTTGTCTGCAAAAGTAAAAACAAAATCACCGACACCGGCACCGGCACAAAATTATGAAGGGCCATATATGCATTTCTAAGGCAATTATATACGAAGGAGCTAATATTCACATTTGCAAAATAATGACGATGCTAATGATTACTTTTGCAAAATATTCACGGGTCATGTATGCATGGGCCTCAGTTATGTCTATATAAAAGTGAGTGTTCTGTGGACTTATGTCTTGCATTCTTCTTTACTCTTAACACAGGGACGATGATCGCCTTTTCAATGTACATTTGTACATACATGTATATATAAACACTGAAAGGAGTAGATATTGTCGGTATTTGAGTTGATCCCGTTACGGCTAAGGAAAGTATTATACAATGTAAGTGTGCCCATACTCCTGCTATTATTGCCGCATATAACGAAACTTTTGGACATTTAGAATATAAATTATAAAGTGTTTTAAATAATAATGCTCCAAGGGTACTATTTGAAGTAAAATTTAGAAAATTATTTTGCATAACTGGATTTTGTTTTGCTAAATTAAAGATAATGGTGGAGAATACTCTAAAGGCTGTAACAGACCATTACGAGGCTTCAAAGGGAGCCACTGGGAGGGTGCCATAAGAGCCGTTGGTTTTATACACGGGAAACTTCTGAATGAAAAGATGCAAGGAACTGTGTCACATGAGCTGCTTCATGTGACGGACTGGTTTCCGACACTTGTCAATCTTGTTGGTGGAGACTTTAATGGAACGAAACCTTTGGACGGATTTGATCAGTGGGAGACTCTCAGGTGAGTGACAGGTTCCAAACATTTGATTTTACTCCATATGTGATTTATGGATTTTAATAGTAGAGAGAGGATTCACCATGTGCCTTAAAACTGGATTGAACGAAATCGTTGGATGAATGCATTCAGTTTGTGAATCAATCTCTGTTTGGAGTGAAATTCACATGTTTGTCTATTGTTTATAGTCTAATGTGAAACTACCAAGACTTGCAGGTTGAGGAGACAGATGCAGATACGGGAATCCGAATACCAGGCCCTAGTTCTTTTTACGAATAGACCCTTTTGTTCTTTTACGTGCCCGGTGTATGACACCGATACACACGAGACTTCCTCTAGGTTTGTAACCAGTTCATCTCTAGATGGGTGGTAAACATAGAAAAGCGTTTATAAAATTTCCAGTACCCTGACCGGGATATGAACCGGGGACCTCCGTATTGGTAGTTCAGGGTGTTAACCACTCGACCACCGCGCCACCCCACGTCTCAGTCCTAAAACTAAATAGTATCATGTTCTAAGGATTTGCAATATTCTACACGATAAGTGTAAAACTTTTGAAAGAATTATACTTTTAGTGAAGGTGAACCAAGTAAACGGAAAGAAATCCTCATCAACATTGATCCAGTAATGGTAGCTCCAGGAAATCCTCTATTCAATAATACGTTTGATACTACAATAAGTGCAGCACTGAGAGTTGGGAAATGGAAGTTAATAACAGGGACTAAAGGTATGCCACAACGTGTTTATTGTGTAATAAAAGGCTTATAATACTTTCCCAATAAGAGGTGGCATATTATTTCGCCTGCTTCTGTTTCATTTAAAATTAATACAATGTAGTTTTGAAATTTTAAGCACACATTCATCATTATGTTTACTGTGTATTGCAAGTTACATGACGTCTTTTAGCATTTTGTATGAATTGCAATTTATAGTCTTTTTTATAACTTTACAACTCCGACATTCTTATGAATCAACATACATGTAGGAAAGAAATTGAAAATCTACACTATTAGAAAACAATATATAATTCAAGACACATAACTCTTCTTAGCACATTGTATGAATTACAGTCCGTTAAAACTTAGAAAAACATACATAAGTTTTGATTGTATGTCTATTATTTTAACGATTAACCAAAGTCATTACTTTGACTTATAAAAACTTTTTTAAAAAGCATATAATTATGTCCATAGTATAGAAAATAAGTAGGACTTGACATTTGCGACAGTACGTTCCTATCATAAATGGTTACAAACAAGGTTCTGTCATATTTTGTTGCAGTCACGCATCATGAAAACCCGCGTATCAAAATTACAAAACCCTTAATCTTGTTATACAGTCTACAACATTTTGTATTTGGAAAAATCAATATTTGCCAACGTATATGCAGGTTTTAATGATTGCAAAGTTTTAAACGGCGACAAAATTAGCCAGAGCCTTTGAAATTAATTGTTAGCGACCTTAATACCGTATGTATTGTCAACAATTTTACTATTTAGTGAACACAATGTTCTTAACTTTTTACACTCTATGCTGAAAAGCAATAACTAAACATAATTCGAATTTTTATGTCGTTTTTGCGAGGCTTAATAGTCGCCAATAAACGACTCTACCAATGAGAGTCAACGTTTCATATGAAGTATGCTAGAATAAATAAAAAACTTGTAAAATCTCTATTAAATTATCACTAAAGCTTTTTATCTTTTTAACTACAAAATGTTTCATTACATTTACACAGCAGGAGGACCACTCCGAAAACCACGGAATCCAAACCTGTGGTTGTTCAATATTGAAAAGGATCCTAACGAAAACAAGGAGGTTTCACACATCTATCCAAATCTTGTACAATACATGTTGAAGAGACTGCAATACTACCAGAGCACGGCAGTACCAGTATTCAAGCCCGAACAAGACAAGAGGGCAGACCCAGATCTTCATGGTGGCTTTTGGAGACCTTGGTTAGACTAGAAGCGAGCAGAGACATTTAAATTATGTCTTTCCATCCATATCGTGGGGGGGGGGAGATATTGTAGAGGCATCAGTATGAAGTCTTTCAAATATTGTGCATATTGTAATTTGGTTAAAGGTTAATGTCACAAGAGTCCAAATGTTGAAATTCTTGTCCGCTGCTTATCTCTAAAACCCCTTATTGGATTTTCTACAAAATCTGATGTAAAGCATTAGAATGAAATGAAGTTCTGCATATTACTATGTTGGGTCTTATAGTCAAAGGCCAAGGTCACAGGAGCCTGAAATGTGTGCTCCAAAACCAAAACCCCTTCTTTGTTGGTGGGAATCATCAGTATGAAGTCTAGTTGCGCATATTGTAATAAGGGGTTATATTGTCAAATGTCGAGGTCACGGGGCCTAAAACTTAAAAATATTGTCCGCTCTTCATCTCCGAACCCCCTGGTTGGATTTTCATGGATTTTGGTTGGAAGCATAAGTATGAAGCGTAGTTGTGAATACTGTAGTCATATAATTGAAGGTCAGTGTCACAGGTATTGAAATTAGTAATAAAAAAAAACAACAACCTGTCCGCTGTTAATTTCTGAAACCCGTTGTTGGATTTTCATCAAATTTGGTGGGAAAGTGTAGTTGTGCATATTGTAATTTGCGGTCATCATATGATCAAAGCCTCAAGGTCAGACGCACGGGGGCTTGCAGATAAAACTTCTTGTTTGCTATTTATATCCAAAACCCCTTATTGGATTATCATCAAACATGGCCAGAGGCATCAGTAAAAATATTATAATTACGGGTTACTTTTGTACGGTCGTCATTATGCATTTCGTCGTTTCTTAATATATTACATACCGGTACTGTGTCAATGCATGCATGTCATCGTTTATTAATATATTATGTACCCGCACTGTGTAAATTGCATTCCTTTCATCGCTTTGATATACTACATACCTGTACAGTGTCAATTTTTCATTCCATAGTTTTTATATATATTTCATACCCATACCGTGTCAATGCATTCATTTCATTGTTTATTAATATATTACATACAGCTACTTTGTCAATGCATGCATTTCATTGTTTCTTATAGGGTTAACTTTTTAAGTAATTTTAATATTTACTTCTGTATATATGGGTTTTAACGGTCGCAAGTATTTCTAATAGCTATGGCGTGAGCCGGAGCCGTTTAAACTGTTAGTGACCATTAAAAACTACATTGTATATAATGCTGTCGCAAATGTCAAAATCACTGAAAGGTTAGCCGTATTCTAACGCATAATGGTGTGAAATGCGATCGTTACTGATCGTCCAATGTTTTCGAATATATATATACGTTATTTAAACGATTTGACAAGGAATCTGTACGGTGCCCGTGAAGTGACATGTGATACATTTTTTTAATTTCGTAATCAAGAAATACATTTCGTAAAAACGAAATAACATTTCGTAAAAACGAAATAACATTTCGAAAACGCGTAATAACATTTCGTATAAACGTTAAAACGAAATAAGATTTCGTAATTATAAAAACATATCGTAAAAACGAAATAAGATTTCGTAAAAACGAAATAAGATTTCGTTTAAACAAAATAATATTTATTTAAAACGAAATTAATACATTTCGTAAAAAAGAAATTTGATTTCGTATTTACGAAAAACATTTCGTAAAAACGAAATTAGATTTCGTAAAAACGAAATATATTAACGTTTATAAATCTTATTTCGTTTTAACGAATTGTTATTTCGTTTTAACAAAATCTTTATTTCGTTTTTACGAAACATTATTTCGTTTTTAAGAAATGAAATTTGTAATTACGAAATAAAAAAAATGTATCAAATGGCACTTCACATCACCGTAAATCTGAGAGTAGCGTTGGTAAGCAGTTTTATGAATTTGTTATGTATTTCGCTCATTTTTAAAAACTGTATCGTCATCAACTAGTCAGTTATACAAAACACGATGTTAATCTGTTATAAGTCTTTCAAATGATCAATGCAGTAAGCCAGTAACATTACATATTTTTGTGTATTACATTAACTAGAGTGAAAGAAGTAAACATGAACTATGATATATCTAGTTTTTGGTTCCTTACGCAGTCACTGCGAGTCTATGTGATAACACCACTCGAGTAGCTGCAATCCCGAAGTTAACTATTATGAACTAATGTCGCCCGTGACTAGAACAGTTGTGTTGGTCCGTATACATTCTTTCGAAAACGTCAACGTCCTTACAAAATTTCACACGAACACCTTAAGCAGAGTTATTACAAACGTAAAAGTTCTGACAGAATTCGACATGGGCTTAACTCATCAGAATCGCAACAAAGTTAAGCTTACAATGGGTTACTTTGTCATGGGAAACATGATTCAGATAATGTGACTTACTTATCGAGAAACATGAAATAACTTTAAAAAAGATAAACGGCTTTGAGCCTAATAAGAGTATTCCACTTGCGGTCCTTACCCTTAGTCTACACTAATAAAGGCCTATTCCCTAAGCCTAAATCTACGGTAGTTAATACTCCTACCCTAAGTCTTCACTAGTTACAGACCTTACCCTAAGTTATCACTAGTTACAGATCTTACCCATAGTCTACACTTTACAAATATAGACCGATTTTGAGGTCAAAACATACTTTTGCGGAACTGTTAAAAGTGATATTAACCGAAGACGAAGTCTGAGGTCAATATAATTTTTCCCAGGTCCGCAAAACTATGTATTGACCGAAACATTAGTCTAAAATTATTATATCGTATACTTTATAAAGAGTAGTGAAACTCGCAGAAATGACGTCTTAAAATCCGTGCAGATCTACACATCATTTTCCAGGTCTACACATAATTTTGCGAACCCGGCACGTGAGTGTTATCGACCAATCAGGGTGAAGTATTTATGCCAGGTATACGATATATAGAGAATAATAGGTTGTATCCACACTCGGTCATATGACAATGTCAAGTACCGAGGGTAAACAAATCCAATCAGTCAGTCAGGTATCCTGTCATTCTTTCTCACATTGAAAACACACCTTGAAACGTCTGGTTTTATAGTGAAACTACCTTTAACATTAGTAAATAATATGCGCACTGGACACACGCAGACAACAAGTAGTTCTCATTTCCGATTTTATTTATGTCAGAATAATGTGCATAACGAAGAAATTTCTCACGTTATAATACCGCAGATAAATTTTATAGATTCAGATTGGCCAAGAGTCTCTGTATATGAGCCCATATACACCGTGAGAAATCCCGCATTTGGAGCCTCATCGTGTTTGCCTTTTCTGATTGTTCAAAACAAAATGGCCACCGTGCAACCTTTCGATTTTCTTAACGACGTTTGTTAGCACTGCACACGTTTTTTCGGAAAATTAATTCAAATTCAAAGACCTTAAAACTTTCATTGATGCTATCTTTACCTTTGTGTCTTCCCATACAAAACGAATTACGGACATTCGATCTCATTTCAGTCAATCAAGCTTCTTTTCCATGAATGATTGAATCCCAGTTTTTTTAATGAAAGCACTGTCACTGACACTAATCAGTACTCTTCAAATTAATAGTATTCCTTTCTTTGTGCAACTTACTGCTGCTGACAGGACATTCATGTACAAATTCAGTCTCTGGAATGACGAAATAAAATACCGCAAGATCAGAGGAAAATCTGAAAACAAATGTCTTTTTCTATCCTGTGTATGCACTATTTCAATTGTCTGACTAAAATAAAGTGAAGTCCTTATCTTATAAAAAGCTGTTTATCCTTATTTGTATGACATGATTTAGCAAAAACTAATGAATTGAAACTGGGAAATCTTTCAATTCAATACACTAGTCTATGTATAGTTGTTTCCGCTCATATCGCTTTTCGGGCATACATGAAATTCATCTAATTGTTTTGAAATGTGTAATGTAATAAATGTTTTCTTGAAATTATCAATAGATAGCAGTCTTTCACTTCTGTTTATTCCTCTGTAATTTGGTTTTCTTTCTATTTTTTTGTGTACAGCTTTTTCTCATTTATAACTTTAGCATTACAAATCTGAAATAAAGCATATAAAACTTGTGACGGAAAACTCATTTCCAACCTGTGATGATTATAAAATATGAAAGATAATTTATACGGCCAAATTAAAGTGAAGAAAACATTTCTTACTTGCCTTTTCGAACACACGGACAATCAAAATCGATATTATTAAACATGACGATAGACTGCAGATGGCATTTTGGTTTGTTTCATGCACTATGATTGAAAGAGGTCATTTTTATCGCACGGAAAATCGAACAAAACTGTGTAGTAAACGATCTTACATGAAGTTAACACTATGTAGGGAGACGCCGATGTGTAGATGTAGAGCTGCGGACACCTAATTCGAAGGTTGCCGGTTCGAATCCCATCAGCGGAATTTGACCGGGGCCTCTTCAATTCCTCTTGTCTGTGCAACAACTGGTCATATTCCAGGAAGAATCCATCGATATTATAGTTATTATGGCATGCAAGAGTATGCGACAATTGATGTGAGTAACTAAAATTAAATGAAGTAGATATTTTATTTTTCAATACGTATATACGTAATCACATTTTACATACTGCTAATTTCATGTCTTAGATCATTAGTATTTTGTCATAAACAGTATTATATATCTGACAGAGTATCAATTTCAGCATACAAATTTTATTATTCCAAGGACACATGTAAATATTGCATTTAAACGCTTATGTCAGACATGGGGTAGGGGTACGAATTCGTAAAATTACGAAATACTAAAGTCGGTGACCCCTAATTTTTACAATGTCAACTAATAGCAAAATTGTTTTTACAAAACATATTGAACTTCTACGTTTTTTCATCGAGCCGATTTCTTACAAATTTAATTTTACGCTAAAATTTTAACAAAACTCGAAGTCATTTATTTCCATTTTGACGTCACAAATCCGTGCATAGCGGTTACAACGTCAAACTTTTTACGTCCAATTTTATATCAGTTTGTAGCTATTATTTAAAGATATAAGAGAAAATCAGAAGGTTGGAAATATTTTACAAAGGCAAAACGCTACAGCTTAAAAACCTGCCGACAGCGTAAGAAAGCGCGGTGGTAAAAAAGTGACGTCAGAAGCTATGTTTGAAGCACTACTGAAGAAAAAGTTAACAAGATATTAAAAAAAGAAATTCGCTATGAAATCGGATATATGCTGAAATATACATGGTGCAAATGTGAGAAGAGAATTCGAGAAATAAATTTGAGGCGCATTCCACCTTAACTGGTATCGCGATAATCTCCCTTTTCTATTTTCTTTGCCGATCGTAACGAGGCTGACACTGCAGTGGCACCTACACGTCAACAAAAAGTTATTAGGTCACGTGGCATTACATAATGTAATATTTCATCGTAAATGGGAAGATAAAGTAACATCATCCCATTTCATACAAAAATGTTTCTCCTCGTCATCCCGCTTATTTAAAATTGTCTCATATTAAAATTAATTTGATTCGAAAGCCTTGAAAGGTATTTAAATCTCGTCAGCCATATTGTTTTTTACGAATAAAGTTGTTTTAATCACGTGAATGCGCCAGTAAGCGTGTCTAGGAGCCGTCACTTTGAACACAAAAATAACAGGCACTTGCACGTGCTCCGCAAATGAAAATGACTTGTACTGTGTCATTTGTGGTCGGCAGTCAGATGAATAATCAGAGAGAAAAGGTTACCTTCATTGAAATGGACACTATGACTTTTGTTAACATTTGACAAGCTAAAGAGTATGTTTTCGTTTAAAAGATGCATTGAGTTGAGATGCCCCCTCTGTCCTCGACAAGACGACTAAACAAAATGGCGTCGATAAAGTCTGATAATTCAACTGTTATATTTTCCAGTAAAAATGGTTGAATATTTAAGATAAAAATCTTTTTCATAAACTTATACTTCCATGAATCAACAATGAGTTTTATAGTGTGTAAGCACATTTTATTAACAGAAAGTAGGGCCGCGATTTAAATACCGCGATTACATAGAATTGTGGGATTTTTTTAATAGGTGAAACGTGGTGGATAACTTCCGCTACGTTTTATTCTATATTCAATCAACTGTTGCACGAAAGATTGTTTTCACTTTAATTAAAATGGTTGGAGGGAAGGGTCAAACAGATATTGGGAAGAAATACTTTTTCATCTATTTTATTTCCGTTGGAATCGTTACTACCGCGATACAAGAGAACTCCATCCTACAAATAATGGCTACCAAAACATTACCAGATTACTGCCTCGGTGACGTAGACTTGAATTGATTATGTAATAAATTCGAAATGGGACCAGTTTCAAACGAAAATTATTTATTATGTGACTACAAATTACACAAACTTTCATACTGTACTTTGCTTTTGGGTGGAAAACAAGCTACAGGATTATTTTTCTTTCAATTAAGTAGTCCGACAATCACATACAAGTCATGTGGCCAACTGCCGTATATCAGTAAATTCATCCGGCACCCTGTTATCGGGCCGATAATGCTACAAATGACAGAATAATAGTTCATACCTTACCCTAAGTCTACACTAGTTAATACCTTACCCAAAGTACACATTAGTTAATGCATCTACCCTACGTCTACACTAGTTGAGGCCCTTACCCATAGCTAGTCGTATACTCCGATTCTGTTAACAATATCTACACTTATTAAGCCTACCCTAAGCCTTAGTCTACACTAGTTAATGCATTTATCCTAATTTCACACTACAGTAGTTAATGCCCTTATATATACCCTTAAACTTAAAGGTCCATTACTAAGACTAGATCGAAATTTCTTTTAAATCTGGAATTATAACAGGGAAATACAGTTTGAAACTGGCTTCTAAAACTTTACAATGGCCGTGAAGTATTTCCTTGTTTGCAATACTGCTGCAGAAAAATAAGCGAATGTTTTAGTATTATCTTAGATTGACCTGGGTGGTCTTTTTGTCCTATTTTCGCTTTATTGCATGTTGTAAACAGTCAGAGATATATGTTGCACATCATTGGAGATTCAAATTTGGCATGCTTATTCATGTACAACCTATTTACAGCCTCTCTCTGGGAGACTTCTGGAAAATTACAAGATATTTGAAAACTGGAAAACCTACTTTCGTTTTTGAAAAGGCAAAATATAATCTATGAATTCTTTTGTTAAACTCAAATTTTCAACACAATATGGTCACATTCGATTGTAAGGTCATAAGTGTCCTTCTGAGAAGACGCCCGTTACAATTTCAGATTTCAAACAAAATTCGATTTGGTCGTTAGTAATGGACCTTTAAATATGTCTTCATGCTGACAGGTAGAAAGGAAAATATAGTTAAGAAAATGGGTGGATTTTTAATTCTTTACTAGGATATTCAAAAACGATTTTCATTATTTTACACTGAATGTAATTAGGAATAAAATCTTATACATATTAAAAATTGTGGAATTATTCATTTTTAAGGCGTAAAATCTTTAACAGACTTTTTTAGCTTCTTGTGGTCATTTCGAACATTAATACAACTTGCAAACAGAAACTTTCAAAATTTATTTTACAAAATGCATTTCTTTTGACTGCAAAAGCTGAACACATTATCATTACATATATGGTGAAGAAAATATGTCTGTCAGTTAGATACGGTATCAGGACGTTGGCCCTTGTATAGTTTTTTAATTATTTTTAGGAATTTCTTTTATTATTTTGATGTTACCCGATGTGAGTTATTGTATGAAATGCAAAATACATGTGGAGATTGATCAAACTTTGTAAGATAGACTGAGAGAAAACAAGAACACAACATTCCAGTTAATGTTTCTATTTCTTTAAAATAAATCACTTTTCAATGACTGGAAGATATGTTGGAACATACAGGTTCGGAACTGAAAAAGAGAGAAATATGACTATTTTGATACTAGTGTTTGTGTCCTGCTACAGACAAGAGTCCGTCTTCGTAAGGCATGTGAAATCTTTTAAGACTGCAGTCTTATTTATCAAACACCATGGCGCCATCTTTAAGAATATGACGTCATCTTTAAGAAGTGTGAGCTTTCACGCTATCATTAAGTTTTATTAACTTAAGCTGTAACGATTGCAGCAAACTCTTTTGTAGTCACGAGACTTCCAGTTTTCGACTGCGACTTTTTTGGCGCACATGTTCTAACTATTAAAAGTTTCTTGCAGAGGTAAAAGGGGTCAGAAAGGGTCCATCCGGTTTCCTTAAGATGGTTCCCAGCGTTGAAAGCCTGGGAATTTTTTCAAATGACGTGTAAGCCTATATTTGCAATGTCTTATGCCGTATACGATGAGAAATTGGAAATTGTCGTAAATATTAACTTAGTTAATGGTGCGACTTGTCCGTCACTATAAGGTCGTCAGATTGATTAATATCCTAATCAGTCCAGGTATACTTTATCATTGTTCCTTCCATGGAAGGGACACTTAAATTGTACAGACACACTTGACTGAACAATGCAGCACGTAAGCCGTTTTTCGGTGTGTTTCCGTTATAAATTAAACGTTGTGATATTCAAAATTGGATGGAACCAACTAACAACCAATAGCCGTTCTTTTCCGTACAGACTACATGTTTACGTTAGTGTGGTTATTTCCCTTTATGTGGTAACTTCACTGGGTAAGCTATAGTCTCACTATTTGCACGTCGAAGGCAAACCGATTTTACAGGTTGACATTTAATAGCTGTCCGCCTTCTTGAAAATGGTGTGACAGTTATAAAATGTCAGATCTGTGAAAGGGGTCACACTGAAACGCTAAATTAATTAGGCTAGGTAAGCTGGAGTATTAAATATTGTAGATACTAATGCCTGAATTTGCTTAGACTGTCGTAGTTTGTACTTCAATAAAATATATAGACAGATGTGCCCTAGAAGGAACTTTTGGAATGCTATAACTTGTAAAATGATAATAGTCGATAAACAAATTCATAAATCATATGGTCACTTACCAATTCCAGTTACTGCTTTCTTGTCCGGATGACATACGGCTGTTTGTGTTTTTAAGCTCTGTGCAAGGTTTTTATACCTTGAGGGGTTGATATAGCTACTCCTTGATTCCGTATTTTCCGTGTACCGTATATCCGGCAATTTAACTCGTGTGTTACTGAAGTCATATTTGTCTGGATGACTGCACGAAAAGTTGACAAGTCCTGAAAAAAAAACACAAAATAAAACAAGGGCTGTGGCTGTTTTTCATTTCGTAAAAACGAAACAACATTTCGTAAAAACGAAATAACATTCGTAAAATCGCAATAACATTTCGAAATAATAAACGTAATAACATTTCGTTAAAACGAAATAAATGTATTCCGTAAAACCGAAATAATATTTCGTAAAAACAAAATATGATTTCGTAATTACGAATTACATTTTGTAACAAGAACTAAATTTTAAAAAAGATAGTCGGCGCAGTTTTTAGTATATGAAAGTGATTGTTGTCTAGAATTGTATAGTAAAAATGCATTTTATTCAGTCGGAAGGCGCCAAAATTTCACAAGGTGAGGGAAAGTCGTCATGGGCACCGTAAAATTGCGTATATTTTGAACACGATTTGGGCCCGACTTTATTACTCCTTTATCTAATATGTAGAGGTTATAATACGGGGCGGATTTGCTGAAAATGGGAAAAGATAAGACAAGTAGATACAAAACGCACATTCCTGCAATACTCATACTATTTCATAAAGATAAATACCATTGAATGAATGAATTATTCATACTTCCCACAAAAGCATACGTGTCAGTTTCCACATTTCGGTGCTCAATAAGCCTAAATTCTAAATTCAATAAACGTTGAGATAGAGACTTCTGTGTCCTTTCGGCGGCCATTTTCCGTTACGTCTACGTTGTCAATTACGTCAACGTTTTCACGTGCTGACAGTCTAGCGTTGCTGCACAGTTGACCGGAAATAGACTCAATACGAATTTTCTGGCACACTAGCAAGTGTGCCGATATCAGTTATCGGCACACTACGTCACGTGATCGTTTTATCGGCCCGTATCACCGACAATCAAAGGCAAATTTGATACTATATATAGTAACATATGCAATAAGTAGAGGTTATAATACGGGGCAGGTGTGCCTTTAGGCGATATTGGCACACTTGGTGAGCTATTGGCCCGAGGGCTTTAGCCCGAGGGCCAATTTGAACCAAGTGTGCCAATATCGCCTTAAGGCACACCTGCCCCGTATAATTACCTTTTTATTGCATATGTTGAACATCGGATTTGCTGAAAATGTGAAAAGATAAGACAAGTAGATACAAAACCCACATTCCTGCAATACTCATACTATTTCATAAAGATAAATGCCATTGAATGAATAAATTATTCATACTATCCACAAAAGCAAACGTGTCAGTTTCCACATTTCGGTGCTCAATAAGCCTAAATTCTAAATTCAATAAACGTTGAGATAGAGACTTCTGTGTCCTTTCGGCGGCCATTTTCCGTTACGTCTACGTTGTCAATTACGTCAACGTTTTCACGTGCTGACAGTCTAGCGTTGCTGCACAGTTGACCGGAAATAGCCTCAATACGAATTTTCTGGCACACTAGCAAGTGTGCCGATATCAGTTATCGGCACACTACGTCACGTGATCGTTTTATCGGCCCGTATCACCGACAATCAAAGGCAAATTTGATACTATATATAGTAACATATGCAATAAGACGTTTATATATGGATATGCCATATCACGTACATAAGGAAGAAGTTTAAATGGTCCAAACGAATTCGTTATTCAGTAGTTTACTGTAGGGTTCCACGACCATTTATCTCTGAGTGTGACCTTGACTTTTAAGATAGGGACGCGGGGACTTCTGCGCAACATGTCGACTCCACATGTGCTAAACATTTGTTCTGAGTATTTTTTAAATCCTTCACTTCCCGACTGAGTTACAGTTCAATCACAAATGTGGTAGGGAAGGGGAGTGTGTACAGCACACGTCACCTTCGACATGCACGAGTCGAATTATTTTTAAAACTTTCGATCAGTCCGGGCACGAATATCTGCACTATACAAAATTCCATTTAATTCATTTAAAGTCCCAGGATCATTTTGAGTTAACTGTTAAAGTAACATAAATATACTGATAGGATAATGATAGAACCATGTTCTATTCACTCTAAAACAATGTTGACGTATTCTTTTTTTTGTATTCAAGTCGCTTTTTTCACGAAAAAGAGTTGCCAGGAAGCTTTTTTTTATTTTTTGCAATATCATTGAAAAAGTAAAATTATGAATGTTTTTGTTTAAATAAAGGTCAATTCCGCTGGTAATAATTTTTTCTTGGTAAAATAAGAGATACTTGTAAATGTCGTCCTGGGACTTTAAACCCCAAGTGTGATCTTAACCTTTCAGGAAGGGACGTGTGTCTTTGCACGCAACGCATACTCTTGATGTGCTGAACATGTGTGCAATATTTAAAAATCTCAGTCCAGACATGAAAAATGTGGACACGGAGACGGGCGAACACACTAACAGACGAGCGGTACGATTACTTTATGTTCAAATTCGGGTGGATAAAACATTGGTTTACTTAAAAAGGGGTTAAATGTAACAACGTTTTGAGAATCAGTTCGAGTGCATGGAATGTCAATGTAACTTTCCGTAAATACATGGAATGAATAAAATAGCAATCAAATACGCGTCAAGCAGGAAAGGAGCAAATAGATCTATCTCATAAAAATTGGCAATAATTACAGTAGAAACTGAAAGTAGATTGAAGATCAATCTGACTAAAGTTCACGATCTTCTGAAATGAAGCGTAGCGTTTTTGAGGAGATGATTTTAATCAGATTGATTGAAGATTGGAATTGCAGCAATATATTTTTTCCAATCTGTTTCCAAATACTGTGTGTCTAGATAGTAAATATCAATTAATTTGAACAATGTACGGGCTATTGGGATGAAAAGTGTATACGCAGATTAAAACGGTTCTTTGTGAACCGTTCTTTGTTCAGTCAGCGAAATAAGAATATAGAAATTCACAACTTTTTCCATACAAAAGGTAACATACTTGTGTGATTCACCATATCTGAGTACTTCTCAGCTTTTCTCGAAAAATCTGGACGCCAAATCAGGAAGTTCTGAAATCATAAAGAGCTTAGATATGTCATAGTTGTAACCATAGACCTATATACACGTAAGTCTGTGCTTATACTATTTGAACATAGGAACTTCGATTTTAAGGCATGTGCATTTTACACCAACCCTTTGCAGTGTGTACTTGATTATATCTTCTTATAAAAAGCTGTTGCTAAGCATTCAATTGAATTTACCGGTACATATAGAGAAGCAAATCCGTGGTATATTGGTAACGCGCTGGACTAGCAATAAAGATGTTGCAGGTTCGATCTTCCGGTCCACACATTACATAACTAACTGTCTTTCGGGTGAGTTGTTGTTGTTGTACGAGTTTTACGCCCGTTTCAGCCGTATTGCAGTCATTTCTACAGGTGGGAGGTTTATCTAACCAACGTTCCTGGGAAGAATCACTCAGTATTAGAAACCCTATCCTCCACAAGAAACTGCTAACTTTCTCACATTAGAGACATGGTCGATATAACAGGACTCGATACATGGGTAAGATCTTCGCTGTCCAATGGAGGAAGAATTCAAAAGAAGATAAAAATTTCACTCAGGATAGCAAACGTCAAAGACGACGTATTGTAGATAGGACGGGGCAAGAATATATATACATGGGCAAAATCCAACTTTGATAACGCATTGCTCCAGTTTTTTTTTAAGCGATGGAGAAAACCAGTACTAGGATCCAACCCTCAAGGTTACGGGTAAGGGAATATAAGTACATTTGTAGCAAGTATGTTAAAATGACTCGAGCTTAAGAGTTGGACGAACTATGAAAACTTTATTTGATATACATCAGCATTTGTGGCGATATGCTGCAGTAAGGATTGAACGGTTCGAGCTAGGGCAGATGAAATGGCATTCACGTAAACACAACTCACTGAAAAGTACTGTTTTAAAAGAACTCATCAAGTAGTATACTCACTAAGCTGGCGTCACATTACTCGATGATTAGTACATGATGAGTATTTCACTTGGTGTACATGTTTCAACGAGTACCGTTTCAGTTCCGGTAAACCTAATATTTTCTTGACGAAATTCCATAGCTTGCATCTACGTATACTTTATACTACAGTTTGTTTTCTCACACCAGCGATCAAAAGGCAGTGTCTATGGAGATTGGGGGAGGATGAAGCATCATAAAATAGAGTTCTTAACACCGGTGATATACTGATAGTACTTCATGGCATTTCATCATTTTATAGCCATTACTCCATCTATTATTAGACTTACAATTATATAGAATCTACACATGTTTTTTTCAAATGTTGTCTTCTTTTGTTTAGCGGAGATTAAATCCACTTACCGACTTTTTTGGTATACTCTGGTGGTTAAGGCCTTGCGGATGTGGATTTCCACAGCGGGTTGGAGACAGCATCCGACGCTGCGGAGCATATATGTTGTCATAAATGCGGTAGTCGAGAAGTGTTATTGTCCTGGGGTGATGGTTCTTTCTCGTGTAAACGTTCGTCATTTCCGTTCAAAACGTTCCCTTTCTCGCTCGTTAACAAATTACATTAAAATATATTTGTAAAAGGAAGATGGTATTGGACGGCACGCGACGAACTGGTACTATAACGGTGGTTGCTATGATACGACGTTACCTCATAAAAATACTGACGTTACGTTATTCTAATGTCGTCACAATTTCCACAGAAGACTGGCATTTACATCACGTTGGTAAAAAAATCAGTTTAGGTTTTATGTGTAGCTACAGTTTGTGGCGTCAAGGATCTTATAATCTAATAAATCCTGCGGTGGCGTATAGCGTACATTGTATATACTAAAATAACCAGATGTGTAACTTATTGCCATGCCGGAGCTAAAAGTGTCAATATTTAAACCAGTGTATGTAGAGAGAAGACTTATTTACAGCACAAATCATATAGTTTTTCGGGGAAATTAGGCCTACAGCTTGCAATTTCTGGGCTAAATTTATGTCAGCACTATATAAAAGTCATAACTGTAGTTGCGTGATGTTAAAAATAATGTTATAAATAGCGTGACCTACCTTTTAGAAAAGCGAAAATGGTGAAAAATGGACCAATAGGCTGAGTGTTTAATAAAACTAGATGACGAATACAAATAAATGACAAATTTGCCGTATTGTCGGGGGCGCCAACACGTGAAATCAAGTGTTGGCGCCCAGCCAGTACAATTATATATAAGGGTATATGGGAATTTCCCGGAAATGAATATTATACAGTTGACTTTGTCAGTCGCTCAAATTGTTTCTGACCTATGGCGTATCAATTTTGTAGCCGCCTGAATTGTGCGAAAGACTTGTCACCTTACACAGTGCAGTACTAAAACTTTTATGACAACATTTGCCATACAGTAAATATTTCTTTCGATGTCCACTACAGTATAGGACTAAAGATTATTAAAGTGAAGAAGATTTGGACAATATTCTTTTTTAAATATACATAACAAAATAAGTGATATGTCCTGTAAATACTACCTATCACACATACACGTCACTTTTTCTATGTCAGAACAGCGCAAGTGAATAGCCTGATTGCCAGAATTTGTTTGGGTTTCTTTTACCAAAGGTATTTATGTTATAAAAAACAACAGAAGTAAAAAATTAACAGTAAAATTTAATTGCATGGTTTACATAGTGAAAGTTGAATCTCTTCTTTTATCATTGTAAAGAATTTTGAAATTGGAAAATCAAAATCTACTGGTGTAGCGTGACGAACTGTATATCGAGCACTATAAATTCCTTAATTGGGTCTTGGGGAGGAGGTTGCTGTATGTGATCAGACTTATGTTTCTATGTTTATCGACTTGAATTCGATCAGTCCAGATAAAACTTCTAAAACTATCTGCATAGTAAATCTAACTCGGTTATACTTCATAAAAGCATGCCTATTTATGAAAGCCTTTTATACGAAAGTCTTTTAGGACCATCTGAGAGCAATCGTTATAACGCAAAGGGAAGGCGTAATAACGCAAAGAAAGGCATAGTAACGCGAAATAAAGGCATAATAACGCAAAAAAACGCGTAATAACTAAAAAAACGCGTAGTAACGCGAACCAAAGGCGTAGTAACCGCGGCGAAAGAAAAGGCGTACTAGCGTGAATTAAAGACGTACTAACGCTAAACAAAGTCATATTAATGCTAGTAAGAGGCATTATTACGTAAAAGAAAGGCGTAGTAACACGAAAGTAAAGGCGCAACAACGCGAAAATGAAGGCGTTATAACGCGAAATAAAGTCGTAATAACGCCCGGGTGTTTATGAATTCGTTGTACAGCATAAATGTGCGATTGCCTTCGCTGATTTCAGAGATGATGTGCGTTGCACGCACAAGAGAAAATTAAATTAACTCCCCACCACGGCGTTACGAAGTAAAATCGGTTACTTAATATGTTTTAAAAAATCAAATTTCGGCCCATTGCAGTGTCTGTATTGCATGATCAACTACGCAGAACAATTTTATCGTTTTTAATACGTTTCAACTGAATATGTGCAGTCAAACCTATCTTAAGCTACGAGATTCATCGAAAGTGGTCATTGCTTACTATAGGCACATTTAATATAATAATAGCCAGTTAGAATGATCAGAATTAGCTTTTAATTAATTTAGGTGACTGGTAACACAGGTTAAACTGTATTTATAAGTCACCTGCAAGTGTGTTAAAGCTTTTAAGCTTTTAAAACATTTTTGAGAGCAGCACATTTATGTTATAATGTACTGGTAACAGGATGTCGATCGAGTAGAATTAAGCAACAGCATTACCATCGCTTAAATCTACTGAAAAGGACAAACATGACATTCCTGCGGTAACAAAAATACTCTACAGCTTGACCCATACAATAATTACAGTTGTCGGATAAATAAAATATTTGAGGTCACAGTTAGTATTTTATTTCCAAATATACACATGTATACACATGGTAGAACAGTTACAAAACATACATAAAAGAAAAGGATAAGAATGAAACACAAAATTCTTCTCCCTGACAAGACTGCTTTGTACTAGAACTGTACAATGTTGTAAGGAAATTCGGGTGTTACAATTATATATATGCAAAATCAACTTAACATATGAGTTTAAGGTTTTGCAAAAGCAAAAGGAATGATAAAGAGAGAAAGAATAGAGAGAGAGACGTCTCACGCAAACGAAATGAGTTATGTGAATCTTTTGCTGTCATGTATAAAGCATTGAACATGGTGAAATATACCCAGTCAAACCCGATATCAAACGATAAATCTGTAAAGTATTTCACTAATACACAAAATGATGAGATTTGGTGTCCAGTACATCAAAAATCTTTCCATGATATTGCATAATTATGAAATCTGAAAAAAATCTATTGAAAATTTGCATTGAAAATAAACGGAGGACTACTTGAATGTAAGAAATAAAGAAATAATGACTTTTCTAAATATTTCATGTTTTACGTATGTGATAACATTAAACAAAAAACACCCTCGTAACATAGTTTATGAAGTTAGATAAAGCCACATAGTTTTTAACATATAAATACAAAAAATATAATTAATACTCTATTTGAAATCGTTATGCTTACCGTACTCTATCTTCCTGGACGGAATGTTCAACAAATATATGTACCTGAAGAAATGTTCCAGAGAGAAGGAATGCAATGAAGTATATGATTTTGATGGATTAGTTGGCATGACAAATTTACTGTCAAATAGACAGCGTTTCGTTCGATAAGATATGCAAGAATACTAGAATTCGATTTGATATGTGACCTGATAATCTCATGCTATATTTCTCAGTCAATATTATAAATTCTGGAATGGGAAAGCATTAAATATATATACAAATACAGCGTTTTAGAAGTCCATATCGTGTCAAGGGCTCCAGAAAATAAAACATACATTGACTAAAAGCAACTTTGACGTGCATGTGTGTTCATGTTCTGTTCGACAAATATAACTATCAACACACACAAAACAACATGCTTAAAGTGGCACTCCCTATAACTTGTGTCAAAGTAAATGACTTCAAGAGCATAAATAGTACAATATTTGCAAATATTGCTATTTAACCTTAACGTTTAAGCTATACATTCCAGTCATCGTCTGTACAACCGGCGCATTAAAATATGTTGCAGTATTTTTAACTCCTTTTTTATTTTTTGTTGTATCAGTCAATATGAAATGATAGGAGCAAAGTCATTCATAATGTTAATACTAAATTTATTAATTTAAGGAAAAAAAACACATTTATGTGCAAGAGTTGTTTCCCTTATATTGATAAATGCTTCAAGCACTATGATCCCTAACCAAGTCTTGTATTTCGCCTTTTGATTTTTTTACTCTGCCATCTTGCAGGGCTTTTTTTTCCAACAATACAAACATCATTTGAGTATCTTTTTCATAAAAAAATATTTAGTTGACATTCATACATTTATACTGTTTTGTTTTGGTTTTTTAAAAATAAGCAGGTTAAATAATCAATCTTGTCTTCATTAGATAACTACCTCTGGTATAATTCTATTAAATAATTCAAACCCTAGGGAATAGTAGTGAAAAAAAACTTTTGTTAATAAGAAATTGAAAAAAAAAAATCTACACCAATTTATACCTTATTTTGCTGTTAAAAAGTGTAATCTTAGTAGTATAAGATAATATTTATGCTTCTTTATGATGAATTTTGTTTAAACCTTATATGCAATATTCAATAATAATATGTTAAGGCTGGGTAGCGTTTTATAACAGACAGTGACTCTATGTTGACTTTTTTATTTGTTCTAAAATGAGGCATTTTTCACTATGTGTTGTTCTTCAATATTGTATATTTTTATTTTACGTTCATTGAACACACTACATGTATTTGTGTTTGGAGAATATAGTCTGCTTGATGTAGGGAGTGCCCCTTTAAACATAAAAAAGAAAATATTGCACATCAGTAAGTAAACAAACCATCCATCAAAACTGATTGTCTCTCGTCTTTTTTTTGTTCAAAGACATATATTAGTAATAACTATCATAACTAGAGCTATCACTAAATTTGATTAATACCCCCGAAAGACTGCTTTATAAACTGAGGAAGTTCGTAGTAACAGAATACCTTGCAAAAAAAAACTAAAATAGAGATATTGTTCTTGGTAATAATTCTGTAGTTAGTCAAGATAGAGTTATGGTTCTTGAACACTGCACTTCCTCTCATTGTGCTAGACCATTGTATGAAGTTGTATTGAATTCCAACCAGTAGTTTTCAAGTAATGCTCTGGACAAGGAAAAGTAACAAAGGGCACTAACTCTGTAATTAGTCATGAAAGAGTTATGGTTCCTTTGCACTGCACTTCCTCTCAATGTACTTGACCATTGTATGAAGTTGTTTTGAATTCCAACCAGTAGTTTTCAAGTTATGCTCCGGACAAGGAAAAGTAACAAAGGGCAATAAGTATATGGGTATGCAATGTTTGAAGCTATTTCAATCAGCATTCATCTATCATATCAGAGACCACAAAGATGTGAAACAAAATCTTTATACAATGTATATGTATATGGACAATGGTTTTCTATGCCTATATCAAGACACCTGGTTATAAAAACTGAGCACACAAAATATGATACTGAATAATACAAAGTTATAGATCTCATTTGAACTGCATCTGACAAAAAAGTTTCAGGTGTTGGCTTATTATTAATATCAGAATTTTTAAATATCTCACTATGTCATGCACTTCATTTGCATGGAAAGTTTGTTACTTTTTGCCTTTGTGACTATGCTATGCAAAATATCACTTCAAACTCTTTTGAACTTGTTTGTGTCATATTGATATTATATAGATAATGATTACAATATTGTCCATTTAAATCAATAAAATTATACAAAAATAGATAATGGTTGTCATGGCACCAGAAAGTGAATGACACACTTGCTGTACTTATTCAATCAATTTTGTTTTTACATGCAAAAGTAATTAACCTCTGATGCAGTTTATTAAATGACTGACATATTTCAGCCAAAACTTTTAAGCTATATTTTAAGGAAAATACATTACAAAAAGCAAACCAAACCAAGAGCTGTCACTTTAAGCGACAAATGCCCCGGAAATGTGGCAGTCACACCAAAGTGTGACTTTAGCCTTTTAGCTGAGATCCTGGATACCTACTAATGGTGCTTTACAATTCAATAAATCTAATTGAAATCCTCCTAACAGTAACAAACTTATCACCAAAACATGATTTGAACTTTGACACTAAAATGTGACATTTACCTTTAGCTGAGACCCCGAGTGTTGTGTACACTACTAAGTACTTCCTATGATGTTCTAAAATTCTGCAAAATTGGAATTGAATAGTCGTGACCGAGACATTTTATGACCTAGAGCTATCACTAAATGTGATTAATACCCCCAAAAGACTGCTTTATAAACTGAGGAAGTTTGTAGTAACAGAATACCTTGCAAACAAACTAAAAACAGATATTGTTCTTGGCAATAACTCTGTAATTTGTCAAGATAGAGTTATGGTTCTTTTACACTAGACTTCCTCTTAATGTGCTTGACCATTGTATGAAGTTGTAGTAAATTCCAACAAATAGTTTTCGAATTATGCTCCGGACAAGTAAAAGTAACAAAGGGCAATAATTCTGAAATGAGTCAAGATAGAGTTATTGTTCTTTTGCACTGCACTTCCTCTCATTGTGCTTGACTATTGTATAAAGTTGTATTGAATTCTAACCAGTAGTTTTCAAATTATGCTCCGGACAAGGAAAAGTAACAAAGGGCAATAACTCTGTAATTAGTCAAGATGGAGTTATGGTTCCTGTGCACTGCACTTCCTCTCATTGTGCTGGACCATTGTATAAAGTTGTATTGAATTCTAACCAGTAGTTTTCAAGTTATGCTCCGGACAAGGAAAAGTAACAAAGGGCAATAACTCTGTAATTAGTCAAGATGGAGTTATGGTTCCTGTGCACTGCACTTCCTCTCATTGTGCTTGACCATGTATGAAGTTGTATTAAGTTCCAACTGGTAGTTTTCGAATTATGCTCTGGACAAGGAAAAGTAACAAAAGCCAATAACTCTGTAATGAGTAAAGATAGAGTTATGGTTCCTATGGACTGCACTTCCTCTCAATGTACTTGACCATTGTATAAAGTTGTACTGAATTCCAACCAGTAGTTTTCAAGTTACGCTCCGGACAAGGAAAAGTAACAAAGGGCAATAACTCTGTAAATACTCATGATAGAGTTATGGTTCTTGTATACTGCACTTCTTCTGATTGTGCTTGATCATTGTATGAAGTTGTATTGAATTCCAACCAGTAGTTTTCAAGTTATGCTCCGGACAAGGAAAACTAGCAAAGGGCAATAACTCTGTAATGAGTCAAGATGGAGTTATAGTTCATGTGCACTGCACTTCTTCTCAATGTGCTTGACCATTGTATGAAGTTGTATTGAATTCCAACCAGTAGTTTTCAAGTTATGCTCCGGACAAGGAAAACTAGCAAAGGGCAATAACTCTGTAATGAGTCAAGATGGAGTTATAGTTCATGTGCACTGCACTTCCTCTCAATGTGCTTGACCATTGTATGAAGTTGTATTGAATTCCAACTAGTAGTTTTCAAGTTATGCTCCGGACAAGGAAAATGCAACAGACCGCCCGACTGACCGACCACTCGCCCGCCTGACCGACCGACTGACCGACCAACCACCAGGTGACTCCTATATACCCCCCTAAACTTCGTTTTGGGGGTATAATAAACAGATAAATGAATTAACAAACGGACAGTGCGATTACTATACGCCAGCCTTTGGTGGCCTAAAAACCACTACCCTACAATATAAATATACATGTAGTAATCTCAAGCACTTGTTAAAAAAATCTACTGCTTAGTATGTGTATCTATTGCAACATCGAAGAAACTCTGTGTAAAATAAATAAAATTTCAAAAAAGAATAAATAATATAAAAATCACTAATCTAATTTCTAAATAAATTTCCCTAGCCAATCATATTTCAGAAATTGTTTCACTCAATACCTGTGTTACTGAAGCTTATAAAACTATGATCTATTTTTTAAAACAGGCACTTGGTTTATCATACAAATTATTCATTTCATTAACACATAAAACATGTAAAACAAAAACTTGACCTTTTTAAAAGTAAATTATGACCTGCTTTAGAGAGGCAATAGTTTAGTTTTATGTGACGGGATTTTACAGTTCTGCTGCAGACAAGCTTGTACTTTGTTTGCTAGATGTGCTTTAACATGGTCCACAATCCTTATTCAAGTCAGTAAGACCTGAGACAAGCTTGTACTGTATGGTAAATGCATATAACTAATTTTTTTGGCAATATTTCAGTTACATAAAAAGCTACACACACCTTCATAATTATTATTCTATATACAATCTGGTTTACCCATCCATTAGCACCCATTTCTTGCTGAGATAACATTTGTATTTCTTTGCATATGTACATGCTAGCTTGCAAAGGTGGGATAGTAAAGTAATTAATACAAGATTGCAACATTCTCTTAAACTAAAATCTGATTTTCAAAACAAAACAACTTGACCATATATCACAGATCCTTTAAAAACAATCATAACAATAAATGAAGCTATGATACAAGCACAAAAATCAGGTAACATGTAATTAACATTCATTCAGAAAGCACATGACTTGATCTACATGTATATATTGTACATAAAGTTTGAAACAGATCAGACATTTAACAATGCATGAACAGCTCATGCTAAAAAGTATACTGAGCAGCAACTGCTATAAACGTCCGGAATATTCCCACTTCATTTCTACCATTTTCTTTTTTAACTTTCTAAATTAGAGTGAAATGAAGTGTTTCAAAACAAAAATTCAAATCTGAATTAACAAAATGTATGATTATCAAAAAGATAATGAATAATAACAAGAGCTGTCCCTCACAAGTGACGAATGCCCCCGAAAGAGGTGCCTCACAGTCTGTGTCCTCTCCATGTGCTCAATAAATGTGCTATGTAATTTTAAAATCCTTCCATGCATGACAGAGTAATCATGCATACAGTATTCCATTACTTTAAACACTAAGTGTGACCTTGACCTTTGAGGTAGGGACTTGGGTCTTGCACGCGACACATCCGCTTGATGTGCTAGACATTTGTGCCAAGTTATTTTAAAATCCTTCAAAGCATAATAAAGTTATAGTCCGGACACAAATGTATGCATATATACAGGATTCCATTACCTATAAACTCTAAGTGTGACCTTGACCTTTGTGGTAGGGATGTGGGTCTTGCACGCGACACGTCGTGTTGATGTGCTAGACATTTGTGCCATACTATTTTAAAATCCTTCAAGGCATGACAAAGTTACAGTCCGGACACGAATGTGTGCATATATGCATATATAGAGGAATCCATTACCTTCAAACTCTAAGTGTGACCTTGACCTTTGAGCTAGGGACCTGGGTCTTGCACGCGACACGTCGTCTTGATGTGCTAGACATTTGTGCCAAGTTATTTTAAAATCCTTCGATGCATGACAAAGTTACAGTCCGGACACGAATGTGTGCATATATGCATATATAGAGGAATCCATTACCTTCAAACTCTAAGTATGACCTTGACCTTTGAGCTAGGGACCTGGGTCTTGCACGCGACACGTCGTCTTGATGTGCTAGACATGTGTGCCTAGTTATTTTAAAATCCTTCAATGCATGACAAAGTTACAGTCCGGACACGAATGTGTGCATATATAGAGGATTCCATAACCTTCATACTCCAAGTGTGACCTTCACCTTTGAGGTAGGGATGTTGGTCTTGCACGCGACACGTCGTCTTGATGTGCTAGACATGTGTGCCAAGTTATTTTAAAATCCTTCAATGCATGACAAAGTTACAGTCCGGACACGAATTTGTAAGTGGGGACGCACGGACGGACGGACAGACGGACAGACGGACGGACAGACGGTCAGACGGACAGACGGTGCGATTTTAATATGCCACCCTTCGGGGGCATAAAAATTATATGTATCGGGTTTGATGAATAGGGTGCACTATTCTTCAGCATATATGGTCCATTCCTTCAAATAGTGTTGTATACAGGAAAATTAGAGATGCAAACATTTAAAACAAGATGGCCAACATGGCCCTATATCGCTCACCTGTGACTTATGACAATATGTGACCAAACTACAACTCTAAACCAATTTACATGATCATCGGATTGTAAATGTCACCTATATGGCATACACAAGGTTTTTAACCGGTGACCTAGTTTTTGACCTCAGATTACCCATATTCATACTCGACCTAAATTTCATCAAGACAATAATACTGACAAAGTTTCATGAATCCAATGAAAAATGCAACCTCTATTGCATACACAACGTTTTTCTACAATTCAACCCCATGACCTAGTTTTTGACCCTAGATGACCCATGTCCAAACCCGACCTAGATTTCATCAAGGCCATCATACTGAGTAAGTTTCATGAATATCCAATGAAAAATGCAAACTCTATTGCATACACAAGGTTTTTCTATGATCTGACCCCGTGACCTAGTTTTTGACCCTAGATGACCCATGTTCAATCTCTACCTAGATTTTATCAAGGCAATCATACTGACCAAGTTTCATGAAGGTCCAATAAAAAATGCAACCTCTATAGCATACACAAGGTATTTCTATGATTTGACCCCGTGACCTAGTTTCTGACCGAAGATGACCAATATTCAAACTCGACCTAGATTTCATCAAGGCAGTCATACTGACCAAGTTTCATGAAAATCTAGTGAAAAATGCAGCCCCTATTGCATACACAAGATAAAGTGTGGACGGTCAGACAGACAACAGACAGATGACGGACACCAGGCGATCACAATAGCTCACCTTTGAGCACTTCGTGCTCAGGTGAGCTAAAAATTGAAGTCCTTGATAAAAGGTGTGCTAAGTGCAATACAGACCGAGGCATTACATTATATCTATGCTGCATTACTGAGCCTTTTACCACAGAGCTTTCAAAGGACCAACCATTCCGTGTTTTCCCGCACGCAACCTATTCCTCAAACCCGATACATACAACTTTTCTTTTTTTCAAAATCTGTACACATTTTGACTCACAATAAATGATGAAATTTTGTGTTTGTAAGTATTTGTTTGGTACATCGAAGTCCGTATGTCAAAATTTCTCACAAAATTAAACATCTATTTGCTAACAGCAACTATTTTCTTACTCTCTGCTGTCAGTTAACGATCCTATAAACATTATGGAAAGGCAATTTGGATTTCTGATCAACGTAAAATACATTATGCCGCTGTTGTTGTTGCACATCTATGGTACAGCCAAAATAAAGACTACAAATGTTGACTTAACTGTAACGCACATTAATTACACTTGTTATGAAAGAGTGGCATACTGGGCAGTTTCTTGGGGACTGCAGATTATGACAAATTGTGCAAAACAGACAATGTCCGCATGGAATGTAGACAATTTGCCTAGGTAGTTTACAACAGCCAATACACAAATGACGTCTGAGTCTTTGGTTTTCAGCTAACAGGGTTTGCACTGAATCTGAAACTATCAAGCAAAGACACACTTGCATAAAATGGAATAAATATGTTTACAAATTGTTGCATTACATCTCCGCGTTTCTTTTATTACCTTAACCTTTATCAGAAGAAAGTCGGTTTTCTTTTAACTTGTAGGACAGGTGATTAAATCAAACATCATTTTCGCCTGTATACGTACTTCTGGGTTTTTACCATTTTTAAAACGAAGAACCAGAAATTATTTTTTTCTGGGACTTTCACAAGGCTTTTGATAGTCTAGATCATTCATTTATTTTTCAGTCTTTAATATACTTTAAGTTCTGAGAATCATTAATATAATGGGTGAAACAATTTATTCGGATGCTAAAATCTGTATATCAAATAATGTTTTTTTTTTCAAACTTCTTCAACATTAAGAAAGGAGTTTGACAAGGCTGTCCTCTAGCTTTTGCCTTATATTTTCATTATATGTATTGAAATACTTTCTATGGCTATAAGAAATAACCAAGAAATAAAAGGAATATGCTTGTCAAATGTTGAGATAAAACAAACACTTTTTGCTGATGATGCAAGTTTCTTTTTAGATGGGTCCAAGAAATCATTTGAAATACTAATTTGTATATTAGACAAATTTAGCAGTATTTCCAATAAACGCTGCCAAATTAATAATGAAAAGATAACAAGAATTTTATGTAGTATTTCTTTGTAGCTTACCTACATTACTGTGATACAGTGCTGGTGTTGGAAGTGCCGGGAGTCCGATTGCTGCACTAACAATATTGATCAGCTGAAAAATATAAAATCCTTTAGCCTGTATGCACAACTTTTTTTCACATAAAATTAGCAGACCTACTATACATCTACCGCTGTACTGCCAATACCGGCCAACCTTGCATATTTGCTTCAAAAGATCTATATATAAGCATTGGCAGAATCCAAATTTATGCCAGGCTCCGCCATGAATGTTAACAAGGTTTAAGAAACTAGACCTATCACTGAATGCGATTAATATCCCCAAAAGACCACTTTATCAACTAAAAAAGTTAGTAGTAACAAAATACCTTGCATAAAAACTAGAAAAGAGATATGTAATTAGTCAAAATAGAGTTATGTTTCCTGTACACTGCACTTCCTCTCATTGTGCTTGACCATTGCATAAAGTTGTACTATATTCAAACCAGTATTTTTCAAGTGATGCTCCAGACAAGGAAAAGTAACAAAGGGCAATAACTCTGTAATAAGTCAAGATGGAGTTATGGTTCTTGTGCACTGCACTTCCTCTCAATGTGCTTGACCATTTTATGAAGTTGTATTGAATTCCAACCTGTTGTTTTCAAGTTATGCTCTGGACAAGGAAAAGTAACGAAGGGCAATAACTCTGTAATAATGTAATAAGTCAAGATGGAGTTATGGTTCTTGTGCACTGCACTTCCTCTCATTGTGTTTGACCATTGTATGAAGTTGTATTGAATTCCAACCTGTAGTTTTCAAGTTATGCTCCGGACAAGGAAAAGTAACAAAGGGCAATAACTCTGTAATTACTCAAGATAAGAGTTATAGTTAGCATTAGCAGGGAAACAAAACATGCCAAGCATTATGTACATCAAACTTTATTGTCAACCGAAATGTTGATGTTAATGACAATCATAAAGTCATATTTTATGTCATCCAGTGAATTATAGAGTTTTCTCAGTGAAATAAAAATGATAATCCACAGTTTTGGAAACTGTGGATTACCATTTTTATTTTCGCTATTTTTGCAATCTTTAACCTAGATTAACGTCAGAAAGTATACTTAAAATGACGTCATTTGTGCTATGACGTTTCCCATGATTTTCGATATAGAAACAAACTCAACAAAAGTAGAGTTTTAAACATAAAATAAGCAGAACAAGAGCTGTCCCTCACAAGTGACGAATGCCCCCGAAAGAGGTGCCTCACAGTCTGTGTCCTCTCCATGTGCTCAATAAATGTGCTATGTAATTTTAAAACCCGTAATGCATGCATACAGTATTCCATTACTTTAAACACTAAGTGTGACCTTGACCTTTGAGGTAGGGACTTGGGTCTTGCACGCGACACATCCGCTTGATGTGCTAGACATTTGTGCCACGTTATTTTAAAATCCTTCAAAGCATAATAAAGTTATAGTCCGGACACAAATGTATGCATATATACAGGATTCCATTACCTATAAACTCTAAGTGTGACCTTAACCTTTGTGGTAGGGATGTGGGTCTTGCACGCAACATATCGTCTTGATGTGCTAGACATTTGTGCCTACTTTATTTTAAAATCCTTCAAGGCATGACAAGGTTACAGTCCAGACACGAATGTGTGCATATATGCATATATAGAGGAATCCATTACCTTCAAACTCTAAGTGTGACCTTGACCTTTGAGGTAGGGACGTGGGTCTTGCACGCGACACGTCGTCTTGATGTGCTAGACATTTGTGCCAAGTTATTTTAAAATCCTTCAATGCATGACAAAGTTACAGTCCGGACACGAATGTGTGCATATATGCATATATAGAGGAATCCATTACCTTCAAACTCTAAGTATGACCCTGACCTTTGAGCTAGGGACGTGGGTCTTGCACGCGACACGTCGTCTTGATGTGCTAGACATGTGTGCCTAGTTATTTTAAAATCCTTCAATGCATGACAAAGTTACAGTCCGGACACGAATGTGTGCATATATAGAGGAATCCATAACCTTCATACTCCAAGTGTGACCTTCACCTTTGAGGTAGGGATGTTGGTCTTGCACGCGACACGTCGTCTTGATGTGCTAGATATGTGTGCCAAGTTATTTTAAAATCCTTCAATGCATGACAAAGTTACAGTCCGGACACGAATTTGTAAGTGGGGACGGACAGACGGACGGACAGATGGACAGACGGACGGACAGATGGACAGACGGTGCGATTTTAATATGCCACCCTTCGGGGGCATACAAATTGTTGAGTTTTGATGTAATATCACGATAATTTCACCCGTGAACACCAAAAGGAGTTAATTTCACTCGTGGCTGCACCACTCGTGAAAATATTACTTTTGGTGTCCACTCAGTTGAATTATAACGTGATATTACACCAAAACCAACAATTATCCTCTATATCTTACACATTTAAAACACTCAACACACCGAATTTCATTCAAATGAAAGACACGAATACGCGACCAAATCTAAACATTGTATTTCGGCCAGGTGCACCAAACTAGTAGATTTAACATAGTAACGCATACAGAAACGGTCGTTACACTTGGACAGCCCTAAAAACCAAGCTTATTAGAAATATCTGAAAAATGCAATAAGGCCTATTACTAAAGATGATTCAGGCCCTTGGCAGGGTGTTTGTTGTAGAAGTTAAGATTCTCTAAGATTGTGATTTTGTAAATCAGTGATCAATCACTCCATGTCATTTTATTTTTAATGATTCTATGGACTGATTCGGAAAAAAAACTGAAAGAGATATTTGCAGGGGTGAATTTGCCATGATCTAAATGTCATAAAATTAATCAGTTCTGTTTGGCAAGAATATAAACAAAAATCTATATATAATCAAGACATCGTAAGATGTGTCTTCAGTTTTCATGTATGTGACTCGATAATGTAGCGAGGTTATCTACATTAAACAAAGCAAGTTCAACAAACAGACGCTACTGTTAAATGGTGATACTTTTATCTGATTGCATGTCCGCTGTACAAAAGTGCTCAAGACTAAAAAGTATAAATTCTTTGACAATAATTTAGCGGCGCAGCTTTCCAAGTCTGAACATAATCCATCATACATTGTACAAATTAAGATAGATTTCCGACAGTTACTTTACTTTCGTATTTATGAACAAACGCAATCACACGTTCACACGATTAAAAGCCTTGTAGCGTTGAGTCAATAATCGTCTTTTCAATTGAAACGTGTTACATTTAAAAGAATGGCACGAAACTAAATTTCCTTTATTACTTTTCAGTATATACTTCATATACATGTAAGATTTTCATCAAAGTACAATACAATTGTACAGGAACTTTTACAGTATTGTTTCATATATGAAGTACTATCTAACTCCAACTCACAGTCATTAATAAAATCATACGGATAAGTCTTGCAAAGAATTCCAAAGCACCAACGTGAAACACTAATAAATGCTTTAATATAACATTCAAAATTACCAAATTTACTTCTAATTAATTCTAAAAAGCGATTTAACCTATATGTACTACTCTCTTTTAGCTGTGGGGCTGTTACCTTCTTCTTACATTTTATACGGTACTTAAGCATGAACAAACATACAAAACAGAAAAAAACAGATCACAGACCCCTATCTAACGTATGACGTCAAGAATAAACTGAGTTACCCACGGCCTCGTTTAAACAAATTGCCTTTTAACTGAATACAATTATAATGGACGATATAAACAACTTAGTTTCTTCCGTAAGCACGCGGTTCAGATCGAAATATCTGTCACTTCGGGTAATTATGCCGGGTTCCCGAAAAACAGTTACCCAAGGTAAAGGATATTTCTATCTGAAACAAATGTCTCATTATAGAAACTTTTTCTTGCATACCATCTTGCACTTTAAAATAGATTTCTAAATGCAAATGTATCAAAATGATCCATTACAAAAAACATATAAAACAAACTGTGTTTGTGAAATTGATGTTACAGCATTTATAACATTACGTCACAACTTATTCACAAGAGCCATCTTACAAGAGGGATGGGGGGCAGGGTGTAAGATAAAGTGAATCTACCATGTTCACAAGTTGTGGATAAGGAAACTCGTGGTATATTAACTTATTCTCAACTATGAGATACATATTTCTGCTCATTTACCGGTGATAGATAATCTTATCCTTCACCACATATCTCACATCGCTGCCCGACTATTTTACATAAATTTTAAGCAGCCAGCACAACACATAAATATCGATGACTGTTGATTTTTTATTTTTTAAATAAACATAGCGTTGTGTGTATTCATGTTCTTAGATCATTTTCTATCCATCTACAGTATAGCAGTTTTAAGTAAAATTAGAGAAAAAGTTGATTTTCATTTTTTCATCCCCATCCTGTTTTCACACTTATATCTTGTTACTTGTGTGATTAGGATATGTATGCAATATTCTAACGCAGTTATTGACGTAACGTCATTCCCGATTGGTTACGTTGTTTAAATTTGCAACTATTAAATAACTTGCGTATATATAGTCGCAAACATTGAACGGCATTCTAATTATCGCATTTTAACACATTGTGCGTTAGAAAAGGGTTAACTATTTAGTGATTTTGACATTTGCGACTGTATATACGGTTTAAATGGTCGCAAACAGTTTTAACAGCTCCGGCTAACGCCGTTGCTTTCCGAACTTTCCGAATATAACCTTTCCTATTTTGATTGGGAGAGTCAATTTAAGAAATAAACAACTGTTTAAAAAGTCATGCATATTTTATTTAAGGTATTCACACAACAATGTTGTTGATAGCCAAGAACTTCAAAGAGAACTTCTAGAACTAATGACGAGGATTATAAATATAACTTGATAACTTAGTTTAAAGTCTTTAAATTAAAATTATCTAAATTAGTTTTATATCTTCACATAAATTGTTCTTCTAAATTGGAAATTTTGAAATTTTGAATTATTAATTTTACTCCTTGTAGCTAAGACATGCCGCTAAATTAAAGATCATCGCTACAAACAAACATCGGCTAGTTTTGTAATAAAAATTTCAATGAAACAGAAAACAAAATATTAAGAATTACCGCTCTTTTATTTGGAATTGAAACATTTTAAGGAAGTGTTATAATAACAAGAGGGCCAAGATGGCCCTATATCGCTCATCTTGGTACAAGTCCACTTGCCTGGTGGAAGATCACTAGATAATGTTATATACCAAATACGTGTTCCTATATACTTCTTTGTAAAACAAGTGACCCCCACCCCCCGGGCAAAGTCAATTTTGACCCCAGGGGCATAATTTGAACAAACTTTGAAGAACTAAGCAATGCTACATGCCAAATATCTAAGCTCTATAGGCCTTGTGGTTCAGAGAAGTAGATTTTTAAAGGTTTTCCTATATAAGCATACGCAAAACTAAGTGACCCCCGGGCAAAGTCAATTTTGATCCCAGGGGCATAATCTGAACATTCTTTGTAGTGGTCCACTTAACAAAGCTACATGCCAGATATCTAAGTTCTAGGCCTTGTGGTTTCAGAGAAAAAAAAATTTAAAAGTTTTTCCTATATAAGCCTTTGCAAAACCAAGTGACCACCCGTGCGGGGTCAATTTTGGTCCGGGAGTCATAATTTGAACAATCTGGGTTGAGATCTACTAGCCAATGCTACATACCAAATATCTAAGCTCTATGCCTTGTGGTTTCAGAGAAAAAGATTTTTAAAGATTTTCCTATACAGTACAACCTCTGCAGAGCAACACCCTTTGGGAGACAAAGATTTTGCTTGTTGTTGAGAAGTGTTGCTCTAGAGAGGTTAAATTTATTATGAAGCCTTACTTTGGGAAAAATTTAAACTGTTGTTGTAAAAAGGTAATTGCTCTACAGAGGGCTGCTCTGCGGAGGTTACACTGTATAAGCCTATGCAAAAAAAAACCAAGTGACCCCTGTGCGGGGTCAATTTCGATTCGGGGGTCATAATTTGAACAATCTTGGTAGAGTTCCACTAGCCAGTGCTACATGCCAAATATCTAAGCTCAAGGCCTTGTAGTTTAAAAGAAGAAGATTTCTAAAGTTTTTCCTATATAAAGCCTATGCAAAACTAAGTGACCACCCACGCGGCGTCAATTTTGACCCGGGGGTCATAATTTGAACAATCTTGGTAGAGGTCCACTAGACAATGCTACATGCCAAATATCTAAGCTCTAGGCTTTGTGGTTCAGAGAAGAAGATTTTTAAAGTTTTTCCTATTTGTTACCATAGCAACCAGAGTTCTGCATGGAATGGAATTCTTTGAACAACTTTAATAGAGCTTCATGCAAGGAACATCCATGCAAAGTTTCATCATCACTGACCCGGTGGTTTCAGAGGACTTGTCGTTTGAAGGAAATGGTGGACGGACGTTCAACGTACGATGGACGCCGGACGGAATGCGATCCTAATAGCTCACTCTGGCACTTTGCGCCAGGTGAGCTAAAAACTTTAACAAAAAATTCAAAGTTTTAAAGGGGCATAAATCTGTCAAAAATCAAAACAGAGTTATGGGGGTTGTTTCCTCGGGTGTAGATGTTGCTGGTAAACACATACTTTGAGTTTCAAGTCAATACCTTAAATAGTATTAAAGATATTTGAATTTATAAAAAAACTTTAACCAAAAATTCTAAGTTAAAGCTGCTCGCTCTCAGATATTGGTAAAAAAATTAAGTTCTTTAAACTGTATGTAAATAACGTATTTTAGAACATATGGTGATATAAAATGGCTCCAGTATAAAGTAATGTCACGTATATCTCTAAATTTCGAAAAATACGCTACCAAATTCAAAAGCGTTGCAAATATGCAAAGAAGCGTATGCTTATATAAACATATAGTGTAGCGGTGCCGTGTAACCGACCTTTTCAATTGATTTCTGCAAAATCCTACCTAGCTTTTTGCTTATTTTTTATTCTAGCCTTTACTTTGATATTTATGAAGAAGAATATCAATTTCTTTGAAAAAAAAATTTTCAACAGTAACTGAGAGCGAGCAGCTTTAAAAAGGGGCATAAATCTGTCAAAAATCACAGAGTTATGGGAATCATTTCCTCAGGTGTAGATGTTGATGGTTAACATTTAGTTTGAGTTTCAAGTCAATACCTTTGATGATATTAAAGAAAATTGACTTCATAAAAAACTTTAACCAACACAGACGCCGACGCTGGGGCGAGTGCAATAGCCTCCTTATTCTTCGAAAAGTCGAGCTAAAAACAAGTAACCCCCGGGCGGGTTCAAATTTGACCGTGGGCTCATAATTTGAACAATCTTGGTAGAGGTCCACTAGGTTATCCCACATGCTAAATATCTAAGCTGTAGGCTTTGCGGTTTCAGAAAAAGATTTTTACAGTTTTTCCTACACAAGCCTATTTATAAACAAGTTAGACCCTATATAAGCCTATGTGAAATCAAGTGACTTTCTCCGGCTCCCTGGAAGGGGTTGTTTTGACTAGAGTGTCATGATATGAAGAATCTTGGTAGAGATCTACTAGACAAAGCTAAAAGCTAAATATCTCAGCTCTAGGCTTTGTGGTTTCAGAGAAGAAGATTTTTAAAGGTTTTTCTAAAGAAGCCTATGTAAAACCAAGTGACCCCCCAGGCGGGGCATATTTTGAACCGGGGCTCATAATTCAGCTCTAGGCCTTGTGGTTTCAGAGAAGAAGATTTTTTTCAAGTTTTTCGTATATAAAGCCTATGCAAAACTAAGTAACCATCCGTGCTGGCTCAATTTTGACCCGGGGGTCATAATTTGAACAATTTTGTAGAGGTCCACTTGACAATGCTATATGCCAAATATCTAAGCTCTAATTTGATCTAAGCTCAAGGCCTTCTGGTTTCAGAGAAGAAGATTTTTAAAGTTTTTCTTATTTGTTGCCATAGCAACCAGAGTTCTGCATTGAATGCAATTCTTTGAACAACTTTGATAGGGCTTCATGCAAGGAACATCCCTGCAAAGTTTCATCAACATTGGCCCAGTGGTTTCAGAGGAGAAGTCGTTTGAAGGAAATGATGGAGGGACGACGTACGACGGACCCCGGAAGGAGAGTGATTCTAATAACTCACTCTGGCACTTTGTGAGAGCATATAGATCATACATTTAAGTTACAGGTTTTTAGTACACATCCCGTTCCCTTGGTCTAGTGGTTAAGGCATCCGCCTTTGGAGCGGGGTTCAAATCCCAGCTGAGGTCTTGTATGGCCAGTTGGTGATCCGCCAGCCAGTTAAATAATGTTTACTGTAGGCCTAACTGCCTGGTGCCTGGTATTAAAGTATAAGATTCTGGAGGTAAATGGATTAGAACTAGATCTGTGTTCAGTAGAACACCTGTTTTGCCCTCTTACACTTTTTCAGAATAACCAATAATTTCATGACAAAATAGGGTATAACTCTGTCAAATATGACCTTGACCTCCAAAAGTTGGTGACATCACGACTCTTTTGTCAAAAGCAAAGCAATTTGAGTTTGATGAAGAAATCTTACGAAATGACAAAGTTATAGCCAACGTTAAGTTTTCGTGATAAAAACTAAGTACAAAAGAGGCATAACTTTGTCAAAAAAAGACCTTGACCTACAAAATTTGGTGGCATCATCCCCCTATTGTCATAAGTAATGCAATTTGAAAGTTTGATGAAGAAATCGTAATAAATGGAAAAGTTATAGCCAAAATCTAAGTATAACTAGATGCCCACGTGCAACATGTCGAGCCGCCTGCTGTCAAAAGGGCTAACTCCTTACCAAGAAGAGAAGGTCAAAATGCACCTAAATATTGGATGTAACATGCATGTTGTACCACAGAAAAGTGGTCTCGATTTTACTCTACGGCCAGTAATTAAAATGTTACAATATAAGCTATTTATAGTAACAACAAAGAGAAGTAATTCTAAAAAACAAGGGTAGCTCATGGTGGTGAACATTTGTGCCAAGTTACATCAAAATCCCTCCATGCATGAAGAAGAAATGCTCCAGACAAAGATATTCTTGAATTTGACCTTAAACCTTTAAGTGTGACCTTGACCTTAGACCTAGGGACCTGGTTCTTGCGCACGACACTCCGTCTCATGGTGGTGAACATTTGTGCCAAGTAACATCAAAATCCCTCCATGCATGAAGAAGAAATGTTCCCGACAAAGTCATTCTCGAATTATTCTTGCATCTGACATTGGGCTCTAAGTGTGACCTTGACCTTGGAACTTGGGACCTGGTTCTTGTGTATGACACTCTTTCTAATGATGGTGAACATTTTTATCAAGTTACATCAAAATCCCTCCATGCATGAAGAAGATATGCTCCGGACAAACTAAACACGGATGGACGCACGCACGCACATACACAGAACTACCATTTGGACAACTATATCGAGCTTTCGCAAGCAGCTCGACAAAAAGGGGCAATACTCTGTCAAATATGACCTTGACCTACAAAATTTGGCGGCATCCAACCCTTTTGTCATAAGCAATGCAATTTGAAAGTTTGAAGAAGAAATCTTAAGATTTGGCAAAGTTATAGCCAACGTTAAGTTTTCATGACAAAAACTAAGTACAACTAGACCTTTCACTAAATGTGATTAATACCCCCGAAAGACTGCTTTATAAACTTATGACGTTCGTAGTAACAGAATACTTTGCAAAAAAAACTAAAGTAGAGTTTTGTTCTTGGCAATAACTCTGTAATTTGTCAAGATAGAGTTATGGTTCTTGTACACTGCACTTTCTCTCATTGTGCTGGACCATTGTATACAGTTATGTTGCATTCCAACCCGTAGTTTTCAAGTTATGCTCTAGACAAGGAAAAGTTACAAAGGGCAATAACTCTGTAATTAGTCAAGATGGAGTTATGGTTCTTGTGCACTGCACTACCTTTCATTGTACTGGACCATTGTATGAAGATGTATTAAATTCCAACCAGTAGTTTTAGAATTATGCTCTGGACAAGGAAAAGTGGGTGTGGTCAATTTTGACCCCGGAGGCATAACTTGAACAAACATGGTAGAGTACTCCTAGACAATGTTACTAACTAGACATCTAAGCTGTAGGCCTTTTGTTTTTGGAGAAAGGGTTATTTTTGGATACCTTGTGGTTTGGGAGAACAAGATTTTCCCTATGCATGTCTATGTAAAACAAGTGAACCCTAGGCGGGGCCAATATTGACCCCAGTGGCAGGATTTAAACAAAATTAGTAGAGGTCTACTAGACAATGCTATATATACTAAATATCATAGCTCTAGACCTTGTGGTTTTGGAGAAGAAGATATTTTAAGTTTTTCCTATGGAAACCTATGTGAAATCATAGCGGAGTCAATTTTAACCCAGGGATCATGATTTTAACAATTTTGATAGAGGTCCACTAGGCCATGCTATGTGCCAAAGATCTAAGCTTTACGCCTTGCAGTTTCAGAGATGAAGATTTTTAAAGCTTTTCCTATATAAACCTATGTAAAATGAAGTGACGACCCAGGCGGGGTCAATTTTGACCAAGGGGTTCTAATCTGAACAATCTTGATAGAGGTCCACTATGCAATGCCACATGCTAAATATCTAAGCTCTTCAGAGGAGATGGCATTTGAAGGAAAATGTTGACGGACAGTCTGACGACCGACAATCATCTATCCTAAAAGTTCACCGTAGCACGAAATGCCTGGTAAGCTAATTAAGTCTATCAGTAACAAACCTGTTCATATGTCAAAGAGAACGGCAAAATCTCAGTAATGCACTAACCTGAATAAAACAGAATGTAAGCTTTAGAATGAAGTAACACCAGCTGAATGCCAATGAGTGCTAAGTGACCACCCACGCGGCGTCAATTTTGACCCGGGGGTCATAATTTGAACAATCTTGGTAGAGGTCCACTAGACAATGCTACATGCCAAATATCTAAGCTCTAGGCTTTGTGGTTCAGAGAAGAAGATTTTTAAAGTTTTTCCTATTTGTTACCATAGCAACCAGAGTTCTGCATGGAATGGAATTCTTTGAACAACTTTAATAGAGCTTCATGCAAGGAACATCCATGCAAAGTTTCATCATCACTGACCCGGTGGTTTCAGAGGACTTGTCGTTTGAAGGAAATGGTGGACGGACGTTCAACGTACGATGGACGCCGGACGGAATGCGATCCTAATAGCTCACTCTGGCACTTTGCGCCAGGTGAGCTAAAAACTTTAACAAAAAATTCAAAGTTTTAAAGGGGCATAAATCTGTCAAAAATCAAAACAGAGTTATGGGGGTTGTTTCCTCGGGTGTAGATGTTGCTGGTAAACACATACTTTGAGTTTCAAGTCAATACCTTAAATAGTATTAAAGATATTTGAATTTATAAAAAAACTTTAACCAAAAATTCTAAGTTAAAGCTGCTCGCTCTCAGATATTGGTAAAAAAATTAAGTTCTTTAAACTGTATGTAAATAACGTATTTTAGAACATATGGTGATATAAAATGGCTCCAGTATAAAGTAATGTCACGTATATCTCTAAATTTCGAAAAATACGCTACCAAATTCAAAAGCGTTGCAAATATGCAAAGAAGCGTATGCTTATATAAACATATAGTGTAGCGGTGCCGTGTAACCGACCTTTTCAATTGATTTCTGCAAAATCCTACCTAGCTTTTTGCTTATTTTTTATTCTAGCCTTTACTTTGATATTTATGAAGAAGAATATCAATTTCTTTGAAAAAAAAATTTTTCAACAGTAACTGAGAGCGAGCAGCTTTAAAAAGGGGCATAAATCTGTCAAAAATCACAGAGTTATGGGAATCATTTCCTCAGGTGTAGATGTTGATGGTTAACATTTAGTTTGAGTTTCAAGTCAATACCTTTGATGATATTAAAGAAAATTGACTTCATAAAAAACTTTAACCAACACAGACGCCGACGCTGGGGCGAGTGCAATAGCCTCCTTATTCTTCGAAAAGTCGAGCTAAAAACAAGTAACCCCGGGCGGGTTCAAATTTGACCGTGGGCTCATAATTTGAACAATCTTGGTAGAGGTCCACTAGGTTATCCCACATGCTAAATATCTAAGCTGTAGGCTTTGCGGTTTCAGAAAAAGATTTTTACAGTTTTTCCTACACAAGCCTATTTATAAACAAGTTAGACCCTATATAAGCCGATGTGAAATCAAGTGACTTTCTCCGGCTCCCTGGAAGGGGTTGTTTTGACTAGAGTGTCATGATATGAAGAATCTTGGTAGAGATCTACTAGACAAAGCTAAAAGCTAAATATCTCAGCTCTAGGCTTTGTGGTTTCAGAGAAGAAGATTTTTAAAGGTTTTTCTAAAGAAGCCTATGTAAAACCAAGTGACCCCCCGGGCGGGGTCAATTTTGAACCGGGGCTCATAATTCAGCTCTAGGCCTTGTGGTTTCAGAGAAGAAGATTTTTTTCAAGTTTTTCGTATATAAAGCCTATGCAAAACTAAGTAACCATCCGTGCTGGCTCAATTTTGACCCGGGGGTCATAATTTGAACAATTTTGTAGAGGTCCACTTGACAATGCTATATGCCAAATATCTAAGCTCTAATTTGATCTAAGCTCAAGGCCTTCTGGTTTCAGAGAAGAAGATTTTTAAAGTTTTTCTTATTTGTTGCCATAGCAACCAGAGTTCTGCACTGAATGCAATTCTTTGAACAACTTTGATAGGGCTTCATGCAAGGAACATCCCTGCAAAGTTTCATCAACATTGGCCCAGTGGTTTCAGAGGAGAAGTCGTTTGAAGGAAATGATGGAGGGACGACGTACGACGGACCCCGGAAGGAGAGTGATTCTAATAACTCACTCTGGCACTTTGTGAGAGCATATAGATCATACATTTAAGTTACAGGTTTTTAGTACACATCCCGTTCCCTTGGTCTAGTGGTTAAGGCATCCGCCTTTGGAGCGGGGTTCAAATCCCAGCTGAGGTCTTGTATGGCCAGTTGGTGATCCGCCAGCCAGTTAAATAATGTTTACTGTAGGCCTAACTGCCTGGTGCCTGGTATTAAAGTATAAGATTCTGGAGGTAAATGGATTAGAACTAGATCTGTGTTCAGTAGAACACCTGTTTTGCCCTCTTACACTTTTTCAGAATAACCAATAATTTCATGACAAAATAGGGTATAACTCTGTCAAATATGACCTTGACCTCCAAAAGTTGGTGACATCACGACTCTTTTGTCAAAAGCAAAGCAATTTGAGTTTGATGAAGAAATCTTACGAAATGACAAAGTTATAGCCAACGTTAAGTTTTCGTGATAAAAACTAAGTACAAAAGAGGCATAACTTTGTCAAAAAAAGACCTTGACCTACAAAATTTGGTGGCATCATCCCCCTATTGTCATAAGTAATGCAATTTGAAAGTTTGATGAAGAAATCGTAATAAATGGAAAAGTTATAGCCAAAATCTAAGTATAACTAGATGCCCACGTGCAACATGTCGAGCCGCCTGCTGTCAAAAGGGCTAACTCCTTACCAAGAAGAGAAGGTCAAAATGCACCTAAATATTGGATGTAACATGCATGTTGTACCACAGAAAAGTGGTCTCGATTTTACTCTACGGCCAGTAATTAAAATGTTACAATATAAGCTATTTATAGTAACAACAAAGAGAAGTAATTCTAAAAAACAAGGGTAGCTCATGGTGGTGAACATTTGTGCCAAGTTACATCAAAATCCCTCCATGCATGAAGAAGAAATGCTCCAGACAAAGATATTCTTGAATTTGACCTTAAACCTTTAAGTGTGACCTTGACCTTAGACCTAGGGACCTGGTTCTTGCGCACGACACTCCGTCTCATGGTGGTGAACATTTGTGCCAAGTAACATCAAAATCCCTCCATGCATGAAGAAGAAATGTTCCCGACAAAGTCATTCTCGAATTATTCTTGCATCTGACATTGGGCTCTAAGTGTGACCTTGACCTTGGAACTTGGGACCTGGTTCTTGTGTATGACACTCTTTCTAATGATGGTGAACATTTTTATCAAGTTACATCAAAATCCCTCCATGCATGAAGAAGATATGCTCCGGACAAACTAAACACGGATGGACGCACGCACGCACATACACAGAACTACCATTTGGACAACTATATCGAGCTTTCGCAAGCAGCTCGACAAAAAGGGGCAATACTCTGTCAAATATGACCTTGACCTACAAAATTTGGCGGCATCCAACCCTTTTGTCATAAGCAATGCAATTTGAAAGTTTGAAGAAGAAATCTTAAGATTTGGCAAAGTTATAGCCAACGTTAAGTTTTCATGACAAAAACTAAGTACAACTAGACCTTTCACTAAATGTGATTAATACCCCCGAAAGACTGCTTTATAAACTTATGACGTTCGTAGTAACAGAATACTTTGCAAAAAAAACTAAAGTAGAGTTTTGTTCTTGGCAATAACTCTGTAATTTGTCAAGATAGAGTTATGGTTCTTGTACACTGCACTTTCTCTCATTGTGCTGGACCATTGTATACAGTTATGTTGCATTCCAACCCGTAGTTTTCAAGTTATGCTCTAGACAAGGAAAAGTTACAAAGGGCAATAACTCTGTAATTAGTCAAGATGGAGTTATGGTTCTTGTGCACTGCACTACCTTTCATTGTACTGGACCATTGTATGAAGATGTATTAAATTCCAACCAGTAGTTTTAGAATTATGCTCTGGACAAGGAAAAGTGGGTGTGGTCAATTTTGACCCCGGAGGCATAACTTGAACAAACATGGTAGAGTACTCCTAGACAATGTTACTAACTAGACATCTAAGCTGTAGGCCTTTTGTTTTTGGAGAAAGGGTTATTTTTGGATACCTTGTGGTTTGGGAGAACAAGATTTTCCCTATGCATGTCTATGTAAAACAAGTGAACCCTAGGCGGGGCCAATATTGACCCCAGTGGCAGGATTTAAACAAAATTAGTAGAGGTCTACTAGACAATGCTATATATACTAAATATCATAGCTCTAGACCTTGTGGTTTTGGAGAAGAAGATATTTTAAGTTTTTCCTATGGAAACCTATGTGAAATCATAGCGGAGTCAATTTTAACCCAGGGATCATGATTTTAACAATTTTGATAGAGGTCCACTAGGCCATGCTATGTGCCAAAGATCTAAGCTTTACGCCTTGCAGTTTCAGAGATGAAGATTTTTAAAGCTTTTCCTATATAAACCTATGTAAAATGAAGTGACGACCCAGGCGGGGTCAATTTTGACCAAGGGGTTCTAATCTGAACAATCTTGATAGAGGTCCACTATGCAATGCCACATGCTAAATATCTAAGCTCTTCAGAGGAGATGGCATTTGAAGGAAAATGTTGACGGACAGTCTGACGACCGACAATCATCTATCCTAAAAGTTCACCGTAGCACGAAATGCCTGGTAAGCTAATTAAGTCTATCAGTAACAAACCTGTTCATATGTCAAAGAGAACGGCAAAATCTCAGTAATGCACTAACCTGAATAAAACAGAATGTAAGCTTTAGAATGAAGTAACACCAGCTGAATGCCAATGAGAAACTTATGGCAGCACATAGTTCTTGGAGTAAAATCTTGGACACGTCAATAAACGGAATTGAACCTGAAATATTAAATTTCTAAAAACAGTCAAGTGGAAAACAATGAGTGTCATAATTCAAGCAACGTTTGTTGTTATACATTTACTGCAGTGATGGAAATTAAAATATTTTGATTACTAGTATTATGTGTAATTCTATAATATGTATATGATATATTTCTATAGTCAATTTGAGTGCTTTAATATGATTGAATATGACAATACCATGACGGCATATGAGAGCAGGAACTGCATTAAAAGCAAACAGTACTGACCAAACACCCCAATTTCCTAAATAGAAAATAAACATTTCAAACAATGGTAAAATATAAGAAATAACTTTACTTTTGTTAAAATCTTAACATTTCAATCGGTAAGAGAACGTAGTCTATAAGATTACTTATTTGTGTGGTTTCCTATTCTCATTGCTTTGATTTAATTGTAAAAAAAATGAAAAGATAGAATGAAACACAAAAATGTGTTAGCAACCTTCACCTCGGAAATATTCTACGGAAATATCCGCAGTTTGCTGGCATGCAGCATTTTGCATTTTATTTTTAAGTTCTTATGTTCTTCTACTAACGTGTTCTGTAAAAAAAATCTTATATTAACTGAGAGATAAAATTAATCACAACGCGTTTTTGCACATTTTTCGACTTTAATGTACATATTCTTCAGATGCTACAATGCTAAATGCCAAATATCTAAGCTATAGGCCCTGTGGTTTCAGAGAAAAAGGTTTTCTTTCAGTTTTTCCTATAATATTATAGTCTTTGTAAAATCAAGTGACCCTCAGGGCAGGGTCAATTTTGCCCCGGGGATCATAATTTAAACAGTCTTGGTAGAGGTCTACTAAACAATGCTACATGCCAAATATCTAAGCTCTAGGCCCTGTGGTTTCAGAGAAAAAGGTTTTCTTTCAGTTTTTCCTATAATATTATAGTCTTTGTAAAATCAAGTGACCCTCAGGGCGTGGTCAATTTTGCCCCTGGGATCATAATTTGAACAGTCTTGGTAGAGGTCTACTAAACAATGCTACATGCCAAATATCTAAGCTCAAGGCCTTGTAGATTCAGAGAAAAAGATTTTTAGAGTTTTTCCTATATAGCCTTGTAAAAACAAATGACCCTCAGGGCGGGGTCAATTTTGACCCGGGACTCATAATTTGAACAGTCTTGGAAGAGGACCACTAGACAATGCTACATGCCAAATATCTATGCTCTAGGCCTTGTGGTTTCAGATGAGAAGATTTTTTAAGTTTTTCCTATTTTTTGCAATAGCAACCAGAGTTCTGCATGGAATGGAATTCTTTGAACAAATTTGGTAGAGCTCCATGCAAAGAACATCCCAGCCAAGTTTCATCAACATTGGCCTAGTTGTTTCATAGGAGATGTCATTTGAAGCACAATGTTGACGGATGACTGACGACGACAGACGGACGACGGACAATCATCCATTTTAAAAGCTCACCCTGGCAAAGCCAGGGCATAAATCTGTCAAAAATAAAAACAGCTATTGATATTTTTTTCTCTGGTGTGGATGTTGATAGTAAACATACATTTTAAGTTTCAAGTCAATATGTTTGCCAGTATCCAAGATATTAGTCTTCATTAAAATCTTATAGGTTAAACAAGAGCTGTCCCTCACAAGTGATGAATGCCCCCAAAAGAGGTGTCTCACAGTCTGTGTCCTCTCAATGTGTTCTATAAATGTGCTATGTAATTTTAAAATCCTTCCATGCATGATAGAGTTACCATGCATACAGTATTCCATTACTTTTCAACACTAAGTGTGACCTTGACCTTTGAGGTATGGGCATGGGTGACTTGCACGCGACACATCTGCTTGATGTGCTGAACATTTGTGCCAAGTGTGCATTTTTAAATCAATCAATGCATGACAAAGTTACAGTCCGGACACAAATGTATACATATATAAAGGATTCCATTACCTAACAAGAGTGCCAAACTGTCACAAAATACGCCCGTCAGAGAGGAATAACTCAGAATCTGGCAGTTCATAGGTTTTGCTAAGCCTGTTTGAACTATAGAGCTGAGAAGGCTGATTTCATCATTTTTTGATAATTCAAGGGCCATAATCCAACAGTGCCTAGGGCTATTTGGCTGGTTATTTAACTTGGATCAGATGAAAACTGTTTGACTTAGAGAGCGGACAAGGCTAATTTGGTCAATTTTGCATTAGGGCCATAATCCAAAAGTGCCTTGGGCAATTTTTGTTCCAGATTAAGCATAGAATGTTGTTTCTATTACTGTAAGTTTCAATACAACCTAATGAACACATACTACAAAAGCATGAACATTAATGTTAGCATACTAGATGGGTGTTCAGTAGAACACTTGTGTCGCCCTCTTATGCTTTGTCAGAATAACCAATAATTTTGTGACAAAATCTAAGTACAATTAAAAAAATTGAAGTTATATAAAAAAATCTAAGTCCCCAACCAGAAAATCCTAACCAGGTACAAAAATGTCAAAAAACACCAAAAAATTGGAGGTACCATTCATGTTGTACCACAGAAAAGTGGTCTCGGTTTTTCCGTACTGCCAATAATAAAAAAGTTACAAAATATGCTATTGATAGTAACATAAAAGGGAAGTAATTCAATAAAAAAATTAAGCAAACAAAATAGGATCTCCCAAATAAAAACAAGAGCACTGTAATCAAGAGCAAATGCAGAGCAATATCCACACAGTTATATGACGCTTGAACCCTAAGTGTGACCTTGACCTTGAAGTGAGCCATCCGGAACATGGCTTCTGCACATCGTCTCAATGTGGTAAACAATTGTGTCAGGTTTCTTCGAAATCCTTCACGGGGTTCAAGAGTGAAAAAAATCCATATGACCTTTGAACCCCTAAGTTTGACCTTGACCTTGAAGCGAGCCATCCGGAACATGGCTTCTGCACATCGTTTCAATGTGGTTAACATTTGTGTCAGGTTTCTTCAAAATCACTCACGGGGTTCAAGAGTTACAGAGCGGAAGGGAAAAAAAGTCATATGACCTTTGACCCCTGAGTATGACCTTGACCTTGAATCCAGCCATCCGGAACATTGCTTCTGCACGTCATCTCAGTCTGGTTAACATTTGTGTCAGGTTTCTTCGAAATCCTTCACGGGGTTCAAGAGTTACAGAGCGGAAGGGAAACAAAATCATATGACCTTTGACCCCTAAGTATGACCTTGACCTTGAATCCAGCCATCCGGAACATTGCTTCTGCACATCGTCTCAATGTGGTAAACATTTGTGTCAGGTTTCTTCAAAATCCTTCACGGGGTTCAAGAGTTACAGAGCGGAAGGGAAAAAAAGTCATATGACCTTTGACCCCTGAGTATGACCTTGACCTTGAATCCAGCCATCCGGAACATTGCTTCTGCACGTCATCTCAGTCTGGTTAACATTTGTGTCAGGTTTCTTCAAAATCATTCACGGGGTTCAAGAGTTACAGAGCGGAAGGGAAAAAAAGTCATATGACCTTTGACCCCTGAGTATGACCTTGACCTTGAATCCAGCCATCCGGAACATTGCTTCTGCACGTCATCTCAGTCTGGTTAACATTTGTGTCAGGTTTCTTCAAAATCATTCACGGGGTTCAAGAGTTACAGAGCGGAAGGGAAACAAAATCATATGACCTTTGACCCCTAAGTATGACCTTGACCTTGAATCCAGCCATCCGGAACATTGCTTCTGCACGTCGTCTCAGTCTGGTTAACATTTGTGTCAGGTTTCTTCGAAATCCTTCAAGGGTTTCAAGAGTTACAGAGTGGAAGGGAAATCGCTAACAGACAGACGGATGGACGGACAGACGGACGGACGGACACCGAGGCGATAACATAATACGTCCCCTTCTGGCGTATAAAAACTCTAAGTGTGACCTTGACCTTTGAGGTAGTAACGTGTGTCTTGCACACAACACGTCGTCTTCATGTGCTAGACATTTGTGCATATATACATATATAGAGGATTCCATTACCTAAAAACTCTAAATGTGACCTTGACCTTTGAGGTAGGGACGTGAGTCTTGCACACAACACGTCGTCTTCATGTGCTAGACATTTGTGCCAAGTTATTTTAAAATCCTTCAATGCATGACAAAGTTACAGTCTGGTAAGGAATGTATGCATATATAGAGGATTACATTACCTTCAAAATCTAAGCGTGACCTTGACCTTTGAGCTAGGGACGTGGGTCTTGCACGCGACATGTCGTCTTGATGTGCTAGACATTTGTGCCAAGTTATTTTAAAATCCTTCAATGCATGACAAAGTTACAGTCCGGACACAAATGTGTGCATATATGCATATATAGAGGATTCCATTACCTAAAAACTCTAAATGTGACCTTGACCTTTGAGGTAGGGACGTGAGTCTTGCACACGACACGTCGTCTTCATGTGCTAGACATTTGCGCCAAGTTATTTTAAAATCCTTCAATGCATGACAAAGTTACAGTCCGGACACAAATGTGTGCATATACGCATATATAGAGGAATCCATTACCTAAAAACTCTAAGTGTGACCTTGACCTTTGAGGTAGGGACGTGAGTCTTGCGCACGACATGTCATCTTCATGTGCTAGACATTTGTGCCAAGTTATTTTAAAATCCTTCTATGCATGACAAAGTTACAGTCTGGTAAGGAATGTATGCATATATAGAGGATTACATTACCTTCAAAATCTAAGTGTGACCTTGACCTTTGAGCTAGGGACGTGAGTCTTGCACACGACATGTCGTCTTCATGTGCTAGACAGTTGTGCCAAGTTATTTTAAAATCCTTCAATGCATGACAGAGTTACAGTCCGGACAGGAATTGTTAAGTGGGGACACACAGACAGACAGTGCGATTTTAATATGCCACAGAAAAAAACAGACTAAAATGTTTATTGTCTAAAGTCTAAAACATGAAAAGTTGCAATTGTGTCGTGTTTTTGACTTGGCGGGGAAAGCTTTGTCTTTTCATCGTTTTGTTGTTTTTGCGTTAAATTTAATATGTTATGTCACTCTTGATCTTGTTCGTCTAAATCTGTTGTTTTCATGTTTTCGACTTTTTGGCCCACCAAGTTGAAACGAAAACACAACACGTCAGAAATCAGCGACCACAGTTAAACAGATATGTTGTTTGTTTGTGTGACATACCGGCTAATTCTGGAAGACCAAGGATCATTGAGAACTGGATGCTTATTGTAACAAACAGCTGGTGACAGGTCCCGACAGCACCTCTGATTTTCTTCGGCAAGATTTCAGCAAGGTACAAAGAGGCTAAACTAACCACTATACCTGAAACATAGGACATATTTCTTCATGCTGTTTTATGCCAGTTTCAGCAGTACTTCAGTTAGATCATGCAGCAGTTTACACTAATATTGTGAAAAGAGAATCTAACTTTAAATCTGTGTACTGATTCTGTTTGATTCATATTATTAGACGTGTTTTACATTATCATGATCGAGTGTGTCTGTTTATTTACCGTTTCAATCGTAGTTCAGTCATTTTTACAGGCGGGCAGTTTCAATATTGAGTGTGTGTAAGTTATTTTAAAGTGACAGCGTGCCATTGACGAAATACTGCCTCGGACTGCAGTTATCAGAACTCACCATTATGCAGTGTTCAGAACTGATCATTATGTAGTGTTCAAAACTCACCATTATGCAGTCCAACAAATATTTTTGAAATCATCAAACATTCTGGTGACTGTGCCATAGTTTGAATTGCTCCAAACAGCGAAGCGACAAACATAATTATTGTGGTGATAAGCATTTCCTTTTTCCTGGAAACAAACCAAAAATGATTTCATCCTTTTCCCAAGAAATGTATTGTTTTTCAGCATAGACATTACTGTTATTTGTTCCAACGGATGCTCACTGGCATTTGTCTGACTCAACAGCGAAAAGTGTAGATTATGATTAACTGGCACAACAGGTTGATCGTTGGCTACACTAATCACCAATCAGAATAACAGGGTATGGGTAATCAAATAACAAAATTTAGCCTGTGTCAGCCAGGTCAGCTTAAGGGCAATTACCCAGTCTCGAAAATATTTATATGTGTACCGATAAACCGCTTCTTTCTAAATAGAGCATTTGTAAATGATTGGCAAACAACTACACCAATTTAAATTTCTTACCGACCATAGTAGTAGGCTATCATTCCAGAGAGGATGGCTCCAACCATACCGAAGAATACAAACAATGCCACTGTAATAGACCACATCAACTCAATAAAATTGTCTTCATCAATTTCTAAACTAGAGCTATCACTAAATGTGATTAATACCCCCAAAAGGATTGCTTTATAAACTGAAGAAGTTCGTAGTAACATAATACCTTGCAAACAAACTAAAAAGAGATATTGTTCTTAGCAGTTCCTCTCATTGTGCTTGACCATTGTATGAAGTTGTATTGAATTCCAACTTGTAGTTTTCGAAAAATGCTCCTTACAGGGAAAAGTAACAAAGGGCAATAACCCTGTAATTAGTCAAGATGGAGTTATGGTTACTGTGCACTGCACTCCCTCTCACTGTGCTTGACCATTGTATGAAGTTGTATTGAATTCCAACCAGAAGTTTTCAAGTTATGCTCCGGACAAGGAAAAGTAACAAAGGGTAATAACTCTGTAATGAGTCAAGATGGAGTTATGGTTCCTGTGCACTGCACTTCCTCTAAATGTACTTGACCATTGTATGAGGTTGTACTTAATTCCAACTAGTAGTTTTCAAGTTATGCTTCGGACAAGGGAAAGTAACAAAGGGCAATAACTCAGTAAATACTCAAGATAGAGTTATAGTTCTTGTACACTGCACTTCCTCTGAGTGTGCTTGATCATTGTATGAAGTTGTATTGAATTCCAACTAGTAGTTTTCAAGTTTTGCTCCGGACAAGGAAAAGTAACAAAGGGCAATAACTCTGTAATTAGTCAAGATGGAGTTATAGTTCTTGTGCACTGCACTTCCTCTCAATGTGCTTGACCATTGTATGAAGTTGTATTGAATTCCAACTAGTAGTTTTCAAGTTACGCTCCGGACAAGGAAAAGTAACAAAGGGCAATAACTCAGTAATTAGTCAAGATGGAGTTATAGTTCTTGTGCACTGCACTTCCTCTCAATGTGCTTGACCATTGTATGAAGTTGTATTGAATTCCAACTAGTAGTTTTCAAGTTATGCTCCGGACAAGGAAAAGTAACAAAGGGCAATAACTCTGTAATTAGTCAAGATGGAGTTATAGTTCTTGTGCACTGCACTTCCTCTCAATGTGCTTGACCATTGTATGAAGTTGTATTGAATTCCAACTAGTAGTTTTCAAGTTATGCTCCGGACAAGGAAAATGCAACAGACCGCCCGACCGACCGACCGACCGACCGACCGACCGACCAACCGACCGACCGACCAACCACCGGGTGACTCCTATATACCCCCCTAAACTTCGTTTTGGGGGTATAAATATATCATTGTCGTCAAAAATAGCAAACAGTCCATTAAGAAATAAGAAATTGACAGAAAAATTCTAAATTGAAGTACTAAAACTTTACTAATGACTGGTGTAATATTTACGTGTACGGGAAATTGTTTATAATTGATTGAACATATACAGAAATTATAAATAATTGCTTGAACACTGTGAAATTGTTAATAATTGCTTGAACACGAGAAATTGTTAATAACTGCTTGAACACGAGTGTTTGAACACAAATCTTACATCATATCCAGGGAAGAAAATATCTTACCTTTTTTTGATTCTGCCTGTGATGGATGTAAAGTTGTCGTCACCGGGACCTGTGTGACTGACACATTGCTTGCATCTATGTAGTTTGGCCCTAAAGAACTGTTTCCAACCATACATGACACCGTGGTTGTTGACGTGGATGTCGGCATGTCAGCAAGGTGAGTGTGGTGCAGACATTTGTCTTCTGCTATATATCTCATTTCTATCCCATCACGTGCAAGGTAGACCTTAATTAAGTAATATGCATTGATAAGCTGTAAAAGTAAATTAGACAAGAAGACGCGGCAATGCCGCCAAAGCAGGTTTAAACAGCGCCTGTAGAAATTGTAGAATTAAAAAAAAACAGTCATCTTGACTCCTCCCTATCTTAGTAACAGTGCCCTTGACCTTGACCCTTGGGCCCAAATTTTTTTTCGCTACAACTTAAAAACTAAATTTGTTTTTACATTTTTAGTAACAGTGACCTTGACCCTGGTGACCTTGACCCCCCAATTTTTTTTTTGCTTAAAAACAATCAAAAAACTAAAAAATAAATAAAAATCTATTTTTAGTAACAGTGCCCTTGACCTTGATCCAAGTGACCTTGACCCCAAAATTATTTTTTTTGCTTAAAACAATCTAAAAACTAAAAGTAAATAAAAATCTATTTTTAGTAACAGTGACCTTCACCTTGACCCTAGTGACCTTGACCCCGAAAAAAAATTTTTTTGCTTAAAACAATCAAAATACTAAAAATAAATAAAAATCTATTTTAGTAACAGTGACCTTGAGCCAAGTGACCTTGACCCTAAAAAAAATTTTTTTGCTTAAAACAATTTAAAAACTAAAATAAATAAAAATCTATTTTTAGTAACAGTGACCTTGACCTTGACCCTAGTGACCTTGACCCGGAAAAATTTTTTTTTGGTTTAAAACAATCTAAAAACTAAAAATAAATAAAAATCTATTTTTAGTAACACTGACCTTGACCTTGACCCTAGTGACCTTGACCATAGTGAACCAAAGCTTCCTCTCCACGCAAGCTACCTACACACCAAGTTTCATTACAATTGGTCACTCCTAACTCAAGTTATTGAGTGGAAACCATTTTTCTATTTTTAGTAACAGTGCCCTTGACCTTGAACCAAGTGACCCCTAATGCAATCCCAAGCTTCCTCTCTACACAAGCTACCTACACACTGAGTTTGATTGCAATTAGTCACTCCTAACTTGAGTTATTGAGCGGAAACTATTTTTCTATTTTTAGTTACAGTGACCTTGACCTTGACCCTAGTGACCCCAAATGCAATCCCAAGCGGCGTCTCCACGCAAGCTACCTACACACCAAGTTTCATTGCAATTGGTCACTCCTAACTAAAGTTATCCAACGGAAACCAATGTTTGACGCCCGCCCGCCCGCCCAACATATGACATCGCCATTCTAATAAGTAGGTTTTTTTAAAAAACCTGCTTAAAAATCATGGTATTTTGGTCTGGAGAATGGTGGTTTTTTTTATTCATCTGCTAGTTTTATACTGATATTAGTTTTATTTACCGGTAATTTAATTGTTTGTTAAACACAAATATAGGTAGAGCACTGAAGAACGCCAGTGTGATCGAGTGGTTAAAGTTGGAAGCTTGTCATCACCTTAACTTCATTTTTTTAGGGTTATGGATTCAAGACCCACTACCAACAGTTTACTATGTTCTTTTATGTGAGAAAGTTGGGAGTTTCTTATGGAGATTAGGGATACAATACTGGTCTTTCCAAAAACTGAATATCTGTAAATTACCCGATTAACTGAAATAGCTGTACTATAACTCTACCCTCCATTTGAAACAGTAAGAGTCACTGTTGGTTACTACGCCAAGCTCGAACACATGACTTAGGTTAGGCATGTACTTCTCCCTATTGCTTTAATTTGTGTCAACCCCTTTGATACCAGCCAGTATACCCCACCCCCTTACATTTTGTGTTTGGTGTGGGGGGGGGTATAAAAACCGTTATTAGTCTCACAGTGAAGCTGATTTGTTCCAATTCAGAGACAGATAGACAAACAAGCAGGCAGGTGGAAAATAATTACAAGAGGGCTATGATGGCCCAATATCGCTCACCTGAGTACCAGAGCACTTACTTAAGTAAGACAATTGTTGCTAAAGGGAGTCAGTAGCTTCTAAGAAAGTCAAAGGTTGCTAAGGAAGTCACTTGTACCAAGGGGAAGTCACTGGTTGCTAAGGACGCCATTAGTTGCTAAGGAAGTCAGTGGTTGCTTGGTAAGTCAGTTGTTACTATAGGAACTGACATTGGAAGTTAGGTGGGAGTTTTTCCTTTACCAAGAGACCCCCCCTCCCGGGGCATGGTCAATTTTAACCCCACAGGCATGATTTTAACAAACTTTAAAGAAGTTCACTAACAACTGTTACACACTAAATATCAAAGATCTAGACCTTGTGGTTTCAGAAAAGAAGATTTTTTAAGTTTTTCCTATGCATTTCTATGTAAAACAAGTGACCCCCAGGCGAGGCCAATATTGACCCCAGTGGCATGACTTGAACAAACTTGGTAGAGGTCCACTAGACAATGCTTTAGACTAAATATCGTAGCTCGAGGCCTTGTGATTTTGGAGAAAAAGATTTTTTAAGTTTTTCCTATAGAAACCTATGTAAAATCAAGTGACCATGGGCGGAATCAATTTTAACCCAGGGGTAATGATTTGAACAATTTTGGTAAAGGTCCACTAAGCAATGCTACGTGCCAAATATCTAAGCTTTAGGCCTTGCAGTTTGACAGGAGAAGATTTTTAAAGTTTTTCTTCAATAAGCCTTTATAAAATGAAGTGACACCCCGGGCAGGGTCAATTTTGACCTAGGGGTCATAATTTAAGCAGTCTTGATAGAGATCAACTAGGCAATGCCTCGTGCTAAATATCTAAGCTCTAGGCCCTGTGGTTTCAGAGAAGAAGATATTTGTTTTTCCCATTTGTTGCCATAGCAACCAAAGTTTTGCAGAGTTCTGCATGGAAAGGAACATCCCTGCAAAGTTTCATCAGCATTGGCCTAGTTGTTCAGAGGAGATGGCGTTTGAAGTATCAAGGACAGAAGGACAACGGACAATCATCTATTCTAAAAGCTCACCCTGGCACGAAGTCCCCAGTAAGCTAATGAAGTCAGTAACAAACCCGTTCATATGTCAAAGAGAACTGTAAAATCTCAGTAATGCACTAACCTGAATAAAACAGAATGTAAGCTTGAGAATGAAGTAACACCAGCTGAATGCCAATGAGAAACTTATGGCAGCACGTAGTTGTTGGCGTAAAATCTTGGACACGTCAATAAACGGAATTGGACCTGAAATATTAAATTTCTAAAAAAGTCAAGTGACAAGACAATGACTGTCATAATTCAAGCAACGTTTGTTGTTATACATTTACTGCAGTAATGGAAATTAAAATATTTTGATTACTAGTATTATGTGTAATTCTAATATGCATATGGTATATTTCTATAGTCAATTCCAGTGCTTTAATATGATATTAAATATGACAATACCATGAAGGTGGACCCAATATTGAGTGTGTATAAGTTCTTTGAAAGTGAAAGCATGGCATTGACGAAAGGTTGCCTCTGATTGCAGTAAAATTATCAGAACTAACCATTATGCAATGTTCAGAATTCATCATCATCCTGTGTTAACAACTCATCATTATGCTGTGTTCAGAATTCATCATTATGCTGTGTTCAGAACTCATCATTATTTAGTGTTCAGAATTCACCATTATGCAGTGTTCAGAACTCATCATTATGTAGTGTTCAGAATTCACCATTATGCAGTGTTCAGAATTCACCATTATGCAGTGTTCAGAACTCATCATTATGTAGTGTTCAGAATTCACCATTATGCAGTGTTCAAAACTCACCGTCTCACAGTGTTAAGAGTTCATCACTATGCAGTGTGCAGAACTGATCATTGTGCAACGTCAGAACACATTATTATGCAGTGTTCAGAACTCACATCTATTCAGTGTTCAGAACTCAACATAATGCAGTGTTCGCAACACATCATTATGCAGTGTTTATAACTCACCTTTATGCTATGTTCAGAACTTGCCATGATGCAGAGTTAAAAACTCACCATTAGAGAATGTTCTGAACTCACCATTCTGCAGTGTTCAACACTCATTCTTATATATGCAGTGTATAGAACTCATCATTATGCAGTGTTCTGTAGTCCCAATGAGAATGCAGTATTCAGAACTCACAATTGGGCAATGTTCAGAACCTACCATTATGCAGTGTTCAGAACTAACCATTACACAGTGTTCAGAACTCACAATAGGGCAATGTTCAGAACCCACCATTATGCAGTGTTCAGAACTCACCATTACAAAGTGTTCAGAACAAATCTTTAAGCAGTGTTCAGAACTTATCATTATGCAGTGTTCAGAACTCATCTTTCTACAGTGTTCAGAACTCATCATTATGCAGTGTTCAGAGCTCACCTTCATGCAGTGTTCAGAACTCACCTTTCTGCGTGCCATCTTCATTGTTCTTTTTAATAAGTACATATCCAGGACTCTCTGGACACAGTGGAAACAGCAGCAGGCATATGAGAGCAGAACATATGAAAACAAACAGTACCGACCAAACACCCCAATTTCCTGAATAGAAGATAAACATTTCAAACAATGGTAAAATATAAAAAAATAACTTTACTTTTGTTAAAATCTTAACATTTCAATTGGTAAGAGAACTTAGATTATAAGATTACTTATTTGTGTGGTTTCCTATTCTCCTTGCTTTGATTTAATTGTAAAAAAATGAAAAGATACAACGAAACACAAAAATGAGTTAGCAACCTTCACTTCAGCAATATTTTACGGAAATATCAGCAGTCTGCTGGAGATTGCTGAATAGACACAATCTGTTACTGGCATTCAGCATTTTGAATTTTATTTTAAAGATCTTATGTTCTTCTACAACATGTTCTGTATTCCTATATTAACTGAGAAGTAAAATTAATCACAACGTGTTTTTGCACATAATGTTTCGACTTTATTGTTACAACAGTACATATTCTTCAGGTGCAGTAAATTACATTGTATATTATAATAAATAAGTAACATCACGTCTGCAAAACATAGCCGCTTAGCGCGTAGAGGAACGCGACGTACAGCAGCAAGTTACATTATAAAGTATAACAAAAAGGATCTGATAACAAGATGCAATGGTTTTCAAAAAAATAATAAACAACAAATGTATATTGGTATACAGTACAGTTGTATATTGAAAACCCACTTTTCTTTTTACCGAAAACCAAAAAGCAAGTAACTGTACTATTAGCATCTCAGCAGGATTCATAATTATACCCTGGTAATGAGCCCATATTCTTCATGGTGTGTTAATTGTCTTCCTCATCTGTTTGGGTCAAGCTTATCAGATACAGGACATGATTACATTATAACCTTCGTTCTATGAATTGCAAGAAAGTCTGAGTGAAGTTAAAAACGAGTTTTTATTTCATTAGAATTCACTGAGCTCTTATTCCTTAAATGTAATGATGTTTACTAAGAAAAACAAAAAATGAAGGAAAACGAGGATTTCTTTTTTTCAAGTAGTGAGTTTCGAGTTAGAAAAAGCGATTTTCAAGTTAGAAAAGGTGAGTTTCGAGTTAGGAAAGGTGAGATTCGAGTTGCAAAAGGTGAGTTTCGAGTCAGAAAAAGTGAGTTTCAAGTTAGAACTAGATGCCCACGTGCAACATGTCGAGCCCGCCAGCTGTCAAAAGGACTAACTCCTTACCAAGTAGAGACAGGTCAAAATACACCTAAATATTGGATGTAACATGCATGTTGTACCACAGAAAAGTGGTCTCGATTTTTCTCTACGGCCAGTAATAAAAAAGTTACAATATAAGCTATTTATAGTAACAACAAAGGGAAGAAATTCTATAAACAAGGGTAGCTCATGGTGCTAAACATTTGTGCCAAGTTACATCAAAATCCCTCCATGCATGAAGAAGAAATGCTCCGGACAAAGTCATTCTTGAATTATTCTTGTATCTGACCTTTGGCCTCTAAGCTCCAGACAAAGATATTCTTGAATTTGACCATTAACCTCTAAGTGTGACCTTGACCTTAGACCTGGTTCTTGCACATGACACTCCTCATGATGGTGAACATTTGTGCCAAGTAACATCAAAATCCCTCCATGCATGAAGAAGAAATGCTCTGGACAAAGTCATTCTTGAATTATTCTTGTATCTGACCTTTGGCCTCTAAGTGTGACCTTGACCTTGGAACTAGGGACCTGGTTCTTGCGCATGACACTCATATCTCATGATGGTGAACATTTGTACCAAGTTACATCGAAATCCCTCCATGCATGAAGTAGATAATGCTCCGGACAAAGTCATTCTTGAATTTGACCTTTAACCTCTAAGTGTGACCTTGACCTTGGGACCTGGTTCTTGCGCATGACACTCCGTCTCATGATGGTGAACATTTGTGCCAAGTTATTTAAGAATCCCTTGATCCATGGATAAGTTACAGCCCGGACAAACTAAACTCGGACAGATGCACGCACGCACATACACCGAACTGCCATTTTAGGGACAACTTTATCGAGCTTTCGCGAGCGGCTCGACAAAAAGCGAGCTTCAAGTAAGAAAAAGTGAGTTCTAGTTGGCAAGAGTGAGTTTCTAGTCAGAAAAGTGAGTTTCGAGTCAGAAAAAGCGAGTTTCGAGCAGAAAAAAGTGAGTTTCAAGTAAAAAAAAGTCAGACCAAATGACAATTATTGATATCAATAATTAGGTCGAGGGGATTTGTGTACTTACAAAAACAGTGTTAGAAGAAAAAAATATTAATAATGTCTTAGTGATAGTTTCGGAAAATTTTATGGAGGCTAACTTATATTACAGTTACAGATGAGTTTGACGTCACTTGAAAAGTTGCTTCACAGTACTTAAAATATTGGGTTACAATATCTGTGACGTAAGAATGTGAACTGCAACTTATTCACACCCACTTGAGCATTTGATTGACAGAGACGCTACATGTAATAGTGCACTTGAGCACGCCTGTCTGCGGGCCTTATTTTTTTCATTGTTAAGTCACCTGAAGTACAGGTCTTTCACACACTTCTACGCATGCTCGACATTAATGAATATCGACCATATTATCAACTGAGGGGGCAGTTACATGCCACTATATAAGCGATATTTACTGATATATTGATCTATCATTTATATTTGTTTTATAAAACACTTGAACGAGATTGTTTAAAGCCATTTACAGATGTTTAATCATATTTTATTCTTTGAATCATTCAAATATATTTAAAGTTAATATTTAGAATGATCATTTAAAAAAATAAATGATGGACACATCTACTCAATGGTTATTTTCTTTTATAAAATCAGGGGTCTATATAGCTAGAGCAAAATTTTAGGGAGAAGTCACTTCTCCCTGAGCTTAAATAGGGAGAAGTTTGGAGCCTACAGGGAGAAGTGAGGGAGTAGCGAGATATTTGTTGTGTATTTGTGTCAAATAAAGTAGATCTAATATAACTTAATGGTTGTGTGATAAATCAGGAGATTAGCCATTATTGTGAGATTTAGAGACTGATTTTCATGCTTTGTTGTATTGCTTGAACAAAATAATTGTAACATACATGTAACTGGACAGTAATGTCATGCTCAGTTACAGCCCCCACCCCCTCCCCTATCATTCCCATAGTTGGTCCAGTTTGAATGTCATATCAATATCCAACAAACAACATAATAGGTGTGCATTCAGTGGGTTCTTCTATTTGTAAGCAAGATCACAACAATATGCAGCGGCAGTCAGCATGTGTTTTAAACAACATAAACAAAACAAAACTTAAAATCTATTCTATTGACAAATTATTTTGTGAAAAATAACAGACGAGTATTCAAATCCATTCTTCAACAAGTTAAATTGGAAAGTCTAAGGTATGAAACTCATTTTTGTCGGCTGGAAATACGGCCGAGAGATACAAAGTGTACCTAATTTCGGATAGACGCTTACGCGGACACGCCAATTTCCAAAGCATTTCTCCATCACAAATCCAATGTTAGCCCTTGGATTTTAATTTAATAATATGAGGAGTTTTTTAATTGAATTCAGAATTAAAATTAATTCTCCAAACTGTGAGGAAGAAATATATGCAAGTTACCCATGACTTCTAAGGCAGAACTTTTATTGTTGGGATGCGCATGTATAACGGAAATTGTATTTACATCCGCTGTGTTTGACGGCCACGCTCTATTTAGTAACGGAAAATCCCGGATGTGACGACACACTAAAACCTCCTATAGAGTTTTACTACTTTGACATTTTGGTATGAGACGCCTAAATCGGTGAAAACCGGAAGCAGGTGATTTTGTCTAGGGAACATGCAGACCTACACTATGTGTTTGATTGCTGATTGGCTGAAACTAAGTGGATGCATACAAGAAAAATTATTTTGAAATAATCGCTGCATGATAGATCACAAATGAAATATGAAAAGGAAAATCTGGATATAAATTATAATCAAAATATTTGGTATTTGAAAATACTGACATATTTGGTCGGTGACCACTAAAACTGCCACAAAAATGGGGGTGGTGTCATTGAGCTCCAAATTACTGGCATAAAGTATTGGATCACATGTATAAATTTTGTTATTTTTATGTGGGACTAGGTTGATTCTACAAAATAAAGCTCATTTCAGCAGTCGGTGAGATTTTGGGTAGTCGCACCGGAAGAAACCCTTATAATGTAAGTCTATGGAAATGTATTTAGGCGTCTCATACCTTTTGGCGGTAAAATTTTGAGCCGTATATACCCACAAAAATAAATATTGTTCAAAGGAAAACTGTCTGTTTACTTTTTAATCCTTATATTATTGATATTATTTTGTAAGAAATGTGCAGTTTACAAATCATTAAGGTGCAGACTAGATTATACTTTGAGATTTTTTTTCTTCAATTAATTTGTCTGCTCTATGATATAAGCTACAAAAACATGGCGACGAAGGAAACGGGAATACAGGTGTAACATCATTTATAGTGAAATACTTTGTATTCTTATTTAAAAGACGGAATAGATCTTGATTTTTTACAAGCATTTATCAGTTTTACTCGAGTACATCTTATGTCAAACTGTCACATTGATACAGTCTTGCGTGTATGTGTCTTAATAATCGGCTGCAGTGGTCAGGTGGTCTCCCTTGTGGGATATAGTTTTAGAGTTTTAGTTTTAGTTTTGATTTTCTACATGTTCAAAGTAACCAGTATGATGTTTTTCTGAAAGATTTGTGACAACTTCCCTTCCTTTCTTCCGTTACTTAGTCTTTTATAAATGGCCATAGGCAAGTTGTATCTATATCCTTCTTTCTCCCCGATCCGAGGTTTCTCCGTGATTCGCGTGATAGTTATTTCCGACGAATGGTCGCACGCGAAATAATACCAAACATCCGGATTCGATGCAAGTTTGGTATCGAGCGATTTTACACGTCAGTGATTTTTTTGCGCCGATTTGACTCCGAAATTCGGAGTCTTCCCAATTGACAAAAATGGTCAAAATTCCCCAAAAAAAGGTTTCAAAATTCCCAAAAACGAGAAGATTTTTCCCAATTAGATTGATTTCTTGTGAAAGTTGAACTAAAACGATGCAAATAATCATGAAAATCCGACTCTGATTATGGTTTATTTGCAGAATTTTGTTGCCAATTCGGCGCGCGTTGTTTACATAAAACGGGTCACGGCATAGTACGGCATTTAGTATGACTTTCATCACGGTCGCTAAACGCCTTTTCATGCGTCAAAATGTGTCGGTAAAAAATTGTTAGAAAATTACCCTAATTATCGGAAAATGTCGCATAATTTCAATTTTATAATAAGAAAATAAAACTTAAACACGCCATCGGCACTGCGGACATTCGAACATCTTTTTGTAAAGTTAAATCATCTTATTCAACTTAGTTTGGACGCTGTAATGCGTTTATGCAGGGTCCGTATATGTCCATTTATGTCACCAAAAAAATTGAACTGAATAATGTCAATGAGAAACGAATGTTTAGTGGACAGCTTTAAAGGTATGAAACATAGAAAGATGAAGTTGTAAATTAAAGAAGCAAGGACATTTAAATGACATATTAATTTACCTTAAAATAAAACTTTTCAAAATAATGTTTTTATTAAGTTTTGGTACTTTTTCCCAATTTTGAGGTTTATCGCGCCAAAAATTCCCAATTTGAAAGGCAGGGCTGTTGCCAAAAAAAGTAAAAAAATCACTGCACGTTTACGAGAAAAATCATGCGAATCAAGCAGGTATTTGAAGAATTATCATGTAAAAAAACTTTTATTTTCAAAAGTATTAAAAAAACTTATCCATTTTAACATATTTCATGGAAATAAGCTGAAAATTCTTATCCTCCATTTTGCCATTGGTCAGGAGTGATTATTTCCCTTGCGTTTAGAACATACTTACTGAATTTACCTGTAAAAAGTGTGGGAAGCACATAATGGAACAGCCCAATTTCAGCCAATCAGAATCCTCGGATCGCGGAGAAAGTGTCAAGAGTGTATCAGAGAGTCAGAGGTCATAACATATCAGGTAATTTTGTGTAAACAACAAATGACTGCATCAAATTGTGTTTCTAAGAGGAATAATGAATAGTTATCTTAGATTTTTAGAGTTAAATTTAATTTGGAAAAAGTCTTTTTAAACATAGAATATGCAGAATCATTCCTTAGACCCTCGAGTCGCGGAGAAAGAAGCATAATTGTTCAATGAAAGACATACGAGAATTTTCTATACTCTTTTTTTTTAGCTCGACTATTCGAAGAATAAGGAGAGCTATCCTAGTCACCTGAGCGTCAGCGTCGGCGTAACCACTAATGTTAAAGTTTGCGTACCACCTCAAATATTTTCCAATTCAATTGTCATCTGGCTTTGAAACTTTGCACACTTGTTCACCATCATGCCCCCAACCTGTACACAGGAGGAGGTAACTCTATCAAGCATTTTGACAGAATTATGCCCCTTTTTAGCTCGACTATTCGAAGAATAAGGAGACTATTGCACTCGCCCCGGCGTCGGCGTCTGCGTTGGTTAAAGTTTTTAATAAAGTCAAATATCTTGAATACTATCAAAGGTATTGACTTGAAACTCAAAATATATCTTTACCATCAACATCTACACCTGAGGAAACAATCCCCATAACTCTGTTTTGATTTTTGACAGATTTATGCCCCTTTTTAGCGCGACTATTCGAAGAATAAGGAGACTATTGCACTCGCCCCAGCGTCGGCGTCTGCGTTGGTTAAAGTTTTTCATAAAGTCAAATATCTTGAATACTATCAAAGGTATTGACTTGAAACTCAAAATATATCTTTACCATCAACATCTTCACCTGAGGAAACAATCCCCATAACTCTGTTTTGATTTTTGACAGATTTATGCCCCTTTTTAACTTAGAAATTTTGGTTAAAGTTTTTTATAAATTCAAATATCTTGAATACTATCAAAGGTATTGACTCAAAGTACAGTTGACTCTCGTTATCTCGAATTTCAAGGGACCAGACCTTTTACTTCGAGATAAACGAAGTTCGAGGTACGAGGAGGGTCTTTTAGTTGTTTTTTTTTTTTGACGTATATGGACGAATAGTGCACAAAATTCCCTGTTTTCAAGACAGACAACTATTTGTATTTATTTTATTGATGCAAATTTTCCCTGAAACATTGGAACACAAATTCAATTTTAATTACATTTTATTTTTGCATATACCAAAACAGCTCTTAGTAATAATATCAAGCACATTTACATACTTGTATCGGCCCGAGCGAAAGCGGAAGTACGCGTCGGGCGAAAGTGAAAGTAGCGCTTCTTGAACCGGAAGTCAGAACATTCGTATATTCTAAACATAAGAACAGCATCTAACTACAAAACAAAATACTTACAGACTGATTTATTCGTTCAGAAATCATCTTTTTTTTTATAAAACCCAATCACTATTATCATTTAACCTCTCAAATAAATTAAGTCTTTAAAGTAATTTCCACATTTTTCATCATTAATTATGCGTAGTCACCGGCAATTAAAGTAAATCCATGAAAAACAAACAACAATCATTACGACACGTGTGAATTGGCATGACAACGTTTCACCGTTATTTTGATCCGCCGCACCTTTGATCCGATGGCGACTTTCGCACTTCGACTTAACGAGTTGACAATACACTGGAATTTGATTGACGGGACCAAAAAATCCCTTCGACACATCCGGAGTCTCGATATGTCAAATTTTGTCTTAAAAGGAGTTAAAGTACATAGATAAAGAAGGAAATTTGACGGGACTTTAGAATTTCTTCGACTTAAACGGAAATTCGAGGTAAGCGAGTTTGAGATACTGAGAGTCAACTGTATGTGTCTACCATCAACATCTTCACCTGAGGAAACAATCCCCATAACTCTGTTTTGACTTTTGACAGATTTATGCCCCTTTCTAACTTAGAATTTTGGTTAAAGTTTTTTATAAATTCAAATATCTTGAATATTATCAAAGGTATTGACTTGAAACTCAAAGTATGTGTCTACCATCAACATCTACACCTGAGGAAACAATCCCCATAACTCTGTTTTGATTTTTGACAGGTTGATGCCCCTTTTTAACTTAGAATTTTTGGTTAAAGTTTTTTTTTAAATTCAAATATCTTGAATACTATCGAAGGTATTGACTTGAAACTCAAAGTATGTGTCTACCATCAACATATACACCTGAGGAAACAATTCCCATAACTCTGTTTTGATTTTTGACAGATTTATGCCCCTTTTTAACTTAGAAGTTTTGGTATTTTTTGTTTGTAAATTCAAATATCTTGAATACTATATAAGGTATTGACTTGAAACTCAAAGTATGTGTCTACCATCAACATTATACACCTGAGGAAACAATTCCCATAACTCTGTTTTGATTTTTGACAGATTTATGCCCCTTTTTAACTTAGAAGTTTTGGTTTTTTTTTTTTTGTAAATTCAAATATCTTGAATACTATATAAGGTATTGACTTGAAACTCAAAATATATGTTTACCATCAACATCTACACCTGAGGAAACAATCCCCATAACTCTGTTTTGATTTTTGATAGATTTGTGTCCCTTTTTAACTTTGAATGTTTTGTTAAAGAATACTATCGAACATATTTACTGTCAACATCTTCACCAATGTTTTTGATTTTTGACATATTTATGCCCTTTTTAACTTAGAATTTTGTCACAGTTTTTCCAGACTAAAATGGAAATACTCAAAATGGCTTTCTTTTGAAATGTCATAGAATAATTATGCAGCATGAAGCGGTCATGCTTTTTTAATTCTATACATATCAATTTTGAAAAGTTACAAAATTATTCATGATCAAATATACAAGGTCATGTATTTCTTTGAAATTATCCCCCCCCATCCTCCCTCCAGTTGGCTTGCAGAATCCAGAGTAAGGCCTTGAATGCAATGTACATTTACAAAGGTCTTTGAACAAGTTTCATATCTTTGACCTTAATTCTTATAGACAATTACACAATACTCCTGTTCTTAGACAAAAACCCCATTTTACCAACAAGCTTTCGAATAGTCAAGCGTGCTGTCATGTGACAGCTCTTGTTAACTTAAAATTTTTGGTTAAAGTTTTTTATAAATTCAAATATCTTGCATATTATAAAAGGTATTGACTTGAAACTCAAAGTATATCTTTACCATCAACATCTACGCCTGAGGAAACAATCCTCATAACTCTGTTTTGATTTTTGACAGATTTATGCCCCTTTTTAACTTAGAATTTTTGGTTAAAGTTTTTAATAAAGTCAAATATCCTGAATACTATCAAAGGTATTGACTTGAAACTCAAACTGTTTGTTTACCATCAACATCTACACCTGAGGAAACAATCCCCATAACTCTGTTTTGATTTTTGACAGATTTATGCCCCTTTTTAACTTAGAATTTTTGGTTAAAGTTTTTTATAAATTCAAATATCTTGAATATTATCAAAGGTATTGACTTGAAACTCAAAGTATGTGTCTACCATCAACATCTACACCTGAGGAAACAATCCCCATAACTCTGTTTTGATTTTTGACAGGTTGATGCCCCTTTTTAACTTAGAATTTTTGGTTAAAGTTTTTTTTAAATTCAAATATCTTGAATACTATCGAAGGTATTGACTTGAAACTCAAAGTATGTGTCTACCATCAACATATACACCTGAGGAAACAATTCCCATAACTCTGTTTTGATTTTTGACAGATTTATGCCCCTTTTTAACTTAGAAGTTTTGGTATTTTTTGTTTGTAAATTCAAATATCTTGAATACTATATAAGGTATTGACTTGAAACTCAAAGTATGTGTCTACCATCAACATTATACACCTGAGGAAACAATTCCCATAACTCTGTTTTGATTTTTGACAGATTTATGCCCCTTTTTAACTTAGAAGTTTTGGTATTTTTTTTTTGTAAATTCAAATATCTTGAATACTATATAAGGTATTGACTTGAAACTCAAAATATATGTTTACCATCAACATCTACACCTGAGGAAACAATCCCCATAACTCTGTTTTGATTTTTGATAGATTTGTGTCCCTTTTTAACTTTGAATGTTTTGTTAAAGAATACTATCGAACATATTTACTGTCAACATCTTCACCAATGTTTTTGATTTTTGACATATTTATGCCCTTTTTAACTTAGAATTTTGTCACAGTTTTTCCAGACTAAAATGGAAATACTCAAAATGGCTTTCTTTTGAAATGTCATAGAATAATTATGCAGCATGAAGCGGTCATGCTTTTTTAATTCTATACATATCAATTTTGAAAAGTTACAAAATTATTCATGATCAAATATACAAGGTCATGTATTTCTTTGAAATTATCCCCCCCCATCCTCCCTCCAGTTGGCTTGCAGAATCCAGAGTAAGGCCTTGAATGCAATGTACATTTACAAAGGTCTTTGAACAAGTTTCATATCTTTGACCTTAATTCTTATAGACAATTACACAATACTCCTGTTCTTAGACAAAAACCCCATTTTACCAACAAGCTTTCGAATAGTCAAGCGTGCTGTCATGTGACAGCTCTTGTTAACTTAAAATTTTTGGTTAAAGTTTTTTATAAATTCAAATATCTTGCATATTATAAAAGGTATTGACTTGAAACTCAAAGTATATCTTTACCATCAACATCTACGCCTGAGGAAACAATCCTCATAACTCTGTTTTGATTTTTGACAGATTTATGCCCCTTTTTAACTTAGAATTTTTGGTTAAAGTTTTTAATAAAGTCAAATATCCTGAATACTATCAAAGGTATTGACTTGAAACTCAAACTGTTTGTTTACCATCAACATCTACACCTGAGGAAACAATCCCCATAACTCTGTTTTGATTTTTGACAGATTTATGCCCCTTTTTAACTTAGAATTTTTGGTTAAAGTTTTTTATAAATTCAAATATCTTGAATATTATCAAAGGTATTGACTTGAAACTCAAAGTATGTGTCTACCATCAACATCTACACCTGAGGAAACAATCCCCATAACTCTGTTTTGATTTTTGACAGGTTGATGCCCCTTTTTAACTTAGAATTTTTGGTTAAAGTTTTTTTTTAAATTCAAATATCTTGAATACTATCGAAGGTATTGACTTGAAACTCAAAGTATGTGTCTACCATCAACATATACACCTGAGGAAACAATTCCCATAACTCTGTTTTGATTTTTGACAGATTTATGCCCCTTTTTAACTTAGAAGTTTTGGTATTTTTTGTTTGTAAATTCAAATATCTTGAATACTATATAAGGTATTGACTTGAAACTCAAAGTATGTGTCTACCATCAACATTATACACCTGAGGAAACAATTCCCATAACTCTGTTTTGATTTTTGACAGATTTATGCCCCTTTTTAACTTAGAAGTTTTGGTATTTTTTTTTGTAAATTCAAATATCTTGAATACTATATAAGGTATTGACTTGAAACTCAAAATATATGTTTACCATCAACATCTACACCTGAGGAAACAATCCCCATAACTCTGTTTTGATTTTTGATAGATTTGTGTCCCTTTTTAACTTTGAATGTTTTGTTAAAGAATACTATCGAACATATTTACTGTCAACATCTTCACCAATGTTTTTGATTTTTGACATATTTATGCCCTTTTTAACTTAGAATTTTGTCACAGTTTTTCCAGACTAAAATGGAAATACTCAAAATGGCTTTCTTTTGAAATGTCATAGAATAATTATGCAGCATGAAGCGGTCATGCTTTTTTAATTCTATACATATCAATTTTGAAAAGTTACAAAATTATTCATGATCAAATATACAAGGTCATGTATTTCTTTGAAATTATCCCCCCCCATCCTCCCTCCAGTTGGCTTGCAGAATCCAGAGTAAGGCCTTGAATGCAATGTACATTTACAAAGGTCTTTGAACAAGTTTCATATCTTTGACCTTAATTCTTATAGACAATTACACAATACTCCTGTTCTTAGACAAAAACCCCATTTTACCAACAAGCTTTCGAATAGTCAAGCGTGCTGTCATGTGACAGCTCTTGTTAACTTAAAATTTTTGGTTAAAGTTTTTTATAAATTCAAATATCTTGCATATTATAAAAGGTATTGACTTGAAACTCAAAGTATATCTTTACCATCAACATCTACGCCTGAGGAAACAATCCTCATAACTCTGTTTTGATTTTTGACAGATTTATGCCCCTTTTTAACTTAGAATTTTTGGTTAAAGTTTTTAATAAAGTCAAATATCCTGAATACTATCAAAGGTATTGACTTGAAACTCAAACTGTTTGTTTACCATCAACATCTACACCTGAGGAAACAATCCCCATAACTCTGTTTTGATTTTTGACAGATTTATGCCCCTTTTTAACTTAGAATTTTTGGTTAAAGTTTTTTATAAATTCAAATATCTTGCAAATTATCAAAGGTATTGACTTGAAACTCAAAATATATCTTAACCATCAGCATCTACACCTGAGGAAACAATCCTCATAACTCCGTTTTGATTTTTGACAGATTTATGCCCCTTTTTAACTTAGATTTTTTTGTTAAAGATTTTTATAAATTCAAATATCTTGAATACTATCAAAGGTATTGACTTGAAACTCAAAGTATGTGTCTACAATCAACATCTACACCTGAGGAAACAATCCCCATAACTCTGTTTTGATTTTTGACAGATTCATGCCCCTTTTTAACTTAGAATATTTGGTAAGAGATTTTATAAAGTCAAATGTTTTGAATACTATCAAAGGTATTGACTTGAAACTCAAAGTATGTGTCTACCATCAACATCTACATCTGAGGAAACAATCCCCATAACTCTGTTTTGATTTTTGACAGATTTATGCCCCTTTTTAACTTTGATTTTTTTTTATGGACTTAAAATGTATGTTTATTGTCAACATCTTTACCAATGTTTTTGATTTTTGACATTTATGCCCCTTTTAACTTAGAATTTTGTCACAGTTTTTACCAGACTAACATGGAAATACTCGAAATGGCTTTCTTTTGAAATGTCATAGAATAATTATGCAGCATGCAGCGGTCATGCTTTTTTAATTCTATACATTTCAATTTTGAAAAGTTACAGAGTTATTCATGATCAAATTTACAAGGTTATGTATTTCTTTGAAATTATCCCCTCCTCCCTCCACTTGGCTTACAGAATCCAGAGTAAGGCTTTGAATGTAATGTACATTTACAAAGGTCTTTGAACAAGTTTCATATCTTTGACCTTAATTCTTACAGACAATTACACAATACTCCTGTTCTTTGACAAAAAACCCATTTTACCAACAACCTTTCGAATAGTCGAGCGTGCTGTCATGTGACAGCTCTTGTTCTACTTGGAATTTACGTTAAAGTTTGTGTACCACCTCAAATATTTTCAAAGTCCATTGACATCTGGCTTTGAAACTTCGCACGCTTGTTCACCATCATGCCCCCAACCTGTACACAGGAGGAGCTCACTATATCAAGCATTTTGACAGAATTATGCCCCTTTTTCGACTTAGAATTTACGTTAAAGTTTGCGTACCACCTCAAATATTTTCAAAGTCCATTGACATCTGGCTTTGAAACTTCGCTCGCTTGTTCACCATCATGCCCCCAACCTGTACACAGGAGGAGGTCTCTGTATCAAGCATTTTGACGGAATTATGCCCCTCTTTCGACTTCGAATTTACGTTAAAGTTTGTGTACCACCTCAAATATTTTCCAATTCAATGGTCATCTGGCTTTGAAACTTTGCACACTTGTTCACCATCATGCCCCCAACCTGTACACAGGAGGAGGTAACTCTATCAAGCCTTTTGACAGAATTATGCCCCTTTTTCGACTTAGAATTTACGTTAAAGTTTGCGTACCACCTCAGATAATTTCAAAGTCCATCAACATATGGCTTTGAAACTTTGCACACTTGTTCACCATCATGATCTCAACCTGTGTACAGGAGGAGGTCACTGTATCAAGCTTTTTTACAATATTATGCGCCTTTTTTTACTTAGAACTTATGTTAAAGTTTGCGTACTACCTCAGATATTTTCAAAGTCCATTGACATATGCCTTTCAAACTTTGCACACTTGTTCACCATCATGATCCGAACCTGTGTACAGGAGGAGGTAACTGTATCAAGCATTTTGACATAATTATGTTTTTCTAATGATACAATATGCCTTAATTTCTATTATCTTATTATAATGTTCTTACTATTGACCATTCAACAAGCCTTTTTTATTTACACTCTTTTCTATTTACAAATTCCTGTTATTAACTATACTTTAACAATATCCTCCAGGATGGATATTATTTTATATTGTCAATCACTGAGAATAGTCGAGCGTGCTGTCTACTGACAGCTCTTGTTTCTGTTACCCTTTGCATGTACTGTCGATTGATATCGCCATAATTATTCATACATGTTTGTTATTTGTTTATTGTATGTTTTAATTATGTGTTGCCATGCAATTGTACATTTTAAGCTGAAATTAATATAGGGCCATTCTATCTATAATTTCGTTCTATATACACTTCTCCCGTAGGCCCGCACTATGCCTTCTGCAGACAGCATAATACTAGATGAGGTTAAATAACACTAATTTTATTTTCATATGGCCACAGCAGTTATTTTTCGGATGGCCAAAAGGAATATTCTCCCTTGTGTTGAATCAGGTTCGAATGATGTAAATGTAGTTTCTAGTGGTTTTATATTAATGTCATGTTTGTCGTTTTTCCAATCAGATTATCGCGTGCCTTTTGTTTTCTTCCTGGTAAAAACCAGTACTGGTGTCATTAGTTCTGACTTCCAAAACTCTAAATGCCGTTATTTTTATATTTTGTTTTTCGTCAGCTGCAGCTTTTCTGTCAAGCATATAAACCGGGTACGCTGAAGTTGTTTTAGCTATGGTGTCATATGAGGAGGTACAATCGTGACCCCAGTGGGGCTCGAACCTGCAACCTCGGGGATGAGCGGCAGACACTATAACCTCTACACCACTGCTCCCCTCTGATGACTGAACATCAATCCAAAACTATCTTGCATGAAAATGTTGCACTATCCGACTATATATTTATACTAGGCACTACATCTGAGTGGACTGCGGAGGAACATTTTTAGCTCACCTGGCTACGCCAGGGTGAGCTTTTCTGATCGATGATTGTCCGTCGTCCGTCAACATTTTGATTCAAATGACATCTCCTCTGAAACCTCTAGGCCAATGTTGATAAAACTATGCAGGAATGTTCCTTGCATGAAGCTCTACCAAAATTGTTCAAAGAATTCCATTCCATGCAGAACTCTGGTTGCTATGGCAACAAATAGGAAAAACTTTAAAAATCTTCTCTGAAACCACAAGGCCTAGAGCTTAGATATTTGGCATGTAGCATTGTCTAGTGGACCTCTACCAAGATTGTTCAAATTATGACCCCCGGGTCAAAATTGACCCCGCACGGGTGGGCACTTAGTTTTTGCATAGGCATATATAGGAAAAACTTTAAAAATCTTCTTCTCTGAAACCACAAGGCCTAGAGCTAAGATATTTGGCATGTAGCATTGTCTAGTAGACCTCTACCAAGATTGTTCAAATTATGACCCCTGGGTCAAAATTGACCCCGCGGGAGTGGTCACTTAGTTTTGCATAGGAATATATAGGAAAAACTTTAAAATTCTTCTCTGAAACCACAAGGCCTAGAGCTTAGATATTTGGCATGTAGCATTGGCTAGTGGACCTCTACCAAGATTGTTCAAATTATGAGCCCCGGATCAAAATTGACCCCGCGCGGGGGGTCACTTAGTTTTAAAAAGGCTTATGTAGGAAAAACTTTAAAAATCTTCTTCTCTGAAACCACAAGGCCTAGAGCTTAGATATTTGGCATGTAGCATTGGCTAGTGGACCTCTACCAAGATTGTTCAAATTATGACCCTCAGATCAAAATTGACCCCGCACTGGGGGTCACTTAGTTTTACATAGACTTATATAGTAAAAACTTTAAAAATCTTCTCTGAAACCACAAGGCCTAGAGCTTAGATATTTGGCATGTAGCACTGGCTAGTGGACCTCCACCAAGTTTGTTCAAATTATGATCCCCAGGTCATAATTGACCCCGCGGGGTCACTTAGTTTTACATAGGATTATATATAGGGAAAACTTTAAAAATCTTTTTCTCTGAAACCACAAGGCCTAGAGCATAGATATTTGGCATGTAGCATTGCCTAGAAGACCTCTTCAAAGTTTGTTCAAATTATGCCCCTGGGGTCAAAATTGACCTTGCCTGGGGGGGATCATTTGTTTTACAAAGGCGTATATAGGAAAACTTATTTGGTATGTAACATAATCTAGTGATCTTCCACCAGGCAAGTGGACTTTTACCAAGGTGAGCGATATAGGGCCATCTTGGCCCTCTTGTTTTTTTTATATATTTACATACTTAGAATTTTGTCAACCTCGATTTAGCTTGTATTTGAGTTAACGAGTTTAGTGGTATGGATGTGAAGGCAACAATCATTGCAATGTATTTTCAACTGTTTTCCAGTTCCTGGCCCGCCTTGGAAGTAGACCATCATTGACTGGGATCCAGCCAGCAGTATTTGGTGACCAAGGACCACAAATGAAAGATGTGATAGAACTGTATGGAGATGAAGGAACTGGTAACAGCCTAATTAACTTTGATAACCACAAGAAATTCTTAAAAGTACAGTAAAACCTGTGTTAAAGACCGCCTCCAAATAAAGACCACCCTGTGAGTGTGAATAAAGACCAGCAGGGAGAAAATGATGCATTATTAAAATATTGGGTATATCCCGATACAATAAATATTCGGTCACAATACATTTTCGATCATTTTCGAAACTTTGTTCTCCTAACCCCCGACACCGTCATGCGTGCGCATCTTTGTTAACCAAAGTGCCCTGGACGTAAAAGTGTAAACATCCAATATGGGGATAAGATGTGTTAAAAACTTATAATTACCTGAAATAGTCTAAAATGACTTAAATTTACTATTCCTAAAATTTTCATTTATAAACATCGTTTTCTTCCCGAGAAAAACCCAGATTGTCATAAATATTTGCATGCCGCCTGCTGCAATGGATATTTTCCAGGGCCGAACTATCGGCGGTAAAAATTTTATGGTATACTTCACAAAAAAAATGTGTTTGCCAAGGTAACTGTCCTTATTTGAAAAAGTCCAAATTGATTTTTAATTAGATAAAGTATTTCACTATCAGTGACTAAGTAAGCCTTTTGTCTTATTTTAATTCTTGTACCATGAAACAGTCAGTGGATCATACAGGTCATACATCTCTGAAAATCTTACAATAGCCCTTCTTGTTGTCAGAAATGATGCAATATCAATAATCAGTAAGAAAAGCATCAAAACATTTGGTTTTCCAGTTTTGACAAATTTGCAGTTTGTGTGACGCTTCTAATTTTATGCAGTATACTTAACATTGTGTGACCGGAAATAGATTGTGAAATATCTGCACCAGTTGAAATTAGGTCACCTGAAATACACAGCCTTGCAGAGTATTTCCATGGCAGTAACTTATTTTTATTATATCTATAAAGGCCAGAAGACATGTAATAAGCACATATCACAAAAATATTAAATTTGTACAACTAGCATTGGTGTGTATATAAATATCCTTACATGACCGAAAATTGATTGGACCGGGATACACCTGTGAATAAAGACCGCCTATCAACAAAGACCATGTTAGCTTCTTCCTCAAGAGTGGTCTTTGTTCACAGATTTGACTGTACCTCTTGTTTTCTTTCTCCTAAAGTAAAATTATTTTTGTAAAGGTTCATTTAGTGGCAATCATAATTAAACCAGAAGATGGAATGTATATTGCTTCGTACCCTGGCACAAATTTATGAATCAAATTCAGAACTATAGAGTTCTAGGTCCTTACTTAAATAGACAATATTCTACTTGATCACTCTGCAAAAGCCTTATTAGTGACATTCTTTTTCAGTATGTCATATATCTATTTCTACTTTCAGGTAAAACAGAGTTGCTTGTGCACTTGATTTGTAGATGTATTCTACCAGAAGACTGGAACAATATTCCTCTGAATGGACATGGTGCTAGTGTCATTTTCATTGATACAGATTTTAAGTTTTCAATCATACGCTTAGTGACTGTTATTGAAAAATACATTATGGAAAAAGCGAGGAACTGTCCTGATGATGAATTGATTGGTTCAGACAAAGTTGAGTCATTTATTCGTGAACGTTTGAAGAAGTTACACATAATGCGATGTTCAAGTAGTCAACAGTTGCTTGTGTCACTACACAATCTTGAAAATTTAATTTGTGATGAATCTGAAGTATCTGTTATAATGATCGATAGTATTTCAACTTTTTACTGGATTGATAAATCCAATGGTGGTGACAGCATTCAATCACAGGAAGCAAATATGAAATATGTAACAGAAATACTTTCTAAATTAGTGAATACCTATAATTTAATACTGCTAGTTTCTAAATCTGCAGTGTATAAAAAGAAAGGACAAAGTGAATGTTTTGAAGGTGAAAGTAACAAGCAAACAGATCTAAAACAACAGAAGCAGCTTATAAATGAAGACTTTGAATCATTGCATGCCGAGTTCATGTGCAAACCATGGCAACGGTTTGTGAGTCATAGACTGGTACTGGTGAAAGATTTTAGAGATGGGAACCAGTCATTTATTATCGGTGGAGACTGTGCTAAAGGAAACAAAAGATTTTTGATCTCTGAAACTGGACTCCGTTTTCAAAGTTAAGAGATTTAATTTCACTTTCAGAAGAACATGCTGTAGGACACGAGCGACTGGTTCAATATGAACTTTTAACTGTAATGTTTTGCCATTGACAAGGAGGAACACTTTTATGACACATGTATCTTGCAGTTTCATAAATAAAAAGGATGAATTAGCATTTTTGGGTCTTCCAAGAATTTTTTATGCCCCCAAAGGGTGGCATATTAAAATCGCACTGTCCGTCTGTCTGTGCGTCCGGCCTTACATTTCTTTGTGTCTGGGCTGTAACTTTGTCATGCATTGAAAGCTTTTTAAATAACTTGGCACAAATGCTCAGCACATCAAGATGGTGTGTCGCGTGCAAGACCCATGTCCCTACCTCAAAGGTCAAGGTCATACTTTGGAGTTTGAAGGTAATGGAATCCTCTATATATGCACACATTCGTGTCCAGACTGTAACTTTGTCATTCATTGAAGGATTTTAAAATGACTTGGCACAAATGTCTAGCACATCAAGACGATGTGTCGCATGCAAGACCCATGTCCCTGCCCCAAAGGTCAAGGTCACACTTAGAGTTTGAAGGTAATGGATTCCACTATATATGCACACATTCGTGTCCAGACTGTAACTTTGTCATTCATTGAAGGATTTTAAAATAACCTGGCACAAATGTCTAGCACATCAAGATGATGCGTCGTGTGCAAGACCCAAATCCCTATCTCAAAGGTCAAGGTCACACTTCGAGTTTGAAGGTAATTGAATCCTGTATATATGCACACATTCATGTCCAAACTATAACTTTGTCATGCATCGATTGATTTAAAAATAACTTGGCACAAATGTTGAGCACATCAAGCTTATGTGTCGCGTGCAAGACCCACGTCCCTACCTCAAAGGTCAAGGTCACACTTATGAGTTTATAAGTAATGGAATCCTGTATATATGCATACATTTGTGTCCAGACTGTAACTTTGTCATGCATTGGTTCATTTTAAAATAACTTTACACAAATGTTCAGCACATCAAGACAATGTGTTGTGTGCAAGAACCATGTCCCTATCTCAAAAGTCATGGTCACATTTAGTGTTTAAAAGTACTGGAATACTGTATGCATGGTAACTCTGTCATGCATGGAAGGATTTTAAAATAACATAGCACAATTATTGAGCACATGGAGAGGACACAGACTGAGACACCTCTTTTGGGGGCATTCGTCACTTGTGAGGGACAGCTCTTGTTATATCTATGTCAGCTATCTCATGGCTTTTACTTTAATAGCTTTCAAAAACCATCTTACTATAGAGTTAAAGTTTGTAAATTTAACAGATTATTTGCTTAAAAACAAAACGAAAAATCAGTTTTATCTCATATAAAAGGAGTACATGGATATTGTTTGTTGTAATTTTACTGCAATGTCTGCTTTGTTCAGGTAGATTGAAACATACGTAGTACTGAGCCTAGTTGTGAATGTCATCGACATCTTCCACTTGGATGAGATTTTATTGAGTTATTGCCCTTGGATGTTTTCATAGTATCCATAGAGATTTTCAGTTACCATTGACCAGAGTACTGTGAAAATTTACAAAAATAATTAGTCCGAAGCTTAGTTGTGCAGATTGTCAGCATGTTACACAAATTTGTACACAAATGTGTTCAAGCTAGTTAAAGCAGCTGGCAAAAGTGTAAAACAATGGTCAAGGCGGTATCTTCAGGTATTCATCACCTACACTGACCCAACATGAAAATTTTACAGGTTTATAATGGGATTTACTATGCATGAGAAAGAATCACCAATACCTCACAATGCAGGAGGTGGAATTTAATCATTTGTAAGAATGTTTAACTTCATCAGTTGGGGAGTAAGTTTATAAAAAAAAAAAAATCATCACAGGTGCTTTCAGATTTACGGTCATAAATGCACCTAGATATTCAATTCAAAGGGTGGTAATTTAAGAATTAGAATCTTTGGAGTCTCAACTCTCGCTTTTGCATTGTGATTTCATAAAACATTGTTGAGTTTTCTAGTCTTGACATTAGTTTCTCTCAACTGACAGCAAAATGAATATTTTGTCTTGACAACCAATTTTGTTTTTGATAAACTGTCTGTTTTCTCTATACGAGTTATTTCCCTTTTATGCATGATAAATGACTTAACTTTTAGGCCTATTATTGGCTATGTTATTGTCTTATTTCATAGAATCAGAGTGAAATACATTGAATTAATATTGTGCAAAATATTTGTATAATAACAGTGTAAAGTTTTCATTTTGGGTGAGTATAGTTGAAATTGCAGTATTTCATAGAAGTTTAGTTTCACTCAGACTGGGCTAAATTGTGGCCTTGGAGTGCCTACAATCAAAATATTGATGATGGACAAACAGAACTAGGCATCAACCACAATAGTTCACCCTTGAGCACTTCATGTTTGGGTGAGCGAAAAAAGAAATTAATTACAACAGCCAATCACAATGATGTTCTTTAATGTACATTAATGACTTACAGATCTCCATCAACAAGTGCTTAACTTTAACAAACAAACAATAACGAGCAATAACAAACAATAGGTAAAATTATAAATAGCCATATTCAGGCGGATACATGTACTTAAAATAGGTGCAGAGAAATGTACATGTAAACTTGCGTCGAGAGAAACATTGTAAATAGTCGGAAGAGTGTAGAGTATTGTAACTAAGATTTTTAGTAAGATTAGAACTCGACAACACGATACAACTCCGTGAAATGCTCCAGTCTGGTATTGTCCATTCTTTGTTAATACATTTCGTTCGATTACAAAGGAAGCTTCATCAGCCAATTGAATCATCCTCAAATGCTCACTCCAGATACACAGTAAATAAAAGGCTCATGGGAATGTGGCCTAGTGTTTTCTATCGCTGCTTACCCATTTACAGCTGGGTTTATTGTGGCAAAGACACACTTTGTGCTTCAGCTTGGGGTTTGAACCCTGGACACTATGCTAGAGGTGAATGTCCTAACTACTGAGGCCAACAACGCCTCACCTGATTCTTTAGTTTTTGCACAATATACTTTCTCTCACAATATTGTAAGTTTCAACATAATGCTTTTAATCCGTGCTCCTGACAGAACTGTAAGGGATAGATGTAACTGTAAGAAACCTGCAATAACTGAAGTAAGCTTGAAAAAATCTTCACATACTGATGAGAGCACCTCCAAATAAATGCCTATTCTCGGACCTTATCTCACTTCCTATATAACTGTGAATTTGTGACCATGTAAACAATTGCTGAACCAACAAAACCACTAACCAGCTGAAAGTTCTATGGAATGCCCTCCTGTGCTCAAGATACAATCTCCTCACTCAAAAAAGATTAGCGGGCAGCTTTATTTGTCATCCAATGAAATGGCTGTATTTCTGTTGTTTTTTTTTCTGTCATTCGAAATATCAAAGAACATCTAAACCTGTTCTACGTTTTTATCTGTTCATAGTACTTCACTGTATAAGTTAGAATGCGAATGGCCGATAGTAAAATACGCCATTTTCATTAGATCATTTAGATGGTAAATAAAGCTTTCCTGTGAGTATGTTAGTGATCATCCGTTCTTGTTCTACGAAAAAAAGTAAGTCTTGTGTTGCTAAACAACTGTTGATCTTTCTATTTTCCATAGAAAAGAGCGGATAAACACTACCATACAATATTTACTTTTTCCCAATACTGCAAAAAAGCTTACTCTGCAATACTTCCAACCACTCGTACATCGTATTATTATCTAGCAGAACTTCGATCAAGATTTCAATACATTAGTGTGATTTATGTAATAATTATGTCAACAATTTACAGAACCTATGTATATACATGTACAAAATATAAAAACGAATGTATGACATATCACATAAGGCCCTATACATATACATAAGAATCAACACCATCTCCCATAATATGTTTACATGCTTTACTACATGAAAGTCCCCAAAGTATAGACTTGGTAATATATATAAAATTGTACATGTACAATGTATGTGCAAAAGATGGAAGTTTGCATTTTTACTGATAAATACTTGCACTGTGACATGCAACTGTTTATCATTTATACATGACTATTGTTTTTACTACTTCTGTGATGCTGACCCCTTTTAGGGAGCTGGAAGATACATGTAGAGAATACATTGAAGTTAAGCCATGTTCATACATATAGACTATGTATGTTGGGGCTGTCTCAGAAATGAATTACATATAATTACATATAAATTACTCTGGAAAAAATACTTCTGTGAATGGGTTAGCAATGACTTGCCATGATTCATTTTGTCGTATGTCGCTTAACTTTGTACACTAAAATAATTCTAGTATCCGGGTACTAGGTATTCTTATTTTTCCTTTGACAAAACTTGACACAAAAATAGATGAATCTATTCATTCATGATGTGAAAATGAAAAGCATAGTTTTCATTACACAGATACAAAATATAAATAAACTGATGAAAGACGATTCATACCAATTAAATATATACATGTACATGCAATAAATTATATGGAGATAATTCAGTGAAATAATTCAGTGACATATTACATATACCTGCAACAACTATTAAACACAACTATTCAAATGACTAATTAACAAGTTAAGTGTTAATAGTGGCATATCAAAACATGACAAATAGATCTCCCCCCCACCCCCTCCCCTGTTTTAGTTACATCATAGATTAGCAAATTTTCAGAAACAAACTTCGATAATAGACAAATGGGCTCTATCACCTGACTAGACAATGAAACACACAAGACTCTGTAAAGAATGATAAGAAAATGTAAAAACACAGTGAAAAATTATGAAAACTGTCACAATAAAACTTACTTTATTCTGATTCTGAACAGACAATGAGAGGTCTTACTAAAATGTCTCAAACAAGCAAATAAAATGTTTGTAGCTTGAATTAAGGGGAAGTGGGATCCATATATATAACATCCCATATTGCTAGGCCACACTAATATGTACATGTAAACATTAATATCATCCCTCAATAGGCAGCCTTTCACATTTAAATAAAACTACATTCTTAAAATAAAATTGGATTTATACGCTCCCCAATTAGTTCTTTTTAAAATTCCTTAAAACCCCAAGACATACAAAAATATGAAATTTATAAAGTAATATGAACGTACCAGAAAAAATGCAGGTGGGCAAAGTGCTTAAAAAAAACTTTATAAATAATCTTCGCATTTTAAATTTATAAAAAGTGTTTATATTGTTAAAAAAAAAATCATACATTACAAAGAGGCTGCGTCGAAGATCTGCTGTCTGTGAAACAATTAACCATAAATTGTACAAATGTACATGTACTATGTTTTCACTGGTAATATGCCCATGAAGTAAACAAAAGTATAAAACTGACAAATATGTTAAAAAATACATGACTGTACTTAAAGAGATAACCAACAATAAGATACCCGAGAGTCGGATATTCCAATCCACACCTGCAGCCAGTCTTGCATACTGTATAGCATTTAAGAAGAATACTGCAAATATGTCAATGTTTCACATGACCCCATACGCTTCCATCTTGGATTTACATGCATCGGCCGGCCGTTGGGGTAAATTGATCAATGAAGCAAACAACTTGATCAGAAGGGTCGTATACAAATTCGATTCTATTCGTAACATTTGATTGGTCTAAAATGTAGGTCAGGAGCCAGCTTATTTAGCTATGCAAAAAAGGGGGAAATCAAGGCCTAAGCAAGCTGTTGAATACATTATGCAACATTCTTATCCATGGTCAGACAGTTGGAAAAGGCTACACGTAGTCTGAATAGGGCTTGTGACATTTCTTGAGTATTCAAAATGACTGAATGTTGATAGAAAAGCTGGAATTGTTGAAACACAACTGTTGAAAAATTTAGATTCAGAATAGACAATACACTTTTGAAATGTGCTATATACAAGATTTCTCGATTGTTTAAAATCAGCGTTTTCAGAAAACCGCATAATAATGTTTTGGTTAATTTACTGTACATATGAATATTTACAAAGATTGATATCAGAAGGAATTATTGACTTATCCAAGCAACAATTTCAAACTAATGGCTTTAATATACATCTATATGATGACCATGTAAATCCCACTAATGCTGGACCTATATATGCACAATAATGATTTCACATATTGCAATAAATGTGTTTATGAAAACAACAAACCTACTACCTGGTGAGCTTAATTTAGATGAGTAATGGAACATCTCAGATGCTGGATCATTCCTCTTCAATGCTTATAATCTATCAAATGTATCAATTAATCTATATAAAAATAGAATTTATGCATCAAGCTATGATTTATGTATGGTTAAATGTAAATAGCAATTTATATATTATTTATCCCCTCTTGTCTTCAGGGATTTTCTTCCAATAGGCACAATGATGCGACATAACATATTTTTCTGCTTCAAATGGTTGCTAAGTAACACATCCTACCAGTAAATTTACAAAAATATCTTCTGCTTTCTTTCATAGAAACACTGAAACAACAGTCTCTCTCTTAACATGCTTAGAGCTTCAAATGGACAACAACAATTTCATTTCCCAGTTTCTCGACTAGAAAGAAAATAAAATTCATTTCAAGTATGTTTGGTTAGGAACACACTTCATCTAGATTATATACATATTGCAGGCTCTTCTCCAGTTATCAGACTGACCGGCCAGTAGACAAGCTAAACTACATATATACAATCACCAAAGTAACATGTACATAATTCCTTACATCATGTAAACGATTGTCATGTAAAATGGAAGCACTCTGTTTACAAAAATACAAGACATGTGCATCAAAACACTCTACTAAAATTAAATCAACAATTGATAATAGATAAAATCTCTAATCTACTAACAGTACCTAATAATACTCTTGATGTATTCAATTTACATATATTATTCTTTGAATAACAATGCAAACTGCAAATAGATATACTCCGTCATCTTTAAGCATTGAATTAAAACCATATCACACAGATATAGACATGTTACTTCAATCTAAAAATAAGTATTTCCCATCTGACACTACCAAAAAGTTCTTCTTTCACTGAACATTTCATTATTGCAGCCCAGTTTCACAGAGATCTGGTAAAAATGTAGCCCATAAAATGTGCAGTCATGGATTTATTGTGAATGTTACTTATTTTAATTCATGCAAACTTATTTCTCAGAGTCATTTCCAAGAATAATCTGTCAGCTATAAATTTCTACGGCAGTAGAAAACATTTTTAGTACATTATTATCACAAGGAAAGTGACCTTGACCTTTGACCTACTGAAAATTTGAAAATGGACCAATCCATTTCAGACGATCATAAAGGTCATGAATAACAGAGCTGTCACTGTAAGTTAAGGACTAAATGGTATGTGCAATGTTTCCATCCTGATTCCAGGACTAAATACTTTCATACTTGATAACAGTGAAACTACTTTATATATAAGCAGAATGAAAGAATGAAAATCCCATGATTTTCTTTAATTGATATCATACCATCTCAGATGGGACCAATCTGGATTCATCGACCTTACAGTTATGCAAGTTATTACTCTTGAAAACGTTCTCAGTAACAAAATGTATGTTTATTTTCTATTCAGACAATCACTGTGGCCACTACAATGGCTTGAAGAATTGCTCGACATCCGCCGCCTCATGTAGGTGGGTAAAATGGCCGTCTTCGTCCTCGGACAAAGCTGGAGTACAGGTTCATTGGTCCATAGTTGCTGCAAGACAAGTTTAATACTGTTAGACTGTCATGATGTCTTGTCATTGCAAATATATCACTTATGAAAAGCATAGAGGTACTTAAATCTTGCCACCTGATATGTGTATGAAAAGTACAAATGTAATAATTGAAAACTGGACATGTATCTAGAAGGTTTGAAACATAAGTTTATGTAATACAGTACAGACTCTACTAAATTGTCACCTGGACAGAGCAATCAGGCGTCTAACGTGGCAAATATTGCTCAATCCCTAACAGTCAGTTTTAAAAACTAGGTGCTTATGCACAGTATGTCATGTCATGCCAACAATTCATAAATTGAATTATATTAAGAAAGATTATGTTTTAAACAATAGTGAAAGCTTACAATACCCTAGCTGTACAAACTACAAAGCTTGTATATAATACTGCAAAAGTTACAACAAATTCGAAGAAGAGACTTGGGTGTTACTTCCCGCATGCCATCTAATTATTCTGTACCATACAACAAAGTTACAGTCTTCTCATGTTGAAGGATGTTTCTTTTTTTAACTTTGATCCTCGAGTGTGACTTTGAAATGTGACACCTACGTCACACCTTATCATAACTAGTATGGAAAATCCCCATGGTGTGACAAAAGCTAATATTGTCTTAGAAAGCCTGTGTGTGACCTTGACCTGCAGACCTAGGTGTTGTGCCTGGCCCTGCTAGTGACATGCCAATATATATACAGTTGACTCTCAGTATCTCAAACTCGCTTACCTCGAATTTCCGTTTAAGTCGAAGAAATTCTAAAGTCCCGTCGAATTCCTTCTTTATTTATGTACTTTAACTCCTTTTAAGACAAAATTTGACATACCGAGACTCCGGATGTGTCAAGGGATTTTTTGGTCCCGTTAATCAAATTCCAGTGTATGTCAACTCGTTAAGTGGGGGCGAAGTGCAGCAAGGGGGGAGGCGGATCAAAGGTACGGCGGGTCGAAGCAAAGGTGAGACGTTGTCATGCCAATTCACACATGTCGTAATGATTGTTTTTGTTTTTCATGGATTTACTTTAATTGCCGGTGACTACGTGTAATTAATGATGAAAAATGCAGAAATTACTTAAAAGACTTAATTTATTTGAGAAGTTAAATGAAAGTAGTGATTTCTGAACGAATGTATCAGTCAGTAAAATATTTGTTTTGTAGTTAGATGCTGTTCTTATGTTTCGAATATACGAATGTTCTGACTTTCGGTTCAAGTCACGCTACTTTCACTTTCGCCCGATGTGTACTTTCGTTTTCCCTCGGGGTGATTTAAGTATGTAGATGTGCTTGATATGTATTATTGAATGGTTATTTGCTAAAATTATGCAAAAATAAAATGTAATTAAAATTGAATTTGTGTTCCAATGTTTTAGGGAAAATTTGCATCAATAAGATAAATACAAATACATTTTGTAATTGTCTGCTTGAAAACAGGGAATTTTGAGCACTTTTCGTCCATTACGTCCATAAACGTAAAAAAAACCAAAGAACTAAAAGCCCCTCCTTTTGCCTTGAACTTCGTTTACCTTGAAATAAAAGGCCTGGTCCCTTGAAATTCGAGATAACGAGAGTCAACTGTATATATAAAATGTCTTATTTTGACCTTTAACCTAGTAGTGTGACTGCTCCCTTAAATTTATTTCGACAAATTGTTTAGCTTAGCTATCTATTTTCTCTTAAACTTTCTTCAGTACCTCATTTTCATGTTTTCTCCACTTCAGTACAGCTTCATCATCACCAAACGACCCTGAGAAACTTAATATGATTGGTTCCTGGTTACATCTGAAATAGAAGGATGTTTGTCATTGGCTGAAGCTTCCTTTGACCATGAGAAACTTGGTATGATTAGTTAGTTTATACTAATTTATTTAAGCTTGATTGTGAAGAAAGCTTGATGCTTATTGAGTCACTCTCAAGCCCGCTTCCTGGCAGAACCAGTACTGGTGTCACATGAGGAAGAACTGTCGTGACCTTGAGGGGGCGCAAACCCGAATACTATGTCAAAAACAATGGTGAACTAAGGATGTGTATAATATATACATACATTGTACTCAGAAGACACTTGACTGGCTTGTCAGAGATTTTCATCTTTGCTTCCAGGTTGAGATCAACATTATACAAAAGTTCATTGTCACTCCCTGCAGAGGAAATGAAATCATAGATTTTAAAAACAAAAGTAATAGAAACAGAGTGATCAAATTCTTGAGTCACGAGTGTATACTGCATAAAAATCGCCTTTTTATTTCTTTAAAAACCAAAAGTAACAAACTCAGAACCATTTGCTAAAAAGTCCTTGCAAGTTGTAATCATTAACAATTTGTTTGCAATAACAAACACAAACTTAAGTATGTCTTGGGGCAACAACAATAATCTTCCTTTATTGTATAACATCAGTATTAGAAATTTACACAGAATATTTAAGACTGTGACCCAGACTTCTTGTGGGCTACATAAGCATCAACGACCAACCCAACATGCCCAAAGAGGCTGTTCTAACTCTGTTCAAAACTAGTCTCAACTAGAGCTATCACTAAATGTGATTAATACCCCCAAAAGATAGAGTTATGGTTCTTGTACACTGCACTTCCTCTCATTGTGCTGAACCATTGTATGAAGTTGTATTGCATTCCAGCCATTAGGCCATTATTTTTTTATTACTTGTTACTCGAAGTTTGAAATTAAAAAGCTCTGTACAGAGGAGGGAAAAAAAAAAAAGAAGACTTTTTTTATACATGACAAACTTTGTTTCATCGTGGACCTGCTTTCTCTTCTAAAATCCGACATAAAAACACCCCCTCCCCGAGCAAAATGCCCTTGAAAATTTGTTGACTTTTATTACATTATTCTTTTCCCAATTATATAGAGAAGAAACAGAAATTTAACATAATATTTTCAGATGAAAATTACTGGTGTCAGTAACAAAGCATCAGACACTGGTGTTAAAACACACATGAATAAAATGAATACTACTATTTTCAATTGAAAACATTGTAAACATTGTCTTTTTTGAGTCTTGTGTTCACCAGTTTCTATGAGAAAATATTATTTTCTCATATATGGCTTAAATAGCTGACTTTTTCACATGTAAGGTATCAAGTGATTGCAATAAATGATTCTGAAACTTTTTGATTGATGGGAAGTTGCATTTTTATAAAACATTTGGCCAACATTTGATTAAATTAATCAAAAACATTTATCAGCATTTTAGGTAAGTCAAAAAATTTTGTCACTATTCTGAGGGTAATATTTTGTAAAACATTTGGGGATAAAATATATTATTTTAGGAGGGGAATGGGGCTGAATTCTGGCCCAAAATCGCACTCAAAAACACGGACCTATATACACATGGATTGGCAACTCCTGTATCTTCTATACAAGTTCAACCTTTGTATCGCGGATGGCGAGATTTTATGCGAGATTTTAGCATCGATGGACAATATCAGAGGTTTGCCGAAATCTGAACACCTGTCCTCCATCTTGAAAAATAATCAAATTTAATCGTGTCTTCTTCAATATTTATGGCTCAATAGTTTTGTTTTTTTTCTTTAAGTAACATCAGTCTCATTCCAACCTATATCTGTTTTTCGTAATGCGTACAGTAACTTTTATCGATTTTGTATGTTGAAAACTTTGTCAGCGTGATGTAGAATGAAGCTTCTCGCCGTCCTCCATCTTGGAAAAAAAACGTAAACAATAAATCAAATTGAATCGTGTCTACTTCAATATGTATGGCTCAATAGTTTGTATTTTTCTTTGTTTATGCAACTTTTGTCTTATTCCAAGCTAATCTTTTTTGGTAAGGCGTAACTGTTATCGATTTTGTTTGTTGAAAATTTTGTCAAGTCTGGCGGCACCTGCCGAATATCACAAATCGGATAATTTCCATAAAAAACACCGAGCGTGCGCAAAGCATGATGGGTAACATTTACTCCGATATCGCATTATCGATTTACGGAAGTTGCCAATCCATGTGTATATAGGTCCGTGTCAAAAATAACTAAATTTTCAGATAAAAATATTGGTGTCAGTAACAAAACTATTAACAACAGGCATTATTGTTGAAACAAATGAAACAAATTTATTTTTATCTTTTTTTGAGTCTTCTGAACACTGTTTTCTTTGGTAAAATTTTTTAAAAAACGGGGTCGCGAAAATAGATGACAAACGAAAAATCGGCGATTTTCGGCTGACTATTTCAATTGTAAGGTATCAAATAATTGCAAGAAGTGATTATGAAACGTTTTTATTGATGGAAACTTACATTTTATAACAATTTTGGCAAGCATTTGATTAATTTAATCAGAAACTTTTGTCAGCATTCATTTTGAGGGGATTTTTGTCAAAAATGGGGGAAATATACATCATGCTAGGAAGGGAATGGGGCTGAATTTCGGTCCCAAATCGGTCTGAAAAAATTCACTAGACCAATGCAGCTTCTTGACGTTATCACTTGTATAAACGGACCTCTAATTTCGCGATTTTAAAATTTTGTGAAAAAAAAAAAAAAAATTTTTTGATTTTTTTGATTTTTTTTTTTGAAAATACGAAAAAATAGGGGCGGCGGGTTCGAGTAACGACAAATCAAAAAACACTGGCCTTAGTTTTCAAGTAATTCTCTGTGACAAGGAAAAGTAAAAATGGGCAATAACTCTGTAATGAGTCAAGATAGAGTTATGGTTCCTGTGCACTGCACTTCCTTTCAACGTACTCGACCATTGTATGAAGTTAAATTCAATTCTAACCAGTAGTTTTCAAGTAATGCTCCGGACAAGGAAAAGAAACAAAGGGCAATAACTCTGTAATGAGTCAAGAAAGAGTTATGATTTTTGGGCAGTGCACTTCCTCTCAATGTACTTGACCATTGTATGAAGTTGTATTGAATTCCAACCAGTAGTTTTCAAGTTATGTTCCGGACATGGAAAAGTAACAAAGGGCAATAACTCTGTAATTACTCAAAATAGAGTTATGGTTCTTGTACACTGCACTTCTTCTTATTGTGCTAGACCATTGTATGAAGTTGTATAGAATTCCAACCAGTAGCTTTCAAGTAATGCTCCGGACAAGGAAAAGTAACAAAGGGCAATAACTCTGTAATCACTCAAGATAGAGTTATGGTTCTTGTACACTGCACTTCTTCTCATTGTGCTAGACCATTGTGTGAAGTTGTATTGAATTCCAACCGGTAGTTTTCAAGTAATTTTCCGGACAAGGAAAAGTAACAAAGGGCAATAACTCTGTAATGAGTCAAGAAAGAGTTATGATTTTTGGGCAGTGCACTTCCTCTCAATGTACTTGACCATTGTATGAAGTTGTATTGACTTCCAACCAGTAGTTTTCAAGTTAAGTTTCGGACAAGGAAAAGTAACAAAGGGCAATAACTCTGTAATTACTCAAGATAGAGTTATGGTTCTTGTACACTGCACTTCCTCTCATTGTGCTAGACCATTGTATGAAGTTGTATTGAATTACAACCAGTAGTTTTCGAGTTATGCTCCGGACAAGAAAAAGTAACAAAGGGCAATAGCTCTGTAACGAGTCAAGATGGAGTTATAGTTCTTGTGCACTGCACTTCCTCTCATTGTGCTTGACCATTGTATGAAGTTGTATTGAATTCCAACATGTAGTTTTCAAGTTATGCTCGGGACAAGGAAAATGCAACAGACCACCTGACCGACCGACCGCCCACCCGACCGACCGACCAACCACCGGGTGACTCCTATATATCCCCTAAACTTCGTTTTGGGGGTATAATAACTTAGCTGGTATGCGTGTGTATATGCTATTGTTAATCTTTCTTGTAAAGGTGACATCCATTAAGAAAACTTACACAAAATGGCTGTGCTTGGTCGTCAATGTTTGCAAAAACTTACCTGCAGAGGCTGTGCTTGGACTGTGACTCAGTCGTCCTCTAGAGTGTGCAATTGGTCTCAGAAACTTTGAATCTTCTACATGTGACGGTGTGGAAATATTCTCGTAACTTGACCAAATAGAACTTGGTTTACTACTAATGCTGGGGGTACGCAGGAAGTCAGCCAGACGCTGATCTGTCGTGCTGAAACAAACAATAATGTAACTTGGGGTTTTAATAAGTGCCCTGTTATGAACAGTATTTTAGTTTGGTGTTAATAAAAGTAAATTTTCAGAAGATGTATGTCTCTTTTCTGCACAAAAAGCCAATACAGCAACCTTCTATGATAATACAGCAACCTTCTATGATAATACAGCAACCATCTATGATAATACAGCAACCTTCTATGATAGTACAGCAACCTTCTATGATAATACAGCAACCTTCTATGATCAATTGCTATCCACTTTATAACTGTAAAACGCCTGTAACTGAAGGTTAAACAGAACTAAAACATGTCTTATTTCAATCAGTTTACAGATAACTGCTGCAATTTTTAGCTGATGGTTTGGTGAAGATTTATGAAATCTTATTTTCCTTCACCTACACCAGATTAATTGAAACAAGAATAAGCAAACCAACCTTGTTGGAGATGGTGTAGTGCAATGTCCACTGAACAGGTCTGTCCATTCTAAATCATGTTCAATTATTTTCAATCCAAGGGAAGCCTGACGACTTGCGAGACTTGGAGTTTTCAGAAACTCAAAAATCTTCTGTCTCTCCAATTTCAGACTAGCATTACTGTTTGCCTTTTCATTGTTGCTATTTTTTGTACATTCTGTTTCTACCCAGGAGCAGTTCTCCTGGATTGAGCCGAGATCTAAAGACTGTTTCCTTGAATCCCCACTACCACGTCGTGCTCGTTGCTGAAGACTGTCCTCTCCTTGTACATTAATGTTTGGTACATTAATCTCCGAATCGGCATCTGTTTCCACTGTTATGCTTGTGAAATCGAGTCTGTACTGTACACCTGTGAAAGAAAGTAACATTGTTGAAGTGATAAGTTTTTAAATAGACCAGTCATTCCTTTTTAACAGTGACTCACAAAAGACAATACATGAATATAGGGCTACTACATTGGTATGTTCATATTTTACTCTGTTTTGCCACTAGAATATACATCTTTATTACAGACTAATTCACATACATAGCATGTGACTACAGCTGGTACCACGTGTAAATAACCTCAATTAGTCAGCCACTAGCATGGTAAGGGTAAAGGGCCACATGACAAGACTGTTCATTCTGCCCACCAACACAACATCTGTAACACTACCAACCTCAGCTTTCAAACGTCAATACTTGTATTTCCAAACAAATACAGTTTTCACAATTAAAATGTGTTCCAATGATTACTGATTTTTTCCTACTATATTCTACTTACTGTAACTGTTACCACAGAACTTGTTTAAATCCTGATTTTATTAAAGCTTCTGGCTTTACAGTGAAGAAATTCATTATTCTAATCTCTGAGTACAATTAACAAGGCCAGGATTCATTCTGTATTCCCTACTCTAATGTTAGAAGCCATACAAGGTATCAGAAAATACATCTTTTTGGGCAGCCCACTGAGATCTCTTCACAGAATACATATATTTTCAACTACATGTGTCTTTGTCAAAATCAGATATATCTTAATTTTAAATTTCAAAACAAAGACATCTCCTTGAATAAATAATCAGTGATTTGGTTTGCAACATAACAGACATACCTGGATCATGCTTATTCACATGTATTTCCGTTGAGGTTTTTTGTGTGTTGCCTGAGCCACCATCTGAACCATTTGATGCTGACCTTCCAAAGGCTTTAACTTGTGACCTCCTGCTGCCCTTAGACCCTGTACTGACTTGTTGTAAGTTCAATGATCCTGGTCTATCAGGACTAGTCTTTCCTGCTTTTGGTAATTCCTCTGCACTATAAAACACATCTTCATCACCAAATGAGCTTTTCGAAGACCTTCTATTAAAAAATCCAACATCTCCACATCCATCCTGATCACTTTTTCCTCTTTCTCTGCAGCTATAAATTCGGCCTTGACCTTTATCTGTTCCAAAGGTCTCTGTCCTGCTTATGTCATAACCTTGACTTCCTGACCTGATACCTTCATTATCCATTTTCTTTGTTTGTGACAGAGAGTGTAACCAGTAACCAACTTTTTCCTGTCTCGTAAAATCTCTTTTATCTGACTTTCCACTTGGAAACACTTTAACCTTCTTATTTTCATCAGCAATTCCATCATCAACATCACCATTAACAAAATGGTTGTCAGTATAATTATCACTTAGTTCTTTCCTGTTATCTCTTTTCAGATAAGCTGTACCTTCACCATTTTCCAACACATGATCAGTATTGCACAAAACATTATAACTTACAGATTCTTTTATGCAGTTGTTCTGTTTAAACCAGCCTTCAGTACTTTCATGACTCATATCTTTAATTCCATTCAGTTTTCCAACTTTCTTCGTGACTGACCTTTTCTCATTAGTGAAACTGTCTACTACACCATTGTCAAAACAATCTGGTCTTGAAAGTCTTCTCTCATTTATTTTTAATGATTCCTGACTCTTCAACAATTTTACACATTCTTTACACTTCTGCTTCATTGCTTTACAATCTGAACACAATATACTGATATCTTCTATAACACTAGACCTTCTCCTTGTCCCCAGATTATATGTTTCTTTAGCCTCAACAATATCTTCCTCTCCTGGTTCTTCATTCTCCATAACAGAGTTCATAAGACAGTTATGGTTTGTTTCATTTTCTTCAGTGCTATCTATGGACATTCCAAGAGCTGTTGTTTTAGGCTTATCAACTCTATCATCACCTGTATCTTTAACATGATTGTCTGACCAACCAACACCTGTTGATACACCCATATTCATGTCTGCATTTGGAGATGTAGGTGAAAGCACTGGAGTAGCTGACCTAGAAGGGCTACTTGACAAGTAGCTGTCATCATAATTTTCATCATCTATTCCTAGTAAACTGTTACGTCTTGCTATTTTCTCTAACCGCTCTTCTTTAATCTGGTCAACAACAGCATCAAGATATATTTTAATCACATCCCCATCATGTATCTTATTGCCATTTTCTTCATTTCTGTTAATATTTTCCACATCTAGTCCAGACATTTTGTCTTCAAGTCTCTGTAATACTTTAAGTTCAATGTCTGTATTAACAAGACTTTTTCTTTTTGCTTTTTTTTCTAATTCTATTTCATAACCATCTTCTTCAGGATTCTCTGATCCAAGAGCTTCCAATCCTGTATTATTAATAGAACCACTACTACCATGTTTCGACCAATCAGATTGCCTGGATGATGAGCTTGTGCGACTTTTTCGGGTCAGAGTTTTCGACTCGCATGCAGACTCATCACTTCTACTGGACTCTCCAATTAAAATTTTGCTAACAAGTTGTGCCATACTTCCAATCTCTTCGTTCTTTTCACCTGATTTCCTGTTTGAATAACTTTCTCTCCCTGACTTTTGTGCTTCATCACTTAATTTTCTTTTAATTATCTCTTGTTTGACGCACTCTACAATATCCCCATTCTCAAAGAATGGTACACTATCCCGTCTAGCACTAGCTTCAAGTTCTTCTTCAATTTCATCTTCTAATGCACGATCAAGCATAACGTCTTCGTCACAAGAACTAATATGCCTCTCCTTCTCTAACTGTTCTAGATTATTCTCTGAACAATACCGACCATGACCAGTATTCAACTTGTCAGTATCTTCTAGATAATGAGTCAAATGCAGAATGTCAAGGTCATTTTCCGAACAACTTCTTCTTCGAATTCTCGATATCGGCTTCGGTTTGTTTACATTTGTCAATGTATTATCCAGTATTGATGGCAAATTTCTGTTTGGCTTCAATATTCTGTGTGTAGTTTCTTCATCTGACAGAAGATACAAAAGTTAATTAAGTGACACAGAATAAGGTAATTTTAATGTTGTAACATCTGCATTAACAACTCTCCAGAAGCACGTGACAACACTGACGGGCAGTAAACTACTAAATTAGTTATCATGGGTGGTATATTATTACATGAAAGGTAAACAAATAAACATGGTTGCTCATTTCCAATATTTGATTCTAAGTCACTATTATTTTCATTTCTTTCTCTGTTTTTATTTACATAAATTTTTCATGTTCCTAATGAATAATTTACTTTCTTTATTACCATATTATAACCAAGTTTGAATACATCAAAATATATGCAATTTTTGGCAATACCCATGTTTACGTTTTTAAGACACAGAACATTGTCAGTAGTTCTGGGTAGCGCCCTTGCTAAGTTAAAAAGCCCGCAACATGGACCCGCCTATTCAAAAGGGCCAACTCCTTACCAAGTAGAGATGGGTCAAAATACACCTAAATATTGGATGTAACATGCATGTTGTACCACAGATAAGTGGTCTCGATTTTTCTCTACGGCCATTAATAAAAAAGGTACAATATAAGCTATTTATAGTAACAACAAAGGGAAGTATTTAAAAAAACAAGGGTGGCCCATGGTGGTGAACATATGTACAAAGTAACATCAAAATCCCTCCATGCATGAAGAAGAAATGCTCCAGACAAAGATATTCTTGACTTTGAACTTTAACCTCTAAGTGTGACCTTGACCTTAGACCTAGGGACCTGGTTCTGCGCATGACACTCCGTCTCATGATGGTGAACATTTGTGCCACGTTAAATTAAAATCCCTCCATGCATGAAAAAGATAGCTCCGGACAAAGTCATTCTTGAATTTGACCTTTAACCTCCAAGGTGACCTTGACCTTAGACCTAGGGACCTGGTTCTTGCGCATGACACTCCGTCTAATGATGGTGAACATTTGTGCCAAGTAACATCAAAATCCCTCCATGCATGAAAAAGATATGGTCCGGACAAAATCGGACACACGCACGCACGCACGCACGCGCATACACCGAACCGCCAAAAGTGACAACTATATCGAGGTCACCGCAAGCGGGCTCGACAAAAAATGAAGCCATCAAAAACCTCATTCATAAATATCAAAATTAAACAAGAGCTGTCCCTCACAAGTGACGAATGCCCCGAAAGAGGTGCCTCACAGTCTGTGTCCTCTCCATGTGCTCAATAAAGGCTATGTAATTTTAAAACCTTCCATGCATGACAGAGTAACCATGCATACAGTATTCAATACTTTAAACACTAAGTGTGACCTTGACCTTTGAGGTATGGACTTGGGTCTTGCACGCGACACATCCGCTGATGTGCTAGACATTTGTGCAAAATTATTTTAAAATCCTTTAAAAGCATAATAAAGTTATAGTCCGGACACAAATGTATGCATATATACAGGATTCCATTACCTATAAACTCTTAAGTGTGACCTTAACCTTTGTGGTAGGGATGTGGGTCTTGCATGCAACACGTCGTTGATGTGCTAGACATTTGTGCCAAATTATTTTAAAATCCTTCAATGCATGACAAAGTTACAGTCTGGACACGAATGTGTGCATATATGCATATATAGACGAATCCATTACCTTCAAACTCTAAGTGTGACCTTGACCTTTGAGGTAGGGACGTGGGTCTTGCACGCGACACGTCGTCTTGATGTGCTTGACATTTGTGCCAAGTTATTTTAAAATCCTTCGATGCATGACAAAGTTACAGTCCGGACACAAATGTTTGCATATACATGTATGCATATATAGAGGAATCCATTACCTTCAAACTCTAAGTATGACCTTGACCTTTGAGCTAGGGACGTGGGTCTTGCATGCGACACGTCGTCTTGATGTGCTAGACATTTGTGCCAAATTATTTTAAAATCCTCCAATGCATGACAAAGTTACAGTCCGGACACGAATATGTGCATATATAGAGGATTCCATAACCTTCATACTCCAAGTGTGACCTTGACCTTTGAGGTAGGGATGTGGGTCTTGCACGTGACACGTCATCTTGATGTGCTTGACATGTGTGCCAAGTTATTTTAAAATCCTTCAATGCATGACAGAGTTACAGTCCGGACACGAATTTGTAAGTGGGGACGGTGCGATTTTAATATGCCACCCTTCGGAGGCATAAAAACAATCAGATGCAATGTATCCTAATATTTCTAAATGACAGGTCAAGTTCATACACACGTTTCTTCAACAGAAAATTAGCTGGGTGATTGTAACAGGTCCTTGAAAAAGATGACCTCACCTACAGTTGATTTTCTGCATTCGTCTGAGGACTCTACAGCAACATCTAAACTGCTACCACTGTATACGAGGTTTTGGAGATTATAAACTTTCCTTAGATCCAGATCACAGCCTTGTAAGTCTGAAATATCCGGGCATCTTTCAATTGTGTCAATTTTATCCTTATATTATATGTTTATATTATATGTATGTTTTTTTTATCAGGATCTACGTATTAATTCAGCATGATAGAAACAGAAAATGATAGCAGTCAGTTGCATCTTTCACATTGGCTGCATACCTCCTGGTCACAGAGGGGCTAAGCCTCTTGTGTGATCATTAACTATGCAGCCAAGGATTTACAGTTTGACTGCTATAAATCTATTTTGTCAGGCCTTTTATTTTCTTGCATGTCATGTTATGGAGACATTTCAATCAATCTTGCATCAGGACCTTTTCAAAAAACCTTTAGTTTAGATTATATGCATATTATATGATGCAACAGAATTTATAAATCTTTATTACTTGCTTTTTCTACACAAAAATATTAAAGACTTTGCACCTTACAACTTTATACAAAGACAATGACCCACCTTTTTGTTTCTCCGGTCTGGCTATGTATGACATGCTTGAAGACGTCTCTGCAGACGGCGACAGTTCTGTCGGTGTTTTTAACTGCGTCGACTCCAACACCTCATAGACCATCAGATTTCCCTCCCCTGTACCAACCCATACTTTGTTATCACTGGCTAACATTGAAGTGATGCGGGCACGATTGAAATATGTATCATCCTCCTGAAATAATGTCAAAATTTTAAACAAAATTAAAATGACTTCGTTCACAACACACACTTTATTAGAAAAATGAATCATTTGAAAACATTTTTTTTACATCTAAAAGGTACTGTTGAATAAAAATATTCCTATCAATTCAATAAGAATAAAACATACCAAAAACTATCACCCTCTAACCTTCTTCAGTAAAAAATATCATCTCTAACCTTCTAGGTAAAAACTATCACCCTCTAACCTTCTAAGTAAAACCAATCACCCTCTTACCTTTCTAAGTTGTGGATATCTATCTGTTCTTGTGTCGTACAGCATGCGACAGTTCAGGGTGCGAGGATCCCATAGTTCCAGTATGGACGAGCCACGCAAGGATACCCAGATACCGTACTCACTTGGTACAAGTGACAAAATATGATCATATGGATTCACAGACACAGAGAACATATCCATAGCATCTAGGGTTCTGAAAACATACAATAAACTTGTTTAAGCTGGGTCATACTGATCTTTTTTTTCAGCATTTCATGATTTGTAAATTCGTCCTATTTCATGATAAGCTTTGCAAAATCTGGAGATGAAGCCAACTAGCAAGGGATGATGTAAGTATACACAGTTCCATCTTATTGACGACCCTACATCAATTTTCTTGACTTTTTGATAAAATTCTACTAAAACAGATGTTCTATACAATTTTTTTCAGTAGCCTGCAGACTGATTAATAATCAAATGTTTTTGAATGACATGTAATCCCTGGCTTTAAGCAGAAAATGCTAAAATTGGCTCACTTATCCCAATGTTTCTATTTTTCAATGACATATTTTACTTACGAAGCATGACAGTCACACTGTACCCACTTATTCACCATTGTTAATCGCCTGGCAACATACTAGTAAAACATATGACAGAAGCCTAACCAATCATCAACTGTAACTGCATCACTTACTTTGCATGTATGACTGCTACAGTGTTCCCACTAGCACACCATAGTTGGTCTCCTAGCAACATGAGACATGTGACCGGAGCCTGGCCAATGGCTATATACATCACATCTACATTAGGCTCTGTCTTGTTGTAAGGTTTCTAAAGGTAAACATGATTTATATGTATGAGTAATCATCTTTCAGTTTTGTGTCTCTAAATGCTTCAACAGTAAAACTTGAGGCCTTCTAAAGGTTAGACTTCGCCCTACACAAGTGCTGTCAAATATGCATATATCCAATCAATCTAAAGACTACTTCAGTGAGACTGACTATACCTATTAACAAACACAAACTAAAACTGCTAGAATTACAAAAAGCAGATTGACAAGAATACAATTTGAGAAGATACAAGAACAGGATCAAACCTAACAACAATGACCAATGGCCATAAAAACTTTAAGTTGTCTTTGTTCACAATTGGTCCATGGCACCTCTACTACAGAATGATGTACTGTATTGTTTCCCTCTTACTTATGCCAATGTTTATTCTATCCTAAACAAACCCATCCTAAAACCGATTGTGATGTTGATAGATATAATAGACCATAGAGGTACTGTGCAACAATAAATTAGCAACAAGGTTACCTCTGAAACAGCAACTGTTCCATCTGCCAGGCCTGAGAAAATTCTTGTTGCGGTGACATCTTCATCGTCATAGCAACACACAGACAGAATAGCATCATGTAGCTGAATCTGCCAGATTTGTTCATTCTTACTTATATTAACAGACACCAGCATCCATGAGATGGTTCCCAGCAACAACTCATCTGTGCCCATGAAATACATACACATCAACCGGGAATCAAGCTGTGAATAAAAGAATTTACAATATACCTATAAATATTCTTTAAAACAAGAGGGCCCTATATCGCTCACCTGACTACCATTGGCTATAATACAAGGGGTCAAGATTCTAACATAAATCGTAGAGGTCCACTACACAAAGTTTTTCCTATATAAGCCTATGCAAAACCAAGTGACCCCAAGGGCGGGGTCAGTTTACAAGTTTTTCCTATATAAAGCCTATGCAAAACTAAGTGACCACCCGCGCGGGGTCAATTTTGACCCGGGGGTCATAATTTGAACAATCTTGGTAGAGGTCCACTAGACAATGCTACATGCCAAATATCTAAGCTCTAGGCCTTGTGGTTTCAGAGAAGAAGATTTTTTAAGTTTTTCCTATTTGTTGCCATAGCAACCAGAGTTCTGCATGGAATGGAATTCTTTGAACAACTTTGATAGAGCTTCATGCAAGGAACATCCCTGCAAAGTCTCATCAACATTGGCCCAGTTGTTTCAGAGGAGATGTCGTTTGAAGGAAATGGTGGACGGACAGACGGACTTTGTGCCAGGTGAGCTAAAAAAAAAAAACAGCTTTATTCAATTTTATTTTGTATTGTATGTATGTGCAATCCGCATAGTACCATTCTTTGTAAGAGACCATCCAATTCGCCCATAGAAGATATAGACATACTCATGATAGAAATAACGTTATTTTTGATTGGGACACAATTACTTATTTATACAATGAGGTCAATAAAATAGCATCGCATCCAATGCCTTTTTTGCGTGAATAAGAGTTTGGCTTCTATTTTATGCTTAAATATCATTTTAATTCAGTTAATTTGCACAGACAATTATACAAAGGAATATAATAAAAGGGTTATTATCAAGAAAATGTGATCCAGAAGCTAGATTGTCTCTTGTCGCGGTTTGACCATACTTGCGCTCCGCACTTGTATAATCTGATGCACGACTCAAGCAAAACTGGCATTCTGGATCACATTATTAGTCTTATAACCATATAATGTAGTAACACTGAATTCTTTCTTCCCATGATACACCTTTAAAACAGAAAATTATCCAGAATCATTCTACTGAGAATGCATGTGAATTCTTAGGCATAAGATTATTTTAAAAGAAAATGCAATTTCATGTATTTGATCTTGTGGATTTCAATTTTTATAAAAAAATAGTACTTTCAAACAATTTTTCATTGGGATTCAAAATATGGATCCACCCAACCAAAGTACAATTGACTTCCTACCTTAAAGTCAGTGTTAGACATGGTTCCCGTCTCACATGACACACAGGATAGTCTGCCAACATGCTGGTCCCCGTAACAAAACCAAACATTTCCTGAACATAAAGAAAAAAATATAAAAAGGGGAAGCCACCCACCAAAAAGGCCCCAAAAGAGTCACATAATATATACATGGGACTTGAAATCAAAGTCCTGTGCTTACATAGAACCGAAGCTGAGAACCAGCATTAGTTTCCAGCCAAAGCTAAATCTCTGTAAAGCAACATGTGGAAGGATATAAGAAACCTAGTCATACAAAGAAGGTGTTTGCTTTATTCAATCCTGCTAAATTTCTATATTTGCCCATGTTTCAGTCTCAATTGTACCATTCATTCTTTAATGAAACAGACTAAAAAGCAAGCAATGCAGATCATGATCAGAATGTACAAATTTAATGTAATATAGGAGTCAGTGGTGTCGTAAGTTAAGGTATGACTACCTGCGGAGTTACTATTTACATATGGTATGACTACCTGCGGAGTTACTATTTACATATGGTATGACTACCTGCGGAGTTACTATTTACATATGGTATGACTACCTGCGGAGTTACTATTTACATATGGTATGACTACAGTTTTCTTGTACAAATATCTTTACTATAGTCTGTGTCACATGTGTTTTGGTATGTATTGTATTGTGTGAATCAATCCAGCAAGGTCATACCTTCTAGAGCAGCAACAGCACACTCAATGCCCAAGAATGTCCCACACTCTGCCTCCATATTCATGTACTACAGAAGAAATACATTTATTACAGGTTATATTGCAAAAAATACATGAAATGCAACGTACTTCCCCTATTTCTTTAACTAAAACTGCTCGTTCTCAGATTTGGGTGAAAAAAATAAAGTTCTTTGAACTGTCTGAAATAAACGTGTTTTTGAACAAATCATCAAATTAAGTTTCCAGTATAAATTCTAGCAAATTATTTTTGAAATTATATGCCACCAAATTATAAACCATTACAAACACTTTTGAAATTATATTTTAAACACATAGCATAGCACTGCTGTCAAACCAAGCTCACCAGCAGTTTCAACAGAATTTCTCAAATTTCTACCTAGATTTTGTCTAGTGTTTATGAATCTAGCCATTGCTTTTAAATTTTATTTCTTAGTATACAGTAAACTCTGTATATAACGAACTCCTTGGGACAATTTAAACTAGAACTGTCACAAGAGTGACGAATTATACCCCCACAATACAGCTTTGTCACAGAAGTATGGCAACCATAAGAAAGGAATGGCCACAAGGACATACATTTCAGTATTATACAATAAGTTGTGTAAATGTATTGTTTTAATAGTACACAAACAAGCTTTTTGAAGTCCAGGCCCCTGTGACCTTGACCTTGACCTGGTGACCTTAAAATCAATAGGGGTCATCTACTAATCAGACTAACCTCCATGTCAAATATGAAGACTGTGGGTCAAAAGGAATCTTAAGTTATTGGGCGGACAAGCTTTTTGAAGTCCAGGCCCCTGTGACCTTGACCTTGACCTGGTGACCTCAAAATCAATAGGGGTCATCTACTAATCAGACTAACCTCCATGCCAAAATGAAGACTGTGGGTCAAAGGTTTCTTAAGTTATTGGGCGGACAAACTTTTTGAAGTCAAAGTCCCTGTGACCTTGACCTTGACCCAGTGACCTCAAAATCAAAAGGGGTCATCTACTAATCATGACTAACCTCCATGCCTAATATGAAGACTGTGGGTCAAAGGAATCTAAAGTTATTGGGCAGACAAGCTTTTATAGTCAAGGCCCGTGACCTTGACCTTTGACCTGGTGACCTCAAAATCAATAGGGGTCATCTACTAATCATGACTAACCTCCATGCCAAATTTGGAGAGTGTGGGTCAAAGGAATCTTAAGTTATTGGGCGGACAAGAAAAAACCGATGGACAGCCGGACGGCCGGACGGCCGGACGGACAAGCTGATTCCAGTATACCCCCCTTACAACTTTGTTGTGCGGGGGTATAATTAGTTCCTTATATCCAGAGTTTGTTATATCCGTATAGCACTTTCATATTAAATAAAGAAGGAATAAAATCAGGCCCAGATAATTTGTTCCTTATATACGGAATTTCGCTATAACCGGAGTCACTTTATACAGAGTTTACTGTATCATTTCGGTGAAATTTAATTTTTTCACCGGAAACTTTGAACAAGCAGCTTTGAATTCATAGGATAAATGGAACAGTCTTATTCCTACATTTAATTAATATAATCTTACTGAAAATGAAATGTAACTGTTATAAATTATACTTCAAAAGCATTAAAACATTAAAGACATCCTAAATTCTTCCTTTCATTTTTATACACAGCAAACTAAATTTGTACTAATCATACTAATGAGTTAAATACAACGTTATAATTAACAGTGCACTGAAGTCTAAGAAACACTGCACTCACTGCCTGCAACTAAATTGCTTGACTTAGTTTAAACCGTAGATTTGATGGTAATTTTCAAGTTTTAAATTCACCTTGCTTTTTAAAATTTTGAATTAAGTGATATTTACATATTGACATTGTGGGAGTATCATACAAACTGCATCATTCTTATATAGCCTATATTTCTGCTGTGAAACATAGATTAATGTTCTTTTTTCAAGGGATTTAACAGCCTTTTCAAATCATTTTGAGTTATTTTCAGACTTGCAGTTTACGTAAAGGCACCAGTCCTAGAACATACCAGTACTAGACTCCCACCCTCTTTTATAAACTTCACTGAACTCACTATTCACGCAAAAAGATTATGTCATAGAATGAAAAAAAATTGCAGTTTTATACAGTATATAAATCCATGTTTGATTTGTTTACTAATTTAACTAATCAAAGTGTTTGAAACACTGATGGAAGGAGATTATTCTTAGCTTCTGAAGATTTAATAAGATTTGGGTGTTTTTTTTAGCATTTTATAAAAAGCCCGCACACATCAAAACAGGTGAACATTTTAAAACCATCTTTCTAATAAATATAATGTAATATTTTATAACTTTTCCAGGAAATTTCCAGCCATTTGATTGGCCAGTGATCTGTAATTAGAAATTGATATTACGGGGAAGCCGGCAATATACACTTGGCATACCCAGTCATTGTACCCCATGCTAAAATGGTTCGAAATTTTTAAGGTACGTAATAACGTCCCTGGTTATGAAAATTATTGGTACATATATCAACGGAGCACTGATTGAGAAGAAGAATGGGGTTTTGTTTGGAGTCATAAGAAAGAGAAAATATTTTTAGGGATGTATCTGAAAATGATTTATTCACATTTCAAAGTACAAACCTGCATTTGTAGGAAAAGTCTTGCATTTTTCAAAACAACATGGCTGACAGCAAGTTCAATAACCTTTATGACGTTGTTTTGTGACGTCATAAAGTGACATAGAGGTATCATAATGGCATTTGAAGGTCTGCTAACGTTCAGCCATTAAACAGATTTAAAATGAACAAATTCAATCAAAATTTAAGAAAGGGAAGGGTAATAAAATAATCAATTATTTTTGTGGTTGGGGGGGGTGGGGGTTAGTGGTTGGTGGGTATACAATTTAAAAATTTGTTAACATTTTATGCAGCACATTCTAATAAACATAGTGATTCAAACCTAATCAGTTAGATCAATCTTGCAAAGTTTTTATGTTAAGATTATAAACAATCTTTATTTGAATAGGTAAAGGGGAAGTAACTGCTGAGACTGTACATTAAACTCCAGGAAGCTGTTACTTCCACAAGTCTACAATAGTAGGTAGTACCTTCATGTGAAAGTAGTGCATATAATGAATTCTTGCGCATTCAGCTTAATATAAATAATGAAACTGCAACTGAAAGATAGTAGTTATAATTCATTAAACAGATGTCAATTAATGTTTTATAATGACAGGTTTTGCAGATAAACCTAAATCTCATGGGCTTGACTGATCTGCCGTTTGTAAGATTTATTTGAATCTCACCGAACTATTTGAATTGCGTATGAATAGTTGCTGGCTGTATTTAGGTAAATGCCACATGGCTCTGAGCAATGCTATAGGAAGGTGATTATTGATACTTACAAGCTGTTCTCTTTCAGCAAAGGCGAGTCTCTGCAGCTCTTTCTTCTTGTATTTCTCTTTCAGGGCATTGAGGTAACACGTCTGCTTCGACAGAATGTCTTTACGTTTTGGAAATGGCTTCAGACCTTCAAATGCAAGCTGCAAGCAGAAAACAATGCTCTAACATAAGTCAAGTGTAAAAAAGATTATGGACACTACCAGAAAAATGACATTATGTCTTCCACATATTCTATGCATTTAGCAAAAAAATTCCTAGTCATGACATTCAACCTACATTAAACACATTGTTTCTGTGAGTTTAATATACTGTCTTGACTTTCATTGGACCTTACTCATCTTGACCAATCCTTCAACATCATATATCAGTTAAGCACATGCCTACAGGTGTTTCATGATACCCCTTCTGTTAATCAACTCACCTTGACCAACCCTTGAATTGGGTTTAGTTGTATTATAGCTAGAATTTTATCACTGGTTCCAGATTACCCATATGACCAAAACCTCCAGGGAGAGTTAAGATTTAGAAGTTTCTAAGTTCCAGAGACATCCTTTGTTTTTTTTACCTGGCACCGATACATGGGAACTCAATTTGAGGTCTCATATGAATGGCCATTAGTTATGTCGGTGATGGAGTGAGGGTTCAGACCTGCGATCCCTGGTTTACCAGTCCAGTGCATTACCAGTAGACCACATATCCACTTTTGTGTCAGTTTATTATCGTCAACTACCTTACAAACCTTATTCAGACATCTTGTCAATCAACAGGTTGCCCTTGTCAATAACCCCTCTAAACATCATACGTCAGTTTAGCACATGCCTTCAGGTGTTTCATAATGCCCATGGTATCAGTCTTCACCAGGATGTCTTTCTCATGTAGTTTTAGTATAGCAATAGAGAATCGAAACAAGACTTTAGGACCTTCCAGCAGAAAACAATCCCAGATCCTGAGAAGAGTCTGAAAGTAGAAAGAGAAATCATGTGACATGGTATAACTTATACGACAACGCAAACTGTTGCAACAAACACTCTGAGTAAAAATGTGATTGTAATCAGAACACTTGATTAACTTGGTGAGAAGACGGTAGAGATTATTAATGTTTTAGGAGAGGACAGTGCAAGTATTGCATAATGTCTGGAAATAAAGGGCCATAACTCTGGTGTGTTTGTAGCTAACTGGCTGATGTTTTGTTTTGGCTGATATAATAATTATGCTTATAAACATTGCAGCCAGGTTAAATGGTGACAAATAGATGAAGGGTTTCCACTTCCCAAGATAGAGAGCAGACTGTGATTATTTGGCAATTATTTCACAGTTTAAAGGGATGTAACTCCAGAGTCTTTTGGCAAAGTTCGGCAAGATATCATGCCAATAAACACAGTGATCATGTATACTGATAATTGGATGTGAACTGTTCAAAGTAACTCAGAAAGCATCAAAATTAATTTCTTCAATTGCAGTTTGAACCAAAACTTCCAAACAGTGTAAACATGAATAGTATGTAATAGAAAGGCTCTGTTAAGATGGTTATAGCAAGTTTCTTTCCTTCATGAAAGCTTGAAGAAAATACTTTCAAATATCATATAAAACGCATGATTTCAAAGATTTTTTGACATGTACATTGTAGATTAGTGACAACGCCAACTCTTTTATAAATGCCTCCCTTTTCAAGGAGCATTTAATTAGCTAGACAGAGGGAAATGTTAGGTAGGGAAATTGGTTGTTTTGGGTGGTCCTACAAAGTTTTAACTGGAAAGTGTACATTATCTTTTCCATGACTGTGGTCCAACCTCTTTTGTATCAGTAAGTTAGTTTTTTTCCACATATTTTTTCAATAATTGAAATTAGACTGCTCTGAAAATACATGAACATTCCTGAAAATATTTCAAGTACCACTTAGTATTTTGTCATATTTCTTCAAAATTAACTGTTTAGTTGGCATACATAATTCTTTTTTTATATTGACCAACAAAGAGAAGCAAGAAAAGGGAAAATTTAAAATTATGCCTACAAATGTTTCATGCAACCTTTACCTTGATTGCCAGTAGCAATGTACACATATACACAGAAATTTTGTTTGTTGGTAAATTGATCTTTTGATGGACATTTTACAAATCTGTAACATCTCTATCAAGTAGAATACCAGTATATCACATACTAATCTTAACAATTAAAATGAAATCGAGAATATCTAACAAAATCTGTTAACTACAGTATAACTGGCTTGCAACGTAACATGACCAAACATCAACTTCCTTAATTTGAACCTGTATCCTCAATCTGTGACACTAAACGCCTGACTCTGTAACCTGAAATTAGGCTAGTAGTGTCGAATACTTTACGAAAACAGTATTTAGGTGGTTACCCTAGGTCTCAGGTTATCCATACAATAGGTCAGTTGTAACGAAATCGTAACAATTTATCAGTTTGAGTTACAAGTTTCTTTAAAAGTCTAATTATCTAAACCTAATGAACTTGATATAATTTGTATCAATTTACATCTTAAATGTTTACAATTTTTTTCAAATTTCACTAATTTTACATTGGGTGTTTTTCAACAGCTTTAATACCACTTTAGATCAGTTCAAAGTTTATTTTTGTATATATTATGTGATGTGATGTGAGGATTTTCTAATGATTTTTGCTAGCATGCATGAACATAGATTTCACAATACAGTCAAACCTTTGTTAAAGACCATGCACTTCTGAATAAAGACCACACTGTGAGTAAAGACCAGCAGGGAGATAACAGTGACTGTGATAGTAGAAACACCTGTAAATTAAGACCACTTGCACACAAAGACCACATTTGTAGCTTCCCAAATTTTGACTGTATGTCTATTTCAGGAATTCTCATGCTTCAACCTCAGATCATCCTGCCTTTGTGACCAGTATAAACCAGAATCAACCAGCACACATTCATTCAGCCTGATCATAGTCTACACTGTATGCTGATTGAATCATCACACTGCGATACCCCTATGAAGTTCAAACTGACTGAGAGACATGTTCATTTTTTTCAGATATTACAGTTCTTTGATTTTTCCCCCACAAAAAACTCCTGACAGCCCTTTTCACATGACATACAACTGAAATCTGTTATTTTGTTGAAACCTACCCAAGAACCCTTAGTAATGTAATAAAGTCTAGCTGTACACTGGTGCAGTTACTTTTAAGCATTAGGGAATCTTGGAAGTCATGCTCAATGGTTGGATTTTGCTGAAACTTCCGACCTTTCTGTAAATATTCCAGTATGTTTATTTTGCACAAATTTAACAATTCAACCTTAGAATATCTCCCATACTGCTGCTAGATACTGCTGAATGTTGTATTTGTCCTTATAAATTATCTCATAAATTGAAAATCTCAAAAACCAATTAACGCTGAAAATGTCACCGTTTTCTTTTTTCTTTCTTTGCAGGAACTTAGTTTCTCTTATTTTTTTTGCTGTTTTTATTTGTTTTCTTAAGGTCATTAGTACATTGTGTATATATACATGCTGACTAGTATAATGCTGCTCTTGTTGGTGTAAATATTTTGTAATCAATCAAGAGCTGTTGATTGACAACAAACTTATCAGTGGTAAACCCTTGCCTGATAGGTAAATGTTAAGTTGGTGCCTGAGTGACCATTACCTACTGATAAAACGAGACAAGCTTTGGCCAAATAAGCTAATATCAATATATTGAAGGATTATTCAAGTAGAGTTAAGTGATATTTAATGATAATTTATGATACCCTTTGCCATAATTTTTTTTTCACAAAATTCATTGACCTTTACAGGTAAATGTCACACACTATGGTTTGATGAAAAACAAGAGGGCCAAGATGGTCTTGTATCACAACTTTTAATCCCACTAGGTTAGTCTATTATGCAAGACAAACACAGTAAAGTCTCTTAAAAAAACCTGCCACTAACTTCTAAGAATCTTTTTCATAATTTTAGAAGCATATGACGAAAACTGAAACTGCTGGCACAAATTATTGATGAATCGATTTATCTTAGACAGTCTTGACTTGGGGTCCCAACATGACCCAGCGCTGCCCTCCTTTCTGGCCTTAAAGCTATATTGTGAGCAAACAGTATCATGAAAAGCAAATGGTACATTTCAATTGCATTTCTTTGAGAGAAAAAACTACAGACCACCACCATTTCACCGGCAAAAAACATCAGTATACGCTTTCTTCAGATTCTTCTCTGGTAAAAAACTTGCAAGATCCAACAGGTTTGACATCTTAGGGGTTTTCTTCTTTTTTTTTATTTATAAACATTGTATGTTGGTATGCAATCAAAGAAATTCTGTTTTACTGTTTTTTGATGCATGGCACAACAAGAACATGTGAAAAAGATAAAAAAGACGTTTTGTGAGCAAATCTGAAGGAAAAAAGCAGTTTGCAGGGCCTGATGAATGGTATTACCAAGGTTCAACGCAACACGGGGTTAACTTATAACAAATAAACACAGACTTAGGTTTATTTAGCGTGGAATATTTAGTACACTTGTCAAAAGGGAGATTTAGAAAGAAGTCATGTTCCCAGGCGGAAATTACCAGCACAGATAGATTTTTTTATAAACAATTTGTTCAAAGTGATGAGATATTACTTATAAACAGGGACTGTGTTTGGTTTAGAGATTGAACAAGTCTGTCACTGGCTACATTACCCACTGGGGAGGAGATATAAACACCATGCTGATTTAGTGCCAGAAAATATGAACAAACTTAAAACACTATAGAAACATTTATGCTTTGATAATTATCCAAAAATGTTATTTCAAACAAACCAAAGTTTGCTCAGAAAGGCTTTCAAACAAAAGTAATTAGGTTTAATGTAAATAACGTTGGGTTGCATATTTAAATCCCAGGGTGCTTTTGGTATAATGCTGAAAAAGTTCACATAAACATAGAACTTCCATAAGAAAAGGGCATTAAAATTTTACAGCAGTTTTTTTTAATACAAAAGAACTAGTATTGAACAAGTGACTAATGGTTGTTGTTGTTGTACAGGTTTAACACCCCTTCCAACCGTATATTATCATTTATCAGGGGTTTCCACCATTGTTCCTAGGAAGAACCAGTACTAGACTCTTATACTCAGTAAGAAACTGCCAACTTTCTCACATAAAGAGACATGGTCGGTAGCACTGGCTCAAACCCATGACCCTCAATCGATGAGACGTTACAGTGATTTCAAGTCAGCAAATCTAACCACTCGACCATGGAGGTGGACTGACTGAATGGTATACACTATACAAAATACTATACTGATTCCAATATGGTTTTGTTGTTTGACATGACATTGTATGTAGAACAATTCAATTATGCACAGGACCAAAATAAATGTTGCTACTTTTAACTGTATACATGTTAAACATGTGCAAGCACAGCACAAAATAGGGTACTAGGTTTGGCAATCAAAACATATAATAGATATATGGGCAATGCCAGGTTTTTTTCTTTTCTGTTTTTTCAAGGAAAGTTATAGCCACTTGCAATTCCAACAACCAGCCATAATTACAATGTAAACAATGGTAAGTGGTGTTGACTGGTTTGATCTAATTACTCACTGATAAAGGGTTTTATTTAAACATTAACCTGTCCAGTCTTAAGTTTTAAGCTAACACAGAGGTGACAAGAAGGATCTATCAAACTGTGACGTTTTGATAAACAGTTGACACAAAGATAAAGACAACCACAGCAGCTCTCACATTATAAGCCAAAGTAATCTTTTTCTATATCCATTTGTGTATACTGTTGACCTTTATTTTCCTTGTATTTTGATACTTTACTTGATTGCTACCTCAGTTGTCTGTTAGTCAATGTGTTTGTCCATCTGTGTGTGGGGAGCACTTTTACTGACAGCAACCAAAATGACTCAAGAAGTTTACATTGCTATGTTAACCACAGTCGCAAAACTCTGTGCTGTCCTTTTTACATATATACAACATACTGGTATCATTGATTTACTGTCTACCATTGCTGGCTTCAAGTCACAACCAGTGTAGATCATGAACAGCCTGCCAATATATCATTCTAACCCCGATCTGTATATAATTATATCACTGCAGTATCAATTATTTTCAATCAGCACACTTTTGAACAATTAATGGATCTGTCAAAATTGAAAATGGGCGAGTTAATTTTAGAAATCTAAAATGAGTTGATTATATAGAGATTTTAGCACTTCACACGATGGCTCACTGTTTTTTTAATCATGCCAGTTTCCCATGCGTTACAATACTTGTTTGACTATTGTTTAAGCTTTTGTTTAGAGCTTTTGTCACTGCAGCGAAGGATTTGCTACTATAGCATGTATTTTGATACCAGTCATTGTGTTCCTGCCCCGCTGTCCCCTTCACTTTGCATCGTTTAAAATTCCACATCAAGAAGGTGTTTTTCTTGACAGATTTGCATCCTTTGCAATATAACGACTGCAAGTGTAATGCATTAAATTAGCCTGGCTTAACAAACACTTACATTACAGCCACACACGTATAATACCAGTATGGAAAATATCTACAGCTCAAGATCAAAGATTCCCAGGCATATTATGGAAAGGTTACAAACAGTAAAGCTCTTGATCACACCTTTTGATCCTGATCAAACAATTCTGACCATAAAATGTGATCATGATCAGAGAAAATGATCTAAATCAGACCATGTAATCCTTATTAGACCATGTAATGTGAAGACCATCGGATATGCAGGGTAATCTGGATCAAGACTCCTTTCTTTAGCTATTGTTCTTATTTTTAGACAGGTTATATCATTTTTTAATTAAAAAAAAGTTAACTACATTGTATAAAATTTTTTAGGGTTATTAATGTGAGATTAGTGAAAAACTGATTTACAAAGGATTAAAATATATACAGATCTATCAGATATTTAGAAAAGTATGTTTGTCTGTCTGTCTGTTTGTCTTTGTGTTTGGAGTTTAATTCAACAAACAGAAAGGTGCAATTTGTTCAAGCTAGAGTAATCCTTGTCTCTGAAGTTTCGATGGAGTCTCCTTTCTGAGTCCTAGGAACATGACCACTAAGGTGTTTCATAATGTACCCTTAACCTGCTGGCAGGAAGTGATTCTGCCTCTGTGACCAGTGTAGATCATGATCAGCCTGTGTAATCTGACCATGATTCCTACATTGTTTGCTTTTTGGTTAGCAAACCACCAACTTATTTTTTTTTTGTCCGTATTGAATGGAAATTAAGCACTGTAGGGGTAAATCACCTGTGAAATCTGCTATGATCATGTGATGTAATGTGACAGGTAATGAAGAAGAGCGGATTGTCTTTCATGATATAACAATAGGTGTAACTATAACAGAATGTGACAGGCATAATGTTATGTGACGTAGCAATGTGACTCACAGTACTATAACGGTATATGATAAAAGAAGATGCTGTACTGGTATCCTTATTAATGTACATTTTGTAATAATAGAAGTGGTTGGGTGCATTTCAGTGAAGGCCTACACTGTGCATTATTAGCCAGGTATGCAGCCATCAAATTATTTCGAGTGGGAAGTTTTTTTAATCTGGATAAAAATCTAACAGACCTTCATTAATATAAACCTGTACCAAATTTAATACTAAACAAAACTTGCACAACTTTTAGTCAGGCAGAATAGGAAACACGGAAAAGAGTGTTTCACTGCTGTCAGCAAGTTATTATCAGCCTTTGTGACCAGTGTAGATCATGATCAACCTGCACATCCATGCAATCTGATCCTGATCTGCACTTTTCTGTGTTTAGTTAATAAATTTTCACTCAACACCCATTTTAACATTGAGTGGTCACAATTAAAAAGAAAGAAGAAAAGAAGAAAAGAAAAGAAAAAAAAGAAAAGAGAGAAAAAAACACCCCTTTTCACATTTAATGGTATGGTCAATACTAAAAGACGGACAAGCTCATTCTAGAATTTTAGCAGGGTAATTAAGGGTTAAAATATCCAAAATGGCATCTTAGTGGATTATAGAAGAATTGACAGAGTTGATTTTGACATCTGACAGACACTGTAAATAAACTATAGTCTACAGCCTATAAACTAAAACAACATCAAAGACGGTAGCTGATATCATTAGAAAACCAAAGTGTTAAGTTCATCTGTCCTTACAGGAGGGAGATTAAGTATTAAAGGATCAGCAGTAGGATGTAGTGGTGGTGTTAATCTGTGAAATGTATTACAGTAACACATGGATTATAGATACTGGGTCGCCACTGCATTTCCTCCGATTCACTGCTTTTCATTATAGGTGACTTTTTTTCTTTTTTTGTTTGATTTGGGTGTAAAGAATGCAAGAGGGATGTTTACATTGCATTGTTCAGTGTAGTTTTCATTGTGGTACAAGGAATAAAGGGGGCAACATTCTGATGGATTGTTTATGGATTTTATATAATACCAATGTGGTTACAAACTGATGAAGGAAAAGGTTATTTGTGAACAGATTAATCAAAGGTTATTTTAATTAAAAACATCTTTCTTCTCTTTGATTTAACATTTTAGAACATATTTGATATGCGAAAAGTTTGTAGATAAAGGTTTGTACATAAATTACTGCACATTAAACTTTGTGTACTATTTAAAGGCAGGTGTGCATGATTTACAAATCACACAAAAAATCTAGAAATTCAGTAAGTTACAAATCAAATAAACATCTATAAAGTATATAGAGTGTCTATTTTTTAGACTCATTTTCCATTGCTTAATTATCTAATTAAACATGTTGCTGATTAGTTCAAAATATTTTTGTTGATTACACAAGAAAATACCAAAATGCAGCAAAATTATAAAATGAAATTAATTTTCAGTACTCATGAAAACAATGGGAAAGCTTCTACATTTGAAACTACTGTAAAAGTTCCTTTTTTTGTGAGGTTTATATTTTCCCCCCTAATTTTTGCAAAAGAAGCACTTCCAAAATTCATCAATCTCACTAAAATATCAAACAAACAAATACTATATATAAAATAGTGCTTGCTAGGAAATTCAAAAACTCTCCAATAAATAGAAAATTCGAAAATCGCGAAATAAACAACTGGAAAATATAAAGACTTTTACAGTATTAAATATTACAGCAGTAATGAAGAAAGTTTTGTCCCATAAACCAGTTCAGTCAAACTTGATTTCTATCTGCAAACCTACATTACAAAATGTTTACTGACTGGTGAAATAATGCTGAATTTCTGGAATAAAATGTTTATTTTCTGTCTGACACATGATCAAATAAAACACAATAATTGGAAAATGTTTAGATTCTGCAAATGAATAATTTATGTACTTCATTGAGGTAAAAAATAGTTTTAATAGCTACACTTTAAAAGTCTAAAGGTGCCTGATTAATGCTACTGTTTTAGTTTTGGAATATTCATGGTTTTAATTTATTGGAAATTTCAGACGAATTTCATGAAGATAGAGCTTTTAAGTTCAGGAAAATAAGGCATAAATATTTTGTACACATAACGAAAATTAGAAAATAAGAAAAAAATAAAATCAACAAATTCAGCTGCTTTAAAGCATTGTGGAAAAATAGGAGTATTTCAAATACAATTTACATGACTTTAATGAGTACCTGTGCAATGACATGTACCTAAACAATAGCACTGTATTTAAACATTAAACAGGTTAAGGGAATAAAAAAAGGTATGGCTCCTAACTCTTACCCTGCTAGTGGCAAGTGATTCTGCCTTTGTGACCAGTGTAGTTCACGATCAACCATACAGGCTGATCATGATCTGCACTGTTTGCTATTCCACTTAACACCCCTATAAACAGTTAATGGCAATGTCCAAATTGAGAGATGAACAAGTCCATTTAAAAACTTTAGCACGATAAAGGGGTGTTAATTATTGGCTTTCAACATCAGTAAAAAATGGACTTTACCTACTACAGATAAATGTGAAAATAGTTTTAGGAAGTCTTTTGCTATACTGCGAGCCCCAAACATGCCAAAGGGGTGAGATTATCACAGCTGTAACGTTTTAGGGGAAACCAGTTCACAGGGATTAACAACAGACACAGCAAGTTAACATAACTATAATTTAAGGATATCACATAATCTAAATGAATTTTTTTAATCTTTAAAATAGTGCATGTCTTGCAGTTATTATGAAAAACAGCTGCTAGAAAATTTGCTACCTTAATTTCATTCGACTATTACACTATTAAGTTCATGATATAAATAACAATTTGGAAGTCGTAAATATGCAGTCATTTAAAATCAAATTAGAAGTTCTAAATTTTGCTGCATTTTTTTTGTCTGTCCTGCGCAGTTTACAAGTCTGCATATTTTGAAATTATGGTACAGAAAAACTACATGTGCTCATGTTAAAACTAGGTATTATTTAAAACATGTGTAATTGGTCATCTGTATTTTGTGATTGGTCACCTGGTAGCTGCTGTAACTGTAGTGTCCTAATCAGCCAGTTTTACAATACTGTACTCAGCAGCTGTCTGCCTTTAGCGGCCAGTATTCATGTCTCTGCAGGTTGGTAGTTTATCACAGGTTAGACTGTATGCAAAAGCTATCATGCTTCTGCACTTAAAAACTGTTCAGTGCAGTTATAAACTCCTATGTGTGCTACTGGCGGTATTTTGGTATATTCTCTCTATATCTAAGTAAATTGGACATACCTAAAGCTTAGATCACCTTAAAATGATTCAATACCCCCATGAACCACCTTAAAATGATTTGTACCCCCATGAACCACCTTAAAATGACTTGTACCCCCATGAACCACCTTAAAATGATTTGTACCCCCCATGAACCACCTTAAACTGATTTGTACCCCCATGAACCACCTTAAAATGATTCATTCCCCCATCAACAAACTGTTTCAGAATTAGCGGGGTTTGTTTGGTGTTTTTTTTGCTGGGAGTACCCCAGTACCACCTGAAGTTATATAATAACATGAATATATAATATACAAATGAGGACACTAACTATAGGCAACTAAGGCCAAGTCTAAAGTACAAAGAGGGATGAAAGTGGAAGAATGAAAGAAGGTGAAAAAATGTTGTTTTATCATGAATGACAGCCAACAAATATCCGTCATCAAGCGTCCTCTTCTCATAAATATATACAGCAGCCTCTCCAGTCAGCTAGTTCATTCACTGAATATTTCATCCCATTTTAATAATATGTAGATGACAAAAATTATCAATTTGATGAAAATAATTACATAATTGTAAATTGTTTTCTACTATTTTCAGCAATGCAAATGGGGATGAGACCAAAAGGAATGTTGATAGGAGGTCCGATAAATGATGCTGGAACCAGGAGTCTGAGCGGGAGCCATCTCACTCAGAAATTTTCATAATAAACAAAACTTCACTTCGGACCAAAATGTACCAGAAGATTTAACGTAAATAAAAATGTTAATTAATTGTTACCACTAAGGTGAAAATGGAGATTACCATTTTCAAATGGAGTAAATTAATTAAAATGACAATGTGCATTTTTGTTTTATCAAATGGTTGTCATAGTAACAGTGTTCCCTATAAACATCTGTTGCTAGAGGACAATGAGATTTTAGTAGACAAAATAGTCTCCCTGGAAACAGACAATACTGGGAAAGACCACAAGATTGTGAAAATTGTGACTACGGAAACTGAACCTGTTAAAACGCATGATACCATGGTTACGGAACACGATAAAAGTGACCTTGACCTTAAAGCAGTCATTCAGGAGCTAAAGATAGAAGTAAAGGCGCTCAAATCTTTACAAGTAGCCGATCGGTAAGTCAAAGTTTTCCAAGTTTGCCTTCTAGTTTAAAGTCCCAGGACCACAATTACAATTTACATGTAGCTCTTATTTTACCAAGAAGGATGTCTTTCCGGCGGAAATTACCTTTATTTGTACCAAAAGCATTCCTAACTTAACTTTTTCAATCGATGTCAATTTTCGTAATAAAGAGCAGTATTCTTTTCAATCATATTGCAAAAAATAGGAAAGGCTTTCTGGCAACTCTTTTTCATGAAGAAATAATTTCAATACAAAAGAAATGAATATGTCAACATTGTTTTAGAGTGAATAGAACATGGTTTATCATTATCCTATCAGTATTTTTATTTTACAATATCAGTAAATTCAAATAGATCCTGGGACTTTATCATGTTTTTTTTTACAATTGAGATAAAAATTGTATTTTCCAACTACTCATCCATAAATGGACTCACTTATAAGATAGGGCTTGAAAATAAACTGTTACCCAGTTTTCTTTCTCAATGACTCATTTGTTGAAGACTGTTTCAGCAAAATGACTCTCCCATGAAAACAGACTTGTAAAAGACTAGAGTGATAAGCTTCCAGTTTTTCACAACCAGCCTTAAATAAATTGATAGTACAGTCATGGTAAAATATATGAAAAATTATGAAAGAAGAGAAACTATATTGTATTGTAAAACCATTATTTTTTGTGTGATACTAATTTTTGCAGATTTTTTTGGAAAGTTGATTGAAATTGAGATCCCAACAAAAAAGCAATCCGACAGTACCATTTCTACACAAAAAAAGTCCACAAAAATAAGTACCGTATTTCTGTCCGCATAGAAAAAAAAAAAAAAAACCCCCTTTTTTTTTTTGAAATTTTTGGGTTTTGATGAATAAACTCGTTTATAAGACGGGGCAATTTCTTAAATGAAACCCAGTTACTTATTTTTTAAAGTTCGGTTGATTTCCATCTAATTTATTTATTTTTTAATCTCCAAATTTTTAGTATTTAAACCAACTGTGTATTGTCAATTCGGATATTGATTTTTGGTGACACTTTGAAAAAATTTACTTTGCATAAATATGTGCATCGACGGATTAATCAATTTTGAAAACATATGATGACAGCTTGTATTAAGTATTTAGTTGCCGAGGACCCCAAAGTAGCGACAATACTCCGTAGGTTCAAAAAAATAAAGGAGCGTGATGGCAATTAAGTCAGGTAAAAATATTTTTCATTCCCATTGTTAAAATTCTTGGAGTTATCACAAAAGTTTGCAAAAAAAGCAAACTTTCGTATTTATAATTAAAAGTTGGGACAGCAAACAAACCTATCTTTACAATTTTGCCTTTGGCCTTTTTAAGCCTCTCGCTTCATTTTTCTTTAAACTAGACTAATTTTCCTGGGACTCAATAATTATACAGAAGCTGCCAGATGTTTTCATAAAGACTAATCGTATGACATATTTACTGTTGCAATTATCTCAAAGTTCACCAAAATCAATATCCAAATTAACAATACACAGACTAGACTGATTATTGGTCTTACAATTAACGGTTGGTAAAATGCTTGATTCAGATATCAATTTTAGGACGCTTATATACAGAAAAAAAGAAATATGACGGAAATAGTATTCAACTATTTTTCGCCAAGTTTACCTTCAGATTCTTTAAATAATTGCAAATTACCGACATTGGCGATCGATATCGGAGGTCGAGTTAAAAATAACGTAATTTGGCAAAGTATGGTTCGGAAATTGTCAACGTCGCCTGCAAATAAACACATCCGACAGATACCATTTCATTTATACAAATTACAGGATTGATTTATTTTTGGCATTCCGGGGCCACACTATAAGATGAGGACCCCACTTTGAGGCTAAAATCGGGACTTTATTTCCTCGTCTTATAAGCAGGGAAATACGGTACCCCTGAAACTATATTTTATAAAGCAATCCACAAATTTTTAAACCCTGCATATTTAGATGCATTTTACAGCACATGTCATACTGTTATCTAGTCTTTTGAAATTTAGTGAGAGATTTAAGATCTGTTATACAAGATTATCTCCCCTGTCAATATGAACATCCTTTCCTGATAAAAGTCTATCTCTAATTAATATGTTTTCCAGGAGTTTTTCTCAAGATATACATCTAGACAGGAACTGTAAATTACATTAAAATCAAAATCATGAATGGATTTTTTTCCTTTTCAAAGCAAGGCCATCATGATTGATGATGGGGGGGGGGGGAGATCCCATGATATACTTCTGTTGGAGGAATAAGCTAAGGTTGTCAAACAGTTAAATTTTGTTAATGATATAAAAAAAAGTAAAAAGAATTAAAAATGCTATGATATATCACTTCATCTTTTACTATCTGCACCTAAAATGAACAGGAGATATTTTTCAACATCTTTCTGAGAAGCAATCTGAGCATCTGCCGGTATTTGGGTCTATGATAATCAGTCTGTGCTCTTTGGGCATCTACATTCCTTAACTCCTTGGGCTCACTATATATCTTGACAGCTAACATATCTGGGCATCTAAATGGCTATTATAATATAGCATGAGTGGAATCTCAATGCATCTAAATGGGCTCTCTGGGCATCTGTGGACTTGGTGGGCATCTAATTGGGATCTTTTTACATCTACCTGGGCTCCCTGTGTATCAACCTGAAATCTCTAAATATAAATTTGACACCTGTGACATTTACCATAATATATATTTGACCCCTGTGACATTTACCATAATACATATTTGACCCCTGTGACATGTACCCAAGTCAAAATTCTCTAAATATATGTTTGACCCCTGTGGCATTTACCTCAGCTTAAGTACTGTAAATATTTATTTGACCCCTGTGGCATTCAACCTAGGTTCTCTAAATATTCATTTGACCCCTGTGTCATAAACCTCAGCCTAGGCTCTCTAAATATCAGCTTGGCCTCTGTGACATTTACCTCAGATTAAGCTCCCTTAATATCAATCTGACCCTGTAGCATGGGTTCCTGGGGCATCCTCAGGTATCAATGTGGGCTCTTCTTTGAGAACAAAATGAGCACAAACCTAATAACAATATCCCAGTGTTATTATTAATAGTTGTTACAGATACTTTGATACTGTATATAGTTACCCAAGAGAACTATACTGTATATATAGTTACCCAAAAGAACTATACTGTATATAGTTACCCAAAAGAACTATACTGTATACAGTTACCCAAGAGAACTATACTGTATATAGTTACTCAAGAGAACTATACTGTATATATAGTTACCCAAAAGAACTATACTGTATATAGTTACCCAAGAGAACTATACTGTATATAGTTACCCAAGAGAACTATACTGTATATAGTTACCCAAGAGAACTATACTGTATATATAGTTACCCAAAAGAACTATACTGTATATAGTTACCCAAGAGAACTATACTGTATATAGTTACCCAAGAGAACTATACTGTGTATATAGTTACCCAAAAGAACTACACTGTATATAGTTACCCAAGAGAACTATACTGTATATAGTTACCCAAGAGAACTATACTGTATACAGTTACCCAATAGAACTATACTGTATATAGTTACTCAAGAGAACTATACTGTATATAGTTACCCAAGAGAACTATACTGTATATAGTTACCCAAGAGAACTAAGACTACTCTTCTTTTCTATCGCAGACAGAGGACCGCCGAGCTAGACACCAAGTTAGAGATGTATCATGATGAGTCTATCATAAGTAATGCAGAGGTCGTACAGATACGTCAAATTGTCTCCGAAAACTTCGACAAAACTGCGCTACTCGAGGAAATCACCGAAGATCACAGGTAATTGTTGAAACAACTTGGTAACAAAAAAACATACCAGAAAAACATTTATAATCTGCCATTTCAGTTTACAAATTTGTAATTTTATGAACATGCAAATAAGCCTTTCCTGTGTGCAGCAGCAGCAGTTAGACCTCTAGTTGTCCATTTAATTATTATTAATTGAATACTAAATATTCAGTATTTCTGTTATATGCATTGTTCCTGTGAAGAACCAGTACTAGAACCCTATCCTCAGTGAAGAAACTGCTGACATTCTCACATAAAGAGATCTGGTTAGTAGCACTGAGAGATAGAACCCAATACCTTCCATTAAAGAGAGGTTACAGTGATTTCAAGTCAGAGACTTGAACCACTCAACCATAGAGGTGGTCTTAGACCAGTGGTTGCCCTGCTGTTGTTACACAGTCAGTAATAACTTGCCTTCGATGGTTTATATACATGTTTAATTGAATTGTACCAGACTCTCTGATGAATGACAAACCAATATATTTCCAATTAAAAATCCCAGCCTATTGCTTATAATATAGTTAATGAAGCTGCAGGTGTTATGTAGTACTGTTCTCTCAGGTGTGATGTTCTTACTAGTCAGGTATGAACTGTATGCCAGTAACTATCAAATATAATTAGCTAGATCCCTGTTATAGAAAACTACCATGGCAGATTTTCACCTGTTTTTACACAACCTTCCTTTGATCAAAACTGTTTCAGAAGTTCAGAGGTATTTTGGATCTGAGTATGGAGCCGTTGAATAGATAGTGTCGATCTCTGCTTTAACAACTCATGTAATGTTTTAAAACAATTACGACTGACCAAGTATTTCACAGCCATCCATCCATACAAGCAAACATGGCTGTACTCATTTGAAGTGGCTGCCTAATAAAGGTGTTGAAACTGAACATGAAAGATACAGTCATATGACTGTTTGAGACAATTACAGTAAACTTTGTATAATTACGTTGTATATCAACTCCATATATAGTGTAATTCTGGATATAACAAACTTTTTTGGGGGGCCCAAATTTTTTTCTTTTTTTGTTTAATGTAAAAATATAGTTATAACATAAAACCGGCTATAAGAAAATCTTCAGATATAAGGAACAATATTGTTTTATAAATTTCTGTTAAATATTATATACATCATAATGAATTTGTTTTATATACAGATATAAGGAACTCTGGATATAAGGAACAAATTTGATAGGTCCCAAGGAGTTTGTTATAAGCGAAGTTTACTGTATTTGCTTAATTAAGATGACTACTGCCACATTGCTCTGCTGTATGTACATCCTGTATAACAAGTACTCTGATATCATTTGAAATGACTTTCTCCAGGTGCTATACAACTTCTCTCTGTTATTATTCCTCAAGTGAACACGAGCTGTCACTGCAAGTGAAATATGCCTAAAAAGTACAGTTTTCTTTAAACATACAGTGTGACCTTGACCTTTTAGCTGTGAATCCAAGTGTTGTGATGTTCTATAACTGTATGAAGTTTTATTGAGATCCCATTAAAGTGGAAATGTTCTTATGGCTGAGGCATAAACCAATGCTTCATGTGACCCTAACTGCGGCTGCAGCCAGTTAGTGTGACCTTGACTTTTGAGCTGCGGACAACAATTCTGTATACAACACATCTTCCCATGATGCCCTACAATGCAGACGGACAAACAAACCTTTCAATATAAAAAAGTACTGCTGACTTTTCAATTATATATGAGCCCACACAAAAGCCTATTTCCTGTCTCCAGACAAAATTTTTCGTTCATTTGGAGATCTATACTTGAGTGCATTTGAATTAAACTGCAGTAGTTTCATCCATTTCAACCTATAACCCTATTTGTCAATTTATGTGTTAAACTGTAACTTTTTGATAACCTCAATCAATTTATCAAGTGAAATGCCCTTTAATCATTGAAGTTAATTATACCAATTTACCAAGTATTTGATATTTGATATAACCCATTTAGTACCGAGTCCATATATTATCTTTACTCAAATACAAGATTAAATAAAGAAAGTCGCCTTTATATCTTCACATCATTTTTCTTGCAACATATGAGATGATCAAAGGAGTTTTGTTCTGTATTTTTTAATTAAAATGCATGCCATTTTAAACTGAATCTGCATTTTAAAAGATATATGCAAAGAAAATGTAATCAAAGCCCACAATAAAACTTGTGGTTCTGGTCTCCATGCTAAAAACTATAAGATAGAACCATCGGCAGTATTTTTGCATTTTTTTTTTTTTAATTTTGCTTTTTTTGCTTAAAAAACCTTTTTACCAATTTTTGAATGTCATGTTGTTACCAAATCACTGTGTTAGGGTTGCAAATATTTCATGTTATCTGTCTTCTTCAAGGGAAGTAAGCATGGTTTCAGCCTATTGCTTAATTTTTTATGCCATTTGGTATATTCTGTTTCTTTTTTGTTTTCATCCATAATGTTTAAACGAATTACATACCGTACTACATTTAGCAACAGCATTGTGTTATTTTGTATTTCAAGATTGGAAGTGTGTGTTGTACTCTACTAAGTTGTTGTACTGCCTCATACTCTGTAAGTCTGGCTTTGTCTTTGTGCAGGTCTATTGTACATTGTGTTCTCTTTCTGATTCCGTCTTGTTTCTTCTATTTTCAGTTTACTGCTTGAAGGCCTCAGAATGTTCCAGAAAGAGGCTACCAGAGACCTAAGACGCTTTAAAGAGTACAAAGAGGAGAAAGCAGCCAAAAGATTCCATCAGCTGACAAACCAGGTTGAAAGATGTGAACAAATGACTCAGAAAGTTCAAAAAGATCTCAATAATCTAACTCAGGAATTAGAATCTTTACACAGTGAAAAACTCAGTTTACAAGACCGATACGATAGTTTACAAAATGACCATGACTCACTCAGGAACTTGACCTTTGACCTACAGAATGACCTCAAACAATCTATTGAAAACATTACCTCATGTTGCAATACTCACAATAAATTGACCAATCAGAATCAGCAATACTCAAGGACAAATCAGCAAACAGCATTTAGGACCAATGGTAACAGAATACCATACAAATCAACCAATGAGATTGAAATAGTGGAGTTTGGGTCAGGAGACATCCATGATGATATTATGTCTATGTTGGAGGAAGAAACAAATAGAGTAGAAGCTGAAAAACTTACTACTGAATATGGCAGTGGGGAGACAATCCATGAGGGTAGTGGAGAGTTGGGCAGTGGACAGAATGAGTTACCTCCCTTTGTAGATATGCAAGATTATGTGCATATAGATACTTTTCGGACTGAGAAAGCAAAATGGGAAAGTGATTTCCTTGCATTATCACATCAGTTTGATAATGTATCAAGTCAAGTTTCAGACATAGAGAACAAGGTGACATCTATCCAGCTGGGAAGTTTCATGCAAAACTTACAAGAATCGCTAATCAACTTTACACAAAATGTAATAACGTTAGATCAGTGGAAAGTATCGAGCAATCATATTGTTAATTCAACACTCTACAATCAGGATCAGATTGTGAAACTTAGTAACATGGTGGTAGACAATAATGACAAACTAGCTGATCTTCGATGGAAGGTATCCAATGGCAACCTGCTTAGCGACCAGCAGTTCAACATTCTGAGGATGTATATAATACGTTTAAATAATTCTATGGAAGATATAAAGGAAGAAATTAAAACACTTGAAAGAAAAAGTTCTAATAACTACCAGCCTCGTTACCAGGCAACTTACTATGGCTACCAGACTGGTTACAGTAGTCAGACTGGTTACAATACTGGGGACCAGACAACACAGAACACGTTTGACGACCAGTCAAGAGACAGGATGGAAATCGTAATGTCGCGTCTCGACGACTTAGGTCTACAAATTGTATTCAACCAAAACAGACTTGGAAACCTTGAAGTGAAACTGTTGAACGAGTCATTATATACGTGTAGAAAATTCAACATGGACGCGTATCAGGACTCTCAACTTGCCAGTCATGAAGCCATCATCAAATCTAATACACAGTCTATAATGTTAACACATCAGCTTGTAAAAGAGCTGGATTATACAATGAAATCTTTGAATTCTGAAATAAAGTCAAATGGACGTAAGATTCGAACTGTTAGTGGCAATCTTGACTCTCTACGAGGTCTCATACCAGCTATGATTGGCCTTAAGAAGGAAGTGGAAAACTTCATGTTTCAGCTACCTACAGGTATAGTACATGTGCAACACTTCTTTTATAAACTATTCACTAGTCTGACAAAATGATAACACTGTAACAGAACTGACTGTATGAATTTAGTTTATTTTATGATTTGCTTTTTTACCCACTTCCCGATTGGTTATAGAAATATAGGGCGAATACAGTCCTTATAAAACCAGTTTAAGATGATGCCTAGCATACAGCTAACCATGTGGGTTTAAAATAAATCAAGTATAACACAAGCTAATTTCAAATGTAATTTCTCAAAATTACTTCATTCTCAAAATAACTTCTTTAACCTGGTAGGTTTTTTTTTATTAGAACTAATGTCTTATTAGATTTCTTTAATATTGTGAGACTAATATTTTGCTTTAATGTCTGAAACATTTTGACAATATAACAAAAATAATGAAAGTAAAAAAAAATTTACAACAATATTTGTACAATTACTATTTTTAATACTACACTCTGACTCATGTTTTATCAGTTACTAAGTTTGATTAAAATTCAGTAAGTCGGTTTAATATTACAAAGTTGATGATTCATTTTCTATAATTTTCAGACTGCTCCGAATACTTTGAGAGAGGATTCAGGAAGTCTGGTGTCTATGTCATCCATCCAATCAGAGCTTCAAGTTCTAGTCAGGTGACCTGTCACATGACTGAAGATGGCGGATGGACAGTTATCCAGCAGAGATTTGATGGCAGCGTAGATTTTAGGAGGAACTGGACAGATTACACGCGTGGTTTTGGAAGTGTTGACTCTGAATACTGGATCGGCAATTACCTCATTAATTTACTCACTTCTAATAAAAATTACTCACTAGAAATTTTAATGACTGATATATATAGTAACAACTGGTCAGCAAATTATGATAATTTCACAGTGTCGTTACCCAATGACAAATACACTCTACACATATCAGGTTACACTGGTAACGTGACTGACGCGATGAGCTATTCAGCAAACATGGGGTTCAGTACGCGAGACCGAGACAATGACGCTAGCAGTACAAACTGTGCGTTTTACTACGAGTCCGGCTGGTGGTTCAAACACTGTCAGATGTGCAATCTGAACGGAAGATATAACATAGGCTTCATGTGGTTTAATAAGGACAAGAGTGACTGGATTAGACTTAACTCTTCTGTGATGAGGATTAAACCTAGATGATGCAACTGTAACTTTTAGTATATGTACACGAAAACATCGAAAACATCGAAGATTTAGGTCAAAGCAATTGAGAATCATGTTGTTATTTTGTAAATAAAAAAAAACAATTGCCCAGACCATGTTACAAGATTACTTTTACAGATTATCTCCAGATGGTCGAGTTTGAATGACTGCTAGAAGTAAACCACCAATCAAAAGCTAGAGATAAAAAACTGACCAATCAAAGACTGGTCTAAGAGAAAAGTTTTAAATACTGCTAACTAAAAATAAGAACATTCCAAAGTTCATATACAGTACATGTTTTACATATGCCTGTATTTTGTGAAGTAGTTACATTATTTTCTAAATTTTAAAAGACAAGGCAGTGTTATTTACTTTTAGGTCCCCCAATTTCTCTGATACTATAAACCCTTATGACTTCTGTGCCCCCATTTTCTTATTTGAGTTCAAATTGTTTAGTGACAGCAGAGACAATTGTTGATTTAGCATGGATTAGCGTTTAAGGTGTTTGCTACCATTTCCTACATGTATATAGGAATATGAATGATATAATCTATACTGGTTGGGACCACCCCCAACAAGGACGAAAAAAAAAAAGGAAATTTTTAAAAAGGCGTGAATATTTTGTTAATATTTACATCTATGGTGTTGTCAAACAGACACTTGATTTCCATCAACAAAGTGCAACAACAACAGTTTAATGTAAAATATTTGACCAAAAATCTCACCATTTAATTGTTAGTCACTGAAAGCATGCTTACATGTCGGAAAGTGGAAAGTGACAGCTGTGCATGCGCAATATTTCTATGAGGCCAAGCAAAAAACAAAAGTTCAAAGTTAAACCTACATGATATTTCATTAAGTGTTGAATGAGAAACAGTACACAATTTAAGCTAACCACGATAAACAAATCTATTTAAACTACCTGTCCGAAACAGGTACAGTTGGTCAATAAAATATAGCAATTTGGAACCCACAGCCAGGCCTCAAAAATGTAGGAATATGAATTTGAGAGCTATATATCTACTAAAAATTTATAGAAAAAGTCAGTTGTATGTAAAATATGTTTATGTAGCCAGTATAGAATGCGTAAATTCAGTGTTATTTTCAAGGGCAGATAATTCAAGATCAAGGCTGGTGACCTATGATCTTGATTTTGTATTTCTTTTCTGATTCTCGATCAATAAACCAAATTTGAAGAAATTCTCCAATTAGGAAAATCTTTGCCCTATGTACATACAGGACTTTATAGCCAACACCTTTAAATTAAAGTGTTCACTTCAGGTCAGTATCTTTACTTGAAAATAAACTTTTTATAACATTTGTTTGTACTTATCTCCGTTAGACATATGCATTTTGTTAGGCATTATCACAATTTGAGTCATAGACAAACAAATATGTGACATGTAGTTGTGGAACTGCGGTTACCAATTTTACCACCTATTATCAGGGTGTGCTTCAAATTTGCCATAAAGCAGGCTCAGATTCTGATTATTTCAGTACAACTCACTGAAATAACCGAGTGGGCAGATTTATTTGTCATCCAATAGTTTATACTAATTTATTTATTCTCGATTGCGAAACAAGTTCTTCAAACTTATATTAATCGCTCTCGAGACTCATTTCAGATGGAATCAACCTCGAAGAGAGAGAGGCAATGTGGAATAATTTGTGTCTTACCCAAGGACACTACCGACATGGCGATGGTAGGGATCGAACCCGGGGCCCTTTGATCCTGAGGCGAACACACTACCACTGCGCCACAGCGGCTCATGCAATGATGCTGTGTTTCTCCTTTTTCATATACACATACCAGAAACATGAACTTGTAGACTACAGTGTTTTCATTGGATGACAAATACAGTTTCCCACTATAAGACTGTTTATGCTCATCCTAAATTGTTTTATAGAAAATAGAGAGTTTCCTGCTGATATTTCTAGAAACAGTATGGATACTTTGTGAATTTACAAATGCAATGACATTTTTATACACAGACATTTCTAGGCTCTGAGCTTGACTTAGAAGTTTTTCCATCACACTTACAAGAATCCCAATTTGACAATCATTCACTGTGACTCTATCCTTTTTTAGCTTGTTTTTGAAAATGACAGATGGTCTCTGTTTCTCAATTCTGGGAAATTTATCAAATTTACGAGAAAGCAGCAGGAATTTACTTGTTACAAAAAAGAAATTTGTTTCCAATAATATTTCATATAAACTGACAGCTATCAACAGAAATCTTTTGTCTTTGTGTTTTTTGTGCAGCAGACGCAGATAAAATGTGGAGCTAAGACTTGAACAAGATTACTGATCAGACGTAAATGAGGGTTAAACAACAGGCATCAGTCAGACAGGTATACAAACAATGAATTTGTATATGATAAACAGATATATTGTATTACAGCGGATCTTCAAAATTCTCACAAACTCAATGCTGATGAACAATCTTGTATATCAAACATGTTCAACTAATTGAAAAATTTCCCTAATGTGGTTCCTCCCCCATCCCTTCCTTCAACTCCCAGAGTGGAAAGTATGACATTCTCTGTACACAGGATGCGCTGATAAGGATCCGTCTGCAAGTGTCTGTCAATATTGTGGTGAGGCACAGACTTGGATAAAAGCCGTAACTTGTTTGATGGCGTTTATATCAGCCTTATCAGTCTATACATCAGACAGATATATCTCAATTTGTTACAATTGCTGTCAGGGCGTCTAGATCATTTGTAAAGTTAACCAAAGCTAGGATTTCACTTCCAGGCACTGTAAACAAGTTTTACAGTTAAAACAAGAAGAACGCTCTTAAAATCTTGTACAAAAAGTCTGAACTGATGAAAGAATACGTATGTTCACATAACTGCTGTTTCATAGTTTATATTTTCATGTCTACACTTAATAATATCATAATGGGTGGCTCAGGTATCTAAGAACAAAGAAACAAGGCTGAAATGAAAATGTATGTGGACGAAACAAGCGTTATTACTTATTTCCAGGCCTATTTTTCGTATGAATTATCTATTTCTGCAATCAAGTAACTTTTAAAAGTTTGCATGACTCACAAAGCTCTAGAAAAGTGCAACATGTAACTGATACTATAGTCTACACTAGAAGGAATCAGATGCACATATATGTCCGTTACAAAAGGTGACTGTATGGGCATTTTGGTACAAAGAAAACTACAGTAATTTGAATTACTGGCCAGTGAGCCATTTTACTTTATCAAGGGCAACAACTCTACTTTCTGCTTGAAAATAAGAAGTTTACGGCCAAGTCCATTACATAAATGTCTATTATTCCTTGGGAGTACTTATAATGGTTCATAAAAAACTCTTAACTGCGACAGGTTCAAAATTGAAGTCACAAAGAAGTACCCTTTTGACCTAAAATGGTTAAATGGGTATTATAAACACCTACAACAACAACACACACTCTTTTGACTGATTACTCTGTAACAACCACTTCTAAGGGAGTTAACTCACCTGAAATGGGACAGCATCGAAGAAGACAGCCAGGAACCAGTTGAGTGTAATGGTAGACAACTCTATGTCAATGGATTCTAAATGCTGGTAAAGGGCAGGTAACTTCTCCTTGACCATGTCCTTCAACATCTGTTGGTCAGATTGAGCTCCAATCAAACTGTGGTCAAAATAGTGCGGCGAGAAGTAACGTTCTGCTATTGCAACCAGTGTCCTACAAATTAAAAGTTAAATTGCTAAATGGTTACAAAAATAGACTAAGTGAGGTACTAACTCACTGCTAAGATGGAATAGTAAGAAAAGAATAACATTATTCCTCCATAATGCATTCTTAAAGGTACAATGTTTGTGAAATCCTCAAAAACACAATAAGAATGAGATAAATATTCAAATGATAATTTCATTTATTGTTAGAAGAAAAGAAAATTATGGAAAAATACTTACAATGCAAGCGTTACAATGTTACTCAAGTTATCTGTGATGAAATTAAGTGAACGGTATGGATTCAGATCAGATTGCACAAATGTGAAGACCAGCCGGTCCATTCAAGTCGTAATGGAATTCTACGTTAAATTTTGTTCTAATACTTTGGGGCTCACACAGGGGTTGAGGTGGAGGCACTTACCAGAAAGCATCCTCGGGGTCCATGAAGATCAGGGACATACCAACGATGAAGTTCATTCCCTGACAGTATCCTACTGTAGGATTATGTACACAGAATGCCAGAAGAACATCTTGTAGGTCCATTATCTGAAATACATGAGAATGTTTGTATAGGTCACTCCAACATGCTTATTGCTATACAGACTCTGACACTGTTTGGAATATAGTAGCATTTCAACTACAGTAAACTTCATATAACAACTCTGGATATAGCAAAATTCCGGATATAAGGAACAAAATTTCTCTGCCTGATTTTTTTATTACTTTCTTTTAGATGAAAGTGTTATATGGATATAACAAACTCTGGATATAAGGAACACATTTAAATGGTCCCAAAGAGTTTGTTATAAAAGGAGTGGTTATTCCATTATAAAGAATATCATTGTTGTTACCGGATGACTGTCATAATTTTCAGCAACTGATGTTCATGGACATGGCATGTCTGTATGGTTGTTAGCAAACACATGATGGGAGAATTCAACAGGAGTTAAAAAGGGTGCCCAAACTATTCTATTATTCTACCATCATACTGAAAAATTAATTAACAAAAATTGTTAATATCAAAATGTTTTGCAATGTTCTCCTGTATTTTGATTAGCTCACATGCTATTATGGTTGAGCAAAGCTGCATTTTGTAACCAGAGGAAACTACGAAGGTTATGAAAAAGGGGAATAGGAGGTACAACCATTAGAACAATTTCACTGATGGCGATTACCTCCCTTAAACTGTTCTCAGATTAACATGGCATGTTACTGGTATTGACCCCACTCATTTCAAAGATGCGGCAGATCCATGCTACAAAACATGTACGTACCCCTTTTGTGCCGGCTGTCGAAAACTTGGTATTTCCTGGCATAGTTCTCATCAAGTCTAGTGAAACCTGTTTCCTATAACAGGCAGCAATCTGCAACGGAAGAGAACAGAAATGTACAGACTGCATGACATTGTTAACCTCCCTCCTCAGTTCTTATTCTAGTATGAAATGTTTTTTTCTTGTAAATGTTTTGTCTCAATAAATAAGACACAAGTATCCAATGATTTAAATACCAATCAAATTCTACTTCACATTTTACTTTTAAATGCTCATGGAAAAAAGTTTGAATAGATTCTTTTGTTATATTACGACCTGGCATCAATAAAAGTCTGTCACATCTCTAGCATCATAACAAGAACAAAAGTCATTGAATCTGACAACACATTATATATTCTATAACTATATGTTGACAACACTCAAAATTGATTCAGAAAGGTGCACTGTCTAATAAAATCTTGAAATATTTTCAATAACGGCTTCGTTTTACTTTTCTCCTTAACTTATTACCAAAACTTGTCGCCTAGTTTCTACTTACAGGTGATTCTGGCAGCATGTTACATAAATTTCTGTAGTAGTAGTCTCCCTTGTCCTTCAGTAATTCCCTGACTTTGTAGTGAACAAGTTGACGCCATACTTGCTTGCGGAATCTGTCCGGGATCCCTCCTCTACTTAGAGGCTTTAACTCTGATAACTGGAATGTATAATGATAACAAAAATAACTACCAGACAAGGTCATCTGAAGTCTTCATTAACTCTTACCCTGTTTGTTGTTGTTGTTATATGAGTTTGACAACACTTTCAATCATAATTTGGTCATTTTTACAGGCAGGCAATTTACATTACCATCATTCCTGGCAAGAATCAGTACTAGATCCCTATCCTCCATAAGAAACTGCCAACTTTCTCACATAAAGAGACATGGTCAGTAGCAGGGCTCAAACCCATGACCATCAATCAATGAATGTTTAAAGTGATTTCAAGTCAGCGACTCTAACCATTCAACCATGGAGGTAGACTTACCATGCTTAAGACAACACATGCAGCCTAAGGGACCAGGCTGATCATGATCTGCACTATATAATATTAAGTCAATTTTTAAGTTTCAATCAAATAAAGAAATAACTTTTTTTTTAACCTGAAACCCAGACAAGGCCATTTTAGGTAATTAGCAAAACATGGTCAATGGCTTAAAGGTAACATCTGGTGAACTTAAAAGCAGGTCATTGCGTGAGAAAAACAAAATTCTTGAAAAGACTAAGAATATAATCAAGCTTATTTTACAGACAATTTTTCAATGTGTGTGCTTAAACTAAACTAATAAATAATAACACTTAGTTCTGCTGACGCAAAGGCACAGATATTTATAGTGTTAATGGAGTTTGATAGTAATATAATGAAGAAAACAAGGGCTGTATATGACAAATGCTGACTAACTAACAACTCTATTAGTCAAATTTTCCAAACAAAAGGTCACCTGGGAAAAACAGAAGAAGGATAGCTCCCCTTTTTTTCAAAAAGTCAAGCTAAAAAGTAATGGCGCTTTCCAAATTGAAATACAGACAAGTCCATTTTAGAACTTGAGCGGGTAAGGGTTTAGTAACATCAAAGACCATTACTTACACAAGCCATTGGATCTTTGCCATGTTGCCTCATGAACATGGTCCATTTTTTCTGATGTTCTTCGTACACCCCCGCCTGTACCAGATAGTGGTAGGTCAGCTCTGTACACAAGTAGTGTAGAAGCAAACCTGTGTTAGTATATACATGTTTGAAACCGTATGTATCCACATGTACCTCATTGTTCGCTAAACTGAAATACAGATTCAATAACATAAATTATCACAGTGGCTGCATACATACATTGTCAGTAAATAGTTTTTATTTCATTAATTTAACAACAGAAATCCATGAAATTTAATGTCAGACTGACTTTTGTAATGCAACTTGAGAGAAACTGACAGCAAGTGTGAAATATGCACCGTCTTGGTGTAATATCTGCACAAAGAACTGTAGTTTATTCTGTGGACAATATACTACCTCAGATTTGATCAAGAATATAGTCTCCCTATAGCACAATTTTATATTCCTTGTTCTCTAGTATATGATTACATACCGCCCTTATTTTGTTCTCTTTTCAAATGCTCAAGCACTGAGAATTTGCCACTTCAACCAGTGATAGTGAACCATTCCCAATATTTGACTAAGTAGTCAATTTTAATGACTATTTTCAGAGGCTGCAAGGCTCTTGGCCAAATAGAGTGCACATTTCATGTAAGTGTATAGAATAAAACTCATCACACAGACCTTTCATACGTTGGGAGTCGTGGATTGATCTTTCTAGCCTCCTCCAGCAGCATCTGTACTCGCTTTTTATGCTGAAATTTGCATTTACAGCCAATTAATTTACATTCCAATATCATGTGTGAGGCAATATGAGGTTTGAATGATATCACAGCAATACATGTACATATTACAATCAAGTCTCATTCAAATATCAATAATTGTTAGGTGTATATATTTCTATTGACAAATCACTTGGCTGACAATGGTACATCTATCAGTGAAAGACAATAATCACATGCTTAACATGTTAATAAACAGTCGTAGAAAATATGTATTTCCTCTATGCCTACACTAAATATTTCTAGTATTTATATTCTAATTTTATTCATAATGGAATTTTTATCATTTATTCCGCCAACAGTCTTGCTATAAAACAAACTCCAAATTTTCTGAAACGAGAATCAAGTTGTACCTTGTCTCCTCCATATAAACACAGCTCCACATCTTCTATGCCTTCGTCACCAGGGAAACGGATACTGGACTGTATCAGACTCACATAGTCTATCTTCCACTTCTCAATCTCTGCCTCCAACTGCAGCAGTTTCCTAAACATATATGATGCCATTTATAAAAAAAAACCTTCTTTGCAAAATTCTTTCATTTTTTTTGGTCCTATAATTGTCCTGGTTTTCTGAGCAGTTCTTGATCAGTTTATCACCCTGTAAGGTCATTTTAGTCCATATAAATATACATGTAGAAATTACTGTAAAACATAACTATTCAAGAGGCATTTCGTCTCCCACAAAACTCCTCTACAGGGCCCCATAGAGAGAGAGATGACGCAGCATTGACGTTTGGCATTTGGTACTGATTTCATTAATTTACAGATAAAAAATCTACAAATTCATTTAACAATAAAGCTGTCTTTTTCTGAAAAATAAAGAAATTTCATGCTTTCAAATAAAGAGCTGGTCCGGTACCCGGATTCCCTTATATCTGCATCTGTCTCTTAAAAAAAGTCTTAGCAAATTCACCAAGGAGATATCCCAGGGGCAATTGTGACTGTAAACAATCTAAATGAAGAAGAAACTTTCAAATAAAGTATTCCAAGTTACAGATCTGAAAACCAAACAAACAATATATACTACTTTATGTCATTCATACTTACATATTTTGTTCCTGATAATGCCCTTGTTCCTGAAGCCTCAACTTGGCAAGTTTCTTCACTTCTTCATTCAGGAATCTGTTCTGATTCTGTAACACTCGTACCTTCTCTTGAAAATCTTTGTCTGCCTTCTTTACTTTAATTGGAGATCTGGCATACAAAATTATAAATGTAACTATCTGATAGACTGCAGTTTTACAATCTGTTAGATGGCAGAGACTACAGTTTTACAATCTGTTAGATGGCAGAGACTGCAGTTTTACAATCTGTTAGATAGCAGAGATTGCAGGTTTACAATCTGTTAGATGGAAGAGACTGCAGGTTTACAATCTGTATGACGACAGAGACTGCAGTTTTACAATCTGTTAGATAGCAGAGACTGCAGTTTTACAATCTGTTAGATAACAGACTGCTGAGTTACAATCTGTTAGATAGCAGAGACTGCAGGTTTACAATCTGTTAGATGGCAGACACTGCAGTTTTACAATCTGTTAGATAGCAGAGACTGCAGTTTTACAATCTGTTAGATGGCAGAGACTGCAGGTTTACAATCTGTTAGATGGCAGAGATTGCAGGTTTACAATCTGTTAGATAGCAGAGATTGCAGGTTAACAATCTGTTAGATAGCAGAGATTGCAGGTTTACAATCTGTTAGATAGCAGAGATTGCAGGTTTACAATCTGTTAGATAGCAGATTACAGGGTTAAAATCTGTTAGATAGCAGATTACAGGGTTACAATCTGTAAGATAACAGAGACTGCAGGTTTACAATCTGTTATATAGTAGAGACTGCAGTTTTACAATCTGTAAGATAGCAGAGATTGCAGGTTTACAATCTGTTAGATAGCAGAGACTGCAGGTTTACAATCTGTTAGATAGCAGAGGCTGCAGGTTTACAATCTGTTAGATAGCAGAGGCTGCAGGTTTACAATCTGTTAGATAGCAGAGATATCAGTTTTACAATCTGTTATATAGTAGAGACTGCAGTTTTACAATCTGTCAGATAGCAGAGATTGCAGGTTTACAATCTGTTAGATAGCAGAGACTGCAGGTTTACAATCTGTTAGATAGCAGAGACTGCAGTTTTACAATCTGTTATATAGTAGAGACTGCAGTTTTACAATCTGTTAGATAGCAGAGATTGCAGGGTTACAATCTGTTAGATAACAGATAACAGGGTTACAATCTGTTAGATAGCAGAGACTGCTAGTTTACAATCTGTTAGATAGCAGAGACTGCAGGTTTACAATCTGTTAGATAGCAGAGGCTGCAGGTTTACAATCTGTTAGATAGCAGAGACTGCAGTTTTACAATCTGTTAGATAGCAGAGACTGCAGTTTTACAATCTGTTAGATAGCAGAGATTGCAGGTTTACAATCTGTTAGATAGCAGAGACTGCAGTTTTACAATCTCTTAGATAGCAGAGATTGCAGGTTTACAATCTGTTAGACAGCAGAGACTGCAGTTTTACAATCTGTTAGATAGCAGAGACTGCAGTTTTACAATCTTTTAGATAGCAGAGATTGCAGTTTACAATCTGTTATATAGCAGAGATTGCAGGGTTACAATCTGTTAGATAGCAGAGACTGCAGGGTTACAATCGTTAGATAACAGACTGCAGGGTTACAATCTGTTAGATAACAGTTACAGGGTTACAATCGTTAGATAGCAGACACTGCAGGTTTACAATCTGTTAGATAACAGATTACATGGTCACAATCTGTTAGATAGCAGAGACTGCAGGTTTACAATCTGTTATATAGTAGAGACTGCAGTTTTACAATCTGTTAGATAGTAGAGACTGCAGTTTACAATCTGTTAGATAGCAGAGACTGCAGTTTTACAATCTGTTATATAGTAGAGACTGCAGTTTTACAATCTGTTAGATAGCAGAGACTGCAGTTTTACAATCTGTTAGATAGCAAGATAGCAGGCTTACAATCTGTTAGATAACAGACTGCAGGGTTACAATCTGTTAGCTAACAGACTGCAGGGTTACAATCTGTTAGATAACAGATTACAGGGTTACAATCTGTTAGATAGCAGATTACAGGGTTACAATCTGTTAGATAGCAGAGACTGCAGTTTTACAATCTGTTACATAGCAGAGATCGCAGTTTTACAATCTGTTAGATAGCAGAGATTGCAGGTTTACAATCTGTTAGATAGCAGAGACTGCAGGTTTACAAACTGTTAGATAGCAGAGACTGCAGTTTTACAATCTGTTAGATAGCAGAGACTGCAGTTTTACAATCTGTTAGATAGCAGAGACTGCAGTTTTACAATCTGTTAGATAGCAGAGGCTGCAGGTTTACAATCTGTTATATAGTAGAGACTGCAGTTTTACAATCTGTTAGATAGCAGAGACTGCAGGTTTACAATCTGTTAGATAGCAGAGACTGCAGGTTTACAATCTGTTAGATAGCAGAGGCTGCAGGTTTACAATCTGTTAGATAGCAGAGACTGCAGGGTTACAATCTGTTAGATAGCAGAGACTGCAGTTTTACAATCTGTTAGATAGCAGAGATTGCAGGTTTACAATCTGTTATATAGCAGAGATTGCAGGGTTACAATCTGTTAGATAGCAGAGACTGCAGTTTTACAATCTGTTAGATAGCAGAGACTGCAGTTTTACAATCTGTTAGATAGCAGAGACTGCAGTTTTACAATCTGTTAGATAGCAGAGATTGCAGGTTTACAATCTGTTAGACAGCAGAGACTGCAGTTTTACAATCTGTTAGATAGCAGAGACTGCAGTTTTACAATCTTTTAGATAGCAGAGATTGCAGGTTTACAATCTGTTATATAGCAGAGATTGCAGGGTTACAATCTGTTAGATAGCAGAGACTGCAGGGTTACAATCTGTTAGATAACAGACTGCAGGGTTACAATCTGTTAGATAACAGATTACAGGGTTACAATCTGTTAGATAGCAGACACTGCAGGTTTACAATCTGTTAGATAACAGATTACATGGTCACAATCTGTTAGATAGCAGAGACTGCAGGTTTACAATCTGTTATATAGTAGAGACTGCAGTTTTACAATCTGTTAGATAGTAGAGACTGCAGGTTTACAATCTGTTAGATAGCAGAGACTGCAGTTTTACAATCTGTTATATAGTAGAGACTGCAGTTTTACAATCTGTTAGATAGCAGAGACTGCAGTTTTACAATCTGTTAGATAGCAGAGATTGCAGGCTTACAATCTGTTAGATAACAGACTGCAGGGTTACAATCTGTTAGCTAACAGACTGCAGGGTTACAATCTGTTAGATAACAGATTACAGGGTTACAATCTGTTAGATAGCAGATTACAGGGTTACAATCTGTTAGATAGCAGAGACTGCAGTTTTACAATCTGTTACATAGCAGAGATCGCAGTTTTACAATCTGTTAGATAGCAGAGATTGCAGGTTTACAATCTGTTAGATAGCAGAGACTGCAGGTTTACAAACTGTTAGATAGCAGAGACTGCAGGTTTACAATCTGTTAGATAGCAGAGACTGCAGTTTTACAATCTGTTAGATAGCAGAGACTGCAGTTTTACAATCTGTTAGATAGCAGAGATTGCAGGTTTACAATCTGTTATATAGTAGAGACTGCAGTTTTACAATCTGTTAGATAGCAGAGACTGCAGGTTTACAATCTGTTAGATAGCAGAGACTGCAGGTTTACAATCTGTTAGATAGCAGAGGCTGCAGGTTTACAATCTGTTAGATAGCAGAGACTGCAGGGTTACAATCTGTTAGATAGCAGAGACTGCAGTTTTACAATCTGTTAGATAGCAGAGATTGCAGGTTTACAATCTGTTATATAGCAGAGATTGCAGGGTTACAATCTGTTAGATAGCAGAGACTGCAGTTTTACAATCTGTTAGATAGCAGAGACTGCAGGTTTACAATCTGTTATATAGTAGAGACTGCAGTTTTACAATCTGTTAGATAGCAGAGACTGCAGTTTTACAATCTGTTAGATAGCAGAGATTGCAGGTTTACAATCTGTTAGATAACAGACTGCAGGGTTACAATCTGTTAGATAACAGACTGCAGGGTTACAATCTGTTAGATAACAGATTACAGGGTTACAATCTGTTAGATAGCAGACTACAGGGTTACAATCTGTTAGATAGCAGAGACTGCAGTTTTACAATCTTTTAGATAGCAGAGATTGCAGGTTTACAATCTGTTATATAGCAGAGATTGCAGGGTTACAATCTGTTAGATAGCAGAGACTGCAGGGTTACAATCTGTTAGATAACAGACTGCAGGGTTACAATCTGTTAGATAACAGATTACAGGGTTACAATCTCTTAGATAGCAGACACTGCAGGTTTACAATCTGTTAGATAACAGATTACATGGTCACAATCTGTTAGATAGCAGAGACTGCAGGTTTACAATCTGTTATATAGTAGAGACTGCAGTTTTACAATCTGTTAGATAGCAGAGACTGCAGGTTTACAATCTGTTAGATAGCAGAGACTGCAGTTTTACAATCTGTTATATAGTAGAGACTGCAGTTTTACAATCTGTTAGATAGCAGAGACTGCAGTTTTACAATCTGTTAGATAGCAGAGATTGCAGGTTTACAATCTGTTAGATAACAGACTGCAGGGTTACAATCTGTTAGATAACAGACTGCAGGGTTACAATCTGTTAGGTAACAGATTACAGGGTTACAATCTGTTAGATAGCAGATTACAGGGTTACAATCTGTTAGATAGCAGAGACTGCAGTTTTACAATCTGTTAGATAGCAGAGATTGCAGTTTTACAATCTGTTAGATAGCAGAGATTGCAGGTTTACAATATGTTAGATAGCAGAGACTGGAGGTTTACAAACTGTTAGATAGCAGAGACTGCAGGTTTACAATCTGTTAGATAGCAGAGACTGCAGTTTTACAATCTGTTAGATAGCAGAGACTGCAGTTTTACAATCTGTTAGATAGCAGAGACTGCAGTTTTACAATCTCTTAGATAGCAGAGACTGCAGTTTTACAATCTCTTAGATAGCAGAGATTGCAGGTTTACAATCTGTTATATAGTAGAGACTGCAGTTTTACAATCTGTTAGATAGCAGAGACTGCAGGTTTACAATCTGTTAGATAGCAGGGACTGCAGGTTTACAATCTGTTAGATAGCAGAGGCTGCAGGTTTACAATCTGTTAGATAGCAGAGACCGCAGTTTTACAATCTGTTAGATAGCAGAGACTGCAGTTTTACAATCTGTTAGATAGCAGAGACTGCAGTTTTACAATCTCTTAGATAGCAGAGACTGCAGTTTTACAATCTCTTAGATAGCAGAGATTGCAGGTTTACAATCTGTTATATAGTAGAGACTGCAGTTTTACAATCTGTTAGATAGCAGAGACTGCAGTTTTACAATCTCTTAGATAGCAGAGACTGCAGTTTTACAATCTCTTAGATAGCAGAGATTGCAGGTTTACAATCTGTTATATAGTAGAGACTGCAGTTTTACAATCTGTTAGATAGCAGAGACTGCAGGTTTACAATCTGTTAGATAGCAGGGACTGCAGGTTTACAATCTGTTAGATAGCAGAGGCTGCAGGTTTACAATCTGTTAGATAGCAGAGACTGCAGTTTTACAATCTGTTAGATAGCAGAGACTGCAGTTTTACAATCTGTTAGATAACAGAGATTGCAGGTTTACAATCTGTTATATAGCAGAGATTGCAGGGTTACAATCTGTTAGATAGCAGAGACTGCAGGTTTACAATCTGTTAGATAGCAGAGACTGCAGTTTTACAATCTGTTAGATAGCAGAGACTGCAGTTTTACAATCTGTTAGATAGCAGAGATTGCAGGTTTACAATCTGTAAGATAACAGACTGCAGGGTTACAATCTGTTAGATAACAGACTGCAGGGTTACAATCTGTTAGATAACAGATTACAGGGTTACAATCTGTTAGATAGCAGACTACAGGGTTACAATCTGTTAGATAGCAGAGACTGCAGTTTTACAATCTGTTAGATGGCAGAGACTGCAGTTTTACAATCTGTTATATAGTAGAGACTGCAGTTTTACAATCTGTTAGATAGCAGAGATTGCAGGTTTACAATCTGTTAGATGGCAGAGACTGCAGGTTTACAATCTGTTAGATGGCAGAGACTGCAGGTTTACAATCTGTTAGATGGCAGAGACTGCAGGTTTACAATCTGTTAGATGGCAGAGATTGCAGGTTTACAATCTGTTAGATGGCAGAGACTGCAGTTTTACAATCTGTTAGATGGCAGAGACTGCAGGTTTACAATCTGTTAGATGGCAGAGACTGCAGGTTTACAATCTGTTAGATGGCAGAGACTGCAGGTTTACAATCTGTTAGATGGCAGAGATTGCAGGTTTACAATCTGTTAGATGGCAGAGACTGCAGGTTTACAATCTGTTAGATGGCAGAGACTGCAGGTTTACAATCTGTTAGATGGCAGACACTGCAGGTTTACAATCTGTTAGATGGCAGAGACTGCAGGTTTACAATCTGTTAGATGGCAGACACTGCAGGTTTACAATCTGTTAGATGGCAGAGATTGCAGGTTTACAATCTGTTAGATGGCAGAGACTGCAGGTTTACAATCTGTTAGATGGCAGAGACTGCAGGTTTACAATCTGTTAGATGGCAGAGACTGCAGGTTTACAATCTGTTAGATGGCAGAGACTGCAGGTTTACAATCTGTTAGATAGCAGAGACTGCAGGTTTACAATCTGTTAGATAGCAGAGACTGCAGTTTTACAATCTGTTAGATAGCAGAGATTGCAGGTTTACAATCTGTTAGATAGCAGAGACTGCAGTTTTACAATCTTTTAGATAACAGACTGCTGGGTTACAATCTGTTAGATAACAGATTGCAGGGTTACAATCTGTTAGATAGCAGAGACTGCAGGTTTACAATCTGTTAGATAGCAGAGACTGCAGTTTTACAATCTGTTAGATAGCAGACTGCAGTTTTACAATCCGTTAGATAGCAGAGACTGCAGCTTTACAATCTGTTAGATAGCAGAGACTGCAGTTTTACAATCTGTTAGATAGCAGAGACTGCAGTTTTACAATCTGTTAGATAGCAGAGACTGCAGCTTTACAATCCGTTAGATGGCAGAGACTGCAGGTTTACAATCTGTTAGATAGCAGAGACTGCAGTTTTACAATCTGTTAGATAGCAGAGACTGCAGCTTTACAATCCGTTAGATGGCAGAGACTGCAGGTTTACAATCTGTTAGATAGCAGAGACTGCAGTTTTACAATCTGTTAGATAGTAGAGACTGCAGTTTTACAATCTGTTAGATAGTAGAGACTGCAGCTTTACAATCTGTTAGATAGCAGAGACTGCAGCTTTACAATCCGTTAGATGGCAGAGACTGCAGTTTTACAATCTGTTAGATAGTAGAGACTGCAGCTTTACAATCTGTTAGATAGCAGAGACTGCAGCTTCACAATCCGTTAGATAGCAGAGACTGCAGGTTTACAATCTGTTAGATAGCAGAGACTGCAGTTTTACAATCTGTTAGATAGCAGAGACTGCAGCTTTACAATCCGTTAGATAGCAGAGACTGCAGTTTTACAATCTGTTAGATAGCAGAGACTGCAGCTTTACAATCCGTTAGATAGCAGAGACTGCAGTTTTACAATCTGTTAGATAGTAGAGACTGCAGCTTTACAATCTGTTAGATAGCAGAGACTGCAGCTTTACAATCCGTTAGATGGCAGAGACTGCAGTTTTACAATCTGTTAGATAGCAGAGACTGCAGCTTTACAATCCGTTAGATAGCAGAGACTGCAGTTTTACAATCTGTTAGATAGTAGAGACTGCAGGTTTACAATCTGTTAGATAGCAGAGATTGCAGGGTTACAATCTGCTAGATAGCAGAGACTGCAGGTTTACAATCTGTTAGATAGCAGAGACTGCAGGTTTACAATCTGTTATATAGTAGAGACTGCAGTTTTACAATCTGTTAGATAGCAGAGATTGCAGGGTTACAATCTGTTAGATAGCAGAGACTGCAGGTTTACAATCTGTTAGATAGCAGAGACTGCAGGTTTACAATCTGTTAGACAGCAGATTACAGTTTTACAATCTGTTATATAGTAGAGACTGCAGTTTTACAATCTGTTAGATAGCAGAGATTGCAGGTTTACAATCTGTTAGATAGCACAGACTGCAGGTTTACAATCTGTTAGATAGCAGAGACTGCAGTTTTACAATCTGTTAGATAGCAGAGACTGCAGGTTTACAATCTGTTAGATAGCAGAGACTGCAGGTTTACAATCTGTTATATAGTAGAGACTGCAGTTTTACAATCTGTTAGATAGCAGAGATTGCTGGGTTTCAATCTGTTAGATAACAGAGACTGCATGTTTACAATCTGTTAGATAGCAGAGACTGCAGGTTTACAATCTGTTAGATAGCAGATTACAGGGTTACAATCTGTTAGATAGCAGAAACTGCAGGTTTACAATCTGTTAGATAGCAGAGACTGCAGTTTTACAATCTGTTAGATAGCAGAGACTGCAGGTTTACAATCTGTTAGATAGCAGAGACTGCAGGTTTACAATCTGTTAGATAGCAGAGACTGCAGTTTTACAATCTGTTAGATGGCAGAGACTGCAGTTTTACAATCTGTTAGATAGTAGAGACTGCAGTTTTACAATCTGTTAGATAGCAGAGATTGCAGGTTTACAATCTGTTAGATAGCAGACTGCAGTTTTACAATCTGTTAGATAGCAGAGACTGCAGGTTTACAATCTGTTAGATAGCAGAGACTGCAGGTTTACAATCTGTTAGATAGAAGATTACAGGGTTACAATCTGTTAGACAGCAGAGACTGCAGTTTTACAATCTGTTAGATAACAGACTGCTGGGTTACAATCTGTTAGATAACAGATTGCAGGTTTACAATCTGTAAGATAGCAGAGACTGCAGTTTTACAATCTGTTAGATAGCAGAGACTGCAGTTTTACAATCTGTTAGATAGCAGAGGCTGCAGTTTTACAATCTGTTAGATAGCAGAGATTGCAGGTTTACAATCTGTTAGATAGCAGAGACTGCAGGTTTACAATCTGTTAGATAGCAGAGATTGCAGGTTTACAATCTGTTAGATGGCAGAGATTGCAAGTTTACAATATGTTAGATAGCAGAGATTGCAGGTTTACAATCTGTTAGATGGCAGAGACTGCAGTTTTACAATCTGTTAGATAGCAGAGACTGCAGTTTTACAATCTGTTATATAGCAGAGGCTGCAGTTTTACAATCTGTTAGATAGCAGAGATTGCAGGTTTACAATCTGTTAGATAGCAGAGACTGCAGGTTTACAATCTGTTAGATGGCAGAGATTGCAGGTTTACAATCTGTTAGATGGCAGAGATTGCAGGTTTACAATCTGTTAGATAGCAGAGATTGCAGGTTTACAATCTGTTAGATGGCAGAGACTGCAGTTTTACAATCTGTTAGATGGCAGAGACTGCAGGTTTACAATCTGTTAGATGGCAGAGACTGCAGGTTTACAATCTGTTAGATGGCAGAGACTGCAGTTTTACAATCTGTTAGATAGCAGAGATTGCAGGTTAACAATCTGTTAGATGGCAGAGACTGCAGTTTTACAATCTGTTAGATAGCAGAGACTGCAGGTTTACAATCTGTTAGATGGCACAGACTGCAGGGTAACAATCTGTTAGATGGCAGAGACTGCAGGTTTACAATCTGTTAGATGGCACAGACTGCAGGGTAACAATCTGTTAGATAGCAGAGACTGCAGGTTTACAATCTGTTAGATGGCAGAGACTGCAGGTTTACAATCTGTTAGATGGCACAGACTGCAGTTTTACAATCTGTTAGATAGCAGACTGCAGTTTTACAATCTGTTAGATAGCAGAGACTGCAGGTTTACAATCTGTTAGATAGCAGAGACTGCAGGTTTACAATCTGTTAGATAGCAGAGACTGCAGGTTTACAATCTGTAAGATAGCAGAACGAGTTGGTCTTATAATGCTCACTTGAGTTAACAGAGAACACCTGCAACACAGATTAGACCTGCATGATTAATATTGGGTTTACATAGCTGATTCTGAATCAGTTTGATTGCCTCACTGAATAAAATATCTTTTCTAGAGTGCTCACAATGGTTTACCTCCGACTTGACATAGTGACCTTGTATTTGACACCATTTAACCATGTTTCAAAAAGGAAATGGAGCTGACCAAGAAAAATATTCGGACTCATTTTTAATGATGATTAGGTACAAAATTGTGGCCTGATGTTCAAATTGTTAGACAGACAACAGACCAAACCTGATCAAACCAGACCTGATACGACTGATGACGGGGATGAAGTGATTGAGTATTTATGCTCAAGTGAGCTGGCAGCTGTGCACTCTGTTGCAAATACCAAAGTTTACAAAAGACAGTGAACCCTCTCCTAATGCATTATTTGATAAATTGCAATAGATGTACAGGCTGATCATGACATGCATTGGTTTTAAAATTTATATTATTTGCCACCAGCGCTAACAGATAGCAAAATATAAGCAGACATGACCTCTTAGTGTCTACAACAAAGTACAGCTTACATCAATTACGAAAATTAATGTCCAAACAAATCTAATGTTGCAAATGAATTGATACAAGTACCCTGAGTTATGGACAAGATTGATATGAAAGCTATCAGCTGATTAATAAGATACAGAAAATTAATATACAGTGAAATCCATTCTCATAATGCGAGTGATCACACAAATATAACAGAAATGGCAAGAACTGTTTATAAATTAATTAGAATTAGTACTAAACTGTTGTTACCTAAACAATTGTTCTAAATTCTATACCTCGACTAAGGAGGGGGGACCTTTAGGCAGACCTGATTGGTCAGGGAATACTTAAGTGTCAAATTAACATAATCTTATTAACTCTAATAATCAGTTGACCAATGGATCTCAAGCAACGGACCCTTCCAAGGTGGAGACTGAGTCAAGGAAGGTTTCTGTATATAGCCATCATGTATAGGTAAGCTCAATAAAGCCAATTTACATCATACAGTTTGATGTATAGGATAATCTGAGTATTGCATGTTTCGGCTTATCAATTGTTAAACACCTGTCTTTTTTTTCATTTTCTTTGTTTTGTAAGCTATGCTAATACACAATTACAGTATTCAATTTTACCAAGTGTCTTTTAGAAGTTACACTCCACCAGAAAGGTCTATAATATATCTGGTTTTTTTTTTCAAAATCCTCCCTTTAACATACCTGTATTTCTTGTCTTCAGATTTCCCTGAGTCGCTACTCTGCTCCTCCAGATGTTTAATGGTATCGTCCTTCTGCATCAGCAGTTCCTGGTACCCTGTCTGTCTGTTCAGCACCTTTGCAAGCTCGCATTTTGTTGAGCTGAAACACCCATAAGAGTATACAGTGTAAATCTAAAATTAATATGAACTTTTTAATACCTGCTTAGAATATTTTAGTGAAAACCTATTTCAATTAAATTTAGTAAACACCTATTTCGTGTAAATTTATTGAACACCAATTTCATGTAAATTTGGTTAACGCCAATTTCTTGTATTGTGAACAACTATTCATATAAATTTAGTGAACAACTATTTCATGTAAATTTAGTGAACAGCTATTTCATGTAAATTTCAGCTGACGAGACCTCACCATGACTTAAGTACCTTCTTCTGTGTTGATAGTAATATAATATTAATACATGCTTCTAAGCTGATATCATAATGAAGTCCAATCATTCTTTTTGATGAACTGGAAAAACGTAAATTTTAATTCATTTATCAGAGCTAACATCAATACGATTACTATGACGTGCTGAAATAAAGCTGAACTCACCTGTAAAACAATCACTTTTCTTATGTTTCTTAACTTAAACTGAAACTTATACTCTTTTCAAGTCCTTTATGTATGAGATTAAATTTCTATGAAAGCCATGACAACCAGTATGCAAAATAATTGTCATATAATATATATATAGAGAGAGAGAGAGAGAGTGAGAGAGAGAGCATGCTTTCTTGTACATAAATAGCAGTATTTAACTAGCTGACAGTTACTTTTGACATGATTATTTCTACCCAAACCATGTCAACCAGTATACATCTTACAAAATAATTGCCATATATATAATATATATCGAGCATTGCTTTCTTGTACTCAACATAAATAGCATCATTAAACTTGCTGACCGTTACTTTTGAGTACTTCTGAGTCTCACTTATCATTAACAAAGCCAATTCTACGCTATGTTAGATACTGTATACTATATTCCTTTGTACACTATGTAATTATCATGAATTTCAAGGCAGGGGGCTCCACATTTCAACCCCAAAGAAAGTTGAGAACTTGCTAAAATATCTTCGCCTTTCTTCTGTTCATGACAAGAAGTTCTTCAAAGGCGTATGCCTTTCCTTACGTCATGACAAAAATGTGTTTTAACGGTTTATGGATTTTTTTTTCTGAACTAAGGGAGCCTATCTACAGCAGGAAGTAAACATTTCAGTAAAATCTATTAAGGGTGATATTTCAGTAAAATCTACCAAAGGTGATATTTCAGTAAAATCTATTAAGGGTGATATTTCAGTAAAATCTATTAAAGGTGATATTTCAGTAAAATCTATTAAAGGTAATATTTCAGTAAAATCTATTAAAGGTGATAGTTCAGTAAAATCTATTAAAGGTGATGGGTGATGTGTAAGAAATGCTTTAGTTAAGTCAGATGACATAATATCAGCCTACCTATGAAAAGTTGTGGAAATATTTTCCTTCCTCTTTCAAGCTCTGCAAACCCTTACATGCAATAAAGCAAAAAAGCAGTTTACAATACAGAGATCAGTACAACTGGTGACTATCTCTTTGCGAAGATGTTGCTGGAAGGGGTATCGTAACTGGACTAGGATGACTGCTTTTCTGATGGCCCTTTTGAAATGTCACACACCAATTATAGTGACGTTCAAGAAAACTGATTCTTCAACTGGGAAATTTTTGTGGGACTAGCTAGTAATATGGCTGCCCAAAAACTAAAAACACACTCTAGAAAAATTCTACCAAACTATATAAAATTAGACTACATAAAGATTACTGGATTACTACACAATATTGCAGTCTGGCAAACAGTATCCTGTTAGAAAATTGTGTTTGAAAAGGTACTAAGAAATAAGTGTTAAATACTCTCTATATTGCCTGTTATATATTTGCTATAAATGCTATATACAGAAAAACATAGAATATAGCAAAAAGCTTTAAACATGCTATAGCTCTATGTAAATTAAAATCAAAGAAATGGAAAATATGGGTGCTGGCTAAAGTACACACAAAACAACTGTGGATGAATAACTGACATCCTATGACTCTAAAAGCTCATCCTGGGCAATTCAAGCTCAGATGAGCTTAAGACTTGTAAAAAAAAAAAAAAAATATGCTAAGGATTCTGGACTACATGGTTTATATATTCTAACTTACAAATTAATTCTGGAGGTTGCATTTCTTAACATTCTTGTTGCATGAAAAGATAAAATGCACTAAATCAGTACTACATTCACTATGAAGCATTAAGTATATTTGAACATATCTGAACAGGTTATATTCCAGAACTTTCAGAAGGGCCCATTATATGACAGCCATTTAATAGAAGAAATAACTAAATATGTTTGGACAGGAAGGAATCTCTGAAGTGAATTTCAGTTTAATTGTATAGTCTATTACATAAATATTTCTTCTTTTAATTTTTGTATGACTGCCATTTTCAATATTATGTTCTTCATTTATTTCTATTACATTAAAAGTGCAATACTTAAATCTTTTATGTTGGTGCAATACCAGAAAATTTTACTGCAAATTCTTAGTGCAATACCAGTCTGAGAGCATTTTGTTACAAATTGTAAGTGGGCAGTACCAAAAGTTGTTTCTTTTATAAAATCTTAGCACAATACCAGAATATTTTGCTGCAAATTCTTAGTGCAACACCAGAGTATTTTATTAGAAGTTCTAAGTGAAGTACAAAACCTTTCTTTACACAATCTAACTAGTATATTATTAGTATATTTTGAGGCAAATTCTCAGTGCTGAATTTAAGAATACTTTGGAACAAACTCTTGACAATTTCTTTGCCATAACAAACAGTCCATTGCCACACCCGTCTCAGTCTATAATAATTGACACCAGCATCCATTAAAAAAGAATCTCAAACTCTCGTTAGAAGATTGTGTGTAAGGTGATCATTGCTACAAGCTGCCATCTAAAGCAATATCGCAAATGCCCCCTCCAAATTTGGAGAAATAGGACTTGTATTCACAAGGAATAAGCAGATTACTTCATTTCAAAGTTATTGTGAGCCTAAATGACTGACTACAGAATTGACAGGAGTTGTACCTCCTCATATGACAACAGTACTGGTTTTTCCAGGAAGCAGACTTTAGAGTGACTCGATAAGCTTCAAGCTTTCTAAGAAAATCACAATGGAGCTAAAATAAATTAGTATAAACTAAATCCAATCATCCTTTGAAGTTTCAAGATTAAATCTCAAAATATTGAGCAGAAATGATGTTTAAAGTTTGGGTCACTGTGACCTTGACTTTTGACCCACTGACCCAGAAATAATAGGGATCATCTTACAAGTTGCATGCAACCTTCTCAGCAAGTTTCATGAAAGTCAAAGGAAAAGCTAACAAAGATCACTGTGACTTTGACCTTTGACCCACTGACCCCAAAACAGAAGGGATTGTCTACTCAGTGAGACCAATCATCCTATGAAGTTTGAAGACTGTGGGTGATATAGATCACAAGATATTCAGCATTAACCTTGACCTTTGACCTACTGACCCCAAAAACAATACAGATCATCTACAGGTTATAGGTAACCTTTGGAGCAGGTTTGATGAAAGTTGCATATAAAATTGTGACCTGTAGAGCATTATCATTAAAAGCTAACAGAGGTCACTGTGACCTTGACCTTTGACCCACTGACCCAAAAAATACAGATCATCTACTTGTTGCAGGCAACTATCTGAGCAAGGTTAATAAAAGTCAAATGAAAATTGGGACCTGTAGAGTATTATCAAGGAAACGTTTACTGACAGAAGATCAGACGGATGACAGACAAATCACCATGGCATAAGCTTTGATGGACTTTGTCCAGTAGAGCTAAAATTGGGGCAATGATTTTCTGGGTCAAAAGAATGATGTGTTATATGTAAATTCATATTAGCAAGCATACATAAAAGTTCTGTGAAAGCTAAACAAAAGCATACACAAAATAGAAGCACTATACCAGGATGCAAATAAACTCAAAGCTAACTGTGAGTTATGCTAAATAGTAACAGTGAGTATGCATGTATATACTGAAAAAATATAAACTGTACATGTGATAGACGCAATACCACAACCTGACCACAAGTAGCTGTTGTGACCATTATATTTGTGTCCATTTGTCTACAATCATAATTGTACAACACCATAGATATCATTTTTAGTGTATCTACAAAGTCCAGTAACTTACAAAGATAACCAAATACTACTTACAATGAATTATTCATTTTTACGTATCTTTTTTCTAAGTAATCTAAAAGGAGCTAATGCTCAATATGAAACTGCTATCCTTTAAAAAGATATTAAAATATACACTTGTTCGCAAAATTCAAACATTGTGGTCAAGTTGCAGCATCTACAAGCGAAGCAAAGCTCAACAAAAATCAACAAAGCTCAACAGAGCCAATTCTCTATGTGAGCATTTAGTAAAAATGAAGATAGTGAAAAAGCCGCCATGAACCAAAAGTTAAAGCCAATACACAAGCTTGTGCTATCTTACATCAGTTCTCGCTCAAGTTCTCCTAAACGACTTATCAACTCCTGGGGCGTACCCTCGCCTCTCTCGATAGCCGAGTCACTCGACGCAGATCGTGAACTGTACATATAAAATGTAAACGTTACCAGACACATGCCATGACTGCATAGTAAGTTTTCAAAACAATAATAGAACTTGTGTTCACAGTAAATACCTCAGTTAAAAACCCGCTAAAATTATTGCAACCAGTACTGCTATAAAAATATACAAACATTTACATTTAGATGTATGTTATCTGTGTTCAGAAGCAACTTTCATATTTCCCTTGGTTACCTGTTTAACAAAGATTTGACTGGATAGTACATCTCTATCAAAATATATTGGCTCTTCATGTACCATAATTCCACTGTAAGCTACATTACTAATTAATCATGTGTCCTACTTGGTAAAAACAGATGAAATTTGTCCTGGTTATGGAAAGTTCAGAGAATTTCAGTGCCTCAGGTAAGGTTAATAGTTCATGACATTGTTTTTCTCATAAAAATTTATCCAGATATGATGAATGTCTGTACACAGTCAAGAGAGATAACTTTTGAAAAAGAAAAAAACTTGAGTCAATGTTATTGGCTCTTTGTCAAAAAGACTGTAATACATCTAGAAAGGTGTAAAAATGAAAAGAAATGGTTGCATAACATGAGCTGCTTGGTATCACTTATCAAAAGATATAACTTTATGAATAGGTAACTTTTGCTTTTTTCTACCTTCACAGATCTGGATATAGTAAAGTTCCATATGTAATTCATCCTTTCTATGTTAAATTTTTTTCAAACTTATCCGTCATTCAATTTGGACAAAAAGTTGTTCAAAATGGTGATTCATGAAAGTTTACTCACTGAATAATGAACAATGGAGAACACGATCAGACAGCAAAGATGTACAGGCTGATCATGGTCCAGACTGGTTTAGCAAGGTCACTTGTCACCAGCTAGGTAAGGTTTAATCAAATTTATAATTTAGACCTTAATTGTTTCTAGGAATGCAGCATGAAATCTGGAGAAGTCGTTACACTACCAAACCTGTTTTTTTTTTAATTTCTGAAATTTGGATCATTTCTTTCTCGATAAAAAGTGAAACTATCAAAGACGTACAAAAACAGATCTCTCTTGCAAACTTGAACCTTAAGTTGATCGTACACTGTCTTTTAATTGTCTATACCCTCTTTAGAATGATCAGCTACTGTACTTACAGAGTCAAGAACCAAAACATGTCTTTCCAATTATGGTAATCCAATATCTAGTTTAGTCACTTTTCGTAAAAATATAAATCTACAGCCCCTAACAGCTTGGTTTTCAGCCTTTCAAGTGAATCATAAATCAACAGGCCTTCTGCTTAATTGATTACTCACTTTGCAACAGAAGGTCCATAGCCAGATATATATATATTCTAGTACATATTGTCACAGCTGCTCTATTCATTTACATCCTAAACTTTCTATATGCATTAAAAGCTCTTTTTTCCACTCTCACTTGTCTACATAAACATTACATATTGAACTGCAAACCATGTTTTAAGACCTACATACACCTTTTAATGTGTACAATCTTCTGATCATTTCACTTGCATATCTATTTTGTGTGAATGACATTCACTATTTTGTAATGCATTACACCAGGATAAATATCCTGTGTGAATGACATTCACTGTTTCGTAATGCATTACATGGGCATTATAAACATCCTGTGTGAGTGGCATTCACTTTTCCCTAATGACACGTCCTATGTGAGTGACAGTCACTTTTTCCTAAGACATTATACCAGGATATACATCCTGTGCAAGTGACATTCACTTTTACTAAGACATAATACCAGACTATACATCCTGTGTGAGTGACAGTCACTTTTTCCTAAGATATTATACTAGGATAAACATCCTGTGTGAATGACATTCACTATTTTGTAATGCATTACACCGGGATAAATATCCTGTGTGAATGACATTCACTGTTTCGTAATGCATTACATGGGTGTTATAAACATTCTGTGTGAGTGGCATTCACTTTTCCCTAATGACACGTCCTATGTGAGTGACAGTCACTTTTTCCTAAGACATTATACCAGGATATGCATCCTGTGCAAGTGACATTCACTTTTACTAAGACATAATACCAGACTATACATCTTGTGTGAGTGACAGTCACTTTTTCCTAAGACATTATACCAGGATATACATCCTGTGCAAGTGACATTCACTTTTACTAAGACATTATACCAGACCTTACATCCTGTGTGAGTGACATTCACTTTTTCCTAAGACATTATACCAGGATATACATCCTGTGCAAGTGACATTCACTTTTACTAAGACATAATACCAGACTATACATCCTGTGTGAGTGACATTCACTTTTTCCTAAGACATTATACCAGGATATACATCCTGTGCAAGTGACATTCACTTTTACTAAGACATAATACCAGACTATACATCTTGTGTGAGTGACAGTCACTTTTTCCTAAGACATTATACCAGGATATACATCCTGTGCAAGTGACATTCACTTTTACTAAGACATTATACCAGACCTTACATCCTGTGTGAGTGACATTCACTTTTTCCTAAGACATTATACCAGGATATACATCCTGTGCAAGTGACATTCACTTTTACTAAGACATAATACCAGACTATATATCCTGTGTGAGTGACATTCACTTTTTCCCAAGACATTATACCAGGATATACATCCTGTGCAAGTGACATTCACTTTTCCTAAGACATTATTCCAGACTATACATCCTGTGTGAGTGACTGTCACTTTTTCCTAAGATATTGTACCAGGTTATACATCCTATGCAAGTGACATTCACTTTTCCTATAAGACATAATACCAGACTATACATTCTGTGTGAGTGACAGTCAGTTCTTCCTAAGACATTGTACTAGAATATACATCATGTGCAAGTGACATTCACATTTACTAATGCATTACACCAGAATATACTGTGAAAGTGACATTCACTTTTCCCTAAGACATTGTACTAGGATAATACATCCTGTGCAAGTGACATTCACTTTTTACTAATACATTACACAGGATATACTGTGAAAGTGACAGTCACTTTTTTGTAATACATTACACCAGGATATACAGCCTATGCAAGTGACATTCACTTTCTTTTCCTAAGACATTATACTAGGATAATACATCCTGTGCAAGTGACATTCACTTTTACTTTTAAAGGATTCTTAAGTGACAGTCACTTTTTTGTAATACATTACACCAGGATATACAGCCTATTCAAGTGACATTCACTTTTTTTCCAATACAGTTTTCACACAGTGCAGTTCATTTTCTATACAGATCAACTACAGGTTCTGGACAAGCTTCATGAAAATCAAAATGAAAATTGTGACCTGTAGAGTTTATCAAAGAAAACTTAACAGACAGATGGACGTACTCACAAGACGGGGTTGAAGCACCCACAACTGAAAGCAATCTGAAATACAGCCAGAGACCTCAAATGATACAAAGTCTGCAAATAAAGATGACTTCATTCCGAAATTAAATTTTCAATAATTCCTCTGGGTTGACAATGTTCCATTAAAGTATCATATTATGGACATTTTCTGTCTGAATGCTTGTTCAGTATTGAATTACCACCATAGAAATAATTTGAAAGTTTTCCTGAAATTTCAGCTTGTCTTTAATAACCAAGGGACAAATTAAAGATCAAAATTATATGACAAAAGGTTACAAAACACAAAGTTTCTACATTCAAATCTAAAATGTCTTCTGTTTATTCTGTGGGTTTAAGGCCTGTTTAACAGCATTTGTTATTTTAACAGACAAGCAGTTTCCTAGCCATTGTTCCTCAAAAGAATATCGTTCAGGGGGTTAAAGAGATATGGAGTGGACAAGAAAAATGAATGACCCCTTAGAGCGACCTTGACCTTGAGCTGACGGAGTTGAAACGAGGGTTCTGGATGCCGTCTTAATGAGATGAACATTTGACCAAAGTTATGTAAAAATCCTTCAAAGGCTTCAAGAAATATGGAGTGGATATGATAAACCAATGACTCATAATATAATGAAGTGTGAACTAATGAGGTGACAGGTAGATATGGAACATGGGTTCTGCACGTCATCTTGATAAGATGAACACTTGGCCCAAGTTTTGTAAAAATCCTTCAAAGGGTTCAACAGATTTGTAGTTTATACTAATTTATTTATTCTAGATTGCGAAAAAAGTTCCTACAACTTACATTAATCGCTCTCAAGACTCATTCCAGATGGAATCAACCTCAAAGAGAGGGAGGCAATCTGGAATTATTTGTGTCTTGCCTAAGGACACTACAAACATGGCGATGGAAGGAATCAAACCTGGAGCCCTTCGATCCTGAGACAAAACACACTACCACTGTGCCACAGCGGCTCAACAGATACGGAGTTCACACAAAAAGCCAATAACCTCTAAGTCTGACTTTCCAGGAAGGGTTAGTTTTCAACTGGTGATCATGATTTTAACAATCTTGGTAAAGGTCCACAAGGCATTGCTGCGTGCTAAATATCTAAGTTCTAGGTCTTGTGACATGGTTTCTGAGAAGAAGATGTTAAAGTTTTTTCTATGTAAAATCAAGAGACACCTCCCCCACCCCCAGCTTGGTCAGTTTTGATGCCCAGGGGTCATGATTTGAACAATCTTGGTAGATGTCCACTAGGCAATGCTACATGCTAAATATCTTAGCTCAAGGCCTTGCTGTTTCAGAGAAGATGATTTTTTCTATATAAGCCTATGTAAAAGCAAGTGACCCCCCTGGGCAGGGTCAATTTTGACCCGGGGATCATAAATTGATAGAGGTCTACATGCCAAATATCTAAGCTCCAGGCCTTGTGGTTTCAGAGAAGAAGATTTTTAAAGTTTTTCCTACATAGTCTATGTAAAACCAAGTGACACCCCCCGCCCCCCGGCAGGATCCATATTGATCTAGGGGTGATAATTTGAACAGTTGTTGTAGAGGTCCACTGGACAATGCTACATGCCAAATATCTAAGCTCTAGGCCTTGTGGTTTCAGAGAAGAAGATTTTTAAAGTTTTTCCTATATTAGCCTATGTAAAACTAATTGACCACCTGCGCGAGGTCAATTTTGACCCAGTGGTCATAATTTGAACAATCTTGGTAGAGGTCCACTAGACAATGCTACATGCTAAATATCTTAGCTCTAGGCCTTGTGGTTTCAGAGAAAAAGATTTTTTTTTAAATCCTATTTTTTGCCATAGCAACCAGAGTTCTGCATGGAATGGAATTCTTTGAACAATTTTGGTAGAGCTTCATGCAAGGAACATCCCTGCATAGTTTCATCAACATTGGCCCAGTGGTTTCAGAGGAGATGTCGTTTGAATCAAAATGTTGATGGACGACAGACAACGGACAATCATCCATTAGAAAATCTCACCCTGGCAAAGTCAGGTGAGCTAAAGACTGTTAAAAAATATTCAACAAATTATGTAACACTTAAACAGGGGTTTAAACATCATTTGTGATGGTGCAAATTGTTTACTATATTTTGTCTAGTTAGAAATTTGGACACTGGCCTTCCCATAATGCAACTCAAAACTACTTTCAGGACAGTAAAATGTCATTGTTCACCTGTTGTTGTTTTTTTATCTTATGACAGATTGAAAAATGAACTAACAACATGGCAACATGTTTTTTTAACCTTTTTAACTTAAGCAAGGTTAAACAATTGTTGGTTCACTTAAGTACTGGTTCACCTGAGTACTCAGTGATTCACAAAGGAAAGCTATTTATTAATTTTAAAGTGGGAAAATAGAATAATTGTGCACCTCATTTTCTTTTAACAGAATATATAGTTTATGTATAGAACTGTGACAAACAGTTCATAAAAGTTCCTGCTTCTGTGATTTATGTATATGAAAGAGAAATATTGGTGCCCTGCTTTGTGTCTGTTTCTGTGTTTGATATATACTGGTACCCTGCTTTGTGTTTTTTCTGTTTTGATGTAAAAAGGGGAAGGAAGCTTAGAGAACACTGTGTCGTTTCTGTGTTTGATGTATATAAAAGAGAAATATTGGTACCTAGTTTTGTGTATGTTTCTTTGTTTGATGTATATAAAAGAGAAATATTGGTGCCTAGCTTTGTGTCTGTTTCTCTGCTTCATGTTGATAAGAGAGAAATACACATACCTTGCACTGCGTCTATCGACACTGGACGTCACTGAGGGAAAATTGCGTCCTTGGATCACATGACTCAGAACTGCGTGCTGAAGCTTTCTCCAGTGACAACTAAGAGCACGACCCCTGTGACGCTGAAATTCTATCTCTCTTCCAAACACGTCATCACTGAAATACGAAATAAACAAATAATGCTCAACTCTACAGTAGTATTGTTGTCATGTTTCGCATATATTCAAAGCATGGTGAATCTTTCAAACAAAGCTAGATTTCCAATTATCTCCATTCCCAAAAGTCTTGCCGCTGTTGGTTACAGGTCAATCTATTACGGAGTAGATATTATACACTTTTCTTCAGTCCTAAACTTTGCATGACTTCTATACAAGGCTTTAATACTAACTTTAAAAGTATCCTTTTCTGAAAAAGGATGACATACAATTATCCAAAGCTTGTCCGTGACTTAGTACTTATCTCAAAACTCATTCAAAATTTACTTTCTTATTTCTCAATCAATAGTACACACCTAGATATCTATATTCAAGTTTTCATTTCCAAGAACAGTATGTAAGTAACAAAGTTCTAGAAGCTTAAAACATGTTAAACGGGAATATTCCTTAGCACTGATTGGTTGCTTTTAAAACGTCACATAATAATGGTTGCACACTTCACTGTGATTAAATAAAGACATTCTTGCAGACATCGTTTTAAAGCTGCTCGCTCTCAGATTTTGGTAAAAAAATTAAGTTCTTCAAACTGTATGAAAATAATGTATTTTAGTTCATAATGTCATATAAAAAGGTTCCAGCATAAATTCCTTTCACATATATCTGTAGATTTGAAATAATATGCTACCAAATAATAAAGCATTGCAAACACTTTTGAAATTCCAATATAAACTTAATAATAGTGTAGCAGTGCCGTAAAACCAACATTTTCAATCAATTCTTCTATTGTTGATTCTAGCCTTTAGTTATATATTTATGTATAGTATGTATTAGTCATTTTTGAAAATTTTTTTTTTTCAACGGCAACTGAGAGCGAGTAGCTTTAAGAAAAATATCAACATGAGAATTTACATAAAAATTACACATGAGCAACTCCAATGTACTACTGTTGTCATGGTAACACCAGTCTTAAACACAACCGACAACACAATTTAAGACAGTATTAGCATTTAAAAGAAAATATTGGTTTAAAATAAAACTTGAAATGTAACTGAAGAGAAACTGTCAGCAACATCTCTTACTGCTACTTTATTCTCTGTCCATGTACCAACTAGGCAGTATCTCATGAGCTTTAATTCTATGTTGCCCATCGGACGTCACCCAATTAAATATTTGGTCTCTTTATAGTAATTCATTTATTCTCTATCGCGAAACAAGTTCTTACAACTTAGAAAAGCAGACCCAATCCAGATGGAATCAACCTCGAAGAGAGAGAGAGGCAATGTGGAATTATTTATGTCTTGCCTCACTAAGGACACTACTGACATGGCTATGGAGGGGATCGAAACCCTGGACCCTTCGATCCTGAGGCGAAAGCACTACCACTGCGCCACGACAGCTGCGCGATTATTTGGTAATTTACATATTCAAATTACTCAATCTCTAAATACAATACAAGAGAGATTATTATTTCAATGTTTCTGGCTCCACTAGAGCTGCAATGAGATTATGGTTTACAAAAATAAACAGAGCCGGATGTGCAACATTTCATATTTTTACAAACTCTATATTAAAACATTCATAGCAGTTTTGTTGCATTAACTGCATAAAAACTGTACTTTGTTCTTATTGCATTCCATGTATTTTTTACAGCATCAATACGGTTATATCCGAGTCATGAAGTGTATCTCATTGTCAGTTCTGGTATGGTTCAGTAATACATCCATTTTCTCCACTAGCACCCGCCAACTTCCATGTAGAAGTGGTCAAGGTTTTTGCATGAGCTCAAACCCATGACCCTCAAATGTACCAAGGCTATAGTGGTTTAGAACACCACAGCTACTTATGCACTCAAACTTGTAGATGGTTCTGCATTACTGTTAAATAAAATGTGAAACAAATTCCACTGAGTCACAGTACGTTGGCCACTTTCAATGAAAAGTTTCACATTTCATTATTTACCTGTCACTTTCAATAAAAAGTGTGTCATATTCTATCATTTATCTGTCATTTTCACCCTTGGAATTTCAAATTCTGTTATAACTTACCTGTCACTTTCAATGTAAAGTTTCACTTTCAATGTTAAGTTTGATACTCAATGTAAAGAGTCATATTCCATTACCTGTCACTTTCAATGTAAAGTTTCACTTTCACTGTTAAGTTTGATTATTATACTCAATGTAAAGAGTCATATTCCATTACCTGTCACTTTCAATGTTAAGTTTGATACTCAATGTAAAGTGTCATATTCCATTATTTACCTGTCACTTTCAATGTAACACTATCTGTTACTTTCAATAAAAATCAAATTTTTCCTATTCCGATATTTACCTGTCACTTTCAATGGAATGTAATGAACGAGACATGGCCAGCTTCTTGCTGTTTTCGAGTTCATGCGTAGTGAGATGATTCAAAGGAAAGCTTCTAGAAGCTTCCAACCCTGAAATAAAGCATTCTTGACATTTACACCTGGTTCCTGGGTCGACAAATATAAAAAAGAGGGTCAACATGGCCCTATATTGCTCACCTAAGACAACAACGAGAGTTCCTATATTGCTCACCTAAGACAACAACGAGAGATGTAACTTGTAAGTTACGAATGCCCTGGAAGAGGTGTCTGTGACTTGGACCTTGACTGTTTGGATACACTTAGACTTGACGTGCAAAACACAATCATCTCCATGACTGTACTGAACATTTGTGCCAAGTTAATTTAAAATCCATCAATGCATAACTGAGATACAGTCTGAACATGAAAAAATGTCTACAGGCAGACAGTCAGACAAAGTGAAATTGTACACTGATTTGTGACCTTGACCTTTCAGGTAAGGAAGTGGGGCTTGTATGTGACATGTTGCATTATTGTGCTGAACATTTGTGTTATTTCAAAATCCTTCAATGTATGACAAAGTTACAGTCCGGGCATGAATTTGTGCATATATACAGGCTTCCATTACCTTTAAACTCCAAGAGGGACCTTGAACTTTGACATAGGCATGTAGGTCTTGCACGAGACATGTCGTCTTGATGCGCTAACATTTGTTGCAAGTTTTTTTTTAAATCCTTCAAAACATGACAGAGTTACAGTCTGGACACAAATGTGTACACATATATAGGATTCCATTACTTTTTAATGTGTGCATATATACAGATTCCATTACCTTTAAAGTCTAAGTGTGACCTTGACCTTTAAGGTAGGGACATGTGGGTCTTGAATGTGACACATTGTCTTCATGTACTAAACACTTGTGCCAAATTTCTTCTGAATCTTACTATGCACAACGAAGTTACAGTTCAGACACGAAAAATGTGAATGGACACACAGACAGAGATCCCTATGAATGGGACTTTGTTGGGTACTTTCCCATTGCTTCCCATTATAAGAAGATACCCAACAGTCCACTTACCCTTAGCATTAGATCTACCCAACAAAAATCCTTTTTTTGTTGGGTACCTAGACAGAATGACGGATATAATACCCATTAAACGCTTATTCCTATTAAAATATGTCTACCTTTGGGGGTATAAGAATATGCAGATATAAGCATTCCATGAACCATTACTATGAGAATAGTAAACAAAAGTTTAAAATTAGCATGTCCTGTGTAAATTATGCAATAAATTATTAAGTATGTCTTTAGAAACGCATGTTTTTTTACCCAGTAATTTGTCCAAAAACCTAGTAATTTTTCATGAATCTCCCAGCATTAATTCGACCTTAGTGGCATGTATGCCCAGTATCAAATGCATTGGAATTCTTAGTGATACAGCAATTCTCACCAAGTTTCATTAAACTTGATATGGAACCTACAACTGCCGACCCTGAATTAAGCAACTGCAAGACAACTAGTGAAATGTTGACACTTGATGACAACCAGTCAAATGTTGACCCTAAATGGAGTGGCTGATAGACACACAGACAAATGTTGATCACATTATAGCTCATCCTAGAGCACTTTCTGCTCAAAAGAAATAATAACCATGAATTAAGTCAGCTGAAAGTAAATTTCCACAAGCAGTATACAGACACAATAAAATATTCAATACAAAATATTAATCCAGTATTTACCCACTGTAAACCTTAATGTGTGCTATAAAAGTGTACAAATAACAAAATATTCACTTTGTACACTGCTTTGTTAACAGCTGTAACGACTGTCTATATTCCGGAGGGAATACCATATTCAGACATGCCTAACACACACACATCAGTCTGATGTTTCCACAGCAATATTCTATCATTTGCCTGATCTGATTACTCCAAATATTATATATTAGTTTATACTAATTTATTTTAACTCGATTGTGAAGAAATGTTATAGCTTATCAAGTTACTCTCGGGTCCACTTTCTAGAAAAACCAGTATCATATGAGGAAGTACGGTTGTAACCCCAGTGGGGCTCGTACCCGCAACCTCCGAGATGAGCGGCCGACAGCTTAACTTAACTCTACACCACCGCTCCCCTTAATAAAATATTAACATTAATATATAATACAATATTAAACATTGGTTTGAAACTTCTCAATTTCCATTTTAAATAATTTAGTTTGAGCTTCCAGACAGTTTCATATACCGTATACCCCCGTTTAAGTGCCCCTGTTTAAATTATTTTCTTGTTCAAATTTTTACTTAGGGGACAGACCCAAAATGCAATTTAAGAGCTGCTGGATGACAGTAAGTGTAGTGTTTTCTATTTTACATCAGTATTGATATATATCATGGATAACTATACTCATATACGCTTGTCTTCAGGCATTTTAAGTCAATTTTTTCATAAAAAAAAAGAGGGCGGGGGCATATTTTAGAGGAAGGGTGGCGCTTATTCAGGGATATACGGTATATGCAAGGAGCTTGAATAAAAATGGATAACTTCTGAAAAAAAAAATTTACTGGAAAATCACCATATTCATTGGCTCTTTATAATTAATTACTCGAACCTTGCTTGACCTTTGACACGGCTTTATTCACATATGACCCTCATACAAGACCACATAAATTTTGACTAAGTTAAACCAAAGTTGGTCTATGCATTTCAAATATTTACCAGTTTTAATTGGTTTTAGTTGAACTCCTACAGTGACAGGCATCATGGATTTCAATTTCAGCTATTACGGGCAAACTTTTCTCAAAACAGTTTCATGGAAGTGGGACAACACTGTCTTTTAAACTAATTACGTTGTAAAGTCTGCGGTTTCCTCTTTTACCTGCTATTATGGAAACGTTTGATTCATTCTGTAGCTTTTTTCTCCTGACAAATAGCAGCCCAAAGACATTCACATGAATAATGGATTTGACAAAACATAATACTGAAGTACAGGACTAATTAGCCATTTACATCACATTTACTTCATGTTCCTATGGCAACATCAATGAAAAAATCTCTAAAATGAGAATTAACACATTACTTACTTAATGCGGAATGAGCTATTTTTTCTATCACAATTTGCAGTATTTCTCAAAACTGAGACACTTAAATTATTGCAAAAGTATAATAATTATGAGGAAGTGTTATAAAAACAGACTTAATGAATTAATTTCAATTATGGGTGTAGCCAAATATGACCCCCAGGGCATTATGTTCCAAAAAACTTTTGTAGGAACCACCAGGCAATGCTATATGCTCCAGGCCTCACAGTTTCAGACAAAAAGATTTCTATAAAGTTTTTCCTTTTTGAAGACATACCTAAGACAGACATTCATCGATCCTAAACTATTTTGAAATCAATATCATGATTGCTCTTTTTATTGAATTTTACAGATTCAGTTACATTATAACATTATAATATGCACAACTTTATACACTTCATACTGATGCTTACGGCCTTGTATTCGATAATTGACATCTCTTTTGCAGCTTAATTTTCATTCTTACAATGTACATGCACTACTGGAAGAAATTTTGTACTTAAACTCTGTTTGTGATTATGCATGTGCTGACCCCAGAGAGATGATACAGTACCAATGCAATGTGCATGGGACTTAGTCTATTCTCATTTGGTTACTTCATTGTTATTGAAATTCAAATATGGCCATCACCATGAAAAACAAGATACTAAAAGAAAACAATGTTGTGCCTGGAATATGGCGATATCTGATGACTTGGGGGTATCTAATGTTAGTAGATAAAGGATTTAAAGGTATTTTAGAAGATATAATTATGCAACTATAGAGTTATTTTGAAGAAGTTTTTTTTTTCAAATAACTTTTTGGCTACTTTGTGTCCAAGTAGTCGCACCCCCATGGTGATTTGCACCATGCCCAGGAGCATTTAAAAGGCAGTATACGGTAATAACTTTAGAATATGTTATTAAATTTCAGGACAAGTATTGATTTTAAGACTAACACTGTTCAATATGACAGGCAAATCACATCTGATAATTTTTGTCAGAACCTTTTTCTTTTACAAAGAGGACCATTTTCCATCAAACTGACTCTTAGGTCATTGACACGATTTCCAGCCTCCCAGCAATATGATTACAATGTTAATCGCTTCATGAAAATTCCACCGCATTTTGCAACGACAATTAATGTTCTACATCTTCAACCCTTCATTCATATCTCTTTTGTATAATAAACAAACAAATCTTCCCCTGCCAGGTTCTGATTATACAATGCTATGATTATACAATAATGCGGTTACCAATAAACAATACAGATTGTTATGCCCCAACTACCACACAGTGAACTCTGCTTTTCTATTATCCAGGAAACTGCATGCAATTTGTTCTGCTCTGTACCATAGTCCATTTATCAATTATCAATACAATAATTATTACAGGCACTGGTGAAAGTTTCTTAGGACTTCAACCTTTCATTTGTTTACTGGTTACCCTACTAGGAGCTAACACTGAAAATGAAACATACCCCAACCACAGGGGTTCGAACCCTTGTAACCCAAACCATGGAACACTGACATGTATCACACCTGTTCCTCCCCATATGAGCTAACTTTGTACCAAGTTTGGTAACAAAAGTTCACTCCAGTCTAAACATATGAAGAGTACAAGATGTGAAATGAAATATATGCAACATGACAGTAAAGGGATGAGGTAACATGACAGTAAAGGTGTGAGGTAACATAACAGTAAAGGTGTGAAGTAACAAGACAATAAAGGTGTGACATAACATGACAGAGACTTTTATATAGCCCTGATTGACTGACCACCAGTGAAGAAATAACCACACCAATGTCAATGCAGAGATTTAAAACAATTAAATCCACCATTCAGTGCGTTCCCGTTGTTGGAAGTTATATACATTTTGCACTATTGACGTTCTTCAGCAAGGAAAACCAGGATTGACTATAATAAATATAGTAAAAACATGACTGTACTTCCACCCAGTCCATAATTCACCTAAGTGGGTGAAGATGACACAAGGGTAACACAAGCCATTTTTTCTAAATTTTGTACTGTTTATATACTAGCTGAAATAGCTCAACATCTGTTTCCTACATAGATACACAGATACGCTTTTAATAAAAGCTCTTTAGCAAAATGATTAACATTATAATTATCTGGTCAGCTTCACCCAATATGGTAAAACCAAATGCAGACAGCATTGAGCTGTTTCTCCAGATAAACCAGGCTTTACAGACAAATTTTTACCTAAAATTCAGTAAGGAAAATCACAAACATGGGTATATTGCATACAATTGATTGTATGGTTAACTTCTAAGAATATAAACGAAACCAAACGGCTCAAACTTTTTGCCACACTGGTTCCTTTGTTTTTTCTGGACATCGTTTATTGCTCTACATAATATTTGGAAAGCCTGGTTCTTTACTTGGAGAGCAGTTCATACTGTTGTTGTAAGGATATAATACCTTCAAATACGGGAGGCAAAGACCGCGACCTACTATTTTTGTCGACAGCATCTGTTGCGAATTAAGGAAAGAAATACTTTTATCACACATGAAAGAATTCTTTTTTCTCAGTACCCACCTGTATGCTACATTATAAAATTCTCTATGCAAAATGTGCACACAAAAATTGTTCAGAATCCAAGTTTGAATAGCGGCTAATAAAAAATTATGCCAAATTAAACAATCATCTATGATATGAACCGATTTTCCAAATTTTCTTCTTTTAATCCAAGGGCAACAACTCTTGAGCTTACCTGAGCAAAATTAAATCAGAAGCTAAATATTTCCATTACTCCATAAACTATGTTTTTATTTTCTGCTAGTACTAAGTCCCTGTTTTGAAGCTTAACTGGTTCAGAAATATGTAAATTAAGAAAAGCTGAAATTGTGACCCGTCATAAATATATAAAACCAAACTTTTGGAACATCCCACACAGTCAAGGTAATTGATAGTTTTTAGAAAAATGTAAAACATCTCAAAACTCAAAAACCACAAAAGGGAACTAAACAAAGAACAAGAGGGCCGAGATGGCCCTATATCGCTCACTTCTGTATCAATTGACAATAATACAAGGGGTCATGATTTTAACATAATTCGTAGAGGTCCACTACACAATGTTTAGTAACATTCCAAACATTTAAGGGCTGCCTATGGGCCTTGTGGTTTTTTAAAGTTTAACCTATATAAGCCTATGGGAACTCAAGTGACCCCTTCCCCCGCCCTCCCCCGTCCCCCCCCCCTCCCGGGAAGGGTTAATTTCCATCCGGGGTCATGATTTGAACAATCTTGGTAAGGTCCACAAAGCAATGCTACATGCTAAATCTCTAAGTTCTAGGCCTTGTGGTTTCAGAAGAAGACTTTTCAAGTTTTTCCTATGCAAAATCAAAAGACCCCAGGCTGGGTAAGTTTGACCATGGGGTCATGATTTTAACAAACTTGTTAGAGGTCAACTAAGCAATGCTACATGCCAAATATCTAAGCTCTAGGCCCTGTTGTTTCAGAGGAAACGAAAGTTTTTCCTATAAAGCCTATGTAAAACCAATTGACCCCCAGGCTGGGTCAATTTTGATCCGGAGGTCATAATTTGAACAATCTTGGTAGAGGTCTACTAGACAATGCTACATACCACATATCTAAGCTCTAGGCTTTGTGTTTCAGAGAAGAAGATTTTTAAAGTTTTTCCTATGTAAGCCCATGTAAAACTAAGTGACCCCCCCCCCCCAGGTGGTATCAATTTTGACCTGGGGGTTATAGTTTGAACAATCCTTGTAGAGGTTCACTACACAATACTACATGCTAAATATTTAAGCTCTAGGCTGGAATAAAAATGTTGACGGACGACGAACGATGGACAACGGACAACCATTCTTCGAAAAGCTCACCCTGGAAAAGCCAGATGAGCTTATAAAAGTCATCAGTAAACTGTTGAACCTGTGCCAGTGGTCACCTCAATTACACAGCCATCTGTCTTAATCAGCCAGTACTGACGCATTCAAATTGGCCATTTATATATTGAATACACACAATATCATGCAGTTACAGTGAAGTTCCTGCATTGAGACCACCCTTCGTACCAGTAAAAAGTAGTCTTAATATTAATGAATCAATGCCTTTTTACTATGAAATTGAGCATTTGGTTCTTGGAAATGTCAGGTCTTAATTTTAAGGGTGATCTTAATATCGAAGGCGATCTTAATATATGGTGGTCTGAATAGCGAAACTTTACTGTAAATGGTCATTTTTAATGCATTCATTGACTGACTGTTTAACACAAGTTTGACTGGATTCAAACAACATAAATCGATAAAACGAAACAAAAATCTGTGCGTTGTTTACCAATTTTCTTTCTACAATCTGGGTAAGATTTTAAGCGTCTCTTAACTCTTCCCGAGGGAGGGACACTCGAGAGAGCCTGAATGTCTCCTTGTCCTACACCTAGTGAATAAATTATGAATAATATCAGCAAACTAATGTTGTAACGCTAAGGTACATGTATATTTCTAATCTATATGTGGACCTTCTATCTAGGACATAGCACTGTAAACCAGCATTGCAAAAATATACTGACATCTATCAGTTAATTTCTGAGAATAATTGCCCATTATATATATATATATATATATATATATTTTTAATACAATGTTGATAACCGTTTCCTTGGTGATAAAATTATCCATTACCACCATTACCAGTATACAATGTAACAGCTATGGTAGCTAAAATGGATGTTTCTACTCCAGGAACATGGTGATAATTAACACCGCATGATGCGTTTTTGTGATTTTAAATTCAATCTACGTTAAGCTAATTATCTTCACAACTTCTGCTCATATATCTTCATTAACTCATTCCACACTTTCTTGATCAATCTTAAAATGTATAAGGGTTTTTTTTTTGTTGGCAGTAAAGCTGTCAAATTATAAAAGGATGTTTCATTAAAGGGAAATGGGCAATATTTTTCAAAGAAATTTCTCAGAATTTTACAAATAGAGCTCTTAAACAAACAAGAGCTGTCTCATGACAGCACGCTCGACTGTTCGAAAGCTTGTCGGTAAAAGTTTTTTTGTCAAGAACAGGACCTGGTGTTTTGTGTAATTGTCTATCAGAATTAAGGTCAAAGATAGAAACTTGTTCAAAGACCTATGTAAATGTACAATACATGCGTTGCCTACTCTGGATTCGTAAGCCAACTGGGTGGAGAAGGGGGGATAATTTCAAAGAAAACATGACCTTGTATATTTGATCATGAATAACTTTGTAACGTTTCAAAATTAATATGTTTAAAATTAAAAAGCATGCCCGCTGCATGCTGCATAATTATTCTATGACATTTCAAAAGTAAGCCATTTCGAGTATTTCTAATAAGTCTGGTAAAAACTGTGACAAAATTCTAAGTTAAAAAGGAGCATAAATATGTCAAAAATCAAAAACATTGGTGAAGAGTTGATAGTAAACATACATTTTAAGTTTCAAGTCAATACGTTTGATAGTATTCAAGAATTGACTTTATAAAAATCTTTAACTAAAATTCTAAGTTAAAAAGGGGCATAAATCTAACAAAAATCAAAACAGAGTTATGGGGATTGTTTCCTCAGGTGAAGAGTTGATGGTGGACACATAATTTGAGTTTCAAGTCAATACCTTTGAAAGTATTCAAAATATTTGCCTTTATAAAATCTTTTATCAAAAATTCTTAGGTAAAAAGGGGCATAAATCTGTCAAAAATCAAAACAGAGTTATGGGGATTGTTTCCTCTGGTGTAAATGTTGATGGTAAACATATAGTTTGAGTTTCAAGTCAATACCTATAGATATTTGACTTTATAAAAAAAGTAACCAAAAATTCTAATTCAAAAAGGGGCATAAATCTGTCAAAAATCAAAACAGAGTTATGGGGATTGTTTCTTCAGGCGAAGACGTTGATGGTAGACACATACTTTGAGTTTCAAGTCAATACCTTTGATAGTATTCAAGATATTTGAATTTATAAAAGCTTTAACCAAAATTTCTAAGTTAAAAAGGGGCATAAATCTGTCAAAAATCAAAACAGAGTTATGGGGATTGTTTCCTCAGGTGAAGAGTTGATGGTAGACACATACTTTGAGTTTCAAGTCAATACCTTAGATAGTTTCAAGATATTTGAATTTATAAAAAACTTTAACCAAAATTTCTAGTTAAAAAGGGGCATAAATCGTCAAAAATCAAAACAGAGTTATGGGGATTGTTTCCTCAGGTGAAGAGTTGATGGTAAACATATAGTTTGAGTTTCAAGTCAATACCTTTGATAGTATTCAAGATATTTGACTTTATGAAAAACCTTAACCAACGCAGACGCCGACACTGACGCCGACGCCGACGCTGGGGCGAGTGCAATAGTCTCCTTATTCTTCGAATAGTCGAGCTAAAAACGAATGCTGATTTTGAACACCAGAAAGTTTTAGAGGCTCAATCATCATTAATCTTTCCTTTTGTTGTCATTATTAACAAGAGCTGTCATTCGTAAGCAGGTTTCTTGCCAATTTATTTAGAAATCCTTCAAATGCATAAAAGATTTACCATGTTTACAGGATTCCATGACGTTTAAACTCTTCAGTGTGACCTTGACCTTTGAAGAAGGGATGCAGGACTTGCATGTGACATGTTGTCTCCATATGCTGAACATTTGTGCAAAATTGTTTTAAAAAACTTCAATGCATGGCAGAATTACATTATGGACACAAATGTGTGCATATATATTCAGGATTCCATGACCTTTAAACTTGTGTCACCTTGACCTTCAAGACAGGGACGCAGGACTTGCATGCAACATGTCATCTTCATGTGCTGAAAAGTTTTAAGTGGTTTTAAAATCCTTCAAAGTATAAGAGAGTTACAGTCTGGACACAAATATGAGCATATATACAGGGCTTTACCTTTAAACTCTTAGTGTGACCTTGACCTTTGAGGGAGGTACTAGGGTCTTTGCACACGATACATCGTCTTCATGTGCTGAACATTAATTTTGTTGTTTTAAAACTCATCAATGCATGACAGAATTACAGTCAGGACACAATGTGTGCATGTACAGGTTTTGAATGCCTATAAACTCGGAGTGTGACCTTGACTTTTGAGGAAGGATGTGGGTCTTGCATGTGACATATTGTCTTCATGTGCTAAATATTTGTGCAACATGATTTGAAATTCCCTTCACGCATGACAAAGTTGCAGCCCAGACACAAATGTGTGTATATATATATAGTGGATTTCATTAGTTTTAAATTCCAGCTGTCACCTTGACATTTGAGACTAAGGGCTGTTGGTCTAGTGTGTGACATGTTACCTTCATGTGTTGAACATTTGTGCCATGTTATATGAAAATCCCTTCATGCATGACATATTTATAGCCCGGACACAAAAAAACAGATGGACATACTTCGTATTTTCCATTGTATTTTTCAGACTACCAGTTACAGCTTAGCTCTAAAGCAAAGAACTGAAAATTACCACTGAACACCACCCTAACCCTGAACCTTAGATGGAATAAATGACCACAGAATGAATGAAATGTTAGTTCAGACAAACAGATGGGGCAATTTTAATATGCCCAGCTTTGGGGGCATAAAAGTAGCATTTCCTGGTATTTATGGTCATTGGCAAATAAAGACAAGAGGGCCATGGTGGCCCTATATTGCTCACCTGAGCACTAGTGCACTTACCTTTGGAAGTGGTCAATTTTGACCCCAGGGGCATGATTTGTAAAAAGTTGGTAGAGGACCACTAGACAATGCTACATACCAATTATCTTAACTCTAAGCCTTGTGATTAATACAAGGAGAAGAAAGTTTTAAAATATTTCTTATACAAGTGACACTGGGGCAGGGTCAATTTTGACCCCCGGGGCATGATTTGAACAAACTTTGAAGAGGACACTATAATACATTAAATATATAAGCTCTAGATCTTGTGGTTCACAAAAAGAAGATTTCTAAAGGTTTTCCTATACATGTCTATGTAAAACAAAAAGACCCCCTGGGCGGGGCCAATATTGAGCCCAGGAGCATGATTTGAACAAACTTGGTAGAGGTCTTGCAGTTTCGGAGGTTTTAAAGTTTTTCCTATATTAGCCCCTGTGAAATCGAGTTAAACTAGGCGGGGTCATAATTCTAACAATCTTGATAGTGGTCCACTAGGCAATGCTACATGCTAAATATTTAAGATCTATGCCTTGTGATTTCAGAGAGGAAGATTTTTAAAGTTTTTCCTATTTGTTGCCATAGCAACCACAGTTCAGCATGGAATGGATTTCTTTGAACAATTTTGGTAGAGCTTCATGGAAGGTACATCCCTGTCAAATTTTATCAACATTGGCCCAGTGGTTTCAGAGAAGATGTCTTTTGAAGCAAAATGTTGACTGATGATGGAAGATGGACAATCATCCATTCTAAAAGCTCATCCTGGCACAAAGTAAAATAGCATTTCCTGGTGTATGGTCATTGGCAAATAAAGAAAATTTAAATAGCCATTTCCTTATATGGTCATTGAAAAAATAAGGAAATGAAATAGCCATCATTGCAAATAAATAAACTGAAAATGGTCATTTCCTTACATGATCATTGCTAGATAAGGAAAAACACAAACAGCCATTACCTGATATAAAGTCATTGCCAAATGAACAAAATAACAATCATAGGACAGGACTTTAGGCTTGTGTTACAATAAAACAAAACTTGACATTAAGGGCACACAAGACTAACTAGGAATTCTAAGTACAAATCAGAAACATTTTCACAGAGTATCTTCTCTTGCTTACAGATAGATCTCATGATGGTACATAAGACCCAACTTTCAAAGAATATCTGAAATGGTTAAGTAACAAGTGGACAAGAATGAAAATTTTAACTAGTTTCTAAGTCAAAAAGGGCCATAATTCACATAAAATCCTTGACAGAATTACCTTCTCCTGCCCATGTTTTGGGATCATGATAGTAAACAAGTATTCCAACTTTCAAAGTAATATCTCGAACAGTTTAGTCAAAAAGTGGACTGGTACGAAAAACTTAACCAAGATTCTAAGTCGATAAAGGGCCTTAATTTAAAACAAATCCCTCACAGAGTTACCTTCTCTTGCCTACAGATGGGGGTAATGATGAAACAAGCATTCAAAGTTTCAAAGCAAATCTCAAAGGGTTAAGGCAATAAGTGGATTTTACCCATATTCAATGTATTTTCTAAGTAAAAAAGGGGCATAATTCTGTTCAAAACCTTGACAGAGTTAGTACTCTTGTCTGTTGATGTAGGTCATGATGGTAAATAAGTATGGTTAGTTTCAAAGCAATACCTCCAATGGTTTTGAAATAAAGTGAGGTGGTACGAAAAACTTAACCAAGCTCAATACACTTTCTAAGTCAAAAAAAGGCCATAATTCTGTCAAAAACCTTGACAGAGTTATGTACTCTTGTCGTAGATGGAGGTTATGACGGTAAACAAGTATGGTAAGTTTCAAAGCCATACCTCTAATACTTTTGAAATAAAGTGGGGTGGTACAAAAAAATTAACCAAGGTGTGACACCAACGCCGACGCCGGGGCGAGTAGGATAGCACCCCTTTTCATAGAAAAGTCGAGCTAAAAATCGCCAAACAATATAAGAAAGAGTTTCAAACACTGTGTGTTCACCAACATTTTTGTATCATGAATGCCATACTATGCTGATGTAATAACTTCGCAAAATTACCACTATAGAGATATTCACAATGCAGACAGACAGCTCATTAGCAACAGTATACAGAATATTTATGAACGCCAGTTCAATACGTATGCACAGCATGTATAATGATTTCCTCTGCAGATATTTTCACATCACAGTTAACTGCTCCTGACTATTAAATTCAATATAGTGAAACTGATGTATCAATCCGATAAGAGGTTGTCATAAGAGCTTCTAAATTCATCATCCAATTTTCTTAATTAGTTTTGTCAGTGTTTGTTTCATACAGCTCAGTCATATAACAGTACATGTCCTCTAAAATATTATCCATATTAATATTGTTTCTGAGACAAATTTACAATTATAACCACATTACTGAGTCTGAGAACTACTTCTACCATTCTACTGTTAATAATTATTAAGCTTTTGCATTCTCTATATAAAATTCTTTTTCGCTATTCTATGGCTATTTTCGGGAGGAAGTTTTCCTTTTAAAGCAAAATGTTAAGACTAAGCAGGTTTTCTTTATGTGTTTCTAAATGCTAGAGGTCAGAGGTTACAGCCTGGTCCTTATTATCCCATCCACCTATATTGGTAAGCTTTTTTAACATTTCCATCGCCGGAGATCACAGGTTTCAAGCCTGGTACCAGTCATGCATGTTAGTTTCAAATTATACATTGTACATATACTCAAGCTTATATTACAACTGCATGAATGCATAATGAAATTTATCAGTTCAATTCATACCTTTATTGTTTCTATAGTAAGACATCCCAGAGTCAACCGATTCTCCAATTTTGCGACTTCCATATTTCTCCCAGAGAAATCCTTTGCGTGTCAAGCTTGGTGAGGATCGGCAACTTTTACTGTGATCACGATGTATGTCTTCATTTTGCTGGTCAAATGTCATATATAAACTAGGGCGGCTACTCCAGCTCTCATAATCTTCTGTCTATATTTAGTAACAATGAGACATTATGTATTGGTACAGACGAGAGCTGTGATTGGTCAATTAGCATGATGACAGGTGTCAATCAAATGGAATTTTACCCTCAACAAATAATTGCACCTGGAAAAAGTTTGAATTATTTTATTCTAAATACTTTGACAGCCATTAAGTGGTCTATCATCCATTGGGTACTTTTACAATATAATTATCTCAAGCAACCAACGACTTCAATACCATGATCATTTACTGCTTGTGCAGAGATTTGAATTTACAAATTTTGTTCAAATAAAAATATTCAGTGCACAAACATATACTAGTCTTACACACATAAAACTCCAACAAATCCATGTTTGAAGTACTGAGACACTTTTCGATTTCTTACAACACACGATTGATAATTCGACCAAAATAAGCTCATGGTTGCTTGCCTTTATGTCGACAGAGGTATACTTACAGGACTTAATGCAGTATCGTCACCATGACCAGACTGTGTGCTACTAAGTCTCTTTGAGTGTAAATCTCTCTTGGCTTGTAACCCTAGCAACCATATCATCATAGATTCATGATTCTCCGCTGTAAACACGTGCTCCTTCCTTTCACTACTGTAATATACAAAGGGGAAACATTCTAAGCTCTAATCACTGAACAAATGAAGTTCTTTCCTTCCAGTTGAGTTACAAGTCTTCCCTATAACCATAGAAACGCATACACTAGAATCATGTCTGTGAAGTTTTAATTCTATAATGTATCAATTCAAGGGATTTTGTTGTCCCTTAATTAGTATACAATACTTCAGGTGAATGAAAACTGTCAGTTATTCTCCAATGTTAACACCAATCTTTAAAGTTTTAGGTGTTTTAAACAAATCAATACAAAATCAATATCATGTCCCAGTCACTAAGAGCAGTCTTAAACACTAGACAAATGTTATGTACAAAAACGGTCGACACTTTCCATCTGTATGTTTAAAATAAAGTAAAAATTTCTGTAACATTCCAAAGAAAATGTGCCGTACAACTTGCAACTGTTGCTATTCCTTTTTAAAAAAAATCATTGTGTTTCCCTGTGAACCTTGATTTCATATGATTATTAGAGGCTTTCCCAATTTTCTCAAGAGAAAAATACTATTTGAAATTCAATTGTCTCCGCTGTCTGGGGAATTTCATGACTTGTAAATGGAAAATACCATGAGTTTTATTGCCGAAAGCAGCCGCAATGTAATTAGAGTCTCACGGAAGGCTGAGAAACTTCCTTGATAGTTGTTCCTGTCAACAAGTGTGGTGGATAACCAAAATACACCATATTGTCTCTATTGCATCATGTTTAGTTTACAGTTATTCATGGTTACCTGCCCACTTTTGTCTTACACTGTTCACTCCCTTTGCCACTAATGGCAAGATGATAGAAGTTAGAGGATTATTCTGCCCTAATTTAGTCTAAGCATCATCTATCCTTGTGCCGAGTTAGGGTATAAAAGCTGCTAAATCTAAAACTAAGCATTTTTCCAATTATCATGATAAATATTAATTAATTTATAGCAGTACTTAAACATTATTGCTAAGATATGATTGACAGTTGTATCACGCATCTTTGGGATGAAAACTACTATTAAGTTTATACTTAATATCAACCTCATCTGCTGCCTAATGAGTAGGTCTGGTTGTAAGTGGATGCTGAGATTGACCCTCTTTAGGGACTACTTTACTTATTATACACTCAGCTCTGATGTGAAGCAAGTTCTTTCAATTTATATGAATCACTCTTGAGACCTCCTATAACCAAACCAATCACTTACCACAGCAAAAGGAACCACAGTAGAGCATTCAGGCATACCTTCTCAGAAAAATCTCAATGGTATATAATTTACTAAATGTGACCTAAATGGTAGGCAATTGATGGAACTGATCTTGATACAAACCTGTGATCAAAGACCACTGTCATGTGGAAAGGTCTTTGTTTGCAAGTGGTCTTTATTTATAAGTGTTTCTACTATAGATGAAAAGTGCACTGTGATCGTTCTGCTGGTCTTTATTTGTAGGGTAGTCTTTATTCAGAGATGGTCTTTAACACAGATTTTACTGTACAGTCAAAGCCATATAAAGCAGCCAGTGATGTATTTAAAATGACAACTAAAGGGAGGTAACTCCTTAATACTGGTGTTTTAAAAAGTAACAAATTGGGACACATCAGTAAGGGGTGCCTGAGAAACGTGGCTGCTTAATTGAGCTCAATATCAACACAGGTGTGAGTGTAACTGGTTAATTGATTAAAAGAAACCCAGCTTTCCAATACTTTTTTAAGACACTCATCAGTCCAGTGTAATGGCTAAAAGTCCATTAACATCAACAATTCAGGTACAGAAAAATGACCTCTTTGTAAACCCAAACACAGAAACTGCTAGAAGGGTACAATAGCTGGTAATGGCACAAAATATAATAATATTCATGTATTACCCTTGTCATTTGCAGAAGCACTTGTTTTACTTCTACATATTTATGATCTCCAGCAAAACATTTGATTTAGTACAGTACTGGTGATGATGTGTCTGTGTAAACCAGTCAATAAGTCAAATGCAACTGACAGGTGTTTAGTAACTTCAGTACTTTGATTCTGATACCATCTAATATTATAACAGACAACAGTCACAGTTACTTTATCTAAATCCTTCTATTCTAATTTTTTCCAGTTAATGGGTTCTCCCAGAAACAAAGAATGTATAATACTGTAAAATGAAGATACATTCAGTTATTTAGTTTCTCCTCAAGCAGATTCAATTAAATAAAGGGTAAAATTTTGTATACTTGACAAAGGTCAAGCGTGTTGTGTTTCTAGGCAACCAATTTTCACTTTTATTCGGATATTTGAAAATCTGTCCATGCAATATAGCAGTTACAGCCTGGACACAACTTGCACACAGACGGACGGGTCAAAACAAACCTATAATCCCAAATGGTCTTTGATTGCTTAACAACATTTAGTACACTGTCCTGCATGTTCATCACTGAAAACCATACTGCATTATTTGAAGTACAATTAAAGGTTTCAAGCAACATTTGCAATGAAATTTAAGCTCTGAAGATAGGCAAAATCTCTTAAACTTAACCTAGTGGAAAATCTCACGACTAATTATCAATTATCGTAATTATCACACGCTAACACACAGAAATTATCACTCCAGGAAATGAAAAACAAATCTAATTACTAAAATTCTAGTCTTGCAGGAGACAATTTTGTGGAAGAGAAAATGTTTTTTGGTGATTTATTGAAATGGGCTACGCACATGTATTTTTTCTGTATAAAACACTGTGAGAAAGTATTCAGATACAAAACTGCAGAAGAAAATCTTACAATTGAAAACTGTATGTTACCTATTTCTTTTTTTGCTTTTCATCAACACCAGTAAGTTTTTCAAAGAAAAGTTAGGAAATAATAAACTATACTCAAATAGGGAATGAAATAACAATTTTATTTTAAAAATTATATAAATATGTAAAACAAATTCTTTTGGTCCCACGGTCACCACATTATAACCCTGCTATGTGGCATTGATAGAATAAGTGATTCCCCTAATCACGGCACTGCATCAAGTCCTGACAGAGTCTATAATTCATTTTTATTCTAAATCTTTCTGTTTTGAAAAGCATGCTGCAATTATTTCACAATGCTTGGTAAAAATGTAGTGAGTGACCTTAAAGTCAAAAGAATATGGTTTTCATACAATGTGTGACCTTAACCCTGTGTAGGCTTGTTGAAACATGTTTCACATCTTCTCTATGATAAAATTTTACCAAAGTTTGTCTGTGACCTTCACCTTGAGTCAGTCTTTTGGAACATAGGTTCTGCAGGACCTCGATAGGGCAAATTTTAACAAACAGACTGATTGGTTAAGAAAATAAAACAAGTACTGTATTAATTAGCCTCCAATCCCATGCACTTTAATGGCCGAGGATTATTGTATGTAGACGTCTGTTATATTCTGACAATATGAAAGTCTGACGCATTTCTTTACAGTAATATAGCTGTGAAAAGGTTCAAACCCTGTCAATGTTGTGTCATAGATTAGCCATCCAAATTGTTATGATCTAAGGCCAAAAAATATTTAGGCTAGTCCGTTCACAAAACTGGTGTGTTTCTTTATTTTGCCTTTTTTGCTTTAAACACTTGAACATCTTTTTTACCCTTTTCTTAAACAAAAGGGCCAAGATGGCCCTATATCGCTCATCTTGGTACAAGTCCACTTGCCTGATGGGAGATCACTAGACAATGTTATATACCAAATAGGTTTTCCTATATACGTCTTTGTAAAACAAGTGACCCCCCCCCCTCCCCTCCCGGCAAGGTCAATTTTGACTGCAGGGGCATAATTTGAACAAACTTTGAAGATGTCTACCAGGCAATGCTACATGCCAAATATCTAAGCTCTAGACCTTGTGGTTTGAGAGAAGTTTTTTTAAATCAAAATGTTGACGGACGATGGACGACGGACAATGGTCCATTAGAAAAGCTCACCCTGGCGAAGCCAGATGAGCTAAAAAGAGGTTCAAAGTCAGCAGTAAAAAGTTATGGTAAGTCAGAAGACCTGAAACAAACAATAATTTTGGAGGGCTAAGAGAAACTTTAAAGGTCTTCTTCATTTCCAGGAAAGTCAGAACCAAAATGTCATAGAAAATTGTCTGTTAAATTACTTCCTACATTTATCCATTGTATAAAACCTTATGGAAACAGGTTAATACCCCCTTCAAGGCCAAAAGACACATTGACATTTTTCCCCATTCTTTAGATTAATTAGGAAAATACACCTCATTGTCTGGCATTTAGTGGTATTTAATCTATGGGAGTGTTTCCAGACACCAACAACGCCAGGGCACTGCTCCCGGTAATCCTAGTTCAATTCACTTGTCATTTTGTTTGCTCTAAAATACTTTCATAAATCAATATCTGTTTTTTGAACCTGGAATAAAATTCTTTGCTGCAAGTGGCAAGTTATTGCCATGAGAGCCTTGACAGACCTTTATGATACACTAACTGTAGATATCCTGCTTTCAAGACAAATGTTAAACTTCCAGTATGATTTCTTTCTTTGATTTGATTGGCTGATCTAGTTTTCTGAAACCATGTCACCCATATACTTGATCTAGAGATTATCAAGACAAATATTATGACAAATTTCGTAATGACTGTGTCCTAATAAAATGGGATCTCTACGAGGGTTGACTGCAAAACCGTCGTAACTTATACGAAATAAAGTTTTTGCGATCAACCGTCGACTTATATTTCTTTTGATTTACACTTGTTTTGGACTTAATTTGACCCACTTTCAAACTTGACCTATAAAACATCAATATTATGATAAATTTCCTGATGATTTGCTAAAACAATAATGCTGCAAGCTGCAAGAGTAAAGTACACTGCAAGAAAACAATCACAAAACAATAACAACAATCTAAGTAATGAAGCAATAAGTTTTTAATATTAATTTATTTTTTTCTCAATTGCGAAACAAGTTCTCACAACTTATATTAACTGCTCTCTTGACTCACTCAAGATCAAATCAACCTGGAAGAGAGAGAGAGAGATAGGCAATGTGGAATTATCTGTGTCTTGCCTAAGGACACTACCACTACTCGGAGTGCAGTTTGGAACTATATGAAATAATATGTTATTACCTGAAACTCATTTCCACCACTGGCTACAATTTTTTAAACAAAAATAGTCCTTCAACTACAATCACCTTAATCAGCATCCAGCACTGATAAAAGATACAGCTTTGCAAACTATAATGCAATATATAGGAAAAAAAACTAGAACCATTTCCTGTAATCTTACTACTACGAATAACAATTACTTTGAAAGAAAGTCAGCCAGACCGCAGAATTTATATCAACTATTGATCAGGTCATCTCAGCATCAATGACAAAGTGAGCTTCGCATGTTTTCTCTCTCAGGTCACACAGAGCTTGCGACAATAATTTGTGTTGTGACGAGACATCGCAATTAGCGTACTCAACGTTTCTATTACACCGCAATTTCTGCTTCTGTAAATTACTTCCTTGAAGAAGCCTGCGGAAAATTTGTAATTGTTATAAGGGCATGAGCTTCAAAGACATGCGGGCTATGACGGTCCTGTATCGCTGAGTTTCACTGCACCTTCCAGACAACTTTAGCCCCCACTGGGATGTCATATCTTGGAAGATGATGTTCATTTAAATACACAGTAGGGTAACTCAAAGAAATCAAGCCATTGATTTTATAGCAGAAGTTTTTTTGTAACCCTAAGGAAATATATCAAGGAAATAAGCTATGCTATGATTTTCTAACCAATCAACATTTCCGAAACAATCTCGATGGCGGTTGATATTTGTTAAGGATTATTAAGTATTTCAAAATCTCGCCTATATAGGTTTATAGCAGTCCAGCTTTCTAAAGTTTCCCCTAAAGCCACATTTGGTGAAACTAGCACTGCTTCAGCAATAGTTTTTGAACTGTAACTTGTAATAACCTTGTAAGTAAGGGAACTTTTTGCAAAATAAATTCTAACATTTTGTCTGAAATCATTTCTCTAAAAACAGTCTTCATTTTAATGCATTCTATAGTCAGAGGATGTATTTACCGGCCTGTCTCTCTCTCTCTGTGTTAATGTTTGCTGGCACAATTGGTTAGAGAAATACTTGTTAGTTACATTTCCAATACGCATATATTGGCAACAAAATTCTTAATGAGTTTTAATTATCCTAGAACATTTAATTTAATAGCCTAGTCTTTTACCAAGACAGATCTAGAATTCAAATTGTCAATTATTCTAACTAGAGGGCCATGATGGCCCTATAACGCTCACCTGAGTACCAATCCCCTTCAAGTCAAACTCACAACAAGATTTTTAAAGTTCAGGTCCTGTGACTCTATATAAACTGATATGCGACCCCTAGAGTGTGGTCAATTTTCACCATAAGGACATGATTTGAAAAAAATTGGTCAAGGTCCTTAAAACATGCAATGCTTGATATAATACAATCTGTGAAATCAAGTAATGCTGGTAGCGTCAATTTTGACGTGGGGGTGATTATTTGAACAACTTAAGTAGAGGTCCACAAAGCAGTCCTAACCAGCCAAATCATATCATGATTTGAGGTCCACAACTGAAGTTCTGCATGGAATGGAATTCTTTGAACATCTTTGATAATAGGGTGTCATCCAAGGAACATCCCTGCCAAGTTTCATCAATCATCATTGGCCAAGTTGTTTCAAAGAAGATGTTGTTTGAAGCAAAATGTTGATGGACAACGGATGACAAACAGTGGTAGATGGGAAAAGGTCTGTGCCTTGTGGCTAAGAAAAGTTTTAATTTCTTGGATTGCCAATTTTAGCAACCAGAGTTTTACATTGAATAATTTACTGCTTTGAATGAACTTAGTATAAAATCATCTTTGGACCAAATGTATGCCAAGCAGTTTCAGAATAAGTGTTGCCTGAAGAAAATAGCCAATGAACAGACAGATGTACACACAGTGAGCATATCTGCTTAGGTGAGCTAAAACCTCACCTTTACAGTAAACAAGCAACAGTTTCTGGCAAATGCAGTCTATGTGGATTAATTAATGTCAACCTGACATTTCCACAGTTGTCTAAGACTTGGGATCTCATTTTCTTTTTTTAAGAGGCAGCATCGAGGCACATTCACAGACACCCACAGAACTCTAAGGAGATATAAAAGTGCTAGCAGACACTGTATAATGAGATGTAAGCCTGATCATGCCCTATAAACCTTTCTTTATTTTCAAGCATTTCCTCAATCAAGGGAAAGACCCATCGTTAGAAGATGCGAAGATGCGTCATCATCCCCCACTAGAAACATAAGACAGCCATTATTTCCTTGTAGATGTGAGATTATTATATTATACCAAATCCTGATTGATTGTCATAAAATTTTCTATTCTGAGATTATTTTATTCCCCCGCACGTATAATATTTTCCGGAAGAAAATCAGAAATTTTCAAGAACCGTCGTGAACTGTTCCAAAATGAGGCTTTAGGATTAAATTGTGCGTGTGCATGTACATATGAACCCTCGCATGCAAGTTTTTGTCAAACAGTCAAGATCTTTCCTGTTGGTAATTGAACTTTGCTTGAAAGAGAATAGAACAGACATTTACTTCTATAATGGAAATAATAGCAACAATTAAAGAAAACTTTGTGAACACAAATTGCAAACAAACTTCTCATTAATACAAATTGCTGTATCAAAATTGCTGACTTACTGTCTTTATTTTAGTCCTAAATGTGTTATGGGTAAAAATGCTTTTTGCTGACTCAAAAAACATTAATTATAAGTGTGTCACTTGCAGAAATACAGGAATAGCACAGACTATATAAAAACTTATAAATCAGACTTGTCAAAAGGCCTGCAGGACATTCACTCTGAATTAGCTGTGATAGACGATAATGATAGAACTGTGTTCTACTTACTCTATGCTTTACTTTCAAATTCATTACATAGTTATGTTGTGTAAGTTATGTAAGTGTTGTCCGAAAACATTTCTTATGCTATGCAGTAAACCTTTAACAAAAACCTAAGCTATATTTATAACGTGAACTTTAAATTAGAAAAACTAATTCGGGGAATGTTTTGTGTACATACATCAATGGAAACATAGAAGATTTCGCCAAAAGTGAGCTTTTGCAATAACCATTTTGACTTTGACTTGATTTTGGTACAATAAACAAACACAATTACTTGAAATTATGACTTAAATTTCAATAAAGCTGATATAATTACAATACAATTATTAAATATTGGATGATATATTTCTTTCATAAATTTCTATTATTCATCCAAGACATTAATTCTAATTAGTAAACAAAACTTAGGCATGCAATATTTCCATAATTCAGCGGAACCTGTTCTGTCCTGACATGGTAATATGTTACAATTAGTCAATTGTACAATTTATGCTATTTCCATGAGAAGAAGATTGTTAAAGATTTTCTTATTTGTTTCGTATTTGAGTTCTGCATGGAATGGAATTCTTTGAACAATTTTGGTAGAGCTTCATGCAAGGAACATTCCAGCATAGTTTTATCAACATTGGCCTTGTGGTTTCAAAGGAGATGTCATTTGAATCAAAGTGTTGACCGACGACAGACAATCATCAATTAGAAGTAGTAAAAATGGACATAGTAATTCATCCCACTTTGTTATGTCATATATGGTATTTTTCTTCTCCATGACGTCAAACCTTTAAACTTTCTTAACAACAAACACTGATGAGAATCCCACACAAGGCTGTATGTGACAGAAAAATAGGAAGCAACTAAACAGTAAATTGGATGTCTTGATTATGATTCTGAACCCCCACAATTATATTCAATATATTAACCTCACAGTCCTTTGGCAATAGAAAAAACAGACAAGAGGGCATTAACCTGGTTGACATTGTTTATCAAGAAAAACATTCTGATGCATTTTCATGATAATCGAATAGAACATGTGGCCTCTATCAGATCAAAAACTTTTTCCTTTATTTGCCATGGTGACCTAGTAATTGACCTGAGGCGACCAAGATTCAAAACATCAAGACAAACATTCTGAACAATTTTCATGCAAACTGGGTTTCAAATGTGGCCTCTAGAGTGTGTAAAAGGTTTTCCTATGATTTGACCTTGTGACTTAGTTTTTTTATCCAAGATGACCCATTTTCGATCATGGGTGATTTCACCAAAAGTGACCTTGAGCTTGACTAATGTGACCGCAAAACTAATCCTAAACCATGTCCTAATGTGAGCTAAGTAACCCAATTAACATATTTGTGATTACATCTACATCCTAGCTAAAATAATTAACCAGAAATCTTTCCTTCTAGTTTTTATAACCTTGACCTTGACCCCAGGCCCCCAAAACCAATCCAAAACAATACCTCCTGATAAAAGCTAGCCACCCATCAAGTTTTTCAACATTCTGTCAATATCCAAACATAAATTACATTGACAATTGATGGGGAAAATGGGCAGTAGGGGCTGGTAGGGGCTGGTTATCAAATTAGGCCAGGTAAGTGTAATCACTCTGCTCATGTTTGTTGCTGCTCAATGGATAACAGATGCTCAAGTTTGAGAAGAGAAAATTTGACAAATCAAGGATCATAACTCTGGAGTGACCAGGACAACTTAGCAGAGCATCTGTGCTCATAGAAATTATAACAGAGTTTGGTGACAATTAGATAAACCATAATAAAGTTATTGATTTGACAAGAAATTATTCAGCCCATCTGTCACCTGGCCACTAATTATTAACTATTTTTTTCCAGTGACACTGATAATGGAACTTGGAATTATCAGGAAAAAGAATTCAAGGATAAACTCTTAAACATGATAATAATGCTAAGAAATACATGAACAATTACTTCTTGGAAATAATGTTAAAACAAACCACCAATGGGAGTTTGGTGAAAAACATGTATTTATTTATGCCAATAAACATTTTGACTTTGACTTGACTTTGGTACAATAAACAAACATAATTACTTGAAATTATGACTTAAATTTCAATAAAGCTGATATAATTACAATACGATTATTAAATATTGGACGATAATATTTCTTTCATAAATTTCTATTTACAAGACAGCCTAATTCATCCAAGACATTAATTCTAATAAGAAAACAAAGCATCTGCAATATTTCCATAATTCAGGGTAACCTGTTCTGTCCTGACATTGTAATATGTTACAATTAATTAATTATACAATTTACACTATTTCCCTGATGAAGTCACAGCCCAAGGAGCACAATTACAAGTAGCTCTTATTTTACCCAGAAAGATGTCTCACTGTTTGAAATGACCTTTATTTGTACTAAAGACATTCCTGATTTCCTTTCTCAAATTGATAAGAACATGTCAGAAATTAAGAGTGAATAGAACATGGTTCTATCATTATCTTATTCATAAATTTATTTTTCTTTACAAGTAAATTCACAGTGATCCTGGGGCTTTAAGTCTTTCCTGGCAGCAGTGTAATTTACTGCTCCTGTATTTTTCAAAGACATAGATCATCACCATTAAAACGGACATGGTAATGCATCCCACTTACTTTATTACGTCAAATATTGTATTTTTCTTTTTTCTTCTCCATGACGTCAAACCTGTTCACTTTATTTACAACAAACACTTATGAGAATCCCACACAAGGCTGCATGTGACAGAAAAATAGCAAGCTGTTAAAGAGTAAATTGGACGTTCCTTATTACAATTCTGAACTCCCACAATAATATTGATATATACTAATCACACAGTCCTGTTTTCACACTCCTTTGTCAATGGAAAAGAACAGACAAGAGGGCCATGATGACCGGCCTATATCACTCACCTGACTGTCATTGCTCATCAAGAAAACAATTCTGTTACATTTTTTTTGATGACTGAATGCAAAATGTGGCCTCAGGTGTGTTCAAAAGCTTTTTCTTTTATTTGCCATGGCAACCTAGTTATTGACCCCATGTGACCCAGATTCAAACATCAAGACAAACATTCTGACCAATCTTCATGCAAACTGGGTATCAAATGTGGCCCCTAGAGTGTTAAAAAGGTTTACTTTTATTTGACCTTGTGACCGAGTTTTGATCTAAAGTGACTTATTTTTGACCTCCACCTAGATTTCATCAAGACACCCATTCTGACAAAGTTCCATAAAGATCCAATGAAAAACACAGCCTCTATTGCATACACCAAGTTTTCTATGATTTGACCTGGTGACCCAGTTTTAGATCACACTGATGATATATTTTTTAACTCGACCTAGATTTTATCAAGACACTCATTCTGACAAAGTTTCACAAAGATCTAATGAACAATGCAGCCTCTATTCAATACACAAGGTTTTTCTATAACTTGACCTGGTGACCTAGTTTTTGACCTTATTTTTAATTTAAATAAAAATTTTTTTTATTTTTTTTATTTTTATGAAGAAAAAATCCCTTTTTTTTTTTTTTTTTTTTTTTTTTCTGGGGCTTTTCAAGATGACACATATTCGAACTCAACATAGAATTTATCAAGACATTCATTCTGACAAAGTTTCATGGAGGTCCAATGAAAATGCAGCATCTATTGCATACACAAAGTTTTCCTATGCTTTGACCTGGTGACTTAGTTTTTGACTTGAGATGACCAATATTCGAACTCAATTTCTCCAAGACACTCATTCTGACCAAGTTTCATGAAGATCCAGTGGAAATAGTAGCTTCTATCACATACAAGTAAATTAGGGACAGAGGACAGATAGACTGTGGACCTTGCAACAGATACGGCATCTATTACTTTACAACACTTACATGATAACAAACTGGTTCTGATGTTCAAGATCCAATGAAATTGCAGCACCTTGAATGTCAATGTGACCTGTTGGTTGTCGTGGTTTGTGCACATCCTCTTCACATTTGTAGAACAGAAGTTGACATTTGCTCTCTTCCAGTATACACCATACCTTCCTCTTTGTAATCAAACGTCCAAATGCTGTAAAAAAAAACAAGAAACATGGCAATGCCACGAAACCAGGTTTTCAAAAATTTTGGATGGCAAAGAACGACATGAGGAAAGAAATGAAACATGAAGATAGGGAACGGCTAACAACTCTGCAAGGAGTAACTTAATGAACAACATTGGAAAGAAGCAGTAGAGGCGTTACAACATGGATCAACGCTGAAAAGGCAAAAGAAAAGGGCAAGTACAAGTACCCCTCTTATAGCGCCCCCTGCAAAATTTAAAGGGTTGAAGAGTTACAGAGGGAGGATTTCGAGCGTGACCTGCCTTGGGCCGCCTGCGGAACATGGTGCACGTCTTTGAGGAACATTGTGATATCAAAATCTTCAAAGGGTTGAAGAGTAAGGCGGACACAATCTTGCGCCCCATCCGCCCCTCCGCCCACGCCCGCCAAAGCGTAACCAGGTTTAAAATTGACTGAACTGAGTATTTTAGTCCGCTGAAAGCACTGTAAATTCTCATTGACTGATCAAGGTCATATGTTCGAGCACTGCTACAGACCAATATCTCTTTATGTAAGAAAGTTGTCAGTTTCTAGCAGAGGCAGGGTTCTAGTACTGGTTCTTCCCAGGAGCAATGGCAAGGTAACTGCCGACCTGTAAAAATGACTGAAATACTGATAAAATGGGCGTTAAAGACATCAACAACATACAGTATTTTGACAGATTTTGCATTATTCAAACTGTTTTGAATTTTATTTGTTCCTTATCCCACTTGTACCATGACACATGTTGTAAATTGCCGACTTGAACAATTCCATTCAAAATGGCAAATGGCCCTCATTACACTTAGCCTTTGACCCATACCTTGCATAGGCTGCTGACCTCTGACATAATGACCTTTATAGATAAATTGGGGTCACACAAAGAATACAAAAAATACACTGTAAAGTTTCTGGTTCCTCTTTTTATGAAAAGAAATGATTTTGATAAGTCAGAAGTCACTGCATCACAACCTTTTATTCATCTACTGAACACAAATATGTAATAATAAAGTCTTTATTTTGACATTTGGGTATGATCCCACTCTTTCACATGGGCATCTATAAAGAAACTATCCCTCAAATTTCATGACTATTGCTCCAGTGGTTCTTTTATCATATTGTCTCACAGAGAACCCCAAAACTATATTTTCTATCAAATCTATACTACATGTATCTTGACAGACTGCACACTGCTCTCCTGCTAATCTAGAGCCAGTCAAATCAAAACTAACCACTGCTACCAAGATTTCTACTAAAAATATCCCGAAAGACTGCCAAACTGTATGCTCTTTTAAATAAGTCAAAATTCACCATAGCTACAACTTTTATATTGAAGATATCCTGAAAGACTGCCAAACTGTATGCTCTTTTAGAAGTCAAAACTCACCATAGCTACCACTGTTATATTGAACATATCCTGAAAGACTGACAAACTGTATTCTCTTTTAGAAGTCAAAACTCACCATAGCTACCACTTTTATATTGAACATATCCTGAAAGACTGCCAAACTGTATGCTCTTTTAGAAGTCAAAACTCATCATAGCTACCACTTTTATATTGAACATATCCTGAAAGATTGACAAAACTGTACGCTCTTTTAGAAATCAAAACTCACCATAGCTTCCACTTTTATATTGAAGATATCCTAAAAGACTGACAAACTGTATGCTCTTTTAGAAGTCAAAAACTCACCATAGCTACCACTTTTATATTGAACATATCCTGAAAGACTGTGCCAACCTTATAGTCATAGAAGAAATCAAAAATAACCATAACTACCAATATTAGTATTGAACATATGCTCTATTAGATCAGATCAAAACAGTGTATAGCTACCACTATTTTCATTGGACATATCCTGAAGGACTGACAAACTGTATGCTCTTTTAGAAATCAAAACTCACCATAGCTACCACTTTTATATTGAAGGATATCTTCTGAACGACTCCCTAAAGTGTATGCCCTTTTGAAGTCAAAACTAACCTTTGTACCACTTTTATATTGAAGATATCCTGAAAAACTGTCAAATAGCATGCTCTTATTAGCATCAAAACTCACCATAGCTTCCACTTGTATATTGAAGATATCTGAAAGATAGATCCAAAATGTAGGTCTTTAAAAGTCAAGAAACTCACCATAGCTACCACTTTTATATTGAAGATGTCCTTAAAACTGCCAAATGTAGCTCTTTAATGGAGTCAAAACTCACGATAGCTTCCACTTTTAAATTGAAGATATCCTGAAAGACTGCCAAACTGTATGCTCTTTTAGAAGTCAAAAACTCACCATAGCTACCACTTTTATATTGAAGATATCCTGAAAGACTGTGCCAACCTGCCATGCTTTCACCCTAGTCTTTCACACATGCACACATCTGCAGATAAAAAAACTTTAACATAATAAAAAAAGACAATCAAAGATAAACAGAGATACAAATATGTGAGTGTGTTTTAAATTAAAAGTGTATTGATCAGGACACCTCAACAGTGTATAACAACCATTCATGTTTTCCTTGGAGTATATCTCTGTGGTTTTGCTGGAAATGATGTTCACCTCCAATACTGGTACTAGCACATCACTTTCTTTAAAGGTATGTTCATGCTTACTGAACTTTCCCTTAAAGTGCCTGCCCTTCATGGAAAAAAGGGCTGGTTGTGCCAGTTGTTCTCAACAAATTCAATATTTGTGAATAGCAGCAATCCTATTCACCAAGTACATGACATGTATTTGGATATTTCAAACAGAGTTTATCCAAAATTTTGGTCTTAAAAACAGTTACTAAGAAACTAGAATGTAGGCTCTATTGATGTGGTTTAAACCTTATACTTGCACAAAACAGAGCATATTTAATTTGGACTTAGTTATACCTTCCCCTTTAATTCATTTATAGCAGCCTGCATGATAAATAAGATATTTTGTGTCCAATAGTCACGCCACTGCGGTGATTAGCATAAAATAAAAGGGCATTAAAAGGGAATATAAAAATACCATATACTACGTTTAAACTTGCCCCTGGGTGTTTTATTACGGACCAGGGGCATTTATCAGGGACCAAAAGTTTTTAAATCTACTTTTTCATGTAAGTTTTTTGGTGTCTTCTATTTTTCACTGGATTTATCAACATTGATAATTATGGATAACTGTGTTCATATGCCAGTCTCCAGACCCAATAAATCTTTCAGTTAGTAATAATTATTCATAATTATAGCCTTCCCAAACTTTAAGAAGCAGTTACTGTGGATTACCCTCTGATTTTGAGCAAATGTCAATATTTTTTTTTTTTTAAAAACCAGATTTGTCACAGATATTATTATTCATTTTTCAAGACATCACATTCTAAACGTATTTCTGTTTGTAACGTCGATTCTGGTTAGTAACATCAGCTGTTAAATAAGGTAAATAATAAGGTCAGAAAAAGCTAACGATTTACAATGCATTGTGCGCAAAAGTAGGCCTCTGACATTTGCAAGAGTACATTCGGCTTTTTATGGTCGCACATTAGTTTAACGTGTTCAGCTATAATAGGTTCCGTAGATTTCCTGAAATTCGAATAAGTGAGCCACTTAGCTTTTGGTTCTTATTTCCTACAAACAGATGACGTTTACAAACAAACGGCTATATTCGGTGATGAAAATATGTAAATATTGCATTTAGGACAACCCAACTGATTTTTCACGACTCAAATACATATGTTACACAGCCACTTTCAAATTTAAGATTGTGGATTAACAAGAAAAAGAATCAATTAACATATTAACTTTGACATGTATACAAGGTACTGTATATTGTACAAACAAGGCATGAATGTGAAGTTTTTTCAGTGCACACAGTGTTTAAGGAGAACTCTTTGCTGATGTTTGTCTTCAGCCAACACTGCAAACTCTATAGAAAACGTTTTTGAATTTATTTTATGAGATTATTTATGTCAATAAAGAAAAAACCTACACCCAAGCTAGTTTAAAAGCCACATTCGAATAAAGACCAACAGGGAGAAAATCTTGTACTGCTCTGTTTTGTCGAAATACCTCTAAAACAAGAGCTGTCCCTCACAAGTGACGAATGCCCCCGAAAGAGGTGCCTCACAGTCTGTGTCCTCCCATATGCTCAATAAATGTGCTATGTAATTTTAAAATCCTTCCATGCATGACAGAGTAACCATGCATACAGTATTCCATTACTTTTAAACGCTAAGTGTGACCTTGACCTTTGAGGTAGGGATGTGGGTCTTGCACGCGACACGTCATCTTGATGTGCTAGACATTTGTGCCAAATTATTTTAAAATCCTTCAATGCATGACAAAGTTACAGTCAAGACACGAATGTGTGCATTTATGCATATATAGAGGAATCCATTACCTTTAAACTCTAAGTTTGACCTTGACCTTTGAGCTAGGGACGTGGGTCTTGCACGCGACACGTCGTCTTGATGTGCTGGACATTTGAGCCAAGTTATTTTAAAATCCTTCAATGCATGACAAAGTTACAGTCCAGACCTTCAAACTCCAAGTGTGACCTTGACCTTTGAGCTAGGGACGTGGGTCTTGCACGCGACACGTCGTCTTGATGTGCTAGACATTTGAGCCAAGTTATTTTAAAATCCTTCAATGCATGACAGAGTTACAGTCCGGACACAAATTTTTAAGTGGGGACGCACAGACGGTGCGATTTTAATATGCCACCCTTCGGGGGCATAAAAAGAACACATGTCAACGAAGCCTGGACACGAATTTGTGCATATATGCATATATAGAGGATTCCATTACCTTCAAACTCCATGTGTGACCTTGACCTTTGAGCTAGGGACGTGGGTCTTGCATGCAACACGTTGTCTTGATGTGCTAGACATTTGTGCCAAGTTATTTTAAAATCCTTCAATGCATGACAGAGTTACAGTCCGGACACAAATTTTTAAGTGGGGACGCACAGACGGTGCGATTTTAATATGCCACCCTTCGGGGGCATAAAAAGAACATATGTCAACGAAGCCTGAAATAACTATTTCCCGTTAATGGTCTTTGTTCACAGGTTTTACTGTATATAAAAAAATAAGAATAAAATCAGAGAAAAAACACCTGTGATATGTTGGGAAATAATTCCGGTAAAAATCTAGATGCATGCACAAGTTATATTTGAATGCATTTCCATGGACCAGGTTGATATTGTAAATTAATCGAAATGAAATTCAAACAAACTTAAAATCCTGTTACATAAACCCTTAATGCAACCAGCATTTATGTCACGTCCTTAAAGACTTTTTTTCATTCAATTAGTATATAGCTAACCGTTCAAGTTTAAAATGTCTCTTTAGATATTTTATAGGAACTATCTGTATTTTCAACGTTTTGTACAGTCATGCTCTGTGTAATATATTCCATTTTGAATATTTTAAATGTTCAAATCCATTCATAAACCTGGTCCCTACCAGGTTTGGATAACCCGGACATAACTCGAATCATAACCATGACAAAACTGTTCATGCAATCGGATTGTATAAGAATTTCCTATCAAAACCGTTGCAACAAAATGAAGAGGTAAAAGTTAAAACTCTCATTATGTTCGCATGGCATGGATAACTCTATTTCGTGCAATCGGATTATTCAAACCAAGGATATAAGTAAGAGTTAAACGCTTCGTGCAGCCTGACATTAGTCATATTTGTCATAATAAGAACAGAAATTTTAATATGGTAGTCTGTTTTATGACTCGCAAGTTTCTTACTTTGACTTGCTATAATAAATATTACTTCCCTTCAAATGCTGCCAGTTTATAATATCTTACGACAAAGCCACATAATTATGCTATTTGAAATATTAACCAATAGACTAGTTCTGTCATATCACAGATGAATCTGATCCATTTTTTCTTTTACATTGCTCTCTATTCATAATGAGTAACTCTCACGTCTTCATAACAAAATGTTGTATGTTTTGTCTCCCTTGATAACAGACCCCCACTAAAGTGGACATATTTGTTTTTTGTCAAAATAATTTATATTTCTTGACTTATCAAAAGTCTGTTCTAAGCAACACAAATATAACTATTTAAATTGATTTTTAATTAAAACAAGTCACATCTACAACACAAGGATATTACATGCACAATTTTTTTGTATTTTTTTTTTTGTCTAGCTCTGACTTCAAACATTTATTATTTCAAGAAAGTGATCGATACAAATGCAGTAAGCAGAAAGTAATAAGGAACAATGCAACAGAGTCTATAGGTGTTAGAATCAAGTTTCTGGTAGGCTTACATGCTATACACAATTATTTAAATATAAAACCAGCCAGGGAGGCAGCTTCCGTTTATTCGCTACTGATAAAATTAAAATAATAAGGAATTTTTAATCAACAGCACAGCTCGATTTTCTAAAATGGACATGCCTTTTTATTAACCTGTACAGTCTAAATACTTGTTCAAAGGGGTGATCACATAACAATATACTGACTGAATTACTAACAGTGCAGATCATGGTCAGTTTGCACATATGCGATTCACATTGTTAGCAAAATGTTGAATCACTTGCTACCCAAACAAAGATAAGAGTTAAACTAACAAAATGATTCAAAACTTAACCTTTTTGTGTTTTAACTAGAGTGTTTTAGCAGGGTGCTGCACCCTTCTGTTTTGTTCCCCCCCTCCCCCGCCCCTACCCTTTTCATTGTCTAAATATAACACTATTCTTACCATGCTAGTGACAAAATTCCTGCCCCTATGACCAGTACAGATCACATCCATGCAGTCTGATCATGATCTGCACTGATCTGCTATTCAGTCAGTAAATTTTCAATAAGCACCCCTTCAAATAACTAATGGTATGATCCAAACTGAAAAATTGACAAGTCCATTTTAGAAATCTAGGGGGAACAAGAATTAACTGAATAAATCAAGACCAGGATCCTACCTTATTTAAGTTTATCCATCTGATTGACATTCCTAATAATACAGGTAGCACAGATTGTATTTAACTTTTATCTGTAGGATTTTAAAATCTAGTGAATTTTCGGTGGTCTATCACTGACGTTAATCCACTGGTATGAGACTGTAAGCTCGGCTGACGTCAAGAAATTACGCTCAATGGTGATTACATTATACTAATGACACATGAATTTTGATAGGGTCTTTACCCTTATATTATTTTTGATTACACTTTATTTCTATTCCATCTAATTATGTTCTAATTAGCACCCTTTTTTACGCAATGCTTCCGCAAAGATTAATAAAGCTCTGAAATCCAGAATGGTGAAATAGATTTTAATTCTTTCCGTATAATGTTAGATCAATGATATTCATTAAGGATATACATGTATACATTTTAGAATGCTAGTCAGTAAAAGTTCTGAGTATATTTAAGAGTGTTCAATTTTCTTCTTCAACAAATAAATGTTCATTTCACCATTGCTATTTCACTGGAAGTCCCATTATAAAAAAGTAATTAACTGAAATCAAGGAATTGTTTTAAAGGCGTTTGCAACCATTTCCCATACGTACATACAGCAAAAATTTCCTTATATGAGAATTTTTTAAAACTTGGTTTGTTGACTGAGAATCAATCTGAAAAAAAAATGAAATAAAAGCCATAGGCCATCAGCCTCGACGTTGAATCATCTACCCTTGAAAATAACACTGAAATACATAGAACTGCTTTTTCACTAAATTATCATCATAATGTATCTCACTCTTATTTTCAAGGACAGATTATATGAGATCAAGGTCAAGGACAGATTATATGAGATCAAGGTCAAGGACAGATTATATGAGATCAAGGCCAGTGGCCTATGATTTTTATATCATATTTCTTTTTTAAATTTGATTCTCGATCAACATGCCAAGTTTGAAGAAATTCTCCAGTTTGGGAAATTTTTGCCCTACGTACATATAGGAAATGGTAACGACCGCCTTTAACATATGCATACTGCTGTATGTCAGACAGCCTTGACCCTGTGAACTTATTACTCATTATACAGATCGAGCCATGGTTTGTCATTGCCATCTGTTACATCCCTGTCAATACAAGTCTTGTTTATGTTACATCAAAACCAGCACAATATGCTTGTTTATTACATACCTGTCAGTTTGTTCTAAAGAACTTAATTATTAATTGTATTTTTATTGATTTCAAGCAAAAAAAACACACCAATATTACAAGTAGGGTGCATTTTTATTTACGCAAAAATGGTTAAAAACAAACTGAAGAGCTTTGTGACAATTAAAAACTGTTTGGGAAATTATTGACCAATAGATAAATGTGTAACAAAAGCAGCAGTTTCAATTAACTTTAAATCAACTGTACATAATCTGCTACTCCTGGCTACAGTCAAATATGGATTGTAACCGAGCAAATATACACAGAACAGCTAACTGATGACAAAGCCCTCGTCTATGACTGAAAACCAAAGAATTCAGATCCAGCCAAACTTAGAACATTTCATGACAAGATGCCCACTGGTAATGATGATGTAGAGTCCGCCAACAGTTGTTGTGAATTGAAGATTAGTAAGGTCTTGTAAGCAACTTGGGGTGAACCATTTCCCCAAGTCTCATAAAACTCTTTAAATGCGTAAGTAAGTTAGAGCCCAGACACGCTTTAACCTTTAAGTGTGACCTTGATCTTTGAGCTATGGACTTGGGTCTTGTGTGACATGCCATCCTATTGTGGTAAACAATAATTGTCCAAACTTAATTGAAAGTCCCTTAATGCATGAGGACGTTACAACCTGGACAAGCTCCTCCAGACTGACAGACGCATATGCACCATCATGCACGTGCACCAAAGTGAAAAGTTTGTCAATCCAGCCACTGCCAGAGGGCTTGACAAAAATGAGATAATGCAGTTTGCAATAACATTAATTTTGTAAACCAATATACCCATGTGTACATCAATTATGTGTCACCCATGACATCCGTGCAAAATGTAGATATTTGATTATTGTGACATTAGCTGAAATTACTGCAATGCAATTTCATAAATTGTTTAAAGTAGCAAAATGACCTATTATAATCCATGTGTCATGCATACAGGGCCCATCTGTGAGAAAATGAGTTTTAACAATCTTTTCGCATGAAAAATTGAAATCGGCTACAATTTAGATTTAAAAAAAAATACATGAAAAAACATTACTTGGTTTCTAGTGCGCTCATCCGCAATAATTGCCTTTGAGCCATTATGACTTTTCAGTCTAATGAACCTTAACTGCTTGTATTAAAATTGTTTTAATTATTCATATGAGCCAACATATCACACATATTACTTGTCTAAACATACACATATAATGCTTGTTGACAAAACTGAATAAAAAAAATATTAATATTGTAATTTTATTATTCTTTGTATTGTAATGAATGCAATTTACATCATATTATTTGTTATGAAAGCCAAACTTCGGAACTATTTTTACCCTTTATACTATTCTACTGAACAACATAATCATTTTACTTACAGTCTGTAGTTGTTGAATTCCATTACTGTTATGATTGCGTTTTGCCCATCTGCAGTTGACATGTACACAAGTGTCCTTGACAGCCATTACCACCAGTGATTACAGACTGTTACCATGGTGACATCTGAATAAAATATCAAGTTTTCATAAAATATATCATTAAAGTGTTGACAGTAAAACTGTTAAGTGCAAACTGCCACAGAAAGAGATTGCAGTGACTATTCCATTAGGTATTATGTACCATTCACCGAGAGACACATACATGGATGCTCAGCATCACCTTGAAGTCAGAATAGTCTCTTACCTGGAAGGTTGACATCAATATATCTATATCATATAGAAATTTTAGTACCTAAGGTCAAGTGCATATAATTCAAAACTATTTTTTAAGTTTAATATATCCCAAGCAGTAAGCAGTAATTGTGACCTGGAACTTCTTTCACTGTTTTTTTTTGTTTTGATATGCAGACAACAAAGTAGAAATATTTTGCTGACTGGAAGGATTCATATTTGCCTGCTCTATGGCATTAAGGCTTCTGTGACTCTGACCTTTGACCTAGTAACAGAGGTTTAGGTGTCTGCCGCTTATCCTGGAGGTTGCGGGTTCGAGCCCCACCAAGGTCACGGCCTTACCTCCTCATATGACACCAGTACTGGTTTTTCCAGGATTTAGCGGACTCGAGAGTGACTCGATAAGCTACAAGCTTTCTTCACAATCGAGCTAAAATAAATTAGTATAAACTAAACTAGTAACAAATTTTTTTATGCTACCTAAACTTCATACTGATTCTTTATGCAAAGTCTCATGAAAATGCAACAAGCAATTTAGAACATGAAGCAAAGATAAGATTTTCTTTTAACCGGGTCCTGTGACCTTGACCTTTGACCTAGTGATCCCAACTTATGCTACCCACAATTACACTTTATACTGACACTTCCTGACAAGTTTTATCGCAATCAAGCTTGAGGTTTTAGAGAAGAAGTTCAAACCAGATTTGCTATTAACAAGCCCCTGTGACCTTGACCACTGATGTATTACAGGCACAACTAAACCTCTGCCAAATGTCACAAAGCTCAAGGGAGGAGTTTAGGAGATGAAGCATGGGCAAGATTTCCTATTAAAAGGCCCCTGTGACCTTGACCATAAACCTAGGGATCCCCAAAATATGCATAACTAGAGTTCATGCAAATGATTGATTGAAATCCGCCTAGCAATCAATGAACCGTAACCATTTCGGCCTGTTTTTTGTAAGTGCTCAAGTAACTTTTATAATTCATTCCTACTGCCTCCCCCACCCCAATCCCAACCTTCCCAAGAGGGAAAATGAAAAATGACCTCATATAATTATGTCTTATTTTATGCGTTCTGAATATTATCAAGCAGAAAAAATACTTACGTTTCTTATAAAGTAACAAAAAAATAATCCACTATTTTTCAATGCACTGTCACAGTTTATAATCTCTAATTTTTATACAAATATTTCAATATATCACTTTCTTCAACACATCACGTTTTCACGAACTGTACAAAAGGTACGCAAATCAATAACACAAATAATTAAACAAGTAATCCTACAGTCTAAATAACTGCAAATTATATCTCCATAAATTTTGCTAACTGTCGACACATTTACAAATAGCATTTATTGTTCAAAACATGAAGTTATACTATGTCCTCTGTAATAAAAGTTTTATCTATACAGCAGACAACATTTTGAAAGTTATATGTTATTACAGCTATAATAAACTGTATCAATAGGTGTCTCAAGTTTGAAGTTAATCCTACGGAAGGGTCCTTATGTCTTATTTCCCGAACATCTCTGAGCCGTACATCTGTACTTAAAACGTCTCCATGTTCGAAGACAAACTCACCTTGGATAACATCTGGTACAAAATGGATGTAAATATGTTTACAACTGAATAGAAACTTTCTGTATAAGAAATTGACTTTCTACTGGGTGTATTTAGTGCAATTGGGTAATTAGCAATCACGGTAAACCAGTAGAACATGTATAAGTGGTCACCTGGACTTAATAGTCACTTGCCTTAAGCAGTCACAATGCTGTCACATCCCAAACAGCTGGTTTCAAGCACTAATAGCCCTTTCTTTCATAAATTTCTGTAATTCTTTGTTGAAAAGGGTGCTGTTTGAAAATTTATTGATGGATTTACAGACTGATCATGATCTGCACCGGTCAGATGGGTAAAACTATTAATGACTATATTTATCTTGTCTGGAAGTTTCTAAGGCAGGTTTAAATGTATGCTGAATTAACCACAGACCTAAGCTGTAGTTAGTTCATACAGTCATACAGTCATACTGTCATACTCTTGCCATTTTCAATTTACGCTAATATACGGGTTTAGACCCACCTTAGGTAGCAGAATGAAATGGGCAACCTTCTAGCCTACTGTCTTAAAAAACATCTGCTCTTAATTTGATCAGTTTCTTTTTGTGTTCTTTCTGAGCAGTCAGTGTGTTAAGTTGCTAACCACACAGGTTAATGTTAACCTATAACATTTTCTAAATGAACTTGTCCATCTTTAGTTTTGGGCAGTACCATTACTGGTTTCAAGGGATGCCCACTGAAAATTTACTGTCTGAATAGGAAATAATCATTTTTTGCATTTAAAAAAACATTCCAGTCCACATAAATCATGATCTGCACTAGTTGCAAATACAACAGGGTAAGACTTTACAATCATCTTTAAATCTTTTGTATGTCACAATTCAAGATGTAAGATAATTGTATTGTATTGTATTTTATTACAGATTCCACTGATGGGTCTATTCATAACTAGGGTAACAGATGACAATACATTCTATACATCTTGCAATCTTGCTCATCAACAATCCATTATCATACATGTATTATATATATATAATTCTATTGATTCAGCAAGCCTTAATCTCACCCTGACCAATTACTACAAAGGTAATTTCATCCTTATATATATAGTAAGTAGGTAAATATTTGTTATAGTGACATGTGCATCATGGCACAGAACATGACAACAATCAAAGAAAGGAGCACCTAGCTCAGTAGGCGTATAAATCACCTTTTAACAGAATTAAACAAAAAAACAAGAAGTATGCTATAAACTATGTTTGCATAGATTTATAGTCCCATAAGCACTTTCAATTTGTATGATAATATAAATTTACTGACAATATAACTATATTACTTGGTTCTATTTACTCTAAAGTAGTGTTTACGTATGTATGACTTCATTTCGTATAGATGCTGTTTTTCATGAAAAAGTGTTGCAAGTTAAGGTTTATTATTTTCTGCAATATCATTGAAAAGAATAATGCGCCATATTTCTAATGTGTACTTTTAATTTAAAAAGCAGTGTTACAAATGTTTTCGGTAGAAATAAAGTTTAATTTTGCCTTATGCTACATGTAACTGTAACATCTAAATTGCTAATGGAACTTTAACGATAAATGCCAATTAGTTTGCTAAATTTTGTTATTGCAGTGACTCTATAGATAAAGTACAAACTGATTATCTTATTTAGGTTACAATTCTATATACATGTATAATCAACACAATAAATGTATGTAACACATGGTTGAAATGAAGAATTAATGTGCTGAATTCTTGGAAATTCAGCATGTTCCTTCTACAACAATAAGCTTTGATCATAAAATTCCCTGTTTTCTATAGGTATGAGTATAATTAAACATGAAAGTTTCTGATAACCCTCTAGCATAGTTTTCTATGATAATAGAGACAAAGATACATAACCATTTCATTGCAAAGCTCATAGTAAAATCAAAAGTGGCATTCGTTCTCAACAGCATTGGAAGTGCATAATCTACAAAGTCTGTTCCCTGTGGGCTTGCTGACATCTGATCAGACTAGCTGGTTATTAAAGGCAAGATTCTGCACCTGAATTGGTTTAGAACACAGATCATTCATGCTCTGTCAAATTCTTCAATATTATATTTGCCTTAAGACTTCACTTTGGTTAGGTCTCATGGTCAGTCAATGAGCAAGACTTGTAAGTTAGGGATGACGGAGCTGAGAAATATCCACTTTGCACACATTTAACCTATATATATCAGCAGTGATGGCCCCTTACTTAACCAATCTGAAAATATCATACTACATGTGCATGTTATGTCATAAATACATACACTGAACAGAACCAACTTTAAACTTAAAGTCAATGGACAGTTAAAACTGTTTTCACTTTTCACAATGCAAAAGTTCTGAACTTTTGTACACCAGTCTGGACCAATATCAAATGACTACAGTCTGGACAAAACAATATGCATGAAAGTAAAGAAAACCAGTCCAGTTTATTTAAAAGCTTACTTAAACAGAATATATAGTGTTAGCTTTCAAATTAAAGAAAACATTGATACATAGTTATTCAACAACACACTTAATGATCTCTCACCCTTCCCAATGGCAATTCGACATTCTCTGTTTTCTCTATCAGTCAATAATCAATCACACTTGATTAACTTTTGTAGGATTTCAAAATGCTGATAGTGAAATATCAAATGTTTTAACATAATACTGACCAAATATACATAACTGATGATCTATCAAGCACTGAATGACCTCTCATTGTCAGCACCAGCAATCTTACCACCAACCAACAAATTCAGTGGGCCTAAATGACAGCTCAGTGGTTTGGATGTTTGCCTCCAGAACGGCAGGTCCCAGGTTCAAATCCCAGCCACAGCATGAGGTGTGCTCTTTGGACAGAGACACTAATGCTTAAGTCCACCTTATTGTAAATGGATAGCAGCAATGAAAAACTAGCTGCCTCTGTCTCGAAAGCGTGATGACATCTGGAATGTGTGTTCAAGAGTTATTCTATAAGCTACAGAATCTTTCTTCGTGATTGAACTAATTAAAATTCATATAAAATAATTGTTATTTTTTTCTGGTTTGTAATTATAAACTGCCTCTGTGTGGTGATCAAGCCTGTACCCTCAAAATTCATAATCTAAGGAATATTATACAAACAGCAAAATTTCACCATACTAGTATATTTTATTTTACTTACTGAAAATCTTTTTCTAAATCTTCATGGTTTGTTTGCTATAATTAATTTATTATATGGTTCACCTGTACATTAACATTTAACATTCATCTGTAATCAGAGGTTACTTGATCAGGTCTTGAGGTAAGAGGCAATTTTCTGACACCTGCTTTGTTTTGACTAAATGTTTTTAATGGTCCCATCCCATCGTCTATGGCCAGGGGCTGGTCTAAATGTAACCAGACTGCTAAAAATGGTCACTTTTAAACATCTATTAATAATAGGTGTCTAACATCTTGCATGACGGCAATATTAGGGCAAATAGACACAGACTTCTTGGTAGTAGATCTCTAATATTTAAACACAATTTAAGTACAGTCCTCTATTTAATGTATACACCAGATCAAAATGTATACATCTATATCTAAGTGCCACTGTGACATAGAGATTTTAATGGATAATTCAAATGTTAATTAATGCTAGAATGCATTTGTTTACAAGTTTTTACATTTATCACAGATACAGAGAATTAAAATCAAAATTTCACTTTAGAAAAGTCGTACTGATCTCATTTTTTGTACCAGGTAGATCTACATTACATCATCAGAGTTTTTCTCTGACCCAGAAAATTCAATTGTCTACAGGCTATTTGCATCCCCTGGAATATATTAGCAAAACAGCTTCAATATTTGATAAACTTCTTTTTAATTTTGAAATCAGTGTGTGAATCACACAAATTATAGTGTTGAAGAGGGTTTGGTGTCCAAAAACAATCACATCACTTCAAGTTCTCTGGTTGGTTTGAATAGCTTGGGAAGCTTGACAAACTTTCTCTCTTTTTTCTGAAATTCTGATCTTATAACACCATTATATCTACATGTTTCAGGGAAAAACATGCAAAAAAGTTGGTCTTAATTTTCCTTTTAAGAACAATTCAACAGCACATTTGACTTTCTTAAGCCAGCGAGATATTTTTAAGTTGGACGCTTTATTCAATGTCTCTAACGTTTGACAACTATAAAAATATCAGATAAAAAAAACGAGTCAAACCGCAGAAAATACATTAGCGAGGTCGGCGTCATTTTCAATTTTGAACTTTAAAATGAAGAACAAACCTGCCTATCTCAGTAGTATAGTTACCCAGCCACTTACTACCTTCAATATATGTTGTAATAATCAAGTTCTAGACCGAATATACATCACAAACGATTAGTTTTCTCTATTAATTTCATCACCAGCCTTTTATTAATTTAAATAAATAATCACGTTCTTGCAAATGGCGTTCCCAATTAAAGGGAGGTCACTGTGGAATTACTTTTAATACAGTAGCTATTTGTTGAACCTGTGGTTATCGGTCTTAAAACCTCGCATATTCCCAATATGATAAAGCAGAATATGAGGTCACATGTTTCATGTGTTTTTAATATCGATCTAGGTCATTTATTTACATATGTCGGTCCGTCCGCGATTTATGCTTTATTCATTTTATGGCCTGTAAGCACTGTCTCCCCCATAAAAAATGAACGCAGATATATAGAAATAAGGAGAAGGGCTAACACAAGACAGTTTACTACATTTATTACACCAGATTTATCGAGTCTGACTGATTTCATTTTCTTATTTCCTTATTTTGCCAGTATCTCATTTCGCTACTTGAGACATTCTAAACTTTATACTTTGAGAATATTTGGCGAAAATTGAATATACAAGAATGATAGTTTCACTTTAAAAAAAGTAAATTACATGTACTACACTAATATCGAATTATTTCCTTTATTTTGAGTTTCCTAGTTACAATTAAAACTAATATAATCGTAATCATGTGATTAACATTTGAACATAGGAAAGCAGATGAAACTTGAATAACTCTACGTTATAAGAAATTTGTGAATTATCTCCCTTTAAGAATCATTTTATTTGTCCGTGTCTTATCTTGAACATTAGCTATGGAAATTCAGCAACGTTTCATATACTGAATACAGCAACAGATATGAACCATTTTCGCTTTAGTTTTCCGTTATTATGCTTTTTTCCCCTGTCGACAGACAACACACGTGTTAATTTTGGTATCAGGCGCCTAACCGATTCAACTAAATAACGATGGTCATAGTATACAGTAGGAGTGTAGACTATGGAACGACTTGAGAAATGCACAGAATATAATGTTATTGCTACAAAACATACAGATAAATTCTATCAGAAGGCAGCTGCGGCGTTTCATAGTAAACAATACATAATTTTGTTCTTTGTACCATATAAGCAAAACGTGAAGGCCAGATTTGGTTTTGGTGTTACAGCAGGATGCTTCATCCAATTTGAATATTTTTTACCGGCGCTTTTTTCAATGATTTATGTTTACGTTGATTTTTCCTTTGTAGAAAAGATGAAATAAAATATTATTAGATCTAAATGCAATGAAAAGAGATTAAGAGTGTGATCTTTACCTAGCACGAAATCCTTTTCTGGTCAGCTATTGTTTTCCTAATGAAGTAATTCAGTGTTAATTCCATATCAATATTAATCACGCGTCCTTCGTCTGTGCCTGTAGGAAAAATGTATTAAACATACTAGGTAATATACAACTATATGAAATATTGATTATATAACAGCTGCTTATAACGCTTGCAAAAAGTTAGTTGCATGTTTGTTTGATGTAAACTAACACCAAGTTTTTTGGGAGTGTGGTTTGATCGCGGCGGACGTTCTGTTGAAGATGTGCTACTTGGTGAGCGTTTTTCATGAGGCTGTGTTCTTTTCTCTCTAGTTTTAACATTTGCCTGATGCATGTTAGTTTCTAGAACTTGACATCATGCCTGATAAACGTTCTCTTGAGATTATAAGGTCTTGCTTCATGAACATTCTCTTGATGTTAAGCTCTTGTCTGAAGAACGGTCTTTTAGGTCAGTGATTTTGCCAGATGGACGTTCTCTCAAGGTTAAACATTTGCCTGATAAATGTTCTCTAGCGATTGTGCTCGTGGTGCTCTTGTCCCAAAAACGTTTTCTTGAGATTAAGGTCTTGATTCATGAACATTCCCTTGAGGTTAAGCTTTTATCTGATGGATGTTCTCTCAGGTTAGTGCTCTTGTCTGATGCAATTTCTCTCTAATATTTTTTTTTAATATTTGCTTAATAAATATAGAAACTCCAAATGAACGTGCTATTGAGGTTGTGACGGGCATTCTCTAGATGCAGTGAGGTTCTCTGATGAAAGTGTTCTTGAGGCTGTGAACGTTCCCTTGCGGTTATGCACTCTCATTATGAACGTTCTCTTGAGGTTGTGCTCTTGTTTGATGAACATTCTAGGTTGAGCTCTTGTTTGATGAACGTTCTAGGTTGAGCTCTTGCCTGATGAACGTCGTGAGGTAGATGTTTTATCTGGGTACTGCACAATTTTAGGTATTTTTTTGTCCGATAATAGTTCTTTTGAGAAATAAGTTTTGCCTGTTGACAGTTCTTTTGAGGTAACGCTCTTAAAGGGAGTTCAGTTGAGGTAATGCTGTTGTCTTAGAGTAATTCTATTTCTTGACGAGAGAGTTTTCTTGAGAAGTGCACTTGTCTGATGATTGTTTTACTTGAGGTAGCGAACTTGTCTGCGGAAAATTCTTTAAGGAAAAACTTTAATGCGAGGAGATTTTCATTGTGAAGTCGCTTTTCATAAGGTATAATACACGCGAGACTACCTCTGCGTTTCTAAACAATTAAACTCTAGATGAGTGAACAGCGTTTCTGAATTTTCAGTGCCCCGGACTGAGCCTCGAACCAGGGACCTCAGCATTGGTAATCCAGATTTAACCACTCGCTAATCATTTCGTTTTACGTCATTGAAGAGTGACAACATGCATCAAGCTACATAATGAGTAAGACGATAAAATATGACATTTAAACTGACAGTTGTGAGTAATATGCAAAAAACTCATGAGCACATCTTGCCAGTTATCTCGATATACATCGATCCCAATCAACGTTCAATTACGTTATTGTGAACACACTTAACGGGCTAAAAGGCTTATCAACATTTTCAAAACATGCTATTCAACCAACCTGGGCAACAGGTTTCCTTCACAATTTAATGAAAAGATAGCGGACAGAAGGGCTACAGAAAAAGGGTAATTGGTTTGTGATATCTTTATCTGTACAGCGTAACCTCGAGTTTGCGGGCACAACGGACATATTGATATTTTTAGCCGAAATTGCTTCACGACTTGACGAAAAAAGGGGTGATTTCTCCGGAGTTTCCAAATAGTAAATGATATGAATAAAACTATATGATATGATCTCGGTCTGGGGCCAGCTAACTGTACCAAACTGAACTACAGATGTGATAGTAGTGATGTGTCGAAAGAGACATGAACAGGATACTGGATATACCTGCATTCCATCAGACTCATCTTATTCCTATAGTGAGTGAAATAAGTATTGATGATGAACTACATGTGGGAGAAGAGCTCGCTAATGAAAAGAAAGCTAAAGCAGGATGTGACACGGGAGTGGCAGCCAAGACAAACATTAATACCAAGTGTAACATTAAACAAATTGAAAAATGTAAGTAATTGATTGAAAGAATCGTCACTAAGACCCAAAGTTTTAGCTAAAAAAATGTCCGGGAAAATTAGCGAAATAAGATATAATTATGGTAGTTCATTTACAGCTGGGTTTTTTTTTGGGGGGGGGGGGGTGCTTGGGGTGGCTCGCAGTTGCTATATAAGTGTTTTGTACACAAAAGACATTTTTGGATAAATACTGTGTACATGTATGGATTTATGAAATGCTTTATATACAAATTGCTAGTTTTACGCTATGCATCTTTATCGATGACAATTTGCTGAGAAACGTGATTCACTGAACGCGTGAACAGTGACATGAAATGTTTATCTTTTTATCTGTAGTCGAGTGACCTGAAATGCTTAAAGCCATTAGCTAGACAGCCTTTTAATGTCATGCTTTTTGTATGTCTTATTTAAAAGAAGAGAGCCAATATGCCCTATAGCTCTCACCTGGCTAAAATTGACTATCATGAATACAAGGTCAACAATCGCATCACAAGAAGGGTCAATTTTGACATGGGGTCACGATTTGAACAAATTCGTAGAGGTTCACTACATAATGCTACATTTTAATATCTAGGCCTTAGACAAGAAGATTTTTTAAAAGTTCTCCGTATATAAGCCTACGTGAAATTAAGGATTATTTTGACCCAGGGGTCGATTTTAACAAATTCGTAGGGGTTCACACATAAGCACATTTTAAATATCTAGGCCTTAGACAAGAAGATTTTTTTTAAAGTTCTCCGTATATAAGCCTACGTGAAATTAAGTGATTATTTTGACCCAGGGGTCATGATTTTAACAATTTTGATGAGGACATTTTTAAATGCAAAATATTTAAGCTCTATGCCTTGTGGTTTCAGAGAAGATTCCAAAGATGCTTCTTTGCTATAGCATGGAATGGAATGGTTGGACTGGCTTATGGAAGGAACACCCCCGCCAAGTTTCATCGCATTGTCCATGTTTCAGAGGAGATGCCGCTTGAATGAAAATGGTTGGCAGACGGACGGACGGGTGACGTACGACGGACACTGGGTGGCCCTAATAGCTTACCCTGACACTTTGTGCCAGGTGAGCTAAATACCGATGACCGTGTTTTGTTACTGATCTCCTGGAAAGAAACGAATTAGGTAAAAATATTCTTACTTCACGAGATAAGATATTGAGTGTCTGTATATATTATCAATGAAGTTTAGTTCTCAATTAACAAAAGAAATATCTAGTTTGTTTAGATATTTCAATTTCATTCCCGGTTCTTTTTATGCAAGTTGCAGCACCAATTCATGACGTAAGTAAGTGCTTGACACTTTTTGCTGACAGTGCAGAACTTCTTGCCAAAATGTATTCTACATGTATGTATAAAATGTGATCTGGCACATTACACAAGCGACGCTGAATATACGACCCCATATATTAACCTTCCACCTTTTCCGAATGACACATGTTGTTGAATATGACCGGGGCAAAAAATTGTTGGCGTCAAGTCAGCATGACACGTTCTATTGTAAATGACATGTAATTCGGTACGTCACAAATATAACACCAACAAGCAAATTCAGTGAATGCATATCCCACGCCAAATGAGGCAATCACTGAAAACGACAAATGAGAAAATATCTTTCGCACTTAAAATGCTGTAGAAGTAGATGAACACGATGCTGATAGATACTAATATTAAGTTTCGTGAAATTCCATGAAACAGTTATCTAGTTACAGCTGCGGACGGCCATGCAATGCCAAAACCCCCATATCCCTGTGTGGGGGATAACTCTGAAAACAAGTTTCAGAGAAAAAAATATATAACTTTTTTCACATAAAAACTGCACCACAGCATTTGAATCTCATATCCGAGGGAATCATTAAAATATATTGAATACGTGAGTAACAGTGCAATACCATTTCCGAAGTCTTGGAACCATAATAACACCAAAACGTGGATTCGTCAGTTTTATGTTCCATTTTCTAACTCATTTTCTTTCATTTTTAAATGTAAACGTTCGATTCATTCTACATTATTCGTGAAAAAAGGTTACACTACAGTCTCTGTCAATATTATTTTATCATGGGAATTGACCAAAAACGATCCTAAGTGAACCAAGCCCTTTCTGCAACTGTCTGGCAAAAATTCAGGCACAAAGTACAAACATTATGGTCTTTTATATCATAATATATGTTGTTCGGTCTGGCACAAAATCGTAATGGTCAGCTGACCGAATGTCAGACACTGCTTAAAACCGTTCGGAAAGACTGGTATTCATACCAAATAGATGTATCATTAGTCAGAAATGGGTGCCACTTGTAAAGGGGAAACGCTTTAAAAGTATATACTTTATTCTGAATCAGGAATGAGATCATCGTTTAAGCCAGTCCTTCCTATTACAGAATGTACATTGCCAGTGACAGCTTGCAGTTATTGCCCTGTACGTTTACAATCCATATCATTCTAGGCCACCACCTAAAAGGTCAACATCTTTTCTTGTTAATTAACCAAAGTTTTTTATCATTATTCTGTATTAATCTCGCAAATCTATTGAATTATCCTAGATGTTGTACACAAATGGTGAAAAATTAATGCTAGCACGCCATGTAAACAAGAGGAACATATAGAAAGGGTTTATTTATCATAACTAACATAATGAGGTTCCATCTATGTGGCATATCTACACGACAAACCAGCATATAACCGAATCCAGATAGAGATAAAGAGTATGTTTGAGTTTAGAACGATGTCTTTAAAATATTAAATATGTCTTAAATTTAGGGATATCAAAATTTCCTCATCATTGTTAAATTCCGTCGTTTAACGGATGCCGTCCACATAATTATATAGTTTGTTTACATGCATTCTAGCAAATGTCCCTAGTTTCTCAAAACTTTTTTCGATTGTCTAATAACACTTTTGTATACAGGGATATTACGAGCAACCTTTGTTGTACGCTAGGTTAATGACACACTACGTTTGCACTATACAGCGCCTTCGTTTCTTCGCTAATCCAAATCACATATGACGGGTAAAAACTTATATTTAGCTTTTTTTGTACAGTTCGAAATAAAATTTCATGTGTACGCCCATAAGATCTTGCTCACATTTCATCAACCACCAATGAGAATAAGTCCGACAAAACCCTGCTTAATTTGACATTGTTTGTGCACCAAGGAACAAGGAAGACATATTTATTAGACTCCTTCGATAAGATTCTGGCTTAGCTGCCGTTACGCACAATACGCACGTGCGTATTCATCACAAGCAAAGATTGAAAACTTAAACGTCCCGAAATGCGATAAACAATGAAAGGGTGGGGGAGGGGGGAGCCACAAGAGTACCTGTTTGTTATCGCAAAAAAGGCCAAAAATGGCTTTAAAATGCCATAACTTTCGTCGCTCGCTCAATACGACCAATATGTAATTTCAATATAAGTCTTAAAACATATAATTTTCTCAAAAGACGAGTACATCCTACATATAAATTTCGCGATTTTCTCACTTCACTAATTGGAAAATCTCGCGGAATATTCATTTCAAATAGAAATACTATAAGAGAAATATCCTTTCGTGAATTAATATTAGCGAATAAGTTTGTCTGCTCACAAATCGCGAAGTTTTCGTCATGCAAAAGTTATATAATTCACAGTGACAAAATGCAATGTATCTCATATTTGCCATGCAAAATTATGATATGATTTGAAGTTCCAAAATATCTCAAAAGTGCTCACTGAATAATGTTCACTGGGAGAAGTTCTAACTGAACATTTACTCACCTTGATAAGCGCTCTCTGAACAGTGTCCAGTGAATAATACTCACGGTGAGAAGTGCTCACTGAACAATGTTCACTGTGAGAAGTGCTTACTTAGCAATTTCAATGCGAGAAGTGCTCACTGAATAACACTCATCGTGTGAAGTGCTAACTAAATAACACTCACCACGAGAAGTGCTCACTAAACAGTGCTCTACGGGAGAACTGCTCACTGAACAGTGATCACTAAACAATGCTCACAGCCAATAGCGCGCTCACCGAACAATGCTCACTGTGAGACGTGCTCACTGAACAATGCTAAACATGGGAAGTTCTCACTTAACAGTAGTCATTGTGAGTAGTGCTCACTGAACAACGCTCACTGCGAGAAGTGCTCACTGAACTGAACAATGCTCACTGAACAATGCTCGCCATGAAAAGTGCTCACAGAACAGTACTCATTATGAGTTGTGCTCACTGAATAACGCTCACTGTGAGTAGTGCTCACTGAATAATGTTCACCATATGAAGTGATCACTGAACAATGTTCACCATGAAAAGTGCTCACTTAACAGTAGTCATTGTGATAAGTGCTCACTGAACAATGCTGACCATAAGAAGTGCTCACTGAACAACACTCAGTGTGAGTAGTGCTCACTTAACAATGCTCACCATGAGAAGTGATCACTGAACAATGCTCACCATGAGGAGTGCTCACTGAACAACACTCACCATGAGAAGTGATCACTGAGCAATGCTCATCATGAGAAGTGATCACTGAACAATGTTCACCATGAGAAGTGCTCACTGAACAACACTCACCATGAGAAGTGATCACTGAACAATGCTCACCATGAGAAGTGTTCACTGAACAATGCTCACCATGAGAAGTGATCACTGAACAATGCTCACCATGAGAAGTGCTCACTGAACAATACTCACCATGAGAAGTGCTCACTGAACAATACTCACCATGAAAAGTGATCACTGAACAATGCTCACCATGAGAAGTGATCACTGAAAAATGCTCACCGCGATAGTGCTCACTGAACAACACTCACCACGAGAAGTGTGAGTAGTGCTCACAGAACAGTACCCACTCTACAATGCTCACTCAGCAAAAGTCTTTAAAAATAAATATGGCGTTGTGAAAAAGGGGGGATACTTCTTTAAATATAAATGAATACAAATCATTGTTTTAGAAATAGTTTTGTTTTAATGGGACACTTATGCGACCGTGCGACCACATACACGCATCGCAAAGGAAACTCCCGATTTCAGACAAAATCGGGAAACTAACTTAAGTAACCTGTCAAGCCTCCCCGATGGGGATTTCCAAACTGGTTAATAAGTCAACTTATCTGTAACTTCCACACTTTTACTACAGTATATATAACATAATTTTGTAACATTTCAAACAGTAAATAAATTTCAAAATATCAACAGATTGAAGTTAACATTAACTTATGTTTTTATTTTTAAATGGAATTGCGCCATTTAAATTTTTTTAATGTGAAAGAAGAAAGTGTTTTGATACAGTCGTAGCGTTTTCGTTGTGCTTGTACGTATTACATCGTATACAAATGACAACATACATGTTACATCGAACCAATTCAAAAGTACAACGAATGTGAAAGAAAGGTGTCAACTGAATGCTTTTGTCATGTGAGAATAAAATCTTAGGGTCTAACTGGAACACTCTTCAATGATTATCTAGAATGTTTAGTGACAACGATACAAGTTAGTCTTGTTAAAAAAGAAAGATACCAGACACCCAAGATGGCTATGGTTTTCCTTTCGAACCTCATTATTGGTCTCGCCATTGACTTAATTATACCCAGTCTAATGGTGTAACACAATAGTCCACAGGCAGAAATCAACACTTTAGTCAATTCTATGCGCCGGTGATACACTGCAGTGATCAACCCAAGAAGTGGTCATACCCGTTATTAAGTGTTATTTTTGTTTCTGGTCCATACCTCACTTGGTCAAAATTTCCTCCTTATTCTGTTAAACTTTCGCCATCATTTTTACACTAAACGATGCATCATGGAACACTCTTTAGACGCATATATAACAATGATTCCACCGTTTTGTTTTCATCCAGCAATGTCCAAGCAAACTTAGCGGAGGTTTATTTTGTATATATATATATAGTATATGTGTTTATAATCATTGGAAAGATCCATGAGCGCTGAACTATTTTATAGAATATGAAATATATAATACTAAAATTTATTATGACACATGCGTTATCGACCGTACTTAAATGTTGAAAGTCGTAAACTTTGTTTGCTAGTTTCAAACATATTGTAACAAGGGGAGCAAGTATGTACAATATTTCTTTTTCCTGTAACGTAGTTATTTCCCTTAGAATAAAGCGCTACTCCAAATAACGACATTGATGAAATATTGAACACAAAAATGTCGGAATATTTAATAAAACCAATTTGAACTAAAATATACTTTAGACCTTACAACTTATGCATATGCCTTTAAAAAAGATAAGTAAGTTAAACGAATATGACATATTACCGTCAGCTTTTAATTCACACTTTTACACGCCTGGACAATATTGCTGGAACATAATATAATTTTATTAATCAAGTGATTTCACATTGGCCTTGTTATTTGTCCGAGGGTGGTCGTATTGGCCCAAGTTAATTTATACTTCATTAATTACAGTGCAGTGCTAAAGAACCATAACTCTAGGTTGATAATTTTGTGAGTTACTATCTTTCATAACTTTTTAGTTTTGATCATAACTGAAAAAAAAATCTAAAAGGAAAAAATTCGTGTATTTATTCAGGTCATTGACAATTAGAGGAAGTGTAGTGCTTAATGATAACCATAACACCCCCCCCCCCCCCCGAACCTGCCCCTCCCGCCACCCCCTAAAAGACAAAAATAAACCCACACACTCACACACGCCAAAGCATGTACACACAAACACACACTTTACATCGATCCTGTTAGGCTTTTTTTAAATAACATAAACACTTCATTTAGAAATTTCAAAATTATATCTAACTTAATTAGATGAAGCACGTCTCCCTTGAAAATACTTCGTAAGTGGATTTCTGTTTGTTTTCGTAAATATATGCATCTTTTGGATTTGTTAATAAATGCTTTTAAAAAAGCACTTTTCAAACATAAAGTCTCTTCGAGAATAGTCTGAGCTATAATATGAAGAGCTATTACAGTCAACCATTTTGTGTAGAAGATTAATATATATAGCCCAGGTACATTATCTTTCTTCCAGGTAGTAATTATTCTATTTCTAGAGAAAGTGATAACCTGAGTTCAATTGTTGTTTGGTAAAATATGTTTAAAAATAATAACAGTTTATTTTATACTCAAAAGCGTTTACAAAAGAGCTATTTATTTAATTATTTGATTGATTTATTACCTCCCTTTAAAAGCCAACTAGGATGTAGCCTACCGTACTGTTTTGGGTCTCAGCTTTAAATGTGAGATTTCTTACTGAAAACTGAATTTTAGTCCTTCTTAGATCAACCATCGTTGGAACCCACGATTATTTCCTGCCGCTTCTCTTCGGTAATTCAATCAGTAATGAATAACTTGAGATCGACGGAAGGGGAAATTACTAGAAAGAAATTATTTTAAGATCAAACAAATTATAGATCTACTTACGATTATGATAATTTTTAGATTGTCAAAGCGTCCATGCTGACTGCAACATCGAATAATTAACTAGATTTTTAGAAGGTCTAATCTAGAATAGATCTACATATATTAATTAATTAATTACAGAAACAGTAACAAAGATTTTTGTCTTTATTTGAAGGATTTATTTAGTATTTTAGAAGACATACACTTTTGAGAAATTCGCTTCTACTAGAGTAAAGAGTGAAAGGAAGTTAGTTCTTCTGCTATGCAAAAAAATGTAACTATGATGCATGCCCTACAGTATGTCAATAATGATTCTGATCAATAACAATTTAAGGTAGTGGATGTGTAATGAGTACTTCCTGTTTAAGGATCATTTGGAATACTTTGGATTTTATAGCTGTACCTATTTTGTACTGTGGCGCAGTGGTTAGAGCGTTGTTTAGATCAAGAGGTCCTGAGTCAACCCCGAAGCAGCCCAAACTTTTTTTTTTTTTTTCTTTTTCAGTTATCAAATGAATAAATGACAAATTAAGCCATTTTGAGAAGATTGAAAACGTTCTTAATTTTCGCTTGATTTTATCAAGCTGTACAGATACTTGAAAATACAAAAATTGACCTTTTTTTTTGGGTTGGGTGTTTTCATTTTTAAAAGTTGAATATCTCAGGTAAAGAGGGGGGGGGGGGGTTTTTTTTTTTTTTTTTATTTTAATTTTTTCTTATATTTCAATTATAACTACTTAAAAGTTTTAAATCAATAGTGATGGCCCTAACTCCGAATCCTTTGCTACAGTCGTGTATATGTACATGTGTGATATGTCGCATGGCAAAATTAGGCAAATGTATACCCTAGTTTTTGGCATTTTGCACATTTTTGTAACACATGTTAAGCTTGTAGAATTATAATTCATGTTTTGTAATTCTATATTGCTTGCAGTACTTTTTGAACCTGGAATTTTTAAAATGTAAATAGATACTTGCAAACATACCTATTTAACTTTTATGGTCCTTTTAATATGGTCAGTATTTCTCAATGGGGGTGTGGGGGGGGGGAGGGTAACAAAAATGGAATTAATTTTTAATTAAACGGTGAAATGTCTTTAAATTTTGCACACTAGTCAGTTAACAGATGTAGATCATATAAATATTAAATTCAATGTGTTTTGGAATAGTGTCCATTAGACCCCCACTACCTTAAGAGCTAAGATGGCCCAATATCGCTCATCACCGGAGTACCATTGTAATTGCCTAAGGAAGTCAATTGAAAACAATTGACCCCAAGGACGGTACCAAAGTCAAGATTTGAACACTTCAGAGAGAGGTCCACTATGCAATGTAACATGCCAAATATCTAAGCTCTGGGCTTGTGATTACAGAGAAGAAGATTTTTTATTTTCTTCTCTAAAGAAACCTACGTAAAATCAAGTAACCCCCCCCCCCCCGGGTGGGATAAATTTTGATCCGAGGGTCACGAGTTGAATCATTTCGGTAGAGGTCCAGTAGGAAATGCTACATGCCAAATATATAAGCGTTGGCTGCCCTTAATTGTGGTTTCAGAGTAGAAGATTTTTCAAGTTAAATCCTTTAGAAACCAATGTAAAATCAAATGACGCCCAGGGTGTGGTAAATTTTGACCAAGTGGTCGTGATTTCAACACTTTTGACAGAGGTCCACTAGGTAATGCTACACCAGTCGTCGGAGTCATTACCTCCTGCCTTTTCTGGACTTGTTACAACTACTTCCATTGACTGTTGAGATGAGCTTTGATTGAGACATTTTTTGATAGAGGTTTTCAAGTGAGAAAAGACTTCTCTCGATCTCAACCATCGTTCATACCCACGTTCCCATCTTTACGCTATGCTTCATTGGTGAAATACAGGAGTGGTAACATAATATTTAACGGGGCTTCCGACGATGAATCTCAACAGACTTTTAAAAGAATAGGGGTTGATGGGTGAGCTCCGCTGTAATACGCTGTATACTGTAAGCCGGGGGAGTTTAGATGAGAAACACCTTGTAGAGATTTGAGGCTCACTTTTGTTCGCATTTATCCCGTTCATTAGCTATACAAATACAATTACACTATATTAATTGTTTTAAACATGGCAAGTGCAAACTAGCGCCTTTATACAGCATTTTTAACAGAGGAGTAGACCAAATTGTTCAAAATCAGTCAAATTTGAAAGAAATGGAACAGTTTTTCGGAGCTACATGCATTTGGTTGTTCTATGGTAAAAAGCTATGAACAAATTTTATTTTTATTTTTTTTGTTAATTGTATCAGTTTTAAAATGTTTAGAGATAAAGACATTGGTAGATCTACATTGGTTTATTAAATATTAAAAAAAAAATCATAGAGAGAAGTTCAACGAGGGGTGTCAAAGGTATGTTCCTTTTGGCTGTGTGCTGAGCCTGTTTACGCATATGAAATAATTTTCAACAATACGCCTGTTGTTTTTTTATGGAGCACCCAATATACACAGCCTCTTCACATAATTTTAGAAAACTTCTCATTTTACTGGGTAAATTCTCCATACTTATATAAATACTTGTACGACCTGTGTGCGTGTTCGCCTTCCCGAACGGCCACAAATAGTGAAAATCCTATATCGCTGACATAAATTTGTTTGCAAGTACTCGAAAGTACTTTTTCAAAATTAAAATCTCTTCGAATAGTCTAAGCTATAATAAGAAGAGCTATTGCACTCAAAGTTGGACGGTAAAAGATGTGGTAATAAAGCCCAATTAAATTACCTTTCTTCCAGGTAGTTTTTTTTCAATTTTTTAGAAATACAAATTACCAAAGTTCGAATATGTTTTAATAAAACATGTTAAAAAAAATATTTTATTTGATTTTATACCTAAGACATTGAAAAAAGATATATTTAATGAATTTATTATCTCCCTTTAAAATGCTTATTTTTTTAAAAGAACCAATATTACAATAACAGACAGTAGCCACATTAATTCAAGTCTGTTGGCTTCACGGGATGGTTGAAGGTCAGTGGTCAGATATTTTCTGCATATTCGATTTGTTTGTATATATGTGCTTTTTGGGTGGACCATCCTCGTTCGAGGCTTAAAGCGGTACGACTGGTCCTGCATATTCGAAATTGTTGACGCCGCCGTTGAACGGCGGCGTCAGTATTGAATAGGTTTCAAATTTGTACCATGGGGTTGCATAATCGAATAGGAGCAGCCAATATTATTATGTAAATCTAAACTATGTTCTAGTATGAAAAATGACTTTATGAATCATTAAATTGTATTAAGTCATAAAAAAACAATACAATACAAAAACACATGTCTCCTTCCCTTATTACAAAACTTTGGACACATTTAATGAGTATTTAATAACTTTTCCACAAACTCGTAGACCACGGGTTTTTATAGCTTTGTTTACGGACCTTACGATCCGATTCATCAAAGCTCAGAAAAAAGATTCGGAAGAGTTTTGCTATCTTAAGACACTCAGATAATAGAATACATGGCGCCTACGTGAAAAACAATGAAAACCCATTTTAATTACTACATATTAGACTATAATATTGAAACTGTAAAGAAAAACCGTTCACCCAACTATGCAATACGTAGGGCCCTAACGGAATTCCATTCCATCATTTGTAAACAAAAACAAAATCAGCCAAGGAAGTTCTGAAAATGTTACGTCACAGCATAATATCTGGGTTTCGTCTCTTTCCGCCATATTGCTGGAGTGTATATTGCTTCGGGAATAGAAAGAAAGAAAAATCCACATTACTAGCTACAGGGAGGGAGGGGCAGGTATATCGTTTTACAGATAGTTCTTTTCCACAATATTTAGACCCGGTGTAAATTATATGTGCACAGGTTTTCGCCTCTGCTTCCTATTAACCGACCTGTAGTCAGTGAAATTGTGGGAGGAGCCATGGTTATAAATAGTTTTGTGTATCAGTTCCTTGGTATCAAAAAAGCCAGTGTAAAATTAGCATCCGAAAATAATTAATGTTGTGAGAAAAGAGGTATTTAATTATCACAATAGACAAACAAATGGAAGTAACATAAGGGTTTAGTATTATGCTAATTACTAATAAAAACTTTATTTTTATAAATCAGTTTCATAAACAAAAAGGACAGTATACTGGACAGCTAAATACACAGGCACGGACCGGTATTACTGATTTCCGAAAACAACTTTTACCGGAAACAACCAAAAACAAATGAGATTACCGGAACAAGTCTTAATTCAATAGTTTTATGTTAAATACACTTTTATTCTGAATGATAAAAATTAATGTATTTGTTGAATATGTGAATTTTAGAAGATACGTTAGATTTTAAGCGATTTAGTTCGATGTAACTTAGGGACTTTATGTTGTAACGATTACCTCCCTTTGACGGTATTAAAAGCAATCACGGACCTATATACACATGTATAGGTCCGTGTAAATGAAAGATCTTTATTAGAAAAAAGTATTACTTTTCTTTTTTTGTACTTAAATAGTTCGATAAATTTTAGCGTTATTTTTTGTTCAAGTTCTTTGACAGTTAAACAACTTATCTGCATTTCCAGTTACGAAAATTTCCATGAGTGAATGAAAATAAAAAACAGAAACTAGAAAATCATTTAAAATCTTTTTATTTGCATATATCATTACAAGGATGAATAAAAACATATAACATAATTAACATAAGTGTATATAGGTCCGTGACAGAGGTAATGATCATTTTATGTAGTAAAAAAGGGTTCGCTGATGTTTACCGCGCACATTTTATATAGAAACCTGCCCCAGTGCCCATCTCCCAGCCATGCTTCAAAAACATGCGCGGCGTCTTTGATGCCTTGCATCAAAATTTGTCTTGTTACAGTACTGTACCGCGACTTTAATTTCAAGTTAGGAGAGATTTACAGGTACGTCATCAATAGCCATAAGTTATCACGGTACACTTTTAGGAAGTCGTACATTCAGATGTAAACAATGTCGCACAGATAAGATTCTCTCTATAAAGTTAACAGAAATTATGTCTTTACACAAAATCTACAAGCATAATTAAGAATTTACGATGTTTTGATTTTATTGTTATGAAAACATAAATCATATACAATTTATAGCATCACACAAAACTTTGTGAAAATAAAGCTAGTTACTTTTGGCTGGGTGTACAATTCACTTTACGTTAACCTATGTATTCCATGCTAGCACTATATTCCAAACCTGTAATCAAGTCTTTGTTTGGAAAATTTTGTTTCAGTTTCATTGATGTTTAGACAAGCTTGTTTTCAATGCGAATTTTCTTCATTGCAGCACAGGTACCAGAGGCCCCCCACAATCCGGTGCCATTAGACTGATATATTAAAACAAAACAATCAAGTATACTAGTGAATTAAAAAAAAAAAAGTATCAGTATATTGGGTACCAGGGTTGAAGAGGGGCCTTTGGGGGATGAGGGTCCTGCCCCACACCGGGTACCTAAGAAAGCAGTTCTTCAATGATAACTCAATTGGATTTCAGGCTTTTCACTTTTTGCCTATTTTGGTGTGACAACAGTGTCTTTATTTATGCATGTTTCAATTATTATTCAGCAACTTGTCACTACAGCACATGAACACTGTGTCTGAATCTGTTTTGTAAACGAATACCCTATGTGGGATCGCGGGGTGTATATCACCAGGACCTCGTGTAAATATTGATAACAAAAATAATCAACACTGGCATTGCTCAATTTCTAAAATAAGCTTGTCCATCATTTACTTTAAATGGTACTATTAATTGTTTAATAGATGCTCACTGACAATTTATTTGACTAAAAGAGCAAGACTGCTTGGTTAAGCAGATTCTTCATAATTTACGGTGGTTGGAAAGGCAACATGTAAGAATCAAGTGCATGTCAAAGCTTAGATAATGATTTCTTTAGACAAATCTATTTATTCTTGACGCGAGTTTGATAACTTATATTAATTGCTGTCAAGAATCACTCCAGATGGAATCAACCTCAAAAGAGAGGGGGGGGGGGGGGGGGGGGGGGGGGGGAAGACATTGCGAAATACGTGTCATGCCTAAGGACACTACCACCTGGCCCTGGTGGGGATCGAACAGGAGATATTCCGATCCTAAGGCGGATGCCCCACCACTGCGCCATGAGGGCACCAAAAATGTCCTCTTTGACACTGGTTCAACTCTCATTATTTTAAATATAAACATGTATTCTTATCCTGTTGATTAGAGCCTATTTTCTATCAACTGTTAATAGTTCATATTTCAAAATGATACACAGATGGCAAAGACAAAAGCAAACAATCTGTTCAATTTATGTTTTATAGTATCTCAAATAATATTTACATGTGTTGGGGTATACATGGCAAGAATAGGATCTGTATGTTTCTTTGGTTTTTGGTGTAGGAAAGGGTATAAAATACTCCTTTCATATATATTCAGTGAGTCACTGTTACAAACGGCATAACAATAATGTTTTGTGGTGCATTTTTTTTTTATTTGCTTTATTATAAACATCCATTCTCATCATGTACACTATTTTAACTATCAGTGATAAGGTAGTACAAGGGAAAATGTACGACTAGTAACGGTTGCTGTGGTCAGTGCTTATCAGTGAATCTATTTTTAGAATATCCCTCTACCTGTAAATCTCTCCAGCCTATAAGACCACATTTGACTGCGAGTACAGGTAACAGTCATCGAGGGTAAATCTAGTTAAATTGCAAGAATAATAGAGCTTTTCTGTCATCAAATCGAAATACATGTATCAGGGTGGATGACCCACGTGACTTTTGGGTAAAGGCGACGACCCAAAATATCAACAAATCACCTCGATTCAGGTAGGTTTTTTGACGATAACTTTCTTAATACTGGGAGAATTTTTGTAATTTTTTCAGCATAACCGAGGAAAGCACTCTTCATGGCGGGGTGTATATAGTACTGTCTGTAAAATATTAAACTTTTCCTGTAAATCCTGACCAACTGAATTCTCGGATAGTGACAGAAGGGATAAAGTACACGGGTCCTGACAAAAATATTGCTTAAATTGGTATTTCCGTAGAATACTTCTACGATAACCATATTTTAAACAAGATTTATGAATTTCTAATGTTTCAGAGGGTATACTTTTATTACTAGTAATGTTTTTACAGAGTAAACCTGAAATAAATCGAAATGATAAGGTACACGGGCATTTCAGTTTGAATAAAGTACACGGGCGTTCTGCAGTTCAACGTCTTGTTATTTTAGTTACGATGTTAAAACTCATCATATAAAATAAACTAACTGGCAACATATTAAACAATGATGTTTTCAATATGGATGTAACACTTACCGGCGCAGCAACAATGTTACAAGGTAATTTCGCGCTAAAGATGGGGAAAAAAATTTTGGGAATTTTTTATTAAAAGGGGCGGGAATTTTTTTTTTTTTTTTTTTGCCACAAAGAAGTAGATCTATATGTAAAATATAAAGTTTTTTGTGTAATGCCTGAAAAAAGAGCTCACTTAACCATTTTTGTTACCGATGCTTGATAAAAACAATCCAATTTTTGGAGCTAAAGGAGGAACCCTACACTGGTAAGAAACAATGTCCAGTACGCACATCAATGACTCCGGATATCAGGTTTTGTGTCTAGACTGAGCGACAAGGTAATGGATGTTGTCAACATCTATTCCCCAAATGACAAACCTCCGTCCTTGGATTCAGTCGATGTTAAGAGGAACACCATCTTTATTGTCATATGTGACTTTAACCACTTCTTCTTCGCACAGAAGACATCATAATGTCATGTCACATTGGAATTAGGGGAGCACGTTTGAGGCAGTGACCATCGCATGGTTTACCTCAGTATGCAGTGCAAAACAAGACGAGAGTCAAGTTTCTCTCAATGGAACTTCAAGAAGGCCGAAATGGAGTTCATACACGGAACTTACTGATTACCTCTGCCGATATATACATGTAGATGGCAGAGACACCAGAAAAATCACCAAAGACTTCAATGCGGCCATTCTAAAAGCTGTACATAAGTTAGAGGATCCAGGGGAGACTACAAGCCATACTGGAGTGACGACCTGAAGATCTTCGAGATCAGATATCAGAAACCAGGCGAGAGGTCGAAACAAATTATTTTCAATAACGTCATGCAAGCTCAAAGAACCGTGTGCCAAGTTCCTAAAAACCAAGCCCCAGGCCAGATGAAAAAGCTGGCGAGAGAAAACTGCATCTTTCAACCTTGAAAGGGATGACTCAGCGCTCTGAAAAGCTCACCAAAAAGTTGAATGATGAAGAAGGAAACAACAGGGGCAATAACTTCGAGAATGACTGTACTGGTAGAAAAAACCCCAGACAGTTAACAGAATTGCTGACAATTATTAAAATTGAAGTAATATCTCTATCAACAGTAACCACCAGAGACAGGTACGCCAAGGGAGAGGAGAAACAATAGTTAAGAGAGAAATGGAAAAGGGCGTCACCCTAAATGAGCTACAATAAGCACTAAAACAGCTCAAAGACAAAAATCAGATCTACATTCCTAGCTGGAGAGAAGATAAAGTCAACTTTGGAGGCAGGCGACCATGATACCCATCCCCAAACAATGGAAGGATCGAATTAAGGCTTCTATCTATCGTCCCATCAGTGTCACTAGTGTATTTGGGAAAACCTGGAAGAGCATTGTTAATCAGCTAATAAAGTGGTGCTTGGCTAACCAACATGCTGGCTTCGGACAATTCGATTCGACGGAAGCCCAGACTACATATCTTGCCCAGGAGATTGAATATTACACTTGTTTCTTGGATTGATCTCCAGATAGCATTCGACACAGCCTGGACTGTGAATTAAGCAGACGAACATATATTTTGGTGTTCACGAGAGTATGCATCAAGTGCTACTTATAGGATGCAGCAAACTGCAGACAAGCTTTCAACATAGGCGGAAGACTGGTGCGTACAAGTAAACACAGTAAAGTCCTGCCCTACATTGTCACGTGAGCAGAATGTTGGTACCATCAAGATTAGCGGCATCTTACGACTGAAATGGAGGAGGCTTCATATATAGTCGACAAGAGACTGACATCTAGCAAAAGCTGAAACTATGGCCCGCCGAAAGCTAGCTGGCACTAACCGGGGAGCAAGTGAAAGGATACTTAAAACAATATACTTGGGAACAGTGAGGTCCAACCTTGAAAATGACTCCTCTGTTTGGATGACGGCTGGAAAACAAATCAAGTGTTGGATAAGGTCCAGAATCAGGCCTAAGAATCATTACTGAAGCAATATGCACAATTCCAATTAAGGCCATGGAGGAAGTCGCTATTCTTGCATATCCGACCGGCATTTCTGGTGATTTTGCCCATGTCGGAAAAACCGGTCTGGCACCCCTCCTATGCCAGACGACTCTCGTGGATTACTAATGACGTAACGTAATAAACACTGTAACGTCACTTTCCTAAACAGTTACCCGGGATGACGGATATTTCCATCTGAACCTTGTGCTCATGACAGAAACTATTATTCCGCCACTCGATAAAAGAAGGGATGCTAAGGGGCTCATGCAAGCCAGCAAGTAGATCTACCAGTTCTTGCAAGACCACCCTATGAGAATAAACTTTTGGCCCCAACAAAGAATCGTCTGAGAAGAGGCAGCTTTGTCAACAAATCCAAGAAGTTGACAAATGCAAATGCTGCCCGTATTGGACCACCAACTACTCCTCTGGACCAGTCGGAACTGTTGGGGCCATGTAGGTATGACCTATTAAACATCAGTACTAGTATCACCTGGTTCCAAACCAATTGTGTGCGGAAGATGAAAACATAGAACAAATTATTGACACAAGCCATCTCAGATTATCCATCAGAGACAGGCAGATTTTCATCATCCACACGACTGATGGGTCAGAGACAGTCAGCAAACCAACATACAAGCATTGTACGAATTCTGAAGCTATCATACAGGCATCAAAAACTATTATAGAGGCAAAAAAGAACTGTCAAAAGATGATGATTCTAACAGATGCTCTATCAGTTCAAATTGCTATCACTTGCTAAAGAACTTACCAGGCTTATCAATGCTCATGGCAATGAGTTGGCAGACCAATTGGCAAAACAAAGAGTTAGAGGCGACCAGCCACTATGAAGAAAAGCCACTATGGTTAAGACTACTAAAGATGACTACCATCGTTTAAAGGAATGGAAACAAATCATATTCTATTCAGACTTCGTACAGGACACAACAGTCTCAATGCTCATGTGTGAAAAATTGGAGCTGCCCTCATGGCCAAAATGCTTGTGTGGACCAATCAGAGCAGAGCATTTACTTCAGTACCACCCTGGAAAAGAAGTTGTCTGGCAGGCAGTTAGAGCTACAAAGGACAGTTTCCGTTCATCGTTTGGACAGGGGAGACGGCGCAAATCGTGAACGAAGAGAGTTTGAAAAACAGTAAATCAAAGTGACCCTGGGGTGGAGCTGAAATCTAATGAATATGACTATGGAAGTTGAAATGATCCAAATTTCACTGATGAAACTTCAACAACAGGGCAAAGATGGCTCTATTCGCTCACCTAGCTACCATTGACTATAAATCAAGGTCAACAATCACATTACAAAAATGGTCAATTTTGACCTGGGGGACACCATTTGAACACATATTTCATAAAGGTCCACTACACAGTGCTACATTCAAAATATCTAAGCTCTCAGATTTGTGGTTTTAGAGATTTTTCAAGTTTTCACTATATAAGCCTATGTGAAATCAAGTGCCCCCCCCCCCCAAGCAGGGTCAATTTTCGAAAGAGGGAAGGGTCATGATTTGAATAATCTTGGTAGAGGTCCACAAGGCAATGCTACATGCTAAATATCTAAGCTCTAGGTCAGGTGGTTTCAGTGATTTTAAAAATATTTCTAGGCAATGCTACATGCCAAATATCTAAGCTTTAGGCCTTGTGGTTTCAGAGATTTTTGAAGTTATTCCTGTATCAGCCTATGACCACAGGGCAGGAACAATTTGGACTCACATGTCAAGATTTGCACAGTATTGGTAGAGGTCCACTAGGCAATACTACATGCATGCTAAATATCTAAGCCCTAGGCCTTGCAGTTTCAGAGGTAGATTTTTGAAGTTTTTCCTTTCAGTTGCCATGGCAACCAGAGTTCTACATGGAAATGAATTATTTGAACAATTTTGATAGAGCTGCATGCAAGGAATATCCCTGCATAGTTTGATCGATATTGGTCCAGTGGTTTCAGAGCAAAATGGTGGACATGCAGACGTACAACAGTGAGTGGTCCTAATAGCTCACCCTTGCTAAAAAGTGCAACACCCTTTCTGAGAAAAAAGGTACTCTTGGACTTGATAATAGTTTTCATTACCAAAATATAACAAACAAATGACATTTTTAAATTTATTAACTAAATCTGTATTAAAGCGCTTAACAAAATTTTGATCATTCAACAGGCTGAGGGAGATGTAGTTTTATTTCAACATTTCAATATAATACAATACATCCATTAGTTACATGTACACGAAATAAATAAAGATAGGTATGACTCCTTGCCAAAAAATAAAGGCTGTTTGGCAGTTGTTTTTTTTCTTTAACTTTCTTTTTCATTTTGAATCTTTTGCTCTGAAACACTTAATTTTTTTTTTCTGTTTGATCATTTTCTAATACAAAAAAATTGATGTCGGCAGTAAAATTGTAAGGGGTTGGGAGACCTGAAATATGCATATACATGTATATATTTGACCTAAAAACTTGCATCTTCTTAATGTGTTGATGCATTTTCATGCATTCTGTATGAAAAACAAGTCACGTTGTTCTATTTGATTTAACCTTAGTGAGAGGCTGGATACATCGGATTGTATGTGTCCAGCAAGATTTACTTTTTGTGAGTTGGAAAATACTACCCACTCTACTGTGTGTGTAATTCATCTTATTACTTGAAACTGCATTCACAACAAAAGCCTTTTAACACAAGTTAGTAGTATCTAGAATAGTAACAATGATTTTACAACCAAGGTGTGCCCTCTATTCATTCCGAGCACAGAATATTTCTATTTTAATAAATCTGCCATAATAAAACTTCCTCATAAAACTTCTTGCCTGACAGATGTAACCAAATGCATGTATATAAGATATTTCTACATTAAAATCAAACATTAACTTTAATCCAAAAAGCTTGAAAGAAGACCTTAAACATTTTCAAACACAAGCAGGCAATGTCCCTAAATTACATCCTACAGTGCACTTTAGCATAAATGCTGAACATTAGAATATGCACACACATACACACACTCTAACACAGATTTTGATTACATTATCAGTATAGGGCAAGAGATCTCAAAATATAACAGACTAATATATCAAAGTCTCATATAAACAAAAACACTAAAAACGTATCACAAATAAATACAAACTAGAAGTTGTCACAGAGTATTTGGAACACCCATTCAAATTATTTGAGCAAAATGAAACAAGCTTCTCTTCACCTCTCAATGCAGGAATTTCACCATATGACATACGTTTATTTCAGTGGAATATTTTCTCAGGATATGTACTAGTATAAGAAACAACCCTATCTGCTGACTTTTCCTTTAAAAAAAAAACAAAACATTTCCTCCTTCATTTCTTCAGAATCCATGCATTTCATAATTCACTATATCAATATACTGTAAGCTGGGTAATTTTTGTGCTACAAAAATTTTGCTATTAGTGAGCAGACATATTTATTTGCAAATTCTAAAATTCAGGAAAAAAAGGAAAAAATTCTCTAATAGTAAATCTAGCAGTATGTGAAATGAATCTTTCGCGTGATTTTTAAAATTTGTGAAGTGAAAAATCAAAGAAAATAGCGAAAAATTAAATCATGGCAATTATTACCCAATGTACAGTACTCTGTCCACAGGTCTTTGATTGAACAGACTCTGTTCAGATGTCCATAACATTTTAAGTGTAGTTAACTCCAGAAGCAGTCTTCAACTTATGACTCCTAACCCTCCATTAATGTATAAACTCCTGGACATATTGTTTCGCTCAAATCAAAGAAAGGATACAAAACAAATAGATTATCGGTCAATTAATTGCTATACATAAGCTTAGCCTGGGATGAATGATTACGGCATACAATTACACATGCAGAAAAGGCTGTCAGAAAGAACAAAGATTAAGAATGACATTATTTGTTCCTAGGCCTCTTGTAGCACCATCCTCTCATAACAAGAGATTCAAGAGAATACTTAAAAAAAAAAAAAAAAAAAAGTATGTGATATAAAAACGTTGTTGTAATTATGTAATTAAAGTGTTGTTGTTGAATTTTCCATTTTTAAGAGAATACTTCCAAGTTACAGTCTGAGGTGATTCTAACAATAATTAATGAGAATAGTTTTGCTGAGTCTGGGGCAATATCTCAAGATATATTGACCTAGGTTAAACATAAACACAGACAGATGAAATAAATTGCAGGGTAAAAGTGGGCCTAAACTGCCCTAATTTTCAAACTTCTGTATGCAGGTGTTAAGTAACGGTGAAGATGAAATCAATTTAAAATGGTTGTTAATTTATTTTCTAACTGTTGCATCTAAGGCAATTCTGTGGTCATCGGATCTGCGAAATTTTGTCTGCTGTATTGGAAGTCAGCAGATTTGACTCGCACTTCGTACGTAGTGTGTCAAAGCAAACATCATGCAAAGGTAAGTCAATTTTCAATACTAATACCTTTGTACATATTTACCATCAGGTTTAAGTCACAAATGTACACTCTCAAATAAAAGTTTTGGTATTTTTGCTTTTATACTTTATATGCTACTGAAACTGTCAAGAAATGTAACTTGGGCTGCTGTAAACATTTCTAGACTTTTAGAAGGATCTATGCAATTAGGTCAGTAACATGCTCTACAAAACTGACGTTCCTTTATTGTATACTAAACTGATAGATAAAAAAAATGTGTTGTGTTTCTTCACTTGCTTGTGGAATTTATGTAAGCTACAGTATTTTTGTTCTGTCTAATTCAATTAAGAGTGACTGTTTAAGCAAACATTAATTTTGTTTGTCTCAAATGCTAAATAATGTTTCCCATCAACACAAAGGGGTGTAAGAATTATAGCCATAAAGTAACACAAATATTTTGAGTTTTCATTGTAATTTGGGGAACATCACATCTATATAACCTACGGAAAATGTTTGTGTGCATGAAGTTTTGTTTTCAGAAAAAAAACAGCATCTTTGGCAAATTAATTTCTAAGATTTCATATTAACATTTAAGGGGATATGTGTGTTATGGGGCAACAATATAACTAATGCATATTTTTATCAGCCATGTAAAAAGTATAACTATGAGCCAGTACCTTCACATCACCACTCAATTAGGTTATCACATAACAGTACATGTAAGTCAAACTATACATTTTTCTCATTGGAGATGCAAATGTACATTGTTAAAGCATTCATATTCACAGGGCATTCAATTTTCTTTTTTAATGGGCGAGTGACAGTGACCCTGTGTGCAAATTTAAGATCATCTAGAAATCCTAACAACATTACCATTTTCAACAAATGTATTTTATCAAAACCAAGTGAAATTTAATGACCACGGACACATATTCAGTATTTACAGTATGTCACAATAACTATGCTGAAAACACGTTATTTTTTTTCCCACTAAAATCAAAATACTGATGTATATGAAGAGTGATCTTTGGGGTTTAATTAGAAAGTGTTTAATGAACGAGCCAGGATGTTGGAAGTAGAACACATACAAGTTATTGCTAAAACAATGGACTTTGTAACCAACAACATACTGACACACTAGTTTATCACCATGGTTTATAAATGCTTTCTTATTCAACAACTATAATACAATAGCAATTTCCAATTTGAGCAAAAATTTGGCCAGAGTACAGAAAAGAACTTCTATTGCATGTGTAAAGTTATTCTCATGTATCGCTACAGTTCTACTGCTAGAGTCACTTCAAGCTGAGAAACTCTTCAAGTCAATTTCATGAAAAAAAATGTGCATGGGACCTGCAACCTCTGTGGTCCTGGCAACACCTCACTTTAACCTTTACCAGACAGAGATTAGCCACGGGTGCAACAATGTCCCAAAGTTGCCAAATGTCTCCCTTGATTTGAGCTGAAGAAGTACTACACATAAAATGAATCTTATTGGAAAAGTAATGTTTAAGTCAGTGACTTCTCTGTAAAAAAGCAAAAGCTTAGCAAACTTTTATGTGTTTCCGAAGTCTGGGTAGCACCTTTAACATCATTGTCCTTAATTAGTAAGACTAACCTACAGTCATATCTCTACATTTGATCAATATCCCCAAACTGAAACTCTTGTACTTCCATTTTCGATCTTAAACCTAATAATAAAGTAGCCATACTAGAATAAAGCCATTTATATACAGTGAGACAGTCTAATATCATAAAGACAAACTTTAACAAGATAACATAACATGATCTCATTGAGAACACTAACAAACAATGTCTTTGGCAGTGAGGGTATACAATAAAGCCATGTAACATATACACAACATTTTTGAATTCTATTAAGCCTTGTTACTTTGTTTATGGATATTTACTATATGTATGAGGTGTAATCCAAAAGTTCAATGAAAGCTGTATCAATTAAAATATTGTAAGCAAGTGTGTGAAAAATTAACTGTAAACAGGTACAGACATGCTAACTCTAAATGGGAATTATTGAAAGAATTTCCCTGCCTGGTTTCAACATCATTATTTTTACAGCGGTATCATGTTACGTCTGGCTTCCCAATAAACTCTGAAACTGGGAGAGAAAACTGGACTTCCGTCAGGGGATAATAAACCATGGAATTCATTAAAAAAAAACACCTTGCTATCAAGCCTGCAAATCGGATTCTGTCTCCATTTAAAGTATTAATCACATGCCGTCAACAACTTAATGATTACATGATTTTTCTAGGAACATTTTGAACACACCTTGTATTTTCGAAAACATACACCACCAAGTATTCTCTAAATCTATACACTTGAAATTAATGATGTAAAAATATTGGCTAGACTTTTTGGTTAAAATGCAAGTACAAAATTAGCTAATTCATAAAAATCAGAATTGAAATAATTATGCATGGGAATAATAATAGAATCACAAGATGCTGAGTACCAGTATGCTTGTAAGTTTCTCATATTATTTCAATTTGAAGAAAAAAGGTTAAACTAATGTGAAACAAAGTCAGGTCTCTAAGTTGATAACAAGGACATCATCAAAGATCTCTCCTTCTGTGTCCATCCCAGCATGCACCAGACATAGACTGAACACTTTCTCAATGTCAGTAGAGGGCGCTGTAGCACCAGTGGCGCCATCTACATCATCATTACTATCTGCTCCGGAACCTAAATCTGGACCACCAGTCGCACCGTTCGGGCTTGAATCTGAAATGCAATGCACAAATATATGACAGATTTCAACAAGAGGGCTATGACTACCCTATCTCCCACATCTCATTTTCAATACAGCACCTCCGGCTCCACAAATTTCAATGTCACTAGGTTGTCCTATTTTCAGCTCAATTTAACACAGTAATTAATCACCAAGAGAAATCAACTCTTGAACAAATTTGCTAGAGGATTATTTAATTACCGTTTCTCTGAATTTATTTCAAAATTCAAACCAATGGTTCCTGTCTAGACTGTTTTATTCAGTTAGAAGCAATTATCTTATTTCATGAGCTTTTTATAATCATAAACATAGTAAGGCTGTTGCCAAATGAGATCCACGCATCCACCTTAAATCAATATCCTCATCAACTTCTGAAAGGATTATTTTAAACAACATCACAGCAACCCTGATATCTGACCTATTTACCCCTTCATCCCCAATTTAATAAGGATCATCAACTTCTCATAGCAATAGTCCTAGCTAGTTTCAGAGATCCTTGCTCAAAGGTTGTTGGCAACTATGTTTTTTAACCAATCACTGCTGCCTGTAGCGTTGACCCAGTGACTCCAAAGTCAATAAGCTTCCTCTATTCTTCATAAGCTTTACTAATTTGAAGACATGGGCTCAAAGCATTCTCAAGTTATTTGGTTGGAATTGTTTTTAATTGCAAAGACACACACTGTGACCTTGACCTTTGACCAAGTGGCCTCAAAATTATTAGTGTTCATCTACTGTCCATGAACAACGTCCCTACTTTGTCCCTAGTTTGTGGCCAATGGGTCAAAGCCATCTCAAGTTATTGAGCAGAAACTACTAAACGAGCTGCAAAGCTATATGCACTTCTTCAAAGGGCGGAGGAAAGGGGTACATTAAAAACAATTCTAACGCACTATTGACGTAACGTCATTTCTGATTGGTTGTGTCGTTTAAATTTGCAACTATTAATTAACGTATATAGTCGCAAAAATCGGACAATCGGTGATGATCACATTTTAGAGCATTGTGCGTCAGAATAGGGTTAACAATTTGGTCATTTGCCACAGTATATACGGTTAAATAAAAGCTTCCGACCATTAAAAACCATGTTTTGCAAGTTGCAAATATCAAAATAACAAAAGAGTTAACCCTATATTTGAAGATTCTGGTTTTAAAGATTTAGCATCATAAAAAATGACCAGCTGATGAGGTCAAATCATGACCCTATTTTTTTCACATTAGGGGAATTTCACAAGAAGTTAACTAAAAATTATTCAGAAACTTTATACCAGTTGCACCAAACTCTGGACAGCTGCTTCTAGAGGAAGCACTGCCGGGTTTTGACATTTCTCGTTCCAGAACATCTTTGGCTTGCTTTGTTGCCGTGACAACATCTGTTGTGGTATCCGTGGTAACCAGACTACGTCTCAGTTTGATCATACACATTCCAAAGTCCAGTCTACACCCTGGAGGGGGACCTTGTAACTCTATTTTTGTCCACTGTGAGTTAACTAAAAAGTAAAGTTTTGTCAACATTTTGTAAAACCTCTGCCAAAGTAAATGTTACATAATTGCTTATTACTGGTAATGTATACGTAAAATTGTAACCCAATCCTGACCTGTACTGCTATCTTATACGAAGTCTTACTTTATAATATTAACTTTGATTTTGAAAATAAATGAGAAGTAATGTATCTAGCTTGTTTTGAAGTAACTCCCTCCAACCCAGACACTCTGCTTAATTTTTTGTAGTTTCATGCTTGTCTCAACACTATCTCAGTTATTTACATGTGGGCAGTTTTCCTGACTATCATTCCTAGTAAGGGCCAGATCTAGACCCCTATCCTCCGTAAGAAACTTCTAACTCCCTCGATATAAATAGACATGATAGAAAGACTTGATCATAAACAATGCCTAATAAAGTGTTATTTAAAAGCATGAAATTCAATGAAATATGCATTGTGTAACGATATTTGACTCTTTCCGTATGAGATTGCCATATCAAGTTTTTCATATCAAAATGAAAATTCTGCTAAAAGTATTATACTAACAACAAAATACAGTTCTATGATTACAAGTTAAACAAGAGCTATTACTAAAGGACTACAAGTATAATATAGTTCCGTACAACTGCAATTCCTCTACATTTGTAATAACTCCAACTCAAGTTTAAAAATGCTCCGACAGGAAAAGTAACAAAGGGCAATAACCCTGAAATCAAGATGGTTGGTTCCTGGCACTGCACTCCCCATGTGCTTGACCATTGTTGAAGGTTTGAATTCCAACTAGTAGTTTTCAAGTTATGCTCCGGACAAGGAAAAGTAACAAAGGGCAATAACCGAATGTCAAGATGGAGTTATGGTTCTTGTGCACTGCGCTCCCTCAAAGTGCGACCAGTATGGGGGGGGGGGGGGGGGGGGGGGAGGTTGTACTGAATTCCAACCAGTAGTTTTCAAGTTATGCTTGGACAAGGAAAACTAACAAAGGGCAATAACTCAGTAAATACTCAAGATAGAGTTATAGTTCTTGTACACTGCACTTCCTCTGAGTGTGCTGATCATTGTATGAAGTTGTATGAATTCCAACTAGTAGTTTCAAGTTATGCTCCGGACAAGGAAAAGTAACAAAGGGCAATAACTCTGTAATTAGTCAAAATGGAGTTATGGTTCTTGGCACTGCACTTCCTCTCAATTGTGCTTGACCATTGTATGAAGTTGTATTGAACGGGGGGGGGGGGGGGGGGGCAACCAGTAGTTTCAGTTGCTCGGACAAGGAAAATAACAAAGGGCAATAACCGAAATCAAGATGGAGTTATAGTTCTTGTGCACTGCACTTCCTCTAATGTGCTTGATCCATTGTATGAAGTTGTATTGAATTCCAACTAGTAGTTTTCGGCAAATTTTTTGTATTTAAAGGTATTTTTTATAAAAAACTGGTGAAAGACTGATGTTGTGGCAACCTAATAGGACAAAGATTGGTCACAATAGCTCACTCTTATCCTACGCTTGGACAAATTAAAAACCTTTCTGTATGCCAAATTTTCCATTGAGACGCTCCAAAACATTTGCATTCATTTATTTATTTACTTGTGGTACGACATTTCCCCTTAAAATTTGTATCAACAAATATGAATCCCGACTCAAATTCTAAAATTAAACTCTTCCCGCCTGCACAGCAGCTGCCTTCATGACTCCCAAACAAGCAACTCAATGTATTATTCCTTTAAGGTTGTCATTCAAATTAAAAACATATATACCCAACTTAGCCAATGAGCTTTAAGTTTGGAAGAAATCAAATTTTTGTGAAGCATTGTTAATTACACCTTTCCCCTTCTACCAAATATGTAAGGCTACCTCATAATCTTGGTTACATCTGCAAGTACCTTGTAAAGGGACTTAACTCCAGATTTACACAGAAGCTTCCCTCAATAAGCAGTATGGGCATAACCCAGAGTGATGCAACAGTCCCAACTAGATGCCCCTGTAGCGATGCAACAGTCCCTGCTAGATGCCCCTACAGTGATGCATTCAGACATTCATGCTGCAGAATTGACCAAGATCATACAAAAGGTGATTTCATTAACCATACAAGTGCTGAAGATAATAGTATTCTATAAGTATGGAAAAGTATAAAGTCATCCAAAAACTTGAAAGAAGAAATTCATTTTTTCCCATGCCCTTTTAGAGGTTAGAACAGAATTTTACTTCAAGAAAGAACCTTGTTGCTGTTATTTCATTATTAATAAGCAAATATTTGACTGAAGGTTTTAATGTACATGTAAAATAATTGCATACAAGAGAGCGAGGATGCTTTTTTCTTTTCTTTCAATGCAAACATATTTACTAAGTGTGACTGTACCCGTCCTTTAGTTCCGCCCTCAGTTTCACAGCAGTACACAATTTGTGTTAACTTTACACCACAAAAATTCCACGTCAAACCAATATCACAACACTTACGTGTATCAAATTTCCACGTCTCATCAAGGGCTCCATCTCTATTCATCCCTCCAAATATGAACATGTTTGTTCCCATAGCAACACTGCTGTGTCCAGCTCTGGCAGATGGGTATACTTTTTTACGTTTCACATCTGACCAGCTTAATTTATCTAAATCTAGCACATGGATATCATGATAAAAATTTTGCCCGGACATTCCACCATGAATATAAACCTTGTTGCCAATAGCAACAACCACATGACCATGTCTAGGCTTTGGAGCATCACCTTTTATATTAAGTGTCTCCCAGGTATGTGTTTTTGAATCGAATGCATGAACCTGTCTGTCCGTGACCGGGTCAGATCCACAGTGTCCGCCACTATACACAATGAATCTATCCCCGACCATAGCGGAACTAGTGTGGTAAGTTCTTTCAGTGGGTGGGGTACCAGAAGTGGAAATTGAGCTCCATGTACTTGTATTAGTATCTAAGAATTGAATATCATTCATATTTCCAGTCTGGTCAGCTCCCCCAAACACGTATATTTTCCCTGGCTGAGATTCTGGTGTAAAAGAAGCATGTTCGTATCTTGCTCTAAATCCCGGCGAGTCAATAAAATCCCACCTGAATGTGTTAAGATCTAAAACGTATGTATCACAGAAAGGTCCGCTAGGATTAGCGCCACCTATAATATACAGGTGGCCATTATCATATTCATGCTTTCCTGGTACATATGAACATGTCTCTCCAACACGCATGCTCGGACATTCTCCCAATCCAGATAACACGTACCACAGCCCAGGGTTGGGTGCGGTTTCATATTCCAACATAGGATGCAACTCCATGATGTCCTAGATTCGGTTAAATTTCATGAACACGTTAATATGGCACTAAATCAAAGCTATTTCACCAAGTAGTGAAGAGATTAATATATGCCAAATATTTACAACGTAACTGAAACTGTCATGCAGTACAAACAGCTGTTATTCATACAGTAGTTTCTAAACAAACGACTGTCTGTGATTTGCGACTACTGCGGCTACTATTCCGTCTTTTTGGTTTCACTCCATCCACACTATCTGACTATGAATAAATGAAAAGTTTAATATACGATGCAAAATGAAAAATTGAGTCAGCACTAAACTTAAAAACACAACTGAACTCAACACGACAATAAATAACTAATAATTCTAACACGACAACACTAAAAACTTCAAATCATCTATGTAAACTCGCTGTGTAAACTCGCTGTGTAAACTCTCTTCCTCCAAGAAAATAAACTCCAGTAAAAAACACGCAAACTAATACATGCAGAACAATATACTGTAGTTAGCTAAAAATGTGCATTTGTGTTGGGTTGTTTCAAAATCTTTCAAAGGCACTGAACTTTCATGCTAAATATCCTTGCACAACAGAAAGCAAGCCACAGGGAAGTAATCCGCAAGCTTAAACCAAGTCAACCAATCAGGTGAAAGACAGAAGGTTATATGGTGCAGAAAAAGTGTGTGAAATATCTCGGCAGAGAGTAGATGCAATGTTACGACAAGTTTCTGTAACTTTATATCATGCCTTTCTAAAGTACTCCGGGAGAAGCTCTTCTAAAACTATGTTATATACTTCAACAAAATTAATTTAGCACAAAAGCTGTAGCATTAATTTTTCAAATAGATCTATGCGAGTATTGTATGTGCACCCTATCCCTGAATTTTGCAAATGCCTAGGCTGTACATCAGAAAGTTACAATTTGCTTGTTTATGTAAGAATACAGACACTTGACTTCACGGCTGGCTGGGAGTTCTTTTGCTCTGGCGTTTTTATTGGCTTCACAACTTCCGGCTTTGTTGGTGTTAAGGTTTCTGTAGCAACTACTGCCCTGTTACCATAGCGACTGAACTCTGGATGTTGATCAGCAGGCAGTGGTAATACAAGTGCTGGGTGACGGAAGGGTTTTGACTGTTGCTGTTTCTCTCGACGTTTCTCGTCTTGGCGGACTTTCTGCTGCTGTTGCTAATAATTAAAGACATCAGAAAAATGTGAAAATTTGTTTCATGTAGACAAACAAATACTAACAAAAAAAAAATTTGTATGAGGAATTATTAATTGGTTATACTATTTACATCTGCAACAGTTAAACAAAAACGAATAAATCAAGTGATTTTGAGTTATCTGGCATTAGCATACGGTGTATTAGAATAGGGCTAACCATTTTGTGATTATGAAATTTTCAACTATGTACTATTTTTAATAGTCCTAAACTATTTGGCTAATGCCTTTACAGTATATTTTGCAACCACTGAAATGTGTATAAACTTTTGCACAAAAAACAAGAGCTGTCCTTCAAGGTGTGAACCCAGAACTTGTGTACAATACTATCTCCATGTCCTGCACATTTGTTCCAATTCATTTAAAAATCCTTCTATGTATAACAGAATTACAATCCAGACATGAACATGTGCATATTTACAAGATTCCAAAATGTCAGAACTCTAAGCATGACCTAGACTTTGAAGTAAGGATGTGGGTTTAGTACGCAACACATTATCTTGATGTGCTGAACATTTGTGCCAAGTAATTTTAAAATTCTTCAATGCATGACAAAGTTATAGTCAAGAAGAGAATGTGCACATATACATGATTCTGTTTTGTTTAAACTCTAACTGTGACCTTGACCTTTGAGGTAAGAGAAGTGGGTCCTGTATGTGACACATCTTCTTGATGTCCTGAACATATGTGCCAAGTCATTTTGAAATCCTTCAATGCATGAGAAAGTAGCAGTCTGGACATGGTTGTGTGCATATTATATACAGGTTTCCATTACCTTTAAACTCTAAGACTTAGTGTAGCCTTGACCTTTGAGGTAGGGCTTTGCACATGACATGTCATCTTGATGAGCTGAATATTTGTGCCACAAGTTTTAAAAATCCCTTCATGTATGACAAAGTTACAGCCCAAACACAAAAAAAAAATAGAAGGGTGGACAAATGGACAAACGGATGATGTGATTTAAAAAAGCCCGCCTTTGGGGGCATAAAATAGACAATACAGTTAGCCCTATATTCTTGGACTGTTCAACTTATCCTGGTGCTATAAGAGATATAACACAGTACATATGGATTTATACATACAAATACGATGAGGGCAGTGTCCTCGTAGCGTTGATGTATGAAGCTTGTAGACTCGTGATAATTTGAGGCCGCACTGGTCATTTAGGCGGTCACGCAAAGTTCCCTGCTTACAACATCTGCAATGAAATTACAAAAGGGAAAACTTACAAAGAGATTAATTGACTTTGAAATCATAACCTAACAACTTTTTCTGTTTTTGACATAAACTTTAAAATGTGTGTTTTTTTCAGTATTCTTAATTAATTTTGAGGAAATATACAATTGCCATCAAATCTATGTATGGTGAAGTTAAAAATAAAGTTGGAAGAAACAAATCATCTACAGCAAATCATAGTTAAATTCTCAAAAAATATTGTAGGATCTGATAAATTTGGCAAATTTTACTAAAAATCTTATTTCTATTCACACAATTCAATACTGATTTGCTTATACAATGTAGTATATTCAAAAACGAGAAATTAGATAAAAAGTTTGCACCAGTTTATATTACAGTCAATGTCATACACAATACAGAAGTTGGCTGATCAAAAATATGATTTCTAACGTTTAATCATTTTGCCACCTCAGAACTTTTGATGAACTTATGAAACTGATGTAGTCAATAAACTAAATTAACTTCCTCATGCTTACACCAGTCTAATCCTGTTCAAATAAGAGCTTAGTAGTTTATTTACGTCTCATCCAATACATTTACAGAGTAAAAATTCATATATATGACACAAAACATGCATTGGCCATTCTATATCAGAATTACAAGAGATTCTAAATATATACACTGCATAAAAAATGCTTATCAGATATTAAACATCTGCCAGTAAAATATTGACCATAAAATACTAATGAGAGAAACTGTGGCATGACAATCATGATGATTGACATCAGTTACCTTGTCAAACGAAAATGCTCAAATAATCTGGAACAAGTGGAACTTTGAAGTTTTAGCTAAATGCCTGTCCCCCCTCCTCAGGTGTAGATACTGATGGTAAAAATACATTTTGCAGTTCAAGTCAATACCTTTAATAGTTATCAAGACACTGGCCTTATAACATTCTTAGACTAAAAGTTTTAAGTTAAAAGGGGCATAAATCTGTCAAAAAATCAAAAGCAGAGTTATGGATACTGTTTCCTCGGGTGAGCTGTTGATGGTAAAAATACATTTTGTAGTTCAAGTCAATAGCTTTAATAGTATTCAAGACATTGGACTTCATAAAAACAGATGCCCGGGGATGAGTACAATAGTCAAGGTAATAATAATTTATTCACAAGAAGTGAAGACCTCTCATAATTTCCCCATAAAATACTGACTTTCACTTTCAAAATTTGTATGTTGAAGCTATTAATAAACCTTTGTCAACTTTAAGATATTTTAAATTAATCATGTTTATTTGAACTTCAAACTTTCTATAGTCAGAACTTCCTTGTCATCAGCATGTATAGTACAGATTATCTGGACTGGACTCCAATTTTACCATAGTAGACTCCACAATAACAGCCAGTCATTGAAAGCTGTAGTTCATAGACACTTTTTCACAGGTACGTAACATAAATACATTGTATATACATATACAGTTTATTTAAGATAATGTGACAGTGGTGCCATAGAAGTCCAATATTACTGTGAACTATTCATATGATAATATATATGTTGGATTAAATCTTTTCTTGCACGCATGATTGGCTAAAACAACTTCAGCGTACCCGGTTTATATGCTTGACAGAACGGGTACGCTGAAGCTTACTCCGTAGGGAAATCGTACCAATAATCGTGCCAGGAATCTGACACACTCGCATTTCAGTATTTCATGAAAAATGAGTGAAAACAATAAATAATTTTATTAATCAGACTATAATCTTTTAATTTGCCAAATATGAAAATCAGATTTTATCTATTTAACGTAAAGCATAGCGAAAGTTTCGAGCAGGTCAGAATTTTCACCAATTGGCCGCCATCTTCCCGATTTGACATTTATCACGTGACCATTCCCAAGAACCTTTGTAAAGGGATCTCTGCGGGAAATTGCCGAAGGTTCCGATTGAGGTCACGGGGACAGTTTATTTATTTACATGACCACGTGCGTTTTGGCGCGAACATTTTCAAGGTCTGTTCCGCCTCGAAAATAAAGTAAATTTCTTTTGAAATAAAAAACATAGTTGTAAATGCTATTTTATATTTAAACTTGTCCTTTATATCATCTAAACACTAAACTAAAGGAAAATATCAAGCGTTCTGAACAACATAAAAAATGAGTGCGATTGCATCATACGAGATCTCGCGAGAGCAGGCATTTGGAAAGAAACACAATGATGTAGGTTTGAAAAATCGATGTTTTTTTGGTCAACTTTGGTTGTAGAACATTGTAAATGGTTTGAAAAGATGAATTAATAAGTATCTGACCCAAACATGTCCATGTTTCCCTACTCAACGTACATTACATGAAAATTTGCATGCTCTGTTATTCTGGTAAGGATTTGTAGTAGGGCTGATCCAAAACTCTAAAGCCGCACCTGACAAAAAACAAAATATAAAAATAGCGGCATTCAGAGTTTTGGAAGCCAGAACTAACGCATGATCTACCTTCTTATGCAATGTGTGTTAACTTTTGTGTACACAAATATCTGTTACGTTACTATCATGTTATCATCAATGGACAGTACATGTTTTACAGTTGACAGTTTTCTATCATATGTACAAGATAAACTCTCACTTACCAAAAACCACCTGAGTTTTGCTCAGTAACTAAATCACAATCTCCACTTGGGAAGTGGATATTATAGTTAATTATCTACAAACACATTCCCAAAAGACTTATATGAAACTTTTTTGTAGTGTAAATAAATCCTTTATCAACTAAATTAAAGTAATAAATCAAACATGTTGACACAGTGCAAAAACCAAAGTCTGTTCTATATTCATACACTATGACAATGAACATTGAACAGTAAGTAAGTAAGTAACAGTAGTGCCCTAGTACAATATCATATGCTATTATTTACTACATGTCAGTACATATAAATACTGAAGTGTGTAAACCATACAAGTTTTCATTAGACCACATGCTTGGATGATGTTTTTTTTGTATCACTAATAAGTGATGCATTAAGTTATTAACATAAAGAATATTATAGAGGGATACAGTGTGGTTTTACAACATTCCTGTACTCTGAAGTTACCTGTGTGTACATGATGTGAGACACAAGCTATTTTCTGAGTTCTGAGTGGGGATCTAAGTTATTTTTCTGCTGGAGGAAAAAGGTTCTGCCTTTGTGACCAATGTTGATCATGATCTAAACTGTTCACTACTCAATCAGTGAATTCTCCACTATAAAAACACCCCTTTACACAAAACATGGTACAGTCCAAATTCATTCATGGACAATTCCATTTTAGAAATTCAGGGGTGTAAAGTTTAGACCAAAGCCTCTAAGATTAATACCATTTCACATTCAATAACATGAAAGTTAAGATTTTCCAAAATACTGAAAATTTTAGTTTGGGGCCTGGGGGCTGCAAGGGCTCCTGGTGGGTCCAGGGCAATGCCCTGGCCAGTGGCTGATGCTCCTGGAAAATTAGCCTTTTAAAACACATTATAAAGCATTTCCTGACGTGTAGTTTGACAAATAAAGAAGCAAAGTCTGTTGAACATGATGATCCTGGCAGCTTAAAAAATCCATACACTGATTAGAAATTATCCTCAAGACTGACTTTCTTTCAAGTAATGCATTAAATTCCTTTAATTAAAGGCCGTTCAAGCTCTTTATAGTGTTATACCCATGGGTAGAAAACTTCATTTTTTAACTTTTGTTGACAGATTTCTTTGTTTTTTCTTTTTCTTTACCTCCAATATGCGGCATATGTCATAAAATATTGTCGTAAATATGCTGATATTTCCGTTTAAATACGCCAATAAACAATCATTCATGTAATGTTGTATACTGAAGCGGTCAAAGAGAACCGAAGAGGGATGCATCATCAACGAAAATAAACAACCTTTTACAGAATGTTCTTGTCTCCAGGTCTTGTGGTTTTATTGAGACCAGAAGATATTTTTAAAGATTTTCTAATACATGTATAAGCCTATGTAATAAAAGGCCCATAAGGGCCAATATCATTCTACTGGAGTGACATGCCTGTTCTGAGTAAATTTGTGAAAATCTTTCAGAACCTTATCAAGGAAAAGCTAACAGAGGATACTGTGACCTTGATCCACAAACCAAAAAAATAGAACTCAATAAGACAAATCATACTTTGAAATTTGGAGACTAATGTTGTAAATAAGATAAAAAACAAGAGCTGTCTCTCACAAGTGACGAATGCCCCCGAAAGAGGTGCCTCACAGTCTGTGTCCTCTCCATGTGCTCAATAAATGTGCTATGTAATTTTAAAATCCTTACATGCATGACAGAGTAACCATGCATACCAGGGATCAGGAAATTTTGAAATCTCAATCGGTCCGGACAAGCCGAGGGTACATCGTCAACCCCCCCTCCCCCCAAAAAAAATCACAAAAACGTAAAAAAAAAAAAAATATTTTTTTTTTGTGATTTATATATTTTCAACCAGCTTTCCATTGTTGTGCATGATCATGGAACGGTTAAAGTATTTCATTCCCTCATTTTGATTCCAAAATGTTTCCAAAAACGAAAATCTTTTTTCATTATTGATTAGTAAATCTCACGAGTCGATAAAATAAATGCGCCGTTCACGTGGAGCGTTCCATTTTCTAAGGGATAAACTTTACATCGTTTTCGCCATAAAAAAGTAAGAAACGGAATTTCTAAGTAATAAGAAAAATATCGAGCCAGTTTTCATAAATAAATATAATAAGTTCCATGTGATTTTATCATTGAAAGTGTGTTCAATTTCGATTAGAACTGATTACGTTCAAAGTCACCCCCACAAAGTTTTGTAATAATCCATGTGTTAGTTATAGGCTATTAAATTTTTGTCGTATGGTTTCGTTTTGAACATTTTTTTATGTTCTCAGGTCGCCAGTCCGATTAACATTGCCCTTCCGACTTTCGGAAACATTGACTACTGGTTGCCAGTCTGGTTATTTGTTTCTTTCGGGTTCCAGTAATTATTCTCCCGATTACCATGAGCCGATTTGCCATTTCGGTCATTTGATTTTTTGAACGTCGCAAATATGTTGCGTTGTGCTATTCAACAATAAATCGAAAGGCATTGAAGGCATTTCAAAGTGTAGGTAATGATTAGCGGCCTAAAGACAATCGGTCCGGCATAAAGTCAATCAGAGCTGCTTAACACATTAATAAAATCCTTTAATCAATAACGTGTTAGCGACGCCCGAGGTATTGTAGCACTGGTGTGTTGGACCAATTAGGTAAAGACCGCCGCGGGTTATTAACATGACACGTTTATTGGGGTATTGGATAGGTGCTAATAACACAGATGATATATGTCTAATTACACAAGCAACTTCTTTTGTCATATTTGAGCGATTTTATGGCTTTTTTAAAAAAAAATCTCGGACCGATTTTTAGGCAACTTTTGGTTGCGCGAATCAGTCCAGCAAGTTAAAAATCGGTCCAGACCGGCAAATTTTCGGTTTTCCTGATCCCTGATGCATACAGTATTCCATTACTTTAAACACCAAGTGTGACCTTGACCTTTGAGGTAGGGACTTGGGTCTTGCACGCGACACATCCACTTGATGTGCTAGACATTTGTGCCGAGTTATTTTAAAATCCTTCAAAGCATGATAAAGTTAGTCCGGACACAAATGTATGCATATATAAAGGATTCCATTACCTATAAACTCCAGTGTGACCTTGACCTTTGTGGTAGTGATGTGGGTCTTGCATGTGACACGTCATCTTGATGTGCTAGACATTTGTGCCAAGTTATTTTAAAATCCTTCAATGCATGACAAAGTTACAGTCCGGACACGAATGTGTGCATATATGCATATATAGAGGAATCCATTACCTTCAAACTCTAAGTATGACCTTGACCTTTGAGCTAGGGACGTGGGTCTTGCACGCGACACATTGTCTTGATGTGCTAGACATTTGTGCCAAGTTATTTTAAAATCCTTTGATGCATGACAAAGTTACATTCCGGACACAAATGTGTGCATATATAGAGGATTCCATAACCTTCATACTCCAAGTGTGACCTTGACCTTTGAGGTAGGGATGTGGGTCTTGCACGCGACACGTCCTCTTGATATGCTTGACATGTGTGCCAAGTTATTTTAAAATCCTTCAATGCATGACAGAATTACAGTCTGGACAAGAATTTGTAAGTGGGGACACACAGACGGATGGACGGACGGTGCGATTTTAATATGCCACCCTTCGGGGGCATAAAAATTAAGTGGAAATTGTTTTCAATGCCGGTCACTGTGACCTTGACCTTTCACCCACAGACCCCAATAACAGAATGCATGCAACCTTCTGAGCAAGTTTCATGAAAATCAAATAAAATTACCTGATGAGTACAACGCGTTGCAGTTGGGTTTGCCCTTACGCTGTTTTAGCAATCAATAGAGTTACAATCTTACGTCACACAAAGGCGAATCTGAAACTATTAATAGAGCATGTATATATCGGTTAACTCCTCCCCTCCGTACTTTCAATGACAAGGCCAAATAGGGGCGCATGCGATCAGTCTTTATTTGATTCTGACGTCACGTTCTGCCTAAACCGCATTCATGCACTCATTTGATCCGAAAACGTGGAAAGAAAATATTAAAGTCATAACAGAATCAATATCGGATATTGTAGATATTAATGTGCACTTTAATTACAATGGAGTAGCTAGATGGAACTTTCTCCAAACATACGAAATGTACTATGAAAGTTTTATTGCGTACCTCCACGAGTAGCCCAACTAATTGTGCGCAAGAGCTTTTTGCTATATACGATGGCCGCCCTTAGGAAAGACAGACTAGATGTAACGTCAGTTGTAAAATGGGTCTGTCTTGCAGTCGAAATATTGAGGCTAATCCACGAGGGAATACATGTACATACAAAAAACAGAAAAACAAAACCAGCGCGCTCTCAAAATTAAAAGGTTTTCCCAATAGAATCTAGTGCAAATATATCTAGAGGGTCTCGGCGTAAACATGACTTTCGTACATTATTTATTCGTTTCTCATTTTCCCCTCAAAGCGGACAACCGGGACAGAAAAATCCGCCTGTCCGACGGCAGAAAATCCCGTGTCACACAAGTCGGACATAGGAATTCCACACCCCTGCTGTACTATCGGTTGGACATATACAGCAGCACTCCACCAACATAATCGTCACATATAACTTGTTTTTGTTTATTTTAAGTATAAGTAATATGCACAAGTTCTCGTATACGTACAATTTACTATATACATTACTATGCATTGCTACATGTGTACATTAAATGTCTTTCCGAAAACTTCTTGTGAGTTCACCGTCTCGCGTGCATGCGTGAGTTAATCATATGTCCTAGAACTTTACTAATGATTATCATAATTATGGATATGTGGATAGCCATTGACACTGGAAATAAATTAGTGAGCATAAGTATATCAAGGATTTATTAGTCTAAGATTAGTGTGTACAATTTACTACAGTGACACTGACGACACAGCGGTCAGTGCAAAACAAAATGTTTGACTCCCGCAGATTCTTTAAATGTTTTCTTTATCATTGGTCGAATGTTTCTGCACCAAAAAGTGAACAATAGCCGAAAAAATTGTAGTTAGTCAAAGAGTTAAACAATGTTTTGAGTAATCGTGTAACTCTGAAGTCATGTGTCCAACATTTCGCTCATGCGTGACACCTGGTTGTAAATTGCATTGGTCAGAGTGCAGTATCCTACACTCATCTTGCGAACTGTAACAGTTTACTGTTAGACATCCAACATACACTTTATGGGTTGGCATATAAAAGAATGGAAATACATGTAAATGTATGAGATAAAGTACAATCAATTAGATAATCGTCAATAAACTACCGGTCCGACTGCCATGCCTGCCATTTCATTTTTATGTCCGAAGTAACTACGTCTCTGTTCATTGCTTTGGAATTTTTTCTCAGACTCAACAACCCGACCCCACTCCGAAGATTGAAGGAAGGGAGAAACCATTGACTTTGAAAGTAAAAACACAGTTCATAAGCGAAAATATCTGTATTCACTGTCTGCAGTATAGAAAGGAAACTTGGTTGTGATAACACAACAGAAAATGACCGTAAATTCACTTGTATACAAGTTAAGATTTTGGCAGGCAAGCATTTTCAGATGCACGTGATATGTCAGTAGAATACGACACTAGATACTAGTATGTTGGTAGAATACGGCACTAGATACAAGTATGTCAGTAGAATACGAGACTTCTACTCTTGTCCATGACCTTGCTTTTGTGGTGACGCTTTGCGAAATAAAGGTTCAGAGTTCCAGTACTGCCGGAGACAACCCTATTTTTCACGTTTACAGATAGGTGCTGCTATATCAATTATCGGTGTACTTAAATATTGATAATTTCGTAAATTTAGTTGGTTTCGTTGACATTTTGTATGAGAAACAGACTGAAAACGCATTCTATTTTTGTTCACCAGACGTCATTATGAATTATGTAAAGTTCCGCAAAACATAATTTACCTGTATTATAATTCATAAACTTACGACGGACCTGTACTAACGACGGATACACCCCTATTTCGGTGTCTTCCTTTGTAGTACACTTAAATTAAATGCAATGAATGATACCGTAGCTCAATCGCTGTGATTAAAAGAGATCTCGTTTAAAGGAGTATTAATCAACATTTTAAATAAAATAGTCTAGATCTATATAATTTCTCTCAAAGTCACTCCAAAATACGCAAAGAACCCTATATTCAACCTTACTAAATACTGATTGCCACTTGCATTAAAATACTTAAGTGAAGATCGTTCAGTAGCTTACCGTGCAAGTTTTTGGGCGGAGCAAATTGACGACGTGAACGCTCGTACCTAAATGTCCTTGAATGGGGAGGAGTTAACCTATAAACTAGCTCTAATAATAGTTTCAAATTCGCGCTATGAGTGACGTAAGATTATAACTGTAATGATTGCCAAGATAGCGTGCGGGCAAACCCAACTGCAACGCGTTGTATTACCGTATTAAGGAAAAGCTAACAGAGGTTACTGTGACATTGGCCTTTGACTCTTACTCTGTAAGACCAAAATATACTGAATGATTATGAAGTTTGAAGACTGTGGGTGATATAGGATATTAAACAAAAAAGATTTTCAAAGTTTGGGTCACTGTGACCTTGACCTTTGACCCCCGACCTCAAAAACAGTAGATAAGACAAATCATCCTATGAAAGAATATAAGTCTGTGTAAAAAGAGGCCCATAAGGACCAGTACATGTATTACTCTATTTGAGTGACCAGACTGTTCTGAGTAAATTTGTGAAAATCTTTTGGAAAGTTTTCAAGGAAACCTTGACTTTTGACCCACAGAAAGTTGAATGAAAACTGACCTGAGCATTATCAAGGAAAAGCTATAGGTCACTGTGACCTTATCCTTTGACCTACTGACTTCCAAAACAATAGAAATCATCTACAGGTTCAAGGGAAAAAAAATTACACCAAAAAATGGATGATAGACAAACCATTATGGCATAAGCTTTACAGGACAAATAAATGAACCGGAACATATGAAAAAGCAGACTTGGTACTCAATACTCTCGTGTCGTTTTATTGAAATGCATCCAGTCAAATAGCTCACACGTAATAAAATCTGACAAACCAAGGGCAATAATTCTGCTAAAGTCACTGAACTGATGATATGCAAATGTAGGGATTGTACTGATCACTCACTTATGGTGGCTGGTTTTGCCATGTCGCCTTTTCGCTCGGTGGGACAACAATGCAAAGGCGAAAATGCAACAAATTATTGATTTCTTTCATTTTTTTCTAGTTGTATGGTGGCACGAAAAGGCAAAAAACATAGGACCCAAGTGACAACTGATTACCCGCAAACATGATGAAAAGTCTGTCAACAAAACGAAGTATGTCTTGTTTTCGCCTTCAAAGTTTTGCATTCTCATTTATTGCGGTTCGTTAAGCATATTGAAGGGGTGAAATACAAAATGCGACAACACAACAAACTGCTTATGTATGGGCGAAATGCAAATAGGACAACGCGAGAAACTAGTGATTTTTTTTATATTTTCTAATTTTGTGTTGCTGGGCGACAGGCAAAAATAACTGTCGAACTTGACCTAGATTTCATCAAGGCATTTATACTGACCAGGTTTCATAAAGATCCAGTGAAAAATGCAGCCTCTATTGCATACACAAGGTTAAGTGTGTACAGACAATGGACACCAGGCGATCACATTAACTCACCTTGAGCACTTCCTGCTCAGGTGAGCTAAAAATGAGAATATGATTATGCGACATTCATACTCCAAGAATTCAAGGACAAATTCTAGTATGGAGGGAGTGCATGTAGTAAAGATAGAATACTGCACATGTATTTCCTTGTCATTGAGCTAGTTTTTATCCGGACATTGTAGTGTCTGCCTAATGTGTTCAACTAAACCCTGTTCTAGACTAGGGATTTTTCATGATTTTTCCAGATAGGCAGGACAAGTTTTTTGGTCTAGGTAGCTGGCACTAAATTTTATACGGAGTAACATGGACTCATTCCAGAATATAATAGAGTTTCACAGATATAAGATTACTTTGGAGTCATAAGTGCTTGAAAGTTTGTGTGAAGAAAGTATAAATTTATCAAAAATATACTTTGTTAAGCTGTATTAATTTGACTATTTTAATTACATGACATTCCAGTTTGTGATGTCATATAGCTCTTCTTGCATCCCTTAGTTAAATGTCCATTTTTTACGAATTTGTTAGACAACCATTTTCTCCTGGAGTTTCAAGTTCTAATTTGGAATAAAATAAATCAATGAAAACAGCAAGAGAAATCAGCGGCAGCCTTAGCCTTGTTAATTCTGCTCATCGGTTGGACCTGTTCTTTTTATAAATCTGATATTTGATAGTTATCAAAGAAGAAAGCGCCCATCCAAAAACTATCTTGCTAGCTCAACGTCAAATCAATTAGACGTACAGCAGCCCATGATTAAGTAATAAAAAGTAATACAGAGCCGGCTGCCTTCACCAAGTCTAGCCACTTCCATTTATTGTGGTGATTTTTCACGACAATCAAACTTTAGTTGAAACAGTTTCTTCAATTAATTATTTTACAGCAATTTTTTTAGTGAATAGACTGATAATTGTAGTAACCAAACACATCTACAATGGCCAAGCTATTCATGTGTTCTTTACATGATTACACGAGAAATCTAGTCTCAATAATTCGACTCCAAACGCAGACCCATTTTACATACGTATCCTCGAAGGACCAGTTTCAGTGATCCTAAAAATACTTCTGGCTGAATTTACAAATCTTTTGAAAAAAAACCTATTCTGTTTATGGATTACTATTGTGTTATCTGTCCCCAGTTTGTGTGATGTATAATAAAGTGGAAACTACTCCAACAAATATATAGCACTGTTTATCACAAGCACACCTGTTTTGCATTACAGATACTCAGCCGTACCTATTTCAGTGACCCCTACTTCATTTGTAAACAAGTGACATTAGCCGGTAATTGGCATTTGCGCAGTTTACTTTCACAAACTGAACAAAAAAATAATTAATATCCAGAGTGAGCCTTGTTTATAATGAGATACAGAGCACATTCATTTTAATGGTTACACCATATATAAATACTATGAAGCACAAGGGGTGGGGTTCAAAGAGTGGGCAAAAGTATGTTTTTTTATATTTAAAATCTAATGGTATTGAGTTGTATTATGCAACAAGAATCTGTTTACCGTGTCTCATAAAAATATGAAGATACAGGGAGAAAAGAAGACAACAGTTATGTAAAGAAAGAAAATTAGTTGAAATTATGTTTTTGACCACAGATCTACATCTCAACTTGAAAGTGTAAGAAAGTATTAAGAAAAATGCCTCAAAAGTAGGGTTACCCTGGAAATATCAACCACATGATTAAACTGTCGCTGTCAGCAACTTTTCTTCCAATCTGAAGAAAGCTAAAATGGTATATTTCACAACCCTGGTATAAATAGTTATCCAAAATATTGCACTTAGAAATGACTGCATAATTTTAAGGCAGTGGCTAGAGTTACGGTACCATAACTCTAGCCCCCCGAGTCTAGAGTTACGGAAGTTCCGTGTCTCTAGCAAAACCTTAAGAGGAAAGGCTAAAGTTACGGAAGTTTATAAAAGTATATGTATGTTGCTTTAAATATGCATGATAATGTATTGTAAACTTAAATATTTCACCTGTAATAGTGAATAAACCGATCTGTCGGCAAATGCAGCGACTTCATAGCCGCCATTTTGGTAATACATAAATATCCGAATTATCGTTGTTATCTTCGTCTTTAGTTGAGCGTTCCATTGCAACTGGACAATTATATCACATGTTGTGCAAAGCATGATAGAAGTTAAGTAAAATGTGTTGTTTTTGTATTTAACTGTCTGACTACATTTAAGCCACGCCACGAGAAGGCACTCAAATCGTGACAAAAAGGAAAGATCGAAAGTACAGCTGTTAAATTTAAAAACTAATCTTAATTTTTTTTTTTTGGTTTACGTTTTTCGTACTCTTAGAATTCTAATATTCTTCTTTTCTTCATCTTACTATTGTTTAATTAATGTTCTTTGTAAACAGAACACGTAAAATATGTGCAAGAATATACAACATGACAATGATAGTTCCGATATTAGCAACATATTAAATTATAACCAAAATGGCGCCTGTGAAATTGTCGTACATACAACAGATCAGTTTATTCACGAATAGTGGTAAAATATTTAAGTTTACAATACATTATCATGCATATATTAAAGCAATATACATACCTTTATAAACTTCCGTAACTCTAGCCTTTCCTCTTAGGGTTTTGCTAGAGATACGGAACTTCCGTAACTCTAGACTCGGACGCTAGAGTTACAGTACCGTAACTCGGTACCGTAACTCTTGCCACTGCCTAACTTTAAAGGGTCACCGAAACAGGGCTGTCACCGAAACAGGGCCACCTACATTTTATAGATATCTGCGCTCGGAGGCTGGATAGCACCTAGCAAAAATGTAACGATATTCACCTGTTGAGAACAATTATTTGGACTAATGAGAAATCTACAGGTTTCAAATCTCTATTTCTACAAAGTTACTATTCTACATACAGTACGGCTATTTGGTTTAGCAAGATTTGACCAGTTGACATGCCGAGATGGAGTCTGTATCTACACTTTAGGAAAACAATGACAATACACATAGAATAGTTAAGCTGTGAAAACATACATTTTGTAAATGATTTAAAGCAAACTAGGCTCGAATCTGTTCCTTATTTCTTGGAATACGTTGCAAAATATTGCTAGGAAACGAAATACTTGTTTGGTCACATTCAACTTCAAGCACCTGTTGTAGCTCAGACATGGCTTCGAATTCAGAAAAACGTTTCGGAATTTTCATATAAAGTAAGATAAATATTTGGAAATTATAGTCATATCATATTATGGTTATTTTTTCTGAGAGAATCCATTTTTGGCTGAGTATCAGAATATAAGATATAAAATTTACTGAGAAATATTGTTTTCGCATTTGCTAGCTTTACATCACTGGACGGAAAGAAACAGAAACATGGCGGCGGACGAGTGGAGATTGTGTGTAAATTGGCTGGTTCAGTGCAAAATTTTACCCGATGATCACCGAGCTACATTGCCTGAAGCTCAAGCTTTTGATCTCGCACAGGCTTTGAGAGATGGTGTACTATTGTGCCACCTTCTTAATGCCTTGAAACCTTACTGTGTTGACGCGAAAGATTTCAGTCCCCGACCACAACTTTCGCAGGTAAAAATATGTTTTATATTCATATTGTAAGTATGTCTGAGAATAATTTAAGAGTCGTGTGTGAGGTAGAAAAGTTTTATTTGGTGCCGATGTTGTAGATGGTATGTCTGAACGTTTTTGTTTTTTTTTAAGTAGCTTTTGGGCTGCCTAATTCTGTGGATTTTATTTACTTCCTGTTACTGTTCTTATTCTGAATTGTGATAAACTGCACGACTTAGAGATTATGTGAAGGCGCTGGTATAACGTTGTGAGGAAGTGTTTGTACATCCTGAATTTACATATATGAAAAAATAAAATAGAGAATTAACAGTATTGGATAAAACGTTCATTGTGTAGCTAAAGATCCACCCCTAAAGATCTGCAGCGTACAGGTTTATATGCTTGACAGGATGGGTATGCTGAAGCTTATTCCGTGGGGAAATGATACCAATAATCATGTCAAAAATCTGACACTCCCATTTCGGTATTACTTAAAAAAAGGGGGGAAAACAATTAATGATTTAATTAATCACACTATAGTCTTTTTACTGGCCACACTTAACATGTTTAAATTGGGCAGGTCAGAAATTTCACCACTTGGCGAGGGTTTGATACGAACGCAGTCCTGCAATCCTGAGGACACCAACATCTTGGGAGAGACTACTTAACTTCCAAGTCAGTTTTTCCATCGAGACTCATAAGTTTTTGGGGAAAAGTCAATACATGTACTTCTGTTAATAATATCGGTTGATTTCGTCTATTTTACAAAAGGATGGTAAAAAATCCAATGACAAATCCTCAGGATGCATGAAATTTTCAGGTTAAGCATGTCAAAAATCACCGCAATATACATTACACAGTTGATCAAATGTAAAGGCGTCGTCTGTTTTTGGCTCTCACCCAATTAGAATGCAAGGTTTTCAAATACTTTATTGTCCAGGAGGGTATTACAAGTGGTCGTCTAATACCTGGTCATACCGAAAAATAACATGAATAATGTCACAACATAATTTGCATATTCTACATAAATACCGATACATGAAGAATAACATGATGTAAGATTTACAAATTTTAGGTACACAAACCCTAAATGTTACAATCCCATCACTCCCCGTTTCAATCTCGGTCATTTAGCATTTATAGTTTCTTTTAGGGGGGGAAGGGGGGGGGAAAAGGGTTGGGAAATTTTTTTTTTGGGGGGACTGAAATATTGACTAATTGGAATAACACTGACTGGATTGTATTAGTTGTATTTGACCTAAAGAATGACATTGGATAGAAATTTACCTATATGCACCAATATTACCCTCCAAGACTGAATTACTAAAAATAGACAAAATAGCGTTTGCATATATGTTTTACTGTGAAGGAATTCTTTTAAAGATTTCTATTTTACATAAATTATAAATAAAAGTTTTAAGACAATAACAAGATAGATATATCAGGTGAATGTTAATTATTCTTTTTAGAGTTTATTTCTGAAATTTTAAATACACCGGTAGTACAATTTACTATGATAATTACTGCGCAGGAAGGCAGTCGTAACACACGATAATCATTTAACAGGATTAAATGATGCTTTATTGCGATGTGTCTGCTGTGAAGTGACATTCCAGTTGAAGCGTTTTTCGGAATCATCAACAAACTTTATGCCTAATTTGTAATTTTTTATAATGTTTAACAATAAGATCAATTAGCGGCGTCTATTCAGAGAAGAAACTGTTTTTCAGGATAGTTTACAAGTTAAAAGTGACAAAAAGCTCATGCATAAATTGGTTAATATGCATATCAAAATAACGGCGTGTTTGCATTGAAGTGACTTGAAAATTATTGTTTTTGCAAACTATGACTTAATGACTGCTAATTTTGGCCACTGTCTTGAGTTAATGAGAAGAATCACTATTCAACTTTACTTTTTTTTGGCCGCAATAAATGACTTGTTTGCAATGAAAATTAGTCCTTTTTTTTTAACCTGTTAACGATTTACATGCATATTAAATTTTTTTCTATAAAAATAATGTGATTATTTTGCTTATAGGGAAGGAATTTAACACCCTTAATTATTTGAATTTGTGTTCAGTAAATATAAAATATTTCTTATGCAATCAATGTTGTAGTGAAGGCTTGAATAAAATAGTTTAAACAACCCTTTTGTTGATTTTTTAACATTTGAAAACAATTGGAAAAATACCTAAGTCACCCTTTTCTTTAAGGATGCTTATGTTTTAAATTTTGATTGATCGATTCCTTGTATGTTGTGCGTGAGGTACGTGGCACGCACAGCTTGATTATTTAATGTCCAGGAAGTTTTTTTCTCTGCTTAAAAGGATTGCAACAATTTTAATCTGTATGTTGAACAGGTAACAGCCTAATAGGTAATAATTTAGTACCTGAGAAGTAGCGCAACACCTGACCGTATACTAGGATACTCCAGTTCTCGTCCTTGGGTACTCCAGTTCTCGTCCCAGCTATATCAGCAAGTGTGTAAATTTTAAAGTGCCTAACAATTAAACAGACTGAGCACATCAGCATTGTCTAGTGGACCTATACCAAGTTTGTTCGAATCTTGACCATAATAAGCCAATTGTCAATTGTAGCAGGGCTAGCTCTCAAAAGAAATTTAATTGGCTACAAATTTTAAAGAAAGAGTATGTTTTGTGTGCTACAGAAACAACATCACATGTTAGAAATGGTCCAAAGGGAAAATAAGCCAGTGCTAGCCCTGCATAGACTTTTCTAGGAAAACCCAATTAGTGACTTTCCTTATGAACATGTGACTTTCTTAGCAACCATTGACTTTCTTAGCCACAACTTAGTCCCCTAGCAACCAGTGACTTCATCTAGCAAAGCAACCTCTTACTTCTCTAGCAACCGGTGACTGCCTTAGCAACCAATGACTTCCTTAGAACCAATGACTTCCTTAGCAACAACTAAGTTCAATTACAGCCAGTGACTTCCTAAACAACCAGTGGCTTACATTTCAATAAAAGGGGAGTTTGAATTGAAGAGCAAGCTGTTTTGTAGACAGTATCTGTCTTTAGTTCATGTAGAATAACTTGTCTTTTACATGTATCTGTCCCCATAAGTCAGTGTGAAACAATGTACTCAATTTTTTTCTTTCTTACATTGCAGTTCCTGTGTTTGAAGAATATTCGTGCCTTTCTAGTGACATGTGAAAAGATTTTCAAAGTGGACACACGGGACTTGTTTGAACCTCCAGACCTGTTTGATGTGAAAAATTTCAGAAAGGTTTGTAAAAATTGATTTGTATCAGCTGGTTAAGAGGGAAGAGGGTCTAACTGATTGGGGCATCCATACAACGGAAAATACTTAAAATTTGGAAGATGGATGATTGTGTTCTAACTTAAAAGGCCTTTGATCTCCTTGGTGCTTACATTATTACTCATAACACTTGCAAAAGATGGCTTTCTGGCAAAATTTACAGTCATTATTTGTTAAATAGTTACTACTCTATTACTCATAACACTTTGCAAAAATATGAGCTTTCTGCAAAATCATTACAGTACATTATTTGCTTTTCAACAATAGTTACGGGGAAAGAAAAATAGATTTCTTTTTTACTCAAAAAACTGTGAATCAACTTTCAAAGAAAAACCTGAAAAGTACTTAAGAGTTTGGGCAACTGAACGAATAGAAAAGACTAGACCGCTTGTAAAGAGATCCGATTTCAACGGTTTCTCGTAATTATAACTTTTTGTTAAAAATTCCTTTTTACTTGTTAAAAAATTTAATGAGTGAAATTAAAGAATAACAGTTAAACCCAGAAAGTTATAAAAATAATTTATATTTATTCAATTTAAACCACTCAAGAATTGGTGAGACTTATTAAAAAAGAAAATATCGTCAACGTTGTGGGTGGGGGGGGGGGGGGGGGGGGTAGTACGACTAAGCATTAAAAACGTGAACCTTTTTTTTTTGGTTTTGGGTTTTTTGGGTTTTTTTTTTGAAATGATTGTCATGTAGGATGCCAACAATTACACTAAAAACCTCTGGTCAACTTTAAAAGTTTAATAAGAAAAATCTCAATGTCCTTTTGACAAATTTGGAAAAAAACTCAACAGATATTTCTTTGGTTACCTGCATTAAAGGGAACCAAACTGTTGCTCATAGGATGCCAACAAGTTCAAAAATAGAAAAAAGGGTAACCCTGAAACGGGTAGAATTAAACTAAAGGTTAAAAAAAGTTTGTCAGATGTGAATCAAATTGACAATCCGTTGATAAAAAAGTATCAGGAATAATGATTTTTCCACCATGTTTCAGAACAGGGAATCAAAAATTGCTGGTGCTTGACTCAGATTATCACAATTATTTAAATGTCACAAAATTGTTTCATTGGTAATCAAATGTGATATTAACAAGTGCAAGCTAGCTGTAATGGGATTGGAGTTCAGAAAGAGCAGAAACCGTTATTTTCCTGTGAAAATAACGTTTCAGCAGTTGAAATAAAAGCTGATCAGTTAGAAATTCAGTGAATATTGATTGTTTTTAATGTAGTATCTTGTTCTTGTAACAGTACACAATGCAACTGGCTTGCACCATTGTAGAAATAACATACTGTAGTATAAAAGTGACTAAAACGTTTGGTCTGCTGTAGTAGAAACATTGTTATTTTTTAAGTAAATGGTCTAGATACAGAGAATGGTGAAATCTGTGTCTGTGGTGGAGTGGTTACGGTCACTGGCTTGGAATTACTTAATTTCTCACTGATTGAGGGTCATGGGTTTAAGCCCTGCTTCCAGTCTGAGCCTTTATATGTGCCAAGTTTCTTACAGAGAATGAAGTATTTACTGATCTGTCCCAAGAACAATGATTATGTAAACTGTTAGCCTGTAAATGACTGATATCATGTGAAAACAGACATTATACAACAGGGAAATAAAAACAGATATTGTTCTTAATAATACTTACTCTATTTATGAGACATTGTTTCCTGGCTTCTAACAAGGGATGCAGTGTCCCCAGAATGCATCCCCTGCACAAAAGTTTACTCAGAAAGACATAGTCTTATTGACTGCATTGATTTTGAAGGAATTTGCTTGAAACACTGCAGTGTTTATAGTATGAAAATGCGTTTTGACTCTGTTAGTGTTGAGGTGATTATTGGCTTCATTAGAGCAAATCGTCTTTTCAATAAACTGTTTCAAAATTTATATAAATAAAAACTTGGTTTCTCCGCTAGCGTTTACATGGTTTATAAATTACATAAATACTTCCTTCTTAAATAAAATTTTTCGAAACTAGATCAGTCTAGCTACTAGCATTTCATTAGCATTTCTAAAATTCACATACACATTACATGTATATGACCTTGGAAGTTGATGTGTCATAAAACAACATTCATTCATTCATTGTTTTCTGCCCTGAAAATAATTCACTGAACTCCGGTTTCATAGAAACTGTAAAATTCTTGTTTAAAATGTGTCAAATTTATCTGACACATTAAAATGAAGAGTTCTGGAAAGAAAACATTATTGCAGATTTTTTTCTTTACAAAGATGGAAGTAATTTGCCAGAATAAACAAGAAAGAATTGTCTTTGTCATATAATTTTGAGACGTTTACCTGCATGCTCAAAGTAATGTTTTACTTAAAATGCTACACTTACTTACCACAGTTTCATCAAGCCTTAGGCTGTAAAGGTTGAAGATGAAATATCTTCCAATTTGTAAGAAATTGTGGCCCTATTTCCTCCAGTTTTATTTAGACTGGGTTATACAGGGATCGAGACTTGAAGTCTGGGCTTCCTCTGCCACCCACCTATGTCACCACTTGTGATAAAATCACACATTTAGTGATGATTATTCTGTTTGGATGACAGAAATATTTCAAAACTACATTTCATTTTAAGCATTGGGTGATTTGTTTATATACATTGTCTGTGTGCAGAATTTGTGCAAATTGTACATTTTGTATTTTTACAAACAATAGCACTGGTTGAATCAAGAAACCATTGAATGTTTTAAAGTGGTTGAACCTAAAATGTAAGTACCCTGGAGGATCACCAAGCTTGGCAGAACTGGTGTTCCTCATGAGAAGTCGGGGCTCCTTGGGAACCCTGGACAATGTTAGTGTCGGGGCCTGTGTTGAAAACATAGGTCGCATTTCTTTGACATTAATGTAAAAGAATACAGAAAGAGAAATGGGAAAAAGAATAGATATTAGATTGAGAAAGAACTATCTTGCATTTGTTGTCTGTGTACTTGATATTCATGTGACTTTTTCAGGTTCTACACACACTGTCCAAGCTCTCCAAAACAGATATTGCACTGAAGAAAGGAATCGGGTAAGTTGTTACTAACGTCATTTTAGGCTAGACAGATTTTGGCAAGTAAGGGTAGTAAGAATATATTGTTTACAAGACTTAGTGTAGATATACATGTTTACAAATGTACATAGTCTGTAGTAGGTTGTAGATGTTGACTTAAGCTGGTTTCTACATTTGTCCTGGAAACTTTTGAAGACAGCTGCTTTGGTTATGTTCAGTTATCTTTATGCATAACTTGTATACATTTACAGCTACAGGTTTTGTTGAAATGACTGATCACAGGGTAGCATCATATAAATCTGAAAGGTTGAATACAGTGCAACCTCTTAGGAGCAAATACCCTTGGGAACTCAGAAATGTGTTTGTTGTAGAGAGGTGTTGTTTTGTAGAGGTTGATTCCTTACATAATTGATGCAACAGGAAAGAAAATGTGTACCTTTTTATGGAATGTGTTGTTCTAGGGAGGTGTTTGGGGAGGTTGGACTGTATTTATCTTTTAGGCTAGTGGCACTCGGCAAAAGTGTTACAGAGAACACATCTGACTCCACTCATGTGTTACTATTTCCATGTGTGGAACCCAATCAAACCAAGCATAATAACAGTTTACTTGAGTGCTTCAGTCAGGTTTTAATTTCCCAGAATCTGTTTGTTCAAAACGTTCATTTGATCACGACGGTAGCTGTAGATTGTTTTTTACAGCCTTAGTTTTAGATTCAGACGGACAGATTGAAAAATGTATTTGTTAAATAAAAGAACTGGCCAGCAGAGATGCTTGACAAGGATTGTCGTAGAGGGAGAATTTGTTGTCTCTATCAAATACCAAAACTTCTCCCTGTATTCAGTTAAGGGAGAAGGGGTTTTTAAAAAGTGTATATAGGAAAAAACATTGTTTTGGTCAATGACTTCTCCCTGAAAAGGCAAAAAAGTGGGCAGAACTTCTCTTTATTTCCAAAGTCTGACAATAATAGTAGTTAAAGTGATAATAATGATGATGGTGATGATGATGGTGGTGATGGCATCAGCTGCATTTTTAAATGTAGCTGATAGACACAACATCTTTATACCGGATGACCTTCATAACAACCTAGAACATAAACATTGATGTAAATCCTTCAAACTATCTACATTAGATCTAACAAAATTATGAATATTGGAACTTCAGTCTCATTGATAGACACATAAATGCATAAAGGAATAAAAGAATAGCATTAACACAATTTAAATGTTAATTATAAACACTTATTCCAGTAACTCTATGAAATTATGATCACAGTTATGTGGTAAGAAGATATCTGAAGTTCTTTTTCCATTCAGACTTGACACATTTTTAACAGTCTACGGTACAAACACTTTTTCTAGGAATTTTATTAAAGTAAACTTATTTCAGTGTGAGCAAACATCTGTAACTTAATGAGAGTACTTTCAACTCCAAACTTTTCTTCTTGGAAAACCCACATACTACTCTGGAGGATGGAGATTTTCACTGCAGACCTCTAGTTTGAGCACCCTACATTTATCTCAACAGCACAACTCCCAAAGAAATTTTGTTTTTCTTCTCAGATCTTTTTTGTTGAGAAAATTCTTGGTCAGCTTCGATGTGGTGACTTAACAATAGCACTTGAGCAAGATGAAAAGCCTGTGAGGGCATTATTGCAGTGCTGGTAATTTTGTTAAGTGAATCATAGGGCAGATGTATTTTATAATGCTGAAAGTATGGATCAATTTTCTGTCTGACACAAGCATGTGTTTTAACAATTGATAGGACTTGCAAGTTCAGGCCAAGAAATTTCAGACGTTGTTTTAAGAAAGACAAGTATGGCTGGACAATGCCTGCTGTTTAAAACAAATTAACTAGCTCCAGTGATGATTTAATTCACACGAGGGGGTAACCGCTAGATTTCAAAAATGCCCTTTTGAGCAGCACAATTGGTTGCTGACTGGAATGGGGAACAGTGCAGATCATGATCAGGCCACAAAATGTTCTGGGCCGATCATAATCTGCACTGGCCGCAAAAGTGCAAAATAACGGAAAAATTTGTCGATAGCTTTGTAAAACTTAGAATAAAGAAAGGCACTTGGTGTCTTGAAATTGTTTGAATTGTTAATTGAAACTTTGTTGAATTTGACATGGTACAATGTACTTGCACACTTTTGTGCAAGTCAGACCGCACACTGCGACTCACTCAGGTTTAAGTAGATTGAAAAGCGATCTGGTTTCTTTCTGAATGAATAAATAGTGGTTTATGGCACGTAGACTTTCAAGGTCCCCTCTGAATAAACTATTTAAACAATAAATGAAAAAGTGAATCGAATCTGAAAGAACATTGATGTCAGATAGGTATACATAATTATTTCGAAAGATTTGTCCAGCAAAACTTTTTTTTTTCGCGTTTGTTTGAAAAATACATTTCTGATAAAAAGAAATCTTTCAACAACATACATCTGGAAAATGATTATGGTTAATATCATGCTTATAAGTTCTATTGCCATGGTAACCTTTTAAACAATTTAGTATTAGCATAAATATCTGCATCAAAGGGTTAAGAGATGTGAATCTGAGGTAAATGAGTAGCTAAACACTTCTAGATGAAAGCTGTCTCACTCACAATTAACCACTTTGTACAGAACTATTTTTCAGTCTTCATTTACTCCGAGATAGTTTTAATTTGTGTTTTGAGGGTTGGCCTTGTAACTGTTCTAAATTTGTATTGTAATTGGAGCAGATTTGGGGTTTTGGCCTCAACAGGCTTAGTTGTGAATTACCACATTGATTCTGTTTTGGGTCTGCCATGCTGTTAGATGTTGGGGGTCTGGGTTTTGACTAGTGCTGGTGCTGGTAAGGTTTTCAAGGGTGACCTCACAGCAGGTTAGAATTGAACCTGTGACCTATATGTTTGAGGGGCAGGCTGCTTGGCCTCCTCACAAGCAGCAGGACTGTTTTTGATACTTTATATTATGTGAGTTACAAAAATACAGTAAGAGTTCACTGAACAAAATTTAATACAAAATTTAGGTTGTTATGATAATACCAAGTAATTGCATTGTAGCACCGAATAATAACTTTGCTTATTATATGGTATCATTGTAACATATAACCACATTTCCAACAAATTGTTCAGCTGTAAAAAGATTCAGGATATGATGTAAAATTAACTAGACAGATTTCCTGGTTAAATAAGCAATGTTTTTTTCCTCGCCATTGAAACAGCTTGTATCCTCATAACTGAACTTCCTGTTTCTGTGAAGATTTCAAAACCTGCCAGAGACCAGTCAGCTGTTAGGTTATAGTTTTCCTTGGATGAAATAATAAATTTTTACTGAAGCAGATAAGTTTGTTGTATAAAACAGGAAAAATGTTGCAATGGGTTGTTTTTCGATATTTTTATGCTTCCTGCTTATTATATAGTCGTTGCTTTGTCCGTCCATCCGTCCGTTCTAATACTTTTTGTCTGGAGCATAGCAAGGGATAGAGTTGATACTTCATATAATGATAGAGGTCATTGAGTGAGAGAAAGTGCTTCTTGAAGTGCTGTGTCTATTTACATTAACTCTAACCATGCCTCCTTTTGAATCATCTCCCTTTATCATTTTGAAATTATGCCTGTACAGAACATAGCTCAAAAACCATTCAACAGATTTTCTTGATACTAAGCAGGTCATTGAAAGGAAGTTAACCCGTGATTCAATTACTGTATTTTCCCTTATTGATGCACATGCCATAACAGAAGCTGCCCTGTGTTTTTCAAGGAAAATTAGTGGCTGGTTCTAATTTCTACTCTCATTTGATTACCTTTGCATATATTCGTTGTTATTGAAATTCAAATATGTTGGTCATTCTCAGCTAATTTAGTAACCAAATATCCAATATTTTACTTACATTTTCGGATCTTAATTTTTCTTTTTTTCTACAACGCTCCCAAAAGTAAATTGTACCCAGACACGGTTTGTAATGGATTATGGAGAGCGGTACCAATGTGATGTGTACCACCGTACATAACTGACTTGGAAAAGCTTATGAATCTATACTGAATAACAGGAATCCTATTTACGAAATTTTTGTGTATATTTCAGAGTTTTATCTAAAATAATGGTGTTGAAAACAGTTAAGGGGAAATTGGGTTGTGGGTCTATCGACTCAGTTTTCCTTGTGCACAGAACTGAGCCTGTTTGAAAGGACCTTTTTCTACTATCATTTGGTTACCTTTGCATATATTCGACATTATTGAAATTCAAGTATGTCAGTCACCATTAAAACAAGACATTTTTAGTCCACAACAAATTTTTGACATCGGAATTTTGACAAGTAAAGATTTTTTTTTTTTCTCTTCAGATCTAAGAAAAGTGTTAGTTGAGGTCTGCATACTGTCAGTAGTAAAGACCCATACTGTATTCCACCTGTATTGTTTCTGAAGAAAATTCAATCATGTAGGCTTGGTAGAAAATGTGAAGTATGCGAAATACAAAGGAGGAAAATACTCAGAGGTTATTTAGTTTACATATTGGCAGCTCCCACATTCTTGCCAGAGATATGCCATGATCAGTATTTTTTTCCCAATGAAAATTCAGACCAAATTATAATAATAAGTCAGATGGTAACTAAAAAAACTATCATGAATTTTTTTATCAGACTAAGGTAGAAAATAGGGCCTAGTACAAAATCTGAAAATCTTTTGAAACTTGGATATGTTGGGTAATCGTTTGTAAATACATTTTAATTATGGCTTTATTATAAAGTTCGTAGAAGAATGTCCGGTTTTCTAGAAGTTTTACTGGTCAAGTGTACTCTTGAACCTTAACTGTGTCAAATCAGAGAGATAGTCGTGTGGACTTGACTTTAAGATTTTCTTTTTCAAGTAGCTTAGATAAGAAATTTTGACTTGAGTTATTTCCTGTCTGTTATCATTTTGTTTTGATTCCAGGTCATGTTTTTATAAAAGATCAAGGTTGCAAAATAGAATACAGTCATAAATTATACAGGGAAGATACCTAGGCTATTTGTTTGATTTTTTTTCATAAGGCAATGGGTGTCTAAAAGTATATACTTCCGGTTTCGTTCTTCAGAATTTCAAATTTAACTCTGTAAATGATTTGTTTTCGCCATATAAAACTTAATTGTTAATGGCAGATCATTGAGCACTGGTTCACATATAAAAGGTTCTTTGATAGGCAGCCTGAGCGCTTGGAAATAGCGTACACGTGCTACAGTTTGGTTGGCCTTGTGTTACAAAACTGTTTTCTGAAACCATTCTTAAATGTCTTATTTCTGATTGGCTTTAATGATTGCTTATATATAGTTTTAAAAACTGACCAATCAAATGCTAGAGATATTAGACTGGTCTCGGAAAAAGGTTTTAGAAGCCATAGGACCAAAATGAAGAAACCGCTGATTAATATAGCTAGTAGCAGTATTTGATACATGTGTATCTTGAAAAACAGGCATACGGTTGAAGAAAAGAAATAATTATGAAGACTGACAACATAGAAGCCACTTGATTAGCTACTGACACCATGTCACGAAACAAGATGTTAGCATTTTACATTCATAAACAATGTTAAAGGAAGATATTTGTTACGAAAAAGGTCAAGTGATGTATTACATTAAAGAATATACATTTGATTTCAGGAAGTATGTATATAAAGCGTAAATATTTAAAGAAAGGAAATTCTCTTCCTGGTTGAGAAGGAAGTTTTGCTGTAATCTGAGAGTGGCATATTGATATAGCTTATCAGCATAACTAAGTACGGGTCAAGATAACAATTTATTGATAATTATTTGATATAAAAATGAATTGTTTCGGAAAGTTTCAAAACAGATATTGTAAAACTTTGGTTGACTAAGGAAGTTGTTATGGTGAAAAAAAGTGAACTTAGGCGTAAAAAAAAATGTTTGTTTCAGGTTTTCCGACCTACCCTATTTTGTTGCCCCGACCCTAGAACATTTTTTGCGTGTAAATATTTTTTAGCATAAATTCATTAAAATCTATGTTGAATTTGGTTTGTTTGAGAATAAACTTTTTTACAAAAAAACAATTTTCCCTACCTACCCTATTTTTTGGGGGCATGAAACCTGAAACAAACATATTTTTTTAAGGCCTTACACCTACAGATAAATGAGGCGCAGGCAGTATGGGTTTTTAAATTCACATAATTTCCAGCTGCTTATGCTTGATTATGCTCTTACCAAGAAGCCTCTAAAATCCTACTTTACCTTATTTCAGATTTTCCTTATTTGAAATTCATCTGATTCTACTGCTTTCATCCATGTGAGCCTCGAGTCTGGCGCCTTTTTACAGGCAGTCAACTGTTCATTAACTTGGGACAGAACAAGGATAGTACCATGAAAGAGGCATGCGTACTGAAACTTTACGGACTGAATAGCTGACTGTGCAGATCATGATCAGACTGCAGGCCCTGATTTCACGAAAATACTTAAGTAATTACTCAGTAACATGCTCAACTAATTTAAACACTTATCAGCCCTTTGTGTGTTTATTTATTTAAAAATTCAAGTTTATCAGAATAGTATGTACCCATTTATTACATTTATATACACTTGTCACTATATTTGTGCATGAAGCAGGTTATTTATATAAGTAAATTCTTAAAATTCTTATGCTGTACTTGAATGAATTCTTGCTATATCAGACTTGCATTTAGTATCATACAACCTTTTTTCATTTCAACATGTAAATTTCATTAAAAAATAGACTATCGTTAAAAATGACAATTAAAACTATCCTTATTTTAAGTGGCAATTAAACTTTAAAATAGCTTATAAATCAGCTGAGCAATTACTTAAGTATTTTCATGAAATCGGTCACTAAGGCAGAACCTTTTACTACCAGAAGGGTAAAGGGTGATATACTGTTTCAAAGTGTTTGGCAGCTATAATTCTCTTTTGTTGAGAAATGATCTTACTCAAAAGTGTAGGCCACTATAACCATGTGATACAACAATCCTTCCTCAGATTTGCCTTTTGAGTTTGAAAGGAACAGAATACTACTGTGGAGCTTTTATAATTTTAAGGAGAAATTTATGTTGATGATTCTTGTTTTATAACTGTTTTGTTGCAGGCAGTGAATGCTTTGAAAATTTCCTTTAATTTGCTTTTAAATATTTATTTCTAATCTTTTAGCTTTGAATTGTTTTGCTTCTTTTTTATCAGTAACAAATCCATTTAACTATACATTTTCAAGATACTAGAATAAATATTCCTCCATAAAGTTTGGTTTAGGGCATATATTAGTCAAACTGTTGGTTTTTTCCTAGGTGTCTTGAAAGATTCTCATAAAACTTTGGTCAAATGTTCATCTTACCACAGACGATGTGCAGAACTCCTGTCCAACTCTGCAGGCTGGCAAAAGTTTTTTTTAACGTCACATGTAGATTTCATTGGTTTTTCATTTACACTCCATGTCTCCTGAACTTCTTGAATAAATATGCTGGAACTTGGATGAAATGTTCATCTCATCAAGACTACATGCAAAATCCATGTTCCAGTTTTGTGAACTCAAGGTCAATGTTACTCTTGTCTGTTCATTGGTTTTTCGTGTCTCCATACTTTTGTCAACCACTGTAAGGATTTTCATGAAACTTTGATCATTCTTGTGTTAATTGTATGAGTCAGAAAGCAGAACCCTTGTTCCAACCATTCCAGCTAATGGTCAAGGTCATACTTAGCGGTTATTGGTTTTTATGCGATGGTTTGTCCGTCGTCTGTCTGCAAACTTTTCCTTGATAACACTATACTTTTTACAATTTTCATTCGACTTTCATGAAACTTGTTCAGGAGGTTGCATGCAACCTTTAGATGATCCCTATTGGTTTTTTTGGGTCAGTTGGTCAAAGGTCAAGATCACAGTGACCAGTACTCAGAAAAATCCTGTCAATCCAGTGGAGCAGTTCTGTCCCTTGTGGGCCTCTTGTTCATGTTCGCTCTATATCTTTTAAATCCCTTTGAATCCTTGGTCATATGTCTATCTCATCCAGATGTTCTATTGGTTAAAACTAAATGTCAAGGTCACTTGTTGAGAGTAATTGGATTTTCGTTTCCTTTCCATATCTCCTGAACCCTTGGAAGGATTTTCATGAAACTTTGGTCAAATTGTCTTCTCATAAAGTTGATGAGCATATCCAATGGTTCAAATAGCATTGCAAAAAGTCAAAGTAAAATTTTAAGTTACTTTCTAATGTAAAACATCTAAGGAAGTAACAGACATTAGATGTTAAATTGATTATCAGTGTGCATTTCATTTTGTATTTGTTTTTAAAGTGTGTTGTACAATATTAGCCAAAAATTGTTGCTGCAATGCGTTGCCAGTGGTATTTAAGTGGGAGGGGTGATGCTTTACCAATAGAGACAGAGTTAACTTAAGCTTTGAGGTTGTTTTTGCTTAGATAATGATATAGAAAGTAAATTCTTAGAGTTCTTTTTAGTTTATCAGCCATGTAATTTATTTGGCAGTTTTACACCCACCAGTAGCCACCAGGCACATGAGTTCCTTCTGTTTACATGAAGTTTTTTTCTTAAGTGAAGCAATTATCAACCAGTATGGCAGTATATATAATGATGTTTATGGTATTTATTTAATTGCTATGTTTAATTCTCTAGTGGTTTTCCTGATAATGATATACATCTTCATCATGACTACTACAATACTCTCAAGGACTTAGCTCAGTAAGTAAGGGATGCAACTCCATGCTCCTGGAATGCAAGGGAGATAATCTGATTGTCTCAGTGGTTCTATAGCAGATGAACAGATTATCCTCCAGTGTCACATGCAACTTAGATCCCCCTGACCCTGCTCTATATGCTGTATACCTTGAATAATGTGCCTGGCTGTTGTTAGCAGAATAAAAGCAAGTTCAACAGTCAAACTTAAGTCATTTATGTCTGTGACAACAATGATTGATGAATCTTACAAATTGTTGATCTTAATTTTTACAGAAATAACTTCCTCAGTTCAGTATTTGCAAGTTTGACTGTTGAAATTGTTTTGTTGTATATTCACACATCATTTTGAAGTAGTTATTCATCAGCATATGCTGGGTAGTACAGATGTTCACAAGTATTTGCATTGTGTGAAGTGATTAAATCCTCTTACAGCATGTGATATCCAAATCCACCACCCCAGCATAGTGTGCTGTAAGCTGATTTGAAATAGGTTTTAAAGAAAACTCAAGTTTCTGCAAGGTCTGTTTGCATGACATTGTAGAGGAATTTCATTGCCTTGCAATTAGTCTAGTTGTAGGCCTTTGCCACTTTGTTGTATTGTACTGGCAAGTGTCTTGAACATTTAAACCCTGTAGTAATACATCAGCAACAGACAACTAAATGTTATGTTATTCTTTTTTATCTCAAATTTGAAATATTGCTCATTTTCCACAGGTTGTCTTTCTTGCTAAGAATCAGTAGACTTTACATCCATTTACTTTCCTTTTGATTCTTTACTTAAATTAAGCAAGTAATACCCTAATAAAAGTTACAAAAAATGTATTTTCAGCCTTACTGTTGTATCCTGTATTCTGAATAAACCATGCTCTTTCTGAATACAGTTTTAAAGTTTCAGTGCCTCTGCTGGGATGGTTATTTGACTTTGTTACACCATTATTTTTGCTATGGTGGTAAATTATTCCAACTGTTTTTTTTATCGCTATTTTCATGATAGAATGCCTGAAAACTGTGTGCGCTTGCTTAATGTGATTGTGAAGCCAGTCTTTGTTCTGTTTTACCATTGATTTGCAGTTTAGAATTAACATGAAAAGTACATATCTAACATGCTTTGCTAACATGTGTGTGTGTGTTTTGAGCTTTAATATTAGTTATTATCCTGTGTTTAGATTAGTTAAAAATGTGATGTGACTTTCCCGTTAACTAATACATGAATGCTTGTTATTTGTAGAGGATTCCCACCACACAATGATAATGCTGAACCGGAAGAAGATATTTATGGCAACCTCTCTGACATGGCCATGTAAGTAACTCAAAAAGTTCAAAGTTCAAGGCCACAAGCTTTCAGGATGGCCAGATTTAAAACTCTTCAGTCAGAATGGAAATTTACTAACAGAAGTGGAAATTTACTGATAGTAATGGAAATTTACCAACTTTGTCTGGAAATAATGCAGATATTTACAGATTTGTCTTTGTTTCCATAATGTTTTGAATTGAAGCAAGCTTACTGAAAAAGAAAATAGATGGCGTCAAAAACAAAACGGGCTGACTTAATCCTAAATGTGGCTGATTTTAATTGTAAGTTTAAGTTTTTCCACAGGGACCCTTTGTGTTATAGGTGACACAATCAGAGTAGGCTGTGCAGTCTGAAGATTTTAAAAGTAGATTTGTGTTTATTAGTTCAGGTTTTAGGGGTGCCTCATCTGAATGATTGTTGTGCTGGTGTCCCATCAGACATCTTAATTGGATCATTCATGGCATGCAAACTAATATCGGGTTTTGTTCATAGAAACATTGCAGCCTTTTGGATGAAATGCATTTTGGCAAGTAGAAATTACTCCTTTGACCTTATTTTCTGGGATTTTTTTTTTTTTTTTTTTTGAAGTTGAGCTTTGTTTATGTCATTTTCAGGAAGTTTACTGAGGCATTGTGTCTGCTTGATTGTAAGACACTTTAAGAGAACCTAGTTCTAGCATCTTGATCCAGAAATTATTTTTAAAATGTTTAGTCCATAGAGCTTTAGAACACGAGTACAGTCTAAATGTAAATTCATATTTTGTCTGAAGCAGATCAATCATAGCCGATGAAGATTTATAATGTACCTTGATTAAGAAGTTTTTAATTACCATATTGTCTGTTAAATAGATATTTGTCACAGAAAATCCCAATTACAGGTCAGGTTATATTGACATGATTGTCTGTTAACTAGATATTTGTTCTAAAATATCACTATTAAACATCAGTTCATCAAAGCACCATTTGATGTATATTTTTGAGCTGTTTATGTTTTGTTTTCTGCAAAGAACAGAACTTAGATGCATATTTGATACTTTAGAGCATGGGTTTTTGTAGCGTAGAAAAACAATGCCAGAAGTACATTTGAAAATTGACATTGTGTTTCATTTAGATTTAAGGTTACTATTCTATAAAATTATACATTAATGGTATTCAATAGCATTTAATGTGTTCAAAAACAGGCAAGTTTAAAAATTCCATTACAATGTATAATGTTTTTTGTCGATCAGATTTGTAGGAAGTTTTCTGCTTGCTTGACATTTTATAGAAACCTTTAAAACAAATTATCATAATAGTACATTATAAGATTGCACTAATTATAGAAACATTAATACATGTATTTATATTTATAGAAAATGACCTAAGATCTATTTATGGTACATCAATCCATGTATTTATATTTATAGAAAATGACCTAAGATCTATTTATAGATTCAGTGATGTTCCAGAGGAGCAGGAAGTTCTACATGTAGCAGAAAATGAAACTGAAGAAAAGATATATGATGATTTATGCTCATTAAAACGTTCCACTGGGTCACAGGTACACAAGAAAATGGCATTAATATCAATTGTTTCTTCATTATGCTAGATGCATTTTAAGGTAACAAGATACTGAAAAAGTCCTTATAAAATATTGTGACAGTTAACACTTAGACTACTAGAGTTCATAACAAATCTTACTACTAAGTTTCAAAGGGAGGGTTGGAGGCTCATAGTGAATAGAAAATAGTTGAAAGATATTTTGTCTGGCTGAAAACCTGTAAACATTTAATAACCTTGACCAAGTGAGAACAGACATTCTGTTCATGAGTAATTTTTCTCTGGTATCCATTAAAGTATATTCAGTCCTAGTGCAGTTGTAGACAAAGGGTTGCTTGTATGATCTTTGTCAAAATGTCCACAGTTTCATGCTCTCTCAATACCAGTAAATCAAGTTTCTTTATTTAGATGCTTCTTTGGAGGATTATTTTAAATGCCAATAATGAAGACTAAAGCCCTGTAAGCATTTCTATGAGTAGACAATTGTAAATAAATTATTTCCCTAAAAATAACTCAGATCTAAATGGAAATAGCCGACATTGATGAATTGGGTCAGGACCATTTTGTAATCAGATCTCCTTATGCAGAATATATCCAGACAGGCAAGATTTATTGCTGTCTGAAGCTGTATGCAGTTCAGTCAGAGAAGATTTCTTTTGTGTATCTTGTTGCCTTGAATGCTGACATTTCAGGGAGAGGAACACAGTTATAGTTAGGCAGCTAGACAGAAGATGACAGTCAATAGTTAGTAGTTAGGCAGAGATTTATCAGGTATATGGTTCCTATGGTTACAGGGCGAGGTTGCTAGGTAGGGTTTACATAGATTCATGCAGGTATTGGACCACTCTGTTTTTTGATCCTCACCATTACTTTGTGCTCTAATCAAAGTTTTGTAACAAAAAGAACCTTCTGTATTAAGTTTTTATATTTAATGATAAAGGAAATTGAGGAGTTGTACAAAAATTAGTTTGTCACTTTCTTTTTGATACATATCTGAGATTTGGGAAGCAAAGGTCTAGTGGAACAGGATATTTAAATTTAGACAGTTTTGCACTGAGGATTTAAAAAAAAAACCCACATCTTCCTTAAACAGACAGGTAAGGGATGCATCAAAAGTGGCCACATAAAAATGCTTCATACAGGTGTATCATATAAAAAAGGGGCCAGGCGGGATACATCAGTATTAGCCCCCATAAGGCAGGTAGCTGCTTAATTGAGGTACACGTTGCACTGTAGAACCAAGGAAAGAGTAAGTCCACCCAGGGAGAAATCCCAGGTCAGCTTGGACTATAAACAATCTAAATGAAGGTGAAGATAGAGCAGTATCGGACAGGTTTGAGGTTTTGTTGAATAGGTCTTTTAGAAGGCAATTGTACAATGATTTAGAGAGGTGAGGTAGGTATATTCATATAATGAAAAAAATGCTGCAATTGACCATTGTTGTACCGGTAATCTAGATTCTGCAGGAATGGCAATTGTTTGAAGATACAGGTAAAGTATTGTTTTTGAAAAACAACTTGACTCAATATAGGCAGTGAAAAAACTTTGACAACTTTTAACATTAATTTCAAACTTATTATTTTTTTCTGTTTTGGAATACTGGGGGGGTTTTAAAGAAGAGGGGATGAAATTTTGAGGGGAGTAGCAATTTAATTTTCCCAAGGGGGGGGAGGGGTGGATATTTTTCGCCATCATTTACTGCCATATATTATGTAAATTTGAATATCAAGAGATTAAATCATTACTTGACAAATCCCTGACAGGTTTCCCTATATAATTTAATTTTTATAAGTGTGTTTAAATCAAATAAATGTCCCAATAACTGGAGTTATCTCAAAGTTGGTCTCTCCACTGATTAATTGAAGTGGCATGATAAAACAAGATTAGTTAACAATTACGGTCATTTTTGATAATTCCTTACTTTTTATATTTTTGTCAATTTTCTCTCCTAGATCATGGTGTTTTAACAAGATACCATTTTAAGGACTTCAAAATGGTGCCTCTATCTTTACAAACAGAAGTTAACTGCAAAACATAAGTTTACTGATGAAAGAATAACGAAGAAAACAAGTGTAGATGCAAAGTTCTAGAGCAGCTTGTACAATGTTAATGCAGCATTTTGTTCATACTTGTTACACTGTATCTGTGACCCAGACTTGCATGTCTTACACCTTGACTTTTCAGTTGTTTTTCAGATCCATAATTGTGTTGTGTGCATTGTTTTAGTTCCACCCGATGTTGTTCATTTCTATGTGACTAAGAGATGTAGGTCAGCTGACATATGAACATGTAGATTCTGCATATTTTTCTTAGCATAATTTTGAAAAAAATTCTGAATTAATTTTTAATGGAAAAGTCTTGTGTTTGTTTGTGAAAGAATTATGCAGTCAGTTTTGATTGGTTATCAACAAGCAGATGTGATGTTTTCAGACTGACTTACATCTCTTAGTGTTAGAATACTTGTAAACAGAGGTCTATTCAGGATCACATGATGGGAATAATATGGTAAATTTCCAGATCTCTTAAGTGAACTTCGAAGTTGGAAACCAGAGATTTTGTTTGGTTTTGTGTCAAAGTCACAGTGCTAGATGTGAGGATTGTCTTGCATGTTATCGTTCATATTACAGGTTTATTAATTTCTGAGCTGACTTTTAGTTGTCCTTTGGTACTGCAGGTGTTGTTATGTAGGGGTATAGGGTCAGTCTTCCAGCCTACAGGTTTCTGGTTTGAATCTATGGAACAGAATTCAACTAGGACCTCAACAATCCCTTCTTTTAGCATAAAAAAGGTCAAATATATATGTAAAAAAAAGAACTGGGAATATTCATGCGGGAAATCATTTGGCGATGAATTTTACTCATTCCGTACAATTCTTGCTGGCTGTATTGTAATTCTTTCAAGGGGTGTATACTGTAGCTTGTATTTAAACCAATTACAGTAAACATCGCTGATTACCACGGCCTATTCTATGGAGTTTTTTTTCTTTCAACATTATGTTATTCATCTATTCCTTTTTACCATTTTAGTTTTACAAGTTGATGTTTAGTGTAGTGTATAGTTCTTGGCTCAGTGTGAGATTGTGGAAATAGCAACTTTATAGTAAGAATAATAATGGCTACCACCCTGACAGATACTTTATATGTTAATACTCAAGTTGGAATCAAGGGGGACCACTATGTCTAGTTTAACTTTATGAAGATTGTAGTCCCTTCAGCGCATAAAGATTGTAGCTCACATTAATAGATGAAGGTTTAACGGTTCTATTGCACTGAAGGGAGTGATTTGGCTTTTGTACACTTGCTGAAAATCCCAAAAAAATTACAGAAATTTATACTTACCCAGTCCTTTTTCATATTTCATTTCCGGCTGTTTTGGAAGTATAAATGAAATCTCTCCAATTACTAAGTTGCTATTACGCTGCACACTGAGTCAGGATTATATACTGGAATGAGACTTAATTGTAAGTTTCTGTAACATTTGCTTTAGTCTCAGTTTTGCCTTTTAGTTGATTATTGTTACCTCCCTTTTATTTGTTGTGTTTTATTATCTGCCCTTAAATAGAGACCATGATATTGAAGACAATGAGGATTTGTATGACTCAGTATACCAGGAAGGAGGGGACGATGAAATTTACGAGGATCTTTGCTCAACGAAAAAAACGAGAACGAGACATACACGGGCGAGCACTGCTAGTGTACGTATTATTTGGATTCAATATTATGAAGGCAGATCTAAGGAATGTACCCAATACGTGATGTGGCAGTAGTGCCGAGGTTAATGAGCTGGGTACTTTGGTAGGCCTAAAGGTGATATTTTTTATGTAATGTGTACAAGGTCAGTTGAAAGATATGAGTCTGCCTCCAGAAATGTAATGGATTGTGGACAAGGTGAGCTAGTATATAACACAGAAGAGTATATGTTGTAGGTAGGTCAGACCAGGTGACTGAACACCTTGGGAAGAGTTGTATATGGTTGTTTACCGTAGACAACGTTTACTTTAAACATGTTTATTCACAGTTCTGTTTCAGCTTTAGGTTTCATATTAGAATTTAATTCACTGGAAAACTTGGTGTTTATTTCTTTTCATATGAACAAAGCAAAACCCTAAGCAGAGTTATCACTACATGCAGTAAAATATATTTGAATAGCATTAGCTAGAACTTATTAGATACATAACAAAGAACTGTACTGTATTAGGAGTTGCTAGGAGTCCAGTAATTTTGATACCAAAGCACAAGATTTGGTAATGCATTGGCTTTTAAAATTAAAAGAAATTTAAAAAAGGCAAATAGTGCTTATTCAGCATAATTTTTAAGACATGCACATCAGTTGAAAAAACATGGATCACTACAGATTTATGGTAGTATACAGTAACAATCCGAGTTAACAGAGTAAGAATACTTCAATTAACAGTAATAGAGGCTGACATTACACACCAATAAAATTTACATCTTGTCAAAATCAAAATTTTCATAGGTTCAGGCAAGGTTCTGATACCTGTCATCATAGCTTCCTGTCTGTTAGATGCTCAAGTTTAAGGGAGGAAATCATTTGAGTGTCTTCAAATTTTGTTAATGAAGTTACTGTATTTCACTGAGTTATTGCGGTACTTTGAACAAACCAAAAGGAAATATACATCAATATTGTTCTTGTGTTGTTACAGGTATCGGAGTTACCCCCACCACAGACAAAGAGAGATTATTGTATTAAAGAAATGGTTGATACTGAGAGAAACTATGTAGATGCCTTAAGAATGATTGTTCAGGTAAATAAAACACTCAAGATGTTGGTCACTTCTGTCCATTTTCCAACTGAGACATTGGTTTATATTGTTCATAATGTGGGACCGGATACCAAACTGTGCAGACCATGATCAGGCTGGACTGACTGACTTACCATCGTAATTATACTTGGTTTTCCAATTGGGACATCAGTTTATATTGTAGTTTATACAAATTTGTTTAAGTTTGATTGTGAAGAAAGCTCCTTGGATATTGTTCGTAGGGAATCTAACTAAATACCAAATGGTCTTGTCCATCATTAGACTGCACATAATTGTAGGCCAATGATTATATACTGGTTGCAGACTGAAGGCTGAACACATCCAAACAGACTATAAGCTCTGGCAGTTGCTAGTGCCAAGTTGTCAGTGCCAACATTGGCTGCACAAATTTAAATTGGCTCAAAATAAATTAAATTGGCTACACATTGTAACTACAAAATGTGTTTTGCATGCTAGCCTAATAACTGTATGTGGAAAAAATAGCTCAAAAGAAAAAATTGGTAGGTGCTTGCCCTCAATATCTACGAATGTGTTTCACATTTTGCATAGAGCTATTGCCCTTTCCTTCTTAGCAAATTTTTAATTAGAAAGTGCTTTGTGGGGAAGGTGGCGGGGCCCGTCAAGGAATTTTACGCATTTTGCCAGAATAGGGAATTTTTAGAAAATGTATAAAATATACTGTTTAAAAATGTTATATTTAAAGAACCAAAACTATCAAGTATGTAAAGACATTATTCTTTTGCCAAAATAAAGAGAGGACATAAGAATTTAACATAACAAAATTTTAATAAAAATCTGGTGTCAGGAACATACTAGCGCATAGGTGTTAAAACACACGTGAATAATAAGTAATACTTCTATTTTCAATTGAAAACATTGTATTAGTATCTTTATTCATCTTTGGAACACTGTTTTGTGAAAAAAAACAAAAATCGGGGTTCGCGAAAATAGGTGACAAACGAAAAATCAGCGATTTTCGCCCGACTATTTCTCATGTAACGTGTCAAGATAGTTGCAAGAAATTATTCTGGTGCTTTAATTTATGAAATCTTATGTTTTTAATACAAGTTTGGCCAACTCCTGATTAAATTAATCAAAGATGTTTTCAACATTTTGAGGGGAATTTTTTGTCAAAAATGGGGAAAAATATATATTAATTTTGGAGGGGAATGGGGCCGAATTTCGGCCCCAAAAAGGCCCCCCCAAAAAACACTGAAGTGTAATATCTCCAGGATTGATGGTGGTTCTGCATTGAAACTCAACAGTTGTCATACCCTATATCAATGCATGCAAGTTACAATGACAAGCTATATTTCATTTTTAATAGAGTTAATGCCCTTTTGTACTTACCAAATTTCTGTGCATGCTAAGCAATTGTGTCTGTGCATTTATCATTTATTCATTTCATTGATCAAGCTGTGTTAATCATTTAGTCACGGCACCATTCAAGCCAGTGTCTAATATATGTAGTAAAACATACTTGTCTCTCAATTTACTTTTGAACTGATATTTCTTTTGTTTTATGACCAGGGCATAACTGTGGGTATTAATCACTTCCAGTGATAGCTCTAGTGTTATTATTATTTTATTCTATTTCAGCAATTCATACAGCCATTAAAACCATTGTTATCACATGCAGAAAAAGAAACTATATTTTCACAAATAGAGGTGAGTGGTTTATCATCGTATCTAGTCTACAATTAGAGAGATCTTTAATTCAGTTGGAGACCTCTTCAATTTAATTAAAAAGCTCATCACAACAGTTTAATTTAACTGCGCTGCAAACAAACTTTTGATATCGTTAATTAAAATGAAGAGGTCTTCAATTCATTTATTGTGTGCTTTAAATAAATTTTTGATGTCAATTGAATTAGAGAGCTCTCCAAGTATATGTAGATTTGGCATTACATATGCTCATTCTTTATGAATACATGAAATAAGACGAGTAAATATTCGATAGTTCCTAGAAAATTATGGTTGTTGTTTTGTGTTTACTATTAATGACTCTGGATCACCTCAAATGCATAATTATTATAGAAATAGAGCTCTGGAACACCTTAAATGCTTAATTATTATAAAAATAGAACTCTGGATCACCTTAAATGCATATTATAAAAAAAGAACTCTGGCTGATACAATATTATTTAAGAAAACGTCTGCTTATTAAGGTTCAATTGTAATCTAAAAAACTGGCTATGCTGTATGAAGCATTTTTAACTGACCACGTTCATTACTATCTATTTGAACAGGAAATGTTAACTGTGCACACGGGTTTCCATGCCGAGCTACACAGAGCATGTACGTCCGACAGACCAAAAATTTCTGAGGTATTTATCAAATGGAAACCAAAGTTACTTATATATGGCGACTACTGCTCAAACTTACCACACGCACAGGAATTCATAGAAGATCTGACCAAGAAAAATGAACAAGTCAAGGAAAAAATAGAGGTATGGCAAGTTCTTAATTTGTAGATGTGATATTTTATACTAATTTATTATTCTCGATTGCAAAACAAGTTATTACAACTTGAATAATCGCTCTCAAGACTAATTCAAGATAAAATCAAGCTCGAAGAGAGAGAGGCAATGTGGAAATATCTGTGTCTTGCCTAAGGACGCAACCCCCAAGGCACTGGTGGGGATCGATCCCTGGACCCTCCGATCCTGAGGCGAACGCGCTACCACTGCGGTACTGCGGCTCCACTTTGGAGTAGATGTGATGTTTATTATTATCATGTTGTAACTGTAATAGATTATATGGCTGTGACATTGGAAGATTGATGTTATTTTCTGAAATCTGTGCTGTGTTTTTTTAAACGTACTATACAGCCATGAATGTAAAACAACAGTAAAAACCGAAGAAAACATAACGGTTGCAGGTCAAGGGTCAAATTCAGACTATAAGTATATTTTATCAGATAGATAAACATTATATGCTTCATTCATGCTGTTAACTATATACCCCGGGTTGGCTCCGCCTTGGGGCGGAGGTCGAAGGTTCGAACCCAGCAGGGTCCGTTCTGATATGGCTGGTTTGTGAGCCACCAGCTGTTAAATAATGGTTCCATAGCCTCCTGCCTGGTGCCTGGCGTTAAAAGGATGGGATTCGGGAGGTACATGTGCTCAAAAAGAAGGTGTCTCATAAGTCAGAAATGGCTGGCCCTATAAATAGTAATATAATATAATAAACAAACACTTTATATAAACACCATATATGCTATTCAAATTTGTTTCAGGAATGTGAGAGCCAAGCAAACGAGGCAAGGTTTAGATTACGTGACCTGCTTCATGTTCCCATGCAGCGAGTTCTCAAATACCATCTTTTACTACGGGTATGTCATTCAGCAGTGGCTTTTAATTAGACACTTCCTCCTTCAGCTGTCACTCAATTGATTTAAAGTTGTCATGTTCAATTAAAAGACATAGGGGGTTTGGATCCAGTGAGAAAGAATACTGTGTAATTATTATTTCATACAGTTTTAAATGAAATAAAATAAATGTTTCAGCCAATGCAGATGTAGTTAGGTATTAAAAACCTAGCCATTGTAAGTATAGGGATAATAGTCAGTAAATTTCAAGCATTTGCTTAATCGAAAAAAAAAAATCACTTATACTTGGCTGTTATCTTGATATGCCCCAAAAGGTGGGCATATAGTAATCACTCCGTCTGTCTGTTCGTCTGTGAGTGTGCCCATCCTTCCATTTGCATTTTTGGTGTCAGGGCTGTAACTTTGTCGTACATATGGGGATTTTTAGCTTATGATGAAGACGTGTTGTGAGTGAGACCCATGTCCCTACCTCAAATGTCAAGGTCACACTTAAAGGTCATTGAATCCTGTATACAAGGTATTTCTGTCATGCATTGACAGTAACTTTTCATGATTAAATTTTAAATAATGGAAATGTGATGCCTGCTTTCTCTGTGACCATCTTTAGACATTTTTTCCTGTCCAGACTGTAACTGTGCTATAAATTGAAAGATTTGAAAATAAATGTCACAAATGTTCAAGACCTCAGACACAGCTTTGGGGGCATTCGTCACCTACAGCTCGTATTTGCTGAGCATATTGGAAATGTTTAATTATTTTATGCAGGAATTGATAAAGAATACCGAGCGTACAAGCAATGAAGTAGTGTTCCTACAGCAAGCTCTGGAGGCGATGCAAGACCTGTCTCTCTACGTGAACGAGGTGAAACGGGACAATGAGGCCTTGGCACTGATCCAAGAAATACAAAATAGCATTACAGATTTACAAATGGTAATTGGTTTTCTGCATGACATTTTTTAATTCATATTTCACAGGAAGCAGTAATCATTTTTTTCTTTGAATGTTGAAGTGAACTGTAGCATTTGTGAAATGCAGTGTTATGTAACTTTAAAAATGGCAATGTCCCAAACTAGATTCAAACTCTGGACCCTTTAGTGTGCTTGGCAGATACACTACCATGTCTTGACAAAAATTAGGTGGTGAATAAGGGAGTGGACTTGTAGTATTGTATCTCTACTTCATTTAGTTTATACTTGTTTGTTTAACCGATAAAAAAGCGTAGGTTCGAGTCCTCTGAGTCCGCTTCCTGGAAAAACCAGTACTGGTGTCATAATATGAGGTACAGTCATGACCCCAGTGGGGCTTTAACCTGCAACCTCCGGGATGAGCCAAAATCAGCATTTTAATATGTGTTTCTTGGTTCTTGGACACTGACCAGCAGTAACATAATGGCATTAAGGTATGTCTAATCTGATATTGTTACATATAAATTATATGTATGTCTGTGTTTAACCAGTCCTGTTCAGAAAAAACTTATTTATAATGTATTCATTTTAAATCCTAGCCCCAGAATACGTCATTACGGGATTATGGTCGGTTACAGAAAGATGGTGAGCTGAAGGTGCGAAGTCATGTAGATAATAAAGTTAGACAAAGGTAGGTAATACTTCAGGTGGTGTTATGCTATGAAGTAGCCAGTCTTTGACTTGATCGTCTGTTGGTCCCAATTTGTGCTTGCCAGTTGTTTATTTTGAAATCTTGATTTTTGTAATAATCAACAACCTGTTAACCTTGCTGAAAACATCTGTCCATAACTTCAATGTGGAGGTCTTACTTAGACCTCATAACAGGATATATTTCATAAAGTACATATCTTTGTCCAATAAATAATATTTTTGGCAAATGTCATATTTTATTGATAGGTAGAGCTTTTTACAAAGAGTTTAGGGGGATAGGAGTCACCCGGTGGTTGGTCGGTCGGTCGGTCGGTCGGTCGGTCGGTCGGTGGTCGGGCGGTCTGTTGCATTTTCCTTGTCCGAGCATAACTTAAAACTACTAGTTGGAATTCAATACAACTTCATACAATGGTCAAGCACATTGAGAGGAAGTGCAGTGCACAAGAACTATAACCCATCTTGACAATTACAGAGATGCCCTTTGTTACTTTTCCTTGTCCGAGCATAACTTGAAAACTACTAGTGGAATTCAATACAACTTCATACAATGGTCAAGCACATTGAGAGGAAGTGCGGCACAAGAACTATAACCCATCTTGACTAATTACAGAGTATTGCCCTTTGTTACTTTTCCTTGTCCGGACATAACTTGAAAACTACTAGTTGGAATCAATACAACTTCATACAATGGTCAAGCACATTGAGAGGAAGTGCAGTGCACAAGAACTATAACCCATCTTGACTAATTACAGAGTATTGCCCTTTGTTACTTTTCCTTGTCCGGAGCATAACTTGAAAACTACTAGTTGGAATTCAATACAACTTCATACAAGATCAAGCACACTCAGAGGAAGGCAGTGTACAAGAACTAAACTCTATCTTGAGTATTTACTGGTTTTGCCCTTTGTTACTTTTCCTTGTCCGAAGCATAACTTGAAAACTGCTAGTTGGAATTCAGTACAACCTCATACAATGGTCAAGTACATTTAGAGGAAGGCAGGCACAGGAACCATAACTCCATCTTGACTCATTACAGAGTTATTACCCTTTGTTACTTTTCCTTGTCCGACATAACTTGAAAACTTCTGGTTGGAATTCAATACAACTTCATACAATGGTCAAGCACAGTGAGAGGGAGGCAGGCACAGTAACCATAACCCATCTTGACTAATTACAGGGTTATTGGCCTTTGTTACTTTCCCTGTAAGGAGCAGGGCTTTTCAAAACTACAAGTTGGAATTCAATACAACTTCATACAATGGTCAAGCACAATGAGAGGACTGCTAGAACAATATCTCTTAGTTGTTTGCAAGGTATTGTTACTACGAACTTCTTCAGTTTATAAAGCAATCCTTTTGGGGGTATTAATCACATTTAGTGATAGCTCTAGTTTTTCCTGTAATTAATTTTTTTACCACAGTAATTTTAACAAGAACTACTTTAAAAAAAAGAAAGTCTGGGCAATTTTTAGTATATGAAAGCGATTGTTAGCTAGATTTTTATATTAAAAAATAATTTTATTCAGTCGGAAGGCGCAAAATCTTACAAGGTGAGGAAATAAAACCAGAATCTTGCCTGGGATTCGAACCCATGTACCTTCTTTTGCAAAGCTGTTAAACCTACTACTCTCCTGACTAAGTAACCAGCCACTTGTCAAGTTTGTCTCCAAAAGTAATTAAATATCTGTCGCGATATGTGTATCAGGAAAACAAACTTAATCCTTGTTTTTCTTATAAATATTCTACTCGAATTATTGACTATTTTTCACTGGCCGAGAAAGTGTAAATACTCTACACTTATAATTAACATTAATTTGGTGGTAACAACATATTATGTTGAGAGATATGAATTATATACGTACTTAAATCATTGACCCATTCAAGAAAGACTGAAAACGCGAGAGTATTTTATTGTTTATTCTCATTTTCACTATATAGGTCTGTGGATAAATGAAGAAATTTGTAAATATCTTATTACAAACCAAGTAAAATGACCAAAAAAGACCGAAAAACAAACACTGACAACCGAAAACAACTTGTTTTTCTAAAGATAATATAATATTGCTAGTACTGAGTGATTACTCATTATTTACAAATTCCTTCATTTATTTAAAACTTAAATTATGAATTATACATTATCTTTTGAAAAAAGTTGTTTTCGGTCTGCATTAACTGATTTTCGGTCCCTTTTCTGTTTTATTCTGTCGTTTTCGGTCGTTTTCGGTAATTCTATGCACCCTGTATTATCCAATTAGAAGGTGCCTTACAGGGTTAATTTCTCATTTCGAAAAATATACATTTTACTCGTCATTTCATTCCCGATTGAATGGTTCCATATCTCCGGTCAAAGCAAGCTTAATACAGCGGCGCGGAAAAAAAACTTCATTTGTTTTGTTCCAATGAAAGACTTGAATGGCTCGTGGCTCTCTAATATTTTTTGTGGGGATTTTTTATTACTTTTGGGGACATAACGGACACAAGAGGCACATTTGTACAGCAAAACCCTTTCGTCTTTCTAAATCATTGTGCCTTTACATGCTCTTACTCTTGATAAAAGGGTTGATCAACGTTGGACAAATGTTGAATATTGTAGAGGCACCAGTTGGACAGGTTTTTATGATAGGATTTGTAATTTTTTCCACTATATCTACTTCAAGATCCCTATTATAAGTTTAGAATAATGGTTAAAAGATTGTATTTGTCACATCCAATATTTTGAAAATATTTTTTACTCAAGGTTTTCTTTACTTAGGTATTTGTTTTTATTTATTGCAACCAAAATGTAATCTGCTTTGCTTACATAATAAAAAATAATAAAAGGGTTTACTATGAAAAAACTGGTATTTGCCTGTTTTAAGGGGTTAACCCTTGAAAGACTGATATCTGCCTGTTTAAAGGGCTTTGAGGCTAGTTTTCTGCCTCACTACACTTGAACTTGATTTTTTGCCCAGATATTTTTATCAGATACTTAATGTACTGTCGTTACTATTTGTGTGTGATGGCTAATTTCTTTTGCAAGGTCAAACACATGAAATATATGTCTCTAAGTAATGCTGGAATCTAGATTAATGTAGAAGTTAACAGGAAATTAGTATGAATTCAGTTACTCACTTAGAGGAAGTTGAACTGTGTAAGTTTCACAGTGAGTTGTGGGAATGTATATTCAACTCTGTGTCTTGTTACTCTTCTTCCCATGTCTGTATTTCTTTCATCTGCCAACTCTTGGTTAAGAAATTATCAATGAAAGAAGAGACTAGTGCTCAGGGGACCCTTGAACACTTGTTACTTTTATTGATTTCTTGTAATTGAAAATACTGCTGTAAAAACAGGCATAAGAACTCTTTCCTACACCAGCAATATATTAAATGCATGAATAAGCAGAATTTCACATTGCAAAGACTTAACACCAGATCTTGACTCCTCGAGTATCCTCATTCAAACACTCAACCTTTCCCTGTCATGTATACTAAAATGTATCTCTCTACCACTGAAACTTTCTATGTAAAGTCATCACATAATTACCCGTACTTCCCATGCTCGACTTTCCTTGCATTCCAGATAAAACAATTCATGCTGCATTTTTTCTAGCAGTAAGATTTAAGATGCAGCAAACTTTGCATTACACTGGTACCTTTCCTAAACACTTCCTGCCCCTAGATTATCTTCCAGTTGTCATTTTCAACAACACTGCCTTAAACGGGATAAATGTCTCTGTATAATTTGACAGCATACTGCCTAAACTGTCGCTATTGTTTTGAGACCCTTCAACATTGAATAAAACACTAGTAGAATCAAAATGACGACGACGTATCTTGCATAAAGACTGCTAGCTTAATCTACCCGAGACATCATTGGATCTTTGCGTAACACTTTTGTTTATAAACTGCAGTTCTTATCATGCATGCCGGCTTAATAAATCTGCATACTTCTTGTTATATATGAGTTTGTCAGAAGAAATGTAAAATGGTGTCAATACATAGAGAAGTTGTATCTGTATGAAGCTGTATCTATACTGAAATACGTCTGCTTTTGACATTGAAGCAAAACTGACTATGTTTTCTTTCTTGGATGATATAAAATGGGCAGATAAATTTCAACCATAATATAATTGATGCGCAATGTGGCAAAAGAGCCCTTATGGGTCAAATATGTCATATCTTTTGAAGTAAATATGCTACAGTTTAGATTGATGTATCAAATTAAAGAGCACCCTTATGAATACCATCAAAATTTTTATGCCAGGATTCCTCATGAATATTAATTACGTGAAAAGACACGTGCAAACAATCGAATCTGTTAAGATTACTTCTAATTCTAATGAACCCACTGTATTTGAAAACAAGAGACATTCAGCTTTTCCTTGATGTCTTTCTTTTTAAAATATCTTAATTTTAGGCTAAGAGACAAGCATATGAAATTTAGCTCATTTGCATAATTTATGCATAATTATGATAATTAGCAAAATTTTCAATAACCGTTACTCCGCCACAGATTGACCGATTTTCATAAGCCATACATTTTTGTAAATCTCAGAGTCTGTTCTCTTAAATACACATTGTTTCAAGCTTTCAATAGTTTTTGTAAAAATGTTCGAGCCATTTCAGTCAATAAATATTCATAACTATTTTTATCGTTAAAATTTTGATGGTATTCCAGTATATGCGCTTTAAAATGGTACCAACATCAAACCTGTATTTCTGATAGTTCAAAAGTTACACATTATTTTACATTTAAGGGCCATTTTGTCATGTTGCGCATCAATTATTATTTCTATTTACATTAGGCAAATGTATGGGTGAAATAGTATATGCAGGTGAGGCCAAAAAAAAATATGTGTGTTTCCGGTCTCTTGGTCGACATTAACTTTTTTATGAGAAAATAATCAAAATGAACAATTTTCAGAGCAAAGTAAATGAAATAAAATAAACCTGCTGACCACCCAACTTTATTTTTTTTTTGGCAAAGAGATCGGAAACATAAATATTGTTTTGTTTGGCATGGGCAGTCATTTAATTATAAATTTTTTAATGTAAAATGCCAAGTTAGAATTCAGCAAAGACATTTTGCATAGCCCATAAACTAAGGTCAGAACTAAAATTATTCACATTGAATGGTAGCTCTGTCATGTATATATATTAATAGTTTATGTGAGGTTAAATTAACTTTGTCTATTCTAATTTATTCATTTCAGATATATCTTCTTATTTGACAAAGTGGTGTTAATGGGCAAATCAAAGGTGAGTAACTCTGCTTCTGAAAGTTACTTTTATTACCTCCCTTGAGAGCACACCTAATGTTCAGCTTGCTACACTGGTATTGTACTGTAAATTGATGCACTTTTAACTTACGATTTCTTAGAATTAATTTTAGTGAAAAATCAGGTAGATTGGACTAAACTTTTCAATTAGTTTCTCAGATTTTTCTATAAAGAAAAGGTGGAGTCGCAGTGGTAGTACAGGGTCAGTGGGTCCTGGGTTCGATCCCTACCAGTGTCAAGGCGGTTGTGTCCTTAGACAAGACACAGATATTTCCACATTGCCTCCCTCTCTTCAAAATTGATTTCATCTGAAATAATCTCAAGAGAAATTAATCTTAGTTGTAAGAACTTGTTTTGCAATCAAGAATAAATAAATATTCACAAATGTTTGAAAAATTACCTGAATCGGAGGATTCAAGTAGGATAAAGATGAGGTAATGACATGTCTGAGAAACTGATGTTTCTTTCATAGTCCTAATATCAATAGCTAGTCTAATGACAGATGACATCACCGGAACACAAAACATGTTTTTTTGTGGCTCTTAATCTGCGACAGGTTAAGAGGTTGTTTTCGTTTCGGTGATGTCGTCATTTCGTAGGTAGTTTTGTTAATATTATGTTTAATAAACAAATCTATTCAATGGTATAATAGACTAATTGTAGAATAAAATTGTAAATAATGCTTTGAGAAGATATTGATTATATATCTCAGCAAAACTAGCTAAGTTTAGGGGGAGCTTTTTCTGTATCAAAGGTCATGCCTTCGGTTTGGCCTTTGCCTGAGCTAGACTGTGCAGCTGCTGATTGTAAGACCTCAAGGCTGGAGATATACATGACTGTATATGGATGTAGTTACACATACTTCTATTAGGATTTTTTTTGGCAGTTACATTCACTATGCACATGCTATGTTGTTGTGAGTTCTATGCCTAGCCATAAATTTTGTTTCCTAGCAACAAGATATTGTTTCCTAGCAACATAATATTGTCAATATTTTGTGATCATTATGTGATATATAGATAGTGGACAAGTTCCTCTGGGTAAGAGATTTGATGTTGTTTGACATTCTTTTATATGCTTAAGGTTGGTAGATACCTCTTTTCAAAAAATGTTTTTAAGGTTTCTATGCAAATTTGTCTTCATTTGTTGTTTTTGATAGTTAGCCCAGTGTGATAGAACTACTTTATTTTGCTTAAAAGCATAATAACAAGGGGCGAAAATGTGCATGATATATTGTGGTTTTTTTTGTTACAGAGGTATCTGTTAACCTTATTATACATATATTAAGTTGCAGTTATTCAGTATTTGATGTAAATTTTGGCTAAATGGAAACTCGTACATAGAATGGAATGATTGGATATGGGCATTTAGTTCCTATCACCCCTGAGTTTGAATATGGAAGTGTCCATTTTGTGACAGAAGTCACACGTGAGGACACAAAATGTGGGCATTTTCGAGTTAAGGACAAATTTAGATGTTTATATTGTGGTGTAACTTTTTTGGAAATTTCTTTGACCAAGGAATGAGTTGGGGCCCTCAGTGATGCATGAATAGGGATGATATATTAACACTGGTTTCCACATGCATGCCTGACCTATACTGACCTTATTCAACAGCATAGCAACCACTCTTTCCACCCCCCAAGTCATGTTATTGTTGATCAGTAAAATGAAACTTTTTTGCAGACTTTGCATTTTAATGACAACTTCCATCTGCGGTCTCATGTAAGTTCCAGTGCACACAATAACCTCAATTAACAACCGTATTCACAGGTTTTCAATTCTCCGAGGGATAATACCATTTAATCAACACCACTATAAGTTGAATTTTTCTGCCTTAAACTGTATTACTACAAAGAAATTTATTGTTTAAAAGATAAAAAAAACAGAGAAGAAGGAAGAAAACACACAGGCAGAAGTTAGGTACACAGAGACCATAGAACAAGGTATTTTCTTCCGCAGTCATTTTCCAGTGTATCAAGAAATACACCGACAAAGTTGTACTGACTGCATAGACAAATAGCATACATGTCTACATTGAAACCAACTTCTGATAATTCTCTGCTTTTTCTGTGCTCTTATCCAAAGAGAAGAATCATAGGTTGTTTTTATTAAGTTAACTTGAGTGAAAGTTTTCACATTTTTTTTGCATAACCTTTGCAACACTGCAAATGAGGAATGGAAATTAAATCCCTGTAACTTAGTGCTTTGATTCTAGCCCTTATCAGTACCCTTTCACAGTTCATTGATACTGAAGCTAGTGTCTGCATGGTTCTTTTTCCAGTGTCCCCTACTAGGGATCTCTAGTTAGCTGTCCCCAATAAGGACCTTTAATCAAATATGTTTGGTATGTGTCTCCAGCTCTGTGCCAGTCCATGTAGACCTATGGCCAATAACCAATGCTTGGCTGCCACTGTGACCCTGCAACCTGGTGCTTCCCAGTTAAGACAAAATTTGATCTGGTGCTTGTTCACTTTCACATAATTAACTCTAACATTAACCATACCCTTAACCCTATAACCAGATTCCCCTCAGGACAGATCTATAAATAAATGCATGTCCCTAGAATGATCCCTTTTTGAAATGCCTGGATAATCATTTTACTTCAATAGGTTATGATCCAGTAAATTTGTGGTCATGTATGTTTTGTAGAATAGTTGTGCATGTATAGAAAATGGTAGTCACCTGTTACTGCATGAAAATACATCTGTATTCAAACTAAAACAAAATTAATTTTATTTAAATTCTTATATGTGATTTTCTACATGTTTTTGTAACTCTGTATGTCAGTTACTAATAATATCTGCATTGGAAATATGCAGTCATATTAAGCATTGCCATTAGTAAATAAGTATGACATAAATGACTATTGCTGTTCTCATTGGGCTATTTAAGGGGTTGGAATTTAAAGCAGCAGAAATTTATCCAAACGTCTTTAACTTAAAAAGTGACTGAATTATCATTCTGCTATATGCATATGGACACAAGACGTACTATAGTTTTGCAAATATTTGGATTTTAATTGACTTGGTAAAGTTGTAAAGTTGTTTCTACCTTTGATTCAATGAAATGTTGTTGCCATTTCATACTGGGTCAGGTAAGGAAAGACAATCCTTTTTCGTAGGACGGAAAAATCCACTGATATTTTTTAAAGCAAGGTAGATAATTTAAAATGGAGTTTAGCTTGAAACACAAATTTTGAGACAATTGTTGGGTAAGGATGTGCTATAACACTTATCTAGTGAAGTGCCCAGCTTGCAATCTCAAGCACTGGTAAAGTTAGGCGTAACAGATGTAAGCTTTCTGGTGAAGGATGTTATAACTGAAAATGGCAATCACTAAAGTAGACCATGCTGCTTTATCACTGTTTCAATAGAAAATGCTTTAAAAATACAACAGTTGAAATAGTACTAACCAGCCGGCAGACAAATGTTAGATTAATTGAAAACTAGATGTCCATAGCGTTAGTTTGATATTCTACGCATTGCCTATTGTCTTTCTTTCTCAATGACCCGCAGTTCAAGGATTGTCCCACGGCTCTTTCACTGGCATTTCACTGCTCTGCTGTCTTCTTACACATAAGTCGCTTAGCGCAGTACTTCTCTTCGGATGAAACTTTCTTTGGAATTTCATGTCAGAATTCGCTTGACATTTCCACGTCGCAGAAAGTATACATGTGATTTAGTGCAGCTTGTAAGCTTAGTGCTGTGTGTTTACGTATACTGATAGTTCTGTCTATTGGTTAGATTTTCCCTCTGGCCTTTCTGTGACCAGTTGTATAGCCCCTGGCGATGACTTACGCACAGCATACTATTTGACCTCCCCGTAAAGGTGTACACATATCAGTTGTGTTGTATTTCAGAAACTTGTTCTTCTATGCTTCTTTCAAGAAAAATTTTGTTTTCATGTCGGCGATGATGGAGATGCCAATGACATCTATGATTTATGTTTTCAGGGAGAGACGTACAGTTTTAAAGAAGCGATAGTTTTAGCAGAATACAAGATAGATACCTCATCAGCTTCTAGAGATGGAAGCAGAAGACCTGATAAGGTAAGTATGATATGAACAAAGCCTTTTACATTGCTCTTATTTTAATGATAGAAACTGTTGAATCTGATTGGCCGCAGTGTTGCATGGTGGTTTGCCAGAATAAATGGGTCTGTTATGTAGTCAGTTATTTATGAAGACACTTTTGACCAGACAGTAACAGTGGAATGCTAACTGATGCTTCCTATTGATGCATGTATACTCTAGAAGGTGAAGCAAATACATGTAGGTTTTCACTACATAAATGTAAAAGTGTTGCCTGTTACCTTGAGCCTGAGTATATTTTTGGACACTTTTCCCCAGGATCGAACAATAACCTGCATATTTAATATGAACTCGTAGTACATTTTTCAAATGATTGGTACACATAATCACCATAGTAGTAGATGTGCAAGACACAAATTTTACACATATCCATCAAGTTGCTGCACAGTTATACCCCTTTGAAGTTTTCTATCGCATATTTCATATAGCATAAGTTGTTTATGGAGCTAACTCTTCCTTCCATTTTCAAATGATTGCATTGAATATAGGCACTAACTATCACCATGAATAGTAGATGTGCAAGACACAATTTTTATGTATATCCATCAAAGTGTTGAAGAGTTATTCCCCTTTGAACTTAGAAATTTCTATTGCATCACTTTCGTGTAGCTTGTGGTGCAAACTACTCCTTCAGTTTTTAAAGAATTGCAACGAATATTGGCACAAACAATTGTCACAAATAAAATATGTGCAAGACACAATTTTTGTGTGTATCCATCAAGGTGTTGCAGAGTTATGCCCCTTCAAACTCCATCATTAATCAGCACCAACGAAGCACCATTTTGTTGGTATTTTATCACAACAGTGATAGCTCTGGCTTTAAAATTGATTGCTAAAAAGATGGTAAGTTTTGCCATAGACTTACATAGAAGCAAAAACATATGCAATATGGGCATACATATTTCAGTAAACTTAAGTGATTGGGTGTATATTTTCAGTTAACTTGTGTAATATGGGTATTCATTTTTCAGTGGAACTGTTCATTTCAAATAGTGAAGCAGGACAATTCCATGGCATACACGTTCTTTGCTAAGACTGAGGAGATGAAGACGAAATGGATAGAGGCAATAAACCTGGCTCTGTAAGTCAAAGAAGAATTCTCTAATAGTGAATCTATGGGAAATTAATCTTTCACGTGATTTTTAAATTAGCAAAGTGGGAAATTTACCAAATTAACATTAATAGATGTTATAACATTCAAATTGTATCTAACTGATGTTTTGAACTTTGTCCAAGTAATTTCAGAGTGCACTGTACATTGTTAGCAGAAATGTGATTGATCCTGTTTGTGTGTTCTCAGCATCACATATCTCTAAGCATCGCTTATGGCACAGGGTTACAATAATCAAACATATTGAACATTGTTTGGTGACTGTATACCCAAATGTTACTGAGTCATATTAGGTTATTATCATTGTTACTTATAATTCTATTCAAAGAAGTTGATGTTCAATGTTACACTCCCAAAACGAAGTTTAGGGGGTATTACCAAGTTACATTAATAGGTGGTATAGTATTACCCAGTTTACAGTCAAAGATCGTTGCATTTTCCTTGTCCGGCATAACTTGAAAACTACTAGTTGGAATTCAATACAAATTCATACAATGGTCAAGCACATTAGGAGGAAGTGTCAGTGCACAAGAACTATAACTCCATCTTGACTAATTACAGAGTTATTGCCCTTTGTTACTTTTCCTGTCCGGGGCATAAATTGAAAACTACTAGTTGGAATTCAATACAACTTCATACAATGGTCAAGCACATTGAGAGGAAGTGCAGTGCACAAGAACCATAACTCCATCTTGACTAATTACAGAGTTATTGCCCTTTGTTACTTTTTCCTTGTCCGGAGCATAACTTGAAATCTACTAGTTGGAATTCAATACAACTTCATACAATGATCAAGCACCCTCAGAGGAAGTGCAGTGTACAAGAACTATAACTCTATCTTGAGTATTTACTGAGTTATTGCCCTTTGTTAGTTTCCCTTGTCCAAGCATAACTTGAAAACTACTGGTTGGAATTCAATACAACTTCATACAATGGTCAAGCACATTGAGGGGAGGAAGTGCAGTGCCCAAGAACTATAACTCCATCTTGACTAATTACAGAGTTATTGCCCTTTGTTACTTTTCCTTGTCCGGAGCATAACTTGAAAACTACTAGTTGGAATTCAATACAACTTCATACAATGATCAAGCACACTCAGAGGAAGTGCAGTGTACAAGAACTATAACTCTATCTTGAGTATTTACTGAGTTATTGCCCTTTGTTAGTTTTCCTTGTCCAAGCATAACTGAAAACTACTAGTTGGAATTCAGTACAACCTCATCAATGGTCAAGTACATTTAGAGGAAGTGCAGTGCACAGGAACCATAACTCCATCTTGACTCATTACAGAGTTATTACCCTTTGTTACTTTTCCTTGTCCGGGGCATAACTTGAAAACTTCTGGTTGGAATTCAATACAACTTCATACAATGGTCAAGCACAGTGAGAGGGAGTGCAGTGCACAGGAACCATAACTCTATCTTGACTAATTACAGGGTTATTGCCCTTGTTACTTTTCCCTGTCTGGAGCATTTTTCGAAAACTACAAGTTGGAATTCAATACAACTTCATACAATGGTCAAGCACAATGAGAGGAACTGCTAAGAACAATATCTCTTTTTAGTTTGTTTGCAAGGTATTATGTTACTACGAACTTCTTCAGTTTATAAAGCAATCCTTTTGGGGGTATTAATCACATTTAGTGATAGCTCTAGTTTATTTTGTTTCAGGGACAATACCCAGCCAGCCGCCGGCAAAAACTTTGTAATGACAACTTTCAGTGAACCCAAGGTCTGTGATATATGCGGAAAACTTCTTCGTGGGGTATTCTTCCAGGGATATAAATGTCCAGGTACAGACAAGTGAAATAATGTGTTGAGAAATCTAGCAGAAGTATATATTAATAGATAAAAAGTACAAGACAGAAGAATAAACATAATTTTGATTAAGAAGTAAATGTAATTGTTGTATGTATGAATTAATAGGTAGCAGTGCTAGTTAACATTAAACTGTCGGAATGAGGGGGGATAAGAACAGCAGAGCATGTGAATTGAATGGTATTTGAAATGTAGATTTTTAACTCACCTGGCTATGCCAGGGTGAGCTTTTCTGATCGATGATTGTCCGTCGTCCGTCAACATTTTGATTCAAATGACATCTCCTCTGAAACCTCTAGGCCAATGTTGATAAAACTATGCAGGAATGTTCCTTGCATGAAGCTCTACCAAAATTGTTCAAAGAATTCCATTCCATGCAGAACTCTGGTTGCTATGGTAACAAATAGGAAAATCTTTAAAAATCTTCTCCTCTGAAACCACAAGGCCTAGAGCTTAGATATTTGGCATGTAGCATTGTCTAGTGGACCTCTACCAAGATTGTTCAAATTATGACCCCGGGTCAAAATTGACCCAGCGGTGGGCCCTTAGTTTTTGCATAGGCTTATATAGGAAAAACTTTAAAAATCTTCTTCTCTGAAACCACAAGGCCTAGAGCTAAGATATTTGGCATGTAGCATTGTCTAGTGGATCTCTACCAAGATTGTTCAAATTATGACCCCCGGGTCAAAATTGACCCTGCGGGGGTGGTCACTTAGTTTTGCATAGGCTTATATAGGAAAAAGTTTAAAAATCTTCTTCTCTGAAACCACAAGGCCTGGAGCTTAGATATTTAGCATGTAGCATTGGCTAGTGGACCTCTACCAAGATTGTTCAAATTATGACCACCGGATCAAAATTGACCCCGCACTGGGGGTCACTTAGTTTTGCATAGGCATATTTAGGAAAAACTTTAAAAATCTTCTTCTCTGAAACCACAAGGCCTAGAGCTTAGATATTTGGCATGTAGCATTGGCTAGTGGACCTATACCAAGATTGTTCAAATTATTATCCCCGGGTCAAAATTGACCCCCGCATGGGGGCTCACTTAGTTTAACATAGGCTTATATAGGAAAAAGTTTAAAAATTTTTCTCTGAAACCACAAGGCCTAGAGCTTAGATATTTGGCATGTAGCATTGCCTAGTAGACCTCTTCAAAGTTTGTTCAAATTATGCCCCTGGGGTCGAAATTGACCTTGCCCGTGGGGGGGGGGGGTCACTTGTTTTACAAAGGCGTATATAAGAAAACCTATTTGATATATAACATTATCTAGTGATCTTCCACTAGGCAAGTGGACTTGTACCAAGGTGAGCGATATAGGGCCATCTTGGCCCTCTTGTTAAAGTAGTCAAAAGTCTGTTACTATAGTGGAGTAAGACACAATCATTTGAGAAATCAATATTGCTATTTTTCAGGAGTGTGATTCTGGTCTAATAACCAGTATGTGACAAAAGAGATAATAGTTGATTAATTCTATGTATACATGGACAGTGTTTTTATTTCAGTTACCAATATATGTGTACATAAAGAGTGTATTGGTAAAAAGAAACAGGATAATCCACCACAGATTGCACAAAGAAGAGGTAAGTACCTGTAAATACCTGTACCTGTAAATACCTGTACCTGTAAATACCTTTGCCTGTAAATACCGGTACCTGTAAATACCGGTACCTGTAAATATCTGTACCTGTAAATACCTGTACCTGTAAATACCTGTACCTGTAAATATCTGTACCTGTAAATACCGGTACCTGTAAATACCTGTACCTGCAAATACCTGTACCTGTAAATATCTGTACCTGTAAATACCTGTACCTGCAAATACCTGTACATTTACTGACAAGAAGCTGTATGTTAAGTAGTACATTTGTCAGCCTCCATGATCAAGTGGTTAGAGTCACTTACTCAAAATCACTGTAACCTCTCATAGATTGGGGGTCATGGGTTTGAGTCCTGCTATCGACCATATTTATGTGAGAAAATTGGCAGTTTTTTTTATGAAGGATATACATGTAGTTCTCCCTAGGAACAAAGGTGAGGTAAACTGCCTGCCTTTACCAATGACTGAAATATGGTTTATACCGGCATTAAACCCATAAAGCAGCAACAAGTAGTACAGGCATTTTTGGCTCATTTGAGCACAGCGCTTGTACATCTGTGTCTGTCTGACTGTCCATCTGTGATTGCAAGTTGGCCAATTATTCTTCTTTTCTATATAAGGAGTTACCCTCAGATGAAAAAAATTATTATAAATTGACAACTTCAGTTACATTATATTATAACAGGACTTGTAAATATAGAACACCAATTTAAACAAATTAACTCTCCTACTTCTTCTTTTTAGCTCACCTAGCACAAAGTGCCAGAGTGAGCTATTAGGATCGCTTTCCGTCCGTCCGTCCACCATTCTCTTCAAATGACATCTCCTCTTAAACCACTGGGCCAATGTTGATGAAACTTTGCAGGGATGTTCCTTGTATGAAGCTCAAAGTTGTTCAAAGAATTCCATTCCATGCAGCACTTGATTTCACATAGGCTTATGTAGGGAAAACTCAAGGCCAACAGGCAGATAATAGATATTTGAAATGTTACTTAGCATTGTGTAGTGGACCTCTACGAATTATGTTAGAATCTTGACCCCTTTTATTACAGCAAATGGTAGTCAGGTGAGCGATATAGGGCCATCATGGCCCTCTTGTTACCATGACCATTACTGTGAAAAGACAGTTCTGTTCATGCACAGGGGGACTAGGCTGTACAGATTCCAATTTAATTTCCATTTGCCTTTTCACAGAAAAATACAAAGCCAAAGTTGAATATCAGGGCGTACCAAATCCTGGGAGGACGCGACCCGTGTTACCGTTTAAAATCAATGCCATAATCGAGGTCACAATGAAAGAACGTGATTGGTGGAAAGGAATCTGTGACGGTACAGAGGGCTGGTTCCCAGCACATTATGTGGAAGAGTACCGACAGGTGAGTAGAAATTGTTGGGTACCAACATTACTGTTTAAAGTTTTAGTGACATAATTGATAATTTGTGAATTAAGATATTATTTTGTTGTATTTCTGTAATTATTCAGTGTCAGGAGTTGCTTACCATTTTAAATATGCTGAGTTTTTCTTTCCCTAAAGGAGAATGAAGAGGTATGAAATGTGTGAGGTTTGTACGATTGTAAAAGGTTTGGGAAAAGTTAGGAAAATACAGTTTCTCACATCTTAGTACTGTGTGTTTTTATTCTAACTATTCCCTCGCCATTCACAGAATGGTGGCAGGTGTTAGCCAAAAATGTGTTACGCATGCCTGTGCGCTCTTAGGACCAAGTGCAAGTATCGTGCCAGTCAATGAGTAACTGGATTCAAAAGTCTTTCAAGAGTCAATGAAACTTCACAGAAATGTTTCAAAGTCAACATCTATCTAAATATGAAATGCTTTGTTACCTTGTTACCTACAGTAAGCTAACGTTATGTCACTGGTAAGCGTGACATTATTAATAATTTAGTGATCTATTTGGTTGACCATGATAGTATTTGTTATTAATTGGTCAAAAGTTTGAAGCATCTTTGAATCCACACCTATTAGTTATCTAAAGGTCACTTTAATATACAAGGGTGGCCATCATGGCTTTCTGGCTTGGTGTGATGTCTCTGGTCCAGCCTAGGGATTGGAGGAGGGAGGGGCAGTGGTGGTGGTTGTGGCGTACAACTTGTGTGGTTCAAGGGTCAATTTGTGTGTGATGAAAATTTAGGTTTGATTTGAATAACTTGATAAACTTGTTTCTTGGATACTTTAACCATTTTAAACGTGTCTTTTATCCACATCTGATAAGAATATTTGCTTGCTTAAAGTTAAGTTGAAATGAAGTGTTAACGCTGTTGAGGTGTTTTAATCACAAGTAGTTGTACTATCTGTTTCAACATTTCTGTAGTAGAAAGGTCTCTATGTGGAGATTGGTGGCTTCTTGGAGAGCTTGCTTTGGTACATCATTTGCTAAAATAAGGTTAAGGGGAATTTAAATGCACTTTGATGCTTTAAATAGCCATAGTCAGATATCAATCAGTATTTTCCAAAGAGTTGTGTAAGCATATATGTATCTAATCAGATTAGTTGAAAGCAGAAGATTTCACATTTCAGATTGTAGAGAAAAGAATTGTAAATGACTACATCTTGCTGATGGAATGTACATTAAAATTTTGTTTGCTAAAGTAAGCTTCAGGCAAAGAACGAAACTTAAGTTTTGCTCAGCTATAACTTCATGTTCAAGGTTGGAATGCAGTGAAAAATACCTTGGTTGTACTGCCTTTAGGAAAAGATCAGAGATGAAATTATTTAATCTTGCTCAATTCGCAGTTTGACCTCTCAGTTGAACTTCATCATCTAGGCTTTTTTGTGTGGAGAGTATATGAAATTCACAAATACTTTTCTGTTGTCTTTTTACATAGACCAAACTATCTTATGAGGAGGCCCATATAACCAAACCCGGTTATGTTACAATACAAGGTCAGGTTGCTGGGTGCAACTCACGACCTCAGATTGACCTTGCTGTCTTCCCATGGTATGTTAAGACAGCATGAAGACGTTGTGACCTTGACATTGTGAGGCATGCTTTTCATTGATGTTGTTTGAATGAATTTAGTTGACACAGTAACTATTTTTTGCTGATATTTAAAGCATGTTTTATTAAGTATATTAAAAAAATGTGAACTTATATTTAGCCCAAGAACTGAGGCATGTCCTGTAATAGGTCAAATGAATAGTGCACCAGTTGTCATGGAAACATGTAACACTGAGAAATGTCCAGTGACAACCACTTTGGTTTTGTTGAATGAGAAGGTTCATAAAATAAAAAATGATAGCTAATCACATCATATTATTTTATGAAAAATTGTGTAGAATTGAGACACAGCACTTTTGTTTATATCAATCTGCTCTGCTTTCTTATACTCAGATCATCCTCCATTATGTAGAAATATTCTATTTTGTAAACACATATGATTCAGTCATATTAAGGACATCTGTCTTTTTCTAGAAATTATGGTACGCTATAATTCCTGCTGTAGAGAAATTTGTATGTTTTTAAGCATTTCTTAAGAATGGCATTCCCCGGCACTAACTGTGCAAGCCACGTAGTTTTTCCCTTTCTGTTTATGCCACTTGCTCGAGGAAGACGAACAATATACTAGTGATATGTTTTCACATATAGGGACATATAAGAAGTTCTTTTTAGCAATATATGATAAAGCAGTAACAACTAGCATGATATTTATCTTCAACACAGAACATCTTTGTAATGCTGTATTTTTACCTTTCACAGTAGTTGCTAGAGATTGTATAAACCACAGGCATTTTGAGAGTCTTTCTGTCTGTCTTTATGGTGATGAACCATGGGTTGGAAATTTAGTTTTTAAACTTCAAATGCCTGTGGTTTCATGATAATTTGATTATACTGAAGTGTACATGCAATATTCCTAGGAATGTTAGATGATGTAAACAAGAAATTAATTAACAAGTATAATTTATATGACTAAAAAACCAGTTAAAGGTCCATTACTAAGACCAAATTGAACTTGCTTTTAAATATAGAACTGTAATGGGCGTCTTCTCAGAAGGAAAATATGACATACTGTATCAAATTTGTCCATATTAAGTTCAAAATTTGAGTTTCACAAAAGAATTAATAAATTATATTTTGCTTTTTCAAAAACGAAAGTAGGTTTTCCAGTTATATAAATATCTTTGTAATTTTTCAAAAATCTCTCAGAAAGAGGTTGTAAATAGGTTTTATATGAATCAGCATGCCTATTTGTAATTATAGTTGAGAGAATTTCACTTCCAATGCTGTGCAATGTATATTTCTGACTGTTTACAACATGCAATAAAGCGAAAGTAGGACAAAAAGACCACCCAGGTCAATCTAAGGAACTAAAAAAACATTCACTCGTTTTTCTGCAGCAGTATTTCAAACAGGGAAATACTCCACGGCTATTGTTAAGTTTAAGAAGCAAGTTTCAAACTGTACTTCCCTGTTACAATTCCAGAAAATTCAATTTGGTCTTAGTAATGGACCTTTAAATCTTGAAAACGCTGCAAAGTTCCTATCATTTATAAAGAGCAATTTCCCAGGATATTTCATGCAACCTTCCTCCTTGCATGCTGAGTTATTGTGATGTTTAACACGCATGATTGTTGTAATCTCTTCTCAGACCCCACGAAGGGCCCCTTCATATCTTGACTGGCAATTCTCAGGCAGGAACCGTACGTCCCGGAGCAGTTCATTAACCTCCCCGCAGGAGCCCGCACCCTGTAAACCCCCGGGATATGTCAATGTCCCAGGCGACGGACATGATTACAATCAATTTGATTGGTAGGTAAAGATTGAAAGATGGAATTCTGGGATAGCAACTTCTTTAGTTAAAGGATTTTTGGTGGCTACCATTGAGTATAGATATGAAATAGGAGAATAATTAAAAGAACAAAATACCGCAAATGTAATATGAAAAACAATTGTATTTTATGCCTCATTACCACATCGTTACATTTTCTTTTCTGAAAAGCAATGCTGTTTTTTCAATGGGTGGTAGTGAATTGAAATATTCTATTAATGCAGCCATATACAGTAAACTCCATTTATGATAAACTCAAAGGGACGATCTAAATGTGTTCGCTATATCCAGAGTTTGTTATATCATTATAACAATTTCATATAATATAACAAAAGAAAAAAAAAACATCAGGTTGAGAAAATTTGTTCCTTATATCCAGAGTTTCGCTATATCCAGAGTTATTATATACGGAGTTTACTGTAGTAAACTCGGTGACTGAATAAAAACGAAAACTGTTCACCATCAAGAATACCTTTGAATGGTTAAGGAGTTACTATTCTTGTAAGCTTGTTGTGTAAGAGATACTTGAAAAGGCGATTGCACAGGATGGGTTGATATGAAAAAGGGGTGAGTACTGATATTTCCTTGGACTTCTTACGCTTTTACCCTTTGCGATCCTTGCAAAAGCTATATACATGTAGTAGCTATAGAAACAAAGTGTATTTAAGTCAGTCATTGCAATATAACATGCACAAATAAGACAATTTCTGGAACTTTGAGTTGTTTTGGGTACAAAGTGTTACATGTTGGGCATTTACATCATGAGAAATGCTACTTGATATGAAAAGAAAACAACAACTTTGTTTGGCTTGAACTTACATATGAGTAATCAAACAAACCTGACGTCTTAATTGAAAGCGCTGTATCTGTTGAAGAACTGATGATAACTTGTTTAGATTCAAAAGATCAAAAGATAGAAGAATATTCTGTGGTATGCTTTTGCTTTTCCTTGGTTTCTTTAATTTTGTCATTTTTGTCGAGCCGCTTGCGAAAGCTCAATATAGCTGTCCAAAGCTGTTAGGGGTTTGTGCGTGCGTCTGTGCATGCGTCCGTCCAAGTTTAGCTTGTCCGGGCTGTAACTTATCCATGGATCAAGGGATTCTTGAATAACTTGGTACAAATGTTCACCATCATGAGACAGAGTGTTATCTGCAAGAACCAGGTCCCTAGGTCTAAGGTCAAGTTCACACTTAGAGGTTAAAGGTCAAATTCAAGAATGACTTTGTCCGGACCATATCTTTTTCATGCATGGAGGAATTTTGATGTAACTTGGCACAAATCTTCATCACTATGAGACGGAGTGTCATGCGCAAGAACCAGGTCCCTAGGTCTAAGGTCAAGGTCACACTTAGAGGTTAAAGGTCAAATTCAAGAATATCTTTGTCTGGAGCATTTCTTCTTCATGCATGGAGGGATTTTAATGTTACTTGGCACAAATGTTCACCACCATGGGCTACCCTTGGTTTTAGAATTACTTCCCTTTGTTGTTACTATAAATAGCTTATATTGTAACTTTTTTATTACTGGCCGTAGAGAAAAATCAAGAACACTTTTCTGTGGTTCAACATGCATGTTACATCCAATATTTAGGAGTATTTTGACCTATCTCTGCTTGGTAAGGAGTTAGCTTTTTTGACATATGGCGGCTCAACATGTTGCATATGGGCATCTAGTTTCTGGTTGCATTACAAAACAACTCGTAAAATATCATGTAACCCTTTCTGTTGCAATGACTGACCTTTTTGCACTTTGAGCACAGTCAGCCTGACTTGCATGGATTCCTCTGCTTGAACATCAGGAGCATGCTTCTAACCATCTCCATATGACCTTGAAAGGTAAAACGTTAGTTGCCATAGTAACCAAGTGCAGGTTGTTGAAGAGTTATGCTTGATTTTAAGCAATCGAAGCGTGAAAGAAGACCTGTAGCTGCTGATTCTGGTTATATGCCTGTGGTCATTCACGCAGGAATACAAAAAGTGAGCATTCAGAAGGAGTCAACGCCACCTACATTACGTAAAGTGAACAATAAGTCGGGGGTATTTGATAAATATGATTGGTAAGTATTGGTAGTAAACACTTGTTATGTATTGCCTGCTGTAACATTTTGAACTCTAAGAGGTCATGTTTGTTGTGTTATGTTGTGTTGTAAGCAATCTGCATGTTCAGAAGAAATTTTGTCTTGTGTACTAATATCAACGCATTTTTGCAAAGTGTTTTATTAAGATCTGAATTTTTGAACATAATATTGATGGCAAAAGTGAGAGAATACAAGTGCTATTTTGCTACAATTGCTACAATACATACAATTGCTGTTTTATAGTTTCAAAGTATTGCGTTGATTTTTCCATACAGTGAATATTGTTAAAAGATAAAATAATTAACGAATTTGGAATGATAGTTGTTACATATTTGAGTAATTAATCAGTTAAAAAGGTAGTGGTATGTGACTTCATAATAAATGGTATTAAGCCATTAGTTTGGTAAAGCTACTTGTTGATCTTGGCTTTTAATGAGTTTGTCCTCGGGGGTCGTAATTCACAATTTCAGTCTCTAGTTTTGAAAAATTTAACACTTGATTCGGATGACACATGTCTATTTAAAATGGCCTGGAGGCACTTAAACTGACCATTTAATTGAACTGCAATATAGAGGGATTTTGGTTGGGTGCCTCTTACACCAGGTGACCATTGTAAAAAGGTGACTGTTAAGGCAGGTTAGACTGTGGTCCGAAAATCCAAAACTGTTTTATTTATAATCCACTTAGAGAAAAGGTTCTTCTTTGTAGGTATGTAGGTCCGTTGGCACGTGATCATGCGGGGGAGAAGTTAAAGAGATTACCAGATGGTGCCTATTTAGTGCGAGATAGTGAAAACCCTCAGCGGAAAGGCAATCCTGCACTTAGTATCAAGTAAGTAAAGAGCATACTTTGTTGTCTTGGTCTTGCTTTGTCTTATTTGAAATTGCATGAATGGTCGCCAGGATTGAAGAGATATTAGTGTAAAACAGCCAAGGTAAATATATTTAAAACAATAAATAAATGAATAAAATTTTATTAAGCAGTCACATGCTTAAAGTAATTTTAAAGAGTGAAAAACAGAATAAAAATATTTCTTTTTGTAAAGAATGCTTTACATGGTAGATTTCTTAAAACAAAACAATTTAATGTAGGTGAATTAAATCGAGATAGAAAAGTTAGAATAAGATTCGAGATAGATAAGTTAGAATAAAATTTCTTTTTTAGATATTCAGGAACAGTTCGGCACATCAAGATAGAGAAAAATTCAGAAAACATGTACTTCATGGCTGATACCAGGTTCTTTCATTCATTACCAGTAAGTTATCTTCATGTTTGTAAGGGAGTTTTGGCTTTAACCGGTGAGCAAGTTTTAAGGTAGTTTTTTTTTAGCAAAGTTGTAAGTATATCTATCAACAGTGTGTGTTTGACAAGAGAGGCTTGCAAGGGTTTTCTCACAGCTTGACAGGGTCCTGGATGAAGAGATGATTCAGGCAGTCATTTCAGTCAGTAGAAGGATGTATGTATATATGCGATCAGGTCAAATCTATATCTTCTCGAGATGAGACATTATGATGGAAAGGGTATTAGAGTAAAGAGTTAGCGTGATAATCCAGATTACCAGCATATATAAGGTTTGATCAAGGTTTTATTGATTTATGTAGAGTAGATTATGTTTTCTATGCAGATGTGAATGTAGTATGTAATGTTACCTGAACTTTTCTGAATTTTATTAAAATTTGAAAACTTTCTAACATTGTATCTTGTTTATTGACAGGAATTGATAGAGTTTTACCAGGCAAATTCTCTGTCAGACAGTTTTCCTGAAGTACAAACCAATCTCTTACATCCATATAAATCAATGGTCAGCAACCCTCCAGGTAAAAATACCATAGCAACAGTTTAGTCACTGTGAAAATGATGTGTCATATATGGTATAGTCTTTGCTAGTTAAATTTATTGGATACTTTTTAAAAATGTGATTTTACGTCTGCTTGATTAGCATTGCACTCATGATTAAATTTTGTTAAAGTCCCATTAGCACTTTTAAAATGTCATATATAGAAAATACTAAATTTATGGATAGAATTATGGTAGGACTGGGTGTGTTTAATCTTTAGCAACATAGATGCTTACCTTTCTTTCATATTTTTGTTGCTTTCTCACGACAGCATTTCTTTCTTTTTTTGCGATATCATTAAAAGAATACTGTGTTATATTTAAATTATTAAATATTCAATTTGAAAAGCATCGCTTGGAATGTTTTTCGAAACAAAAAGGTGTGTTTGGCCAGTAAGATATCTTAATTGGTATAAAAAAGCTGCAAGTAATGTTACATCCAAAGTGCTAAAGGGACTTTAAGACTTTCTGACAAAACAATTAGAGTTTTAGCAGTAAGTACATGCTGTCATTGCATTTACCAGTTTGTCTGTTTGATGTGTAGAGATTCATTTAAATTTGAATATAATAAATACATGAGTAACAAGAAAGTAGTACAGTGTAGGCTGAAATTTGAGGACATTTTTCAGAAGGGTGCTAGGTGTTTTGTGCTGTTCTAAAATTTGGCAGCATGTTGATATATAGTACTTGTGATGGATGCTAAAAGTTTTGCATTTTCATACGCTGCATCAGTATGTAGCAATGCAATATCATGTTTGGTGCAAGAATAGAAGCATGTGATCATTGTGTAGATGTGGAATACTTTTGTCATTTTGATTATAAGTTGTGTGACACATGATAAATGTCATGGCATGATGGCTTATAACACATTTTATTGGTGCTGTCTGAATTATCCATCGATGTTTTCTGCTGTCGGATTTAAAATGTTCTTTTTATCTTATCATCACCAAACTTTGTCCCAGTGTTTTTAAGCATAATATCCTTGCTAAGTTTGATAACCAGTCAATCCACCGCAGAGTTGTCTAATCTTCACTCAATCTTGTTCCGGTGTTTATGGGTACGGTATAATATATATATAATTTAAGTCTGATGACCGTTCACATAATTTCAGATAAATGGAGTTATGGTCCCTTTATTGTTGAAATCTGACTGAAATAGCACTGTCGAATATCTAGGTTGAAAAATCTTCATTCAGTCTTCACTGTACATGATGACTGTGTTTTCTCGGGAAAATGTTTATATTAGGGAGTCATTTGGAGTAATAGCCTTTAATTTGTCAAATATAACCAGAGTTGTACTATCATTCTTTCTGCATTAATTATACCCCTGAGACAAAGTACTGGGGGGTATATAGGAGTCACCCGGTGGTCGGTTGGTCTGTTGCATTTTCCTTGTCCGGAGCATAACTTAAAAACTAGTTGTTGGAATTCAATACAACTTCATACAATGGTCCAGCACATTGATAGGAAGTGCAGTGTACAATAACCGTAACTCTATCTCGACTAATTACAGGGTTATTGCCAAGAACCATAACTCTGTTGTTTTTTTCAAGGTATTCTGTTACTGATAACTTCTTCAGTTGATACAGCAGTCTTTCGGGGGTATTAATCACTTATAGTGCAAGGTCTAGTTTCTTTTGCTGCAAAAGATTTGTCATTGATAACCAGTGAGTTTACTACAAATATGATGTGCATATTTTTTTCTGCCTCCATGGTTGATCGATAAGAGTCGCTGACTTGACAATCACCGTAACCTCTCACTTATTGAGGGTCGTGGGTTTAAAGCTTGCTACCGACCATGTCTTTGTGAGAGAGAGAATTTGGTTCTAGTGCTGGTCCTTCACAGGAATGATGGTTAAGTAAAACTGCCCCGTCTCTGAAAATGACTGAAATACAGTTGAAACAGTTGTTAAACTTGGGCAGACCGGAGTATCTTCTGACAGTTTTGCACTCTAATTCTTCTTCCTTATTGTCATTTGTTTATATTTCACTTAATAGTATATTGAAAATTATTATAATGTTTTCAATAGATTCACATGATCACGATTTCAACAACTTTTCTGACTTAAATCTAAGTGACGGAGGTGATTATGTTTTACACACATTAACGTTTAGTTGGTTTGGTTTATTATTATACTTTTAATGATTTTAGTTACTTTTTTACACTGCTAGAATGTAAAGAGTGCATGCATGCTAGATCTTCACATTGTTTGTTGTGACTTTATAACCGTAGTGGAAACATTAGAAAATACAACAATATCTCCCAGAATGCTACAGATTCAAAAGTCCATTGTAAAACTGTGAATTTGTATAGATAGAGCCAGTTTTAGAAAAAGGAACACCTTTTTATACATGTAAACTAGCTACAGCAAAAAGTAGAATATACTAGAATACAGACAGAATGTTCAGTGTACATTGCTAATAGGAAAGCATATAGAAATGCATTTTAACCTCTTGTAACTTAATAGAACACAGATTTGCCTAACCTACAAATTTCCAGTTAAAAAGCAGTTATGTTAGGTTTGTATGTAGATTTTGGGAATAATTTTACTGTTTCTTCTAAAAATTACTTGACAGAGTTTGGTTTCTTTAAGACTTTTTTTGGGGAAATAATTTGTAGAATATTAATGGATGAAAGCACACTTACCATCACCAAGGATCCAGAACATTTGAGTTTGCTACCAGTATATGGTGGTCTTCAGTGCCTTAGGTTACAGCTCTACTCTATGATCCTATATGATAAGTGAGTTATGGGCACAATTGTTTTAGAAAGTTTCTGGTGTACATATGTCCAAAGCAGGGTTGATAAAACAAATGGGCCAAATTTTGAAATTCAAGAAAAGATCTGTGGTTTGTTTTAAATTTGAATGATTCCAGAAAAAAAAACTAAATATCTACTAATTTGTTACACTGAAAAATGTTTTCAATTAAATTTCACAGTTTTAACTATTTGCTAACATTTGTATATTGTGTTTTGTATCTTTACAATTAACCCCAGTACTTAACATATTTACTATCAAAACTAATACCTAAGATCATTTTAGCTCAAGAAATAAAGAAAGTAAAACTAAAATTTATATGTCATAACAAAGTATCGACCCTGTAGCAAATGCGTAAAAACAGAATGTCATTTTATTCCATCCATTCCTGTGTCCATGCCACAACAGGGATATTAATCACCTTTAGTGATAGTTCTAGTTTTATTCTGTCCTATTGTCACACAGTCAGCCAGTCACGCTATCTGTCATTCAGTTAGTCAATCAGGCAGTTAGTCAGTCAGTCAACTAGTCTGTAAGTCAATCAGTGATTATGTTGGTGAAAACGTTCGTTTTGATGAAAAAGCGATTCACTCTTATGCTATTGGTATGTTAGAAATTCCAAGTTACCGTTGTGACGTTTGCTGTATGTATACCCTTTGCCAGTGTTTGATGTTGGATAGTAGAATGATGCTGGTAGTCGCAATAGCCAAACGCTCGCATCTGCATGCTTGTATAGTTTTCCCCTATTTCTGCATGCTATTTTGTATTTGTTTTGTTTGCTTTCCCATATCCCATAATACATTGCTAACTGTTCTTTTTTTAGCCACCAATGGCATAACACAACCACACAGAGTTGCACTACCACCCAAGCCTGAGTTGTCAACTGCTGGTATGCACATGTTTAGTTTTGTAATTATTTTTACTCTAAGATTGCGGTCAGCTTAACATTAGCTCAACAAATAGCTGTAAGCTCCAAGCTCTCAAGTAGCTAGCTAGGGTTGCTAAGTTATGATCTGTTTGCCTGTAGACCATAGCTGTATGTATATATAACGACCTGAGACAACATATTATAGGGATAACTGTTTTGTAATTTTGATATTTGCGATTTTTAATGGCGATTGTCTTAGCCAAAACTGTTTAAACTTTGTGACCATTATAAGTTGTATGTACTGTTGCAAATACCGACGGGTTTGGGGATGGGGGGGATTTGAGTTAATTGCTGCAGAAGATAATGAAGTTATAGACTGTTTGAAACAAGAATGTATATCTTTTAAAATTAGAAACCAGTTTTAAAAAATATGAAAAAAGACTTTTTATAAAGGGCAACAGTGATTACGATAGGTACCCCCGTTTGTCTGTGCAAGATTTTAGTTTATAAGTTTTTAGTTGGAGGATATGTACCTCTTTCAGTTATGGGCTTTTTGCACAGTATACTTTGAAATTGGTCATTAGCTCGACTATTCGAAGAATAAGGAGACTATTGCACTCGCCCCAGCGTCGGCGTCGGCGTTGGTTAAAGTTTTTCATAAAGTCAAATATCTTGAATACTATCAAAGGTATTGACTTGAAACTCAAACTATATGTTTACCATCAACATCTTCACCTGAGGAAACAATCCCCATAACTCTGTTTTGATTTTTGACAGATTTATGCCCCTTTTTAACTTAGAAATTTTGGTTAAAGTTTTTTATAAATTCAAATATCTTGAATACTATCAAAGGTATTGACTTGAAACTCAAAGTATGTGTCTACCATCAACATCTTCACCTGAGGAAACAATCCCCATAACTCTGTTTTGATTTTTGACAGATTTATGCCCCTTTTTAACTTAGAATTTTTGGTTAAAGTTTTTTATAAATTCAAATATCTTGAATACTATATAAGGTATTGACTTGAAACTCAAAGAATGTGTCTACCATCAACATCTACACCTGAGGAAACAATCCCCATAACTCTGTTTTGATTTTTGACAGATTTATGCCCCTTTTTAACTTAGAATTTTTGGTTAAAGTTTTTTTTTAATTCAAATATCTTGAATACTATATAAGGTATTGACTTGAAACTCAAAATATATGTTTACCATCAACATCTACACCTGAGGAAACAATCCCCATAACTCTGTTTTGATTTTTGATAGATTTGTGTCCCTTTTTAACTTTGAATGTTTTGTTAAAGATAGAATACTATCGAACGTATTTACTGTCAACATCTTCACCAATGTTTTTGATTTTTGACATATTTATGCCCTTTTTAACTTAGAATTTTGTCACAGTTTTTCCAGACTAAAATGGAAATACTCAAAATGGCTTTCTTTTGAAATGTCATAGAATAATTATGCAGCATGAAGCGGTCATGCTTTTTTATTAGCTCACCTGAGCTGGCTCAGGGTGAGCTATTAGGATCGATGAATGTCCGTCGTCCGTCGGACGTCGTCCGTCGTCCGTCGTCCGTCCACATTTAGTTCGTTAACACTCTAGTGGTCACATTTTTTCCTCAGTTGTCACGAAACTTGGTCAGGATGTTTGTCCCAGTAATTACTCGGACGAGTTCGAATATGGGTCATCTCGGATGAAAAACTAGGTCACAGAGCCCAAAAATAGAAAAATCTTGTTAAGGCTCTAGAGGCTACTGTTTCAGTCCAAATATCCTGGCAATTTGTCAGAAAGGTTGTTTCTATGATTTCTAGCTCAAGTTTTAATATGGGTCACCTGGGGTCAAAAACTAGGTCACACAGCCCAAATATGGAAAAACCTTGTTAACACTCTAGAGGTAACATTTTCAGCCCAAATATCCTGGAAATTTGTCAGAAAGGTTGTTAAGTTGATTTCTAGCCCAAGTTCGAATATGGGTCATCTGGGGTCAAAAACTAGGTCACAGCCCAAATATGGAAAAACCTTGTTAACACTCTAGATGTTACATTTTCAGCCCAGATATCCTTGAAATTTGTCAGAAAGTGCAGATCATGATCAGACAGCAAAATAATGAAAGTGCAGATCATGATCAGACAGCTAAATTATGAAAGTGCAGATCATGATCAGACAGCTAAATTATGCATAGCAAACAGTGCAGATCATGATCAGACAGCAAAAAATAAAAAGCTGACAGTGCAGATCATGACCAGCCAACATACAATGAATAGCTTACAGTGCAGATCATGATCAGACAGCAAAAAATGAATAGCCAACAGTGCAGATCATGATCAGACAGCAAAATAATGAGGCCTAGAGCTTAGATATTCAGCATGTGGCAATAATTGACTCTCTACCAAGATTGTTCAAATCCTGACCTCAGGGTCAAAATTAACCCTGCCTGGGGGGGGGGTCTTTTGATTTTACATAGGCTTATTAAGAGGATATCATGAGCCAAAGGTAAAAATTGATCCTTTCTGCTATTAATAACCTTTTTATTTTTGCCAATGGTAGACAGGTGAGCGATACAGGGCCATCATGGCCCTCTTGTTTAATTCTATACATATCAATTTTGAAAAGTTACAAAATTATTCATGATCAAATATACAAGGTCATGTATTTCTTTGAAATTATCCCCCCCATCCTCCCTCCAGTTGGCTTGCAGAATCCAGAGTAAGGCCTTGAATGCAATGTACATTTACAAAGGTCTTTTGAACAAGTTTCATATCTTTGACCTTAATTCTTATAGACAATTACACAATACTCCTGTTCTTAGACAAAAACCCCATTTTACCAACAAGCTTTCGAATAGTCGAGCGTGCTGTCATGTGACAGCTCTTGTTTTTGAGGTGTTTTTATTTTTATGCATTTGGCTGGTTGAATACTATAAATACTGTTGAAATGGCTTTGCTACATTTGAAATGGCTATACCACATAAAATCTGCAAAAAGCAACAGGGAAAACACCAGGACTGAGCCAAAGTGTATGAATGAAAATTGAATTGGAAGAGAATGAATGATTACAGCATATGCCTTTACTTGATCTTGCATTTAAAGCTAGTAGTATTGTAAGTCATTGTTGACTGGCGGATTCTAACATTCTGACAGGCTTTAATATACATCTGTGATATATTGCCAGTATAGTTTTTCCTTTCAATGCTATATTTTACTAATCAATGAATATAACGTGAATATACAGTGTATACCTAATTGTTGTACACACAGTTCAGAAAAGTCTCGTAGCTCTGACTGTTGATTGGTCAATTATTAAATTGAGCTGGATTTTGATTGGTCAATTTAAAAAAGAACTGGTGTTTGATTTGTCAATTTTAAATTGAGCTTTTTGTTAATGCATTCAGTAGCTATATAGTTGATACTGCTGTCAGAATAAGTTACAAATGTTATATAAACAGGTCTCCTATGAAAAAAAGACAAAATAGTAATAATATCTACCAAATGTGGTGAAAAGTACTTGGTTAGATACTGGTTATTTGCCTAACTTTTTTGTTGGGGTTGTTACAGTGGTTTAGTGGTCAAAGGTCATATTTTGCATTGCTAGATGGTTTGGTACAGTTCTGAATTATCAATTTAAATCCAATACGATGACAAGAAAATTTAAAATCTGCTTTTGTAAGAAAAAAAACGCTGATGTTTTAAGTTTATCATGTTCTTACAATTCTGTTTTAAATATTGTGACTTTAACATAGCTTTGTTTTGTTGTGCGAGTTCTAATGCATTATAACAATGTGTACTTTTCTTGGAGACAGTTTACCTATTGGCAGAGATAGTGTTGTAGTGCGTTATGCCTTACTAATGCTAGGTTATATAGTTTAGTATATTAATTTAATGTAATGTTTTATTATTTTGTATGACTTCTATTTATATTGTATACTTGTTTTATGACTCTGGTTAAAGTATGACCCTCATCACTAGAGAAAAGGCACTGAAGCATTTGTTTCGTTGCTGACTTCTTGAAGAAAAGTCATAGAAATCATGGTTTTGTCATCCAATTCAATTCAGCTACACAATTGGTGTTAAAAACTGATTGTTTCTATATTCACATGGACAGAAATATTGTCTTTGTTTAAAACATATAAACAATTACTGCCATGGCATCTGTGACTTGGGGAGTGTTGTTTTTCTTATTTTGATGATGCTAATTGAAATTGAAAAATACCGCCAAAACATCATTTTTGTCAAAAATGATAGATACTAAAAAGTTACAGAATTTTGCTATTTTTAGAAATGTATGTCATGTTGAACATGTTAGTCAAAAATTGTGTCAGAGCAGAAAGACACGCCCTAATTTCCAAGTATTTTGTCGGAGTGCTGTTTGACCTGTTATGAGGGTCTTATTATCTAAAGTAATAGGAAGCCGAGTCTATCGTGTTTATTTTTTTCACTGCCACTGTTGGGTATGTTGTACGAATATAAAGTGTTTCTCGCTTGATTACAGGTCAGAGGGTGTTGAGTTACGCAACTGCAGTGTATGACTATGCAGCGACAGCCACGTCCCAGATCAGCATGAAGGCTGGGGATCGCGTCGCCGTCCTTAGTAAGACCGGCAGTGATAAAGGCTGGTGGAAAGGAGAACATTGTACCAACCGACGGGTATACTCTATAGTCTTAATTTTAAACCTAATAGTATAATGGACTTCTTGGAAATTTTTCATATTCTTTTCAATTTTGTGTGGACTCGCAAAGGATTTATTTCAATTCACAAGGCATATTGCCAAAGGTCTAGTAAAATGATTAAATGAAGTAGTTTATACACACTGTTAATAATATAATAATTCAACTGGAAACTTAATTTGATCTGCAACGTGAACATGATCTGTGTAGAGGCAGATCTGTCGAGGCTCCTCTGTGTAGAGTCAAAGTTCCTAGTTTCTTTAAGACATGTGTCAGACAGTTGAATATATAAGGTGTAGACCTCGCCCAATTTCACGAAAATACTTAAGTAAATACTTAGTAACATGCTTAACTTATTTCAACACTTATCAGCCTCTTGTATGTATATTCATTTAAAGACTTAAACTTTTTCAGAATCGTATTTACCCATTTATCACAATTATATATACATTTGTTAGTATTTGTGCAGAAAATGTTGTTTTTAGCAAGTAATTTACACTAAGTAAATTCTTAAGATTCTTAAAATTCTTAACTTGTACTCAAATGAATTTTTGCTCAATCTGACTTGCATTTAGTATTATATAATATTTTTGTTCTTTCAACATGTTAATTTCATTAAAAAATATACTATTGTTTAACATGACGACAAGAAACATTATTATTTTTAGTGACAATTAGACTTCAAAATAACTTACTTAGCTAAGCAATTAATTAAGTATTTTCGTGAAATCGGGGCCTGGCCCCAATTTCACGAAAATACTTAAGTAATTACTTAGTAACATGCTTAACTTATTTTAACACTTAAATTAGATTACATGTTTAAAGTGACATTATGCGCATTTTTTTCAAGTAAAAATCCAGCTGAAAATGGTGTGTATACAAAAGCGTAGAGGAAATAATAGCTTTTAACCCAATACACACCAAACTCTTCCCGCTACCAGTATGAAAAATAACTTTCCAAATATTGATTTTCTTATTTGACTGGGAGAGTCAATTTAAGAAAAGAGCAACTGCATGCAGGAGTTGCCTCCCTTCCACTGTCAAAATCTCTACCAACATCAAAAACGACACAATCAACTATCATTTTATCAGTCCGATTTTTTTATATCTAAAGCACCAATTTCAAATACTAATGCGGCATAATCATTAATTTAACGCATTTAAATGCACAGCAACCAAACATTGCTTTTATAAAACTATCACCAAAAATACACTATGTGCAGAAAGATGCGCATAATGTCACTTTAATCATTCAAAGAATTCAAGTTTGTCAGAATCGTATTTACCCATTTATTACAATTATGTACACTTGTTAGTATTTGTGGAGGAAATGTTGTTTATAGCAAGTAATTTACACTAAGTAAATTCTTAAGATTCTTAAAATTCTTAACTTGTACTCAAATGAATCTTTCGCTCAATCTGACTTGCAGTTAGTAATTTACAATATTTTTGTTCTTTCAACATGTTAATTTCATTAAGAATAGACTATCGTAAGAAATGATCACAATAAATATTCTTATTTTTAGAGACAATTAGACTTTAAAATAACGTTCTTAGCTGAGCAATTACTTAAGTATTTTCGTGAAATCGGGGCCAGGGAATCATTGAGACATGGGATGGATACATAGATGGTACAATACTATGGTACCAAGTACTAGATTTATATACAGCATTGACGGCATGTGGGTATTATTGCAGATGCTGTACTTTCTGCACAGAAGTATCCGTACAAGAGCAGGTGAAAAAATCAACTTGCGATTATCCAAGTTTTTGCTGTAGATTTGTTAATTTTGTATCTTTTTTTTCAGGTGGGATATTTTCCGTTCGCCTATGTGAGAGAAGAGGATGAAGAGTGAATGAATACGAGTGATTATGAGTGAATACTATAGCCATATAAAGTGATTTCCGAAAAACTACTTTTCACAGACCGCTTCACGTTACAGCCATACTGAGTGACAGTTGTGTTGGTACTGCCCGATGTGGAGAGAGATTCACTGTGTGTTGAAATGTCCAAATGGAATTTAGTCACTGTCTGGAAGGAAAACAGTATGTCAACTTTGCTGGAATGTAAACAAGTTGTGAGAAAGACTCTGGACAGTTACTGAAACTGTGTGAATTGGTGATAGAGACATACCAGCTGTTGAACTGTAGATAAAGGACTGTGTTCTTGAGTAATATAGCTACTAGTGAGCATAAGCGAAGAAGTTGCTTAGAGATAGAACTAGTTTATGGTTCTTATAATAGGCAGGCCAAACAGTTATGTGTATCTGACCGTTCCTTGTAGTATAACCAAATACTGAAAGTTTTTCTTTAAGGTAGCGCCTGACTAATGGTAAAATTACATTTTTTCAAAAAAAGAATAGGTTAATAAATGTAATAAAAATTTATTACCAGTCCTCATTATTGAATTTTAACGGCCATCTTTCAGTTTCACAGCCCTCTTGTATGATTAGGCTGTATAACCTTCTGTCACGGCAAATATTAAAGCGTGAAATTATTTTGAGGACAAATACTAGAAATACATTACACAGATCCCTGAAGCAGGGAATATTGTGTAAAATGAGTGTAAGGCTACCTTGTTCAAAAATTGATGATGTGCAAGACATTTTATTCCATTTTAGTGTCATAGTATATTTTGTAATTATTAGCGCCATCATTTGTTTTGTTTTGTTACATCTGTTTAGAGGATGAAAAGTTGTACATACTCTCTAAACAAAAACATTTGAAGATTTTTGGTGAATTATCAGGTACAATCTATGATATGTATAGCTTATCTAGCCCAGTGACAGACAATGCACTTTTGTTGTGAAGAATTTATAGTGTATGTACTTGGTTAATGTAAACTTGAGGAAACAGATAAATTACAGGGTTTTTGCGCAGGCATCATTGACGGTGCCAGTGTACAGGTCCCATCTCCAGGTCAGTTTCATGTAAATTAGGCATTTTCTGCTCTGTTTTTGCACTGTCGTGTCGTACTCTTGACTGCCTTGGATATTTGAGTGTTTTTATGTCTGAGCATAAACTGTAAATATTGATTGAGAAAATGTAGGTCATAAAGGTAGTTCAGTTCCGTAGAAAGTTAGTAGGCTACTGAAAGCGAGAACACTTCTTAGACATCAAGGTCACCCCCAATGTCAAACAGACTTTGTATTGGGAAGGGCTATATTTCCCAAAGTGTTGAAAAGAATTCAGTAATCAGTAAGGTCAAGATGGTTAGACAGCCTCGGAAATATTTCACTGTGTGAGAGCTCTAGGTCAGGTATTTAATCAGAAATTGTTTATGTATTTTCATAGATTGAACTAGTAATTCACAGGTAAAGCTGCCTTTTGGTTCAGTCCACAATCATATCTCAGAAGGTCATAGAAATTTTTATGAAACATAACTGTCCCATGAAAAAAACAAAAAACTTACAGGTCTTTGGTAGGCAAGAGAAGGTAGTGGCAGTTTGTAGATACATAAACATTAATTAAAAAGCTAGAATTTAGATTTTGTCAATAATGATTCTGAATTTTATATGTACACTGTAAAGGGGAAAAAAACCTGTTAATAGTTAATTGGTATTTCCTTCTCTCGGAAGTTATACTTGTAGGTTCAAATTGAACTAATTGAATCATTGGTTAATCAGGATTAAAGGGTTCCCATGTACTGTACATGTATAGCAGCCAGACCCAGATTGCCCAGTATTACACATACCAAAAGGGACAACCCAAAGTACAACTACAACTCCAAGTACATAACTAATCAGCATGAAGCCAGACCAAGCTGTGTGAATGACCAGGTTTAAGTTTAATCCACACTAGATGCTTAGCCCTAAATGATGGTTTTTGCTTATGTGTTCTCAATTCTGATAATCAAATTACTTATGTTATATAATTCCTAGATATATGGTCTTGCCACATTAGCAAATGCTGATTACATTCTAATAACTGTATATTTTCTAGCGTGCTTTTGCCAGATAAGAATTTTACTTGTGTCACTGTTAATAGATTTTTATAGCTGAGATATTTGTAAGTGAACACACTTGTATATTGAAATACATTCTGTTAAATTTGGGAAAAATTGTTGCCGGTGTACATGATGTGTTGTGACCTTGTGTTTTATCCCCCCGTCCCACCCCCACCCCTGCTGATTTATTTTGCATAGAAATTGCAAACTGCTATTATATCAGTAAGGAACATTGAACTATACAGTTCTACCTAATGGTTTAAATTTTGCATGTTTTTGTTAGAAAGTGTCTTCCAAATTGTGATTGACGTCTGCTATTGTTTTGCTTGAAATAGTACATTTCAAACAAGTTCTAAAGTGTTAAATATTTATGCAATTTCATTTATGTTGAATTGACATTTGTGAAGCAAAACTGTCCAAGAAATCTTCATTTGAGGTTAAAATGACAGAATAGTGAGATTCATTGAAATATTTTTATCAGTGATGATTTATGTTATCCAGCCAAACTGTGCCAGTATAGATATACTTGACAAATTGGTGAATTTTTCATGTCTGTCACCAGAATATTCTTGCTATTTGTAAATGATGTTTTTCTCCGATACTTTTGTACCAGTCTGCAGTCTCTTGTCGTGTGATTGGTCAGTTTTTATAATGAACTCACTTCTGACCAATCAGATGGTCTAAAACATTTGACTGGTCTTAGAAGTTTCTCAAGAGTAAATACCTTTAGGCACAGAATATTTAATATACCAGTCTAGAAATGCTGCATTCTCTGCTAGCAGTGAATCTGTTCTGGATATGTAATTATTTTATAGAGTGGCATGCACCATTTTTATAACATCAATATATACATGTACACTGGGGGGGGGGGGGGGGGGGGGGGGGGGGGGGGGGGGGGGGGGGGGGGGGGGGGGGGGGGGGGGGGGGGGGGGGGGGGGGGGGGGGGGGGGGGGGGGGGGGGGGGGGGGAGGGGGGGGGGGGGGGGGGGGGGGGGGGGGGGGGGGGGGGGGGGGGGGGGGGGGGGGCGGGGGGGGGGGGGGGGGGGGAAGGGGGGGGGGGGGAGAACACGAAGGGGAGGGAGGGGGGGGGGGGGGGGGGGGGGGGGGGGGGAGAAGCGCAGGGGGGGGGGGGGGGGTTTGTTGGGGGGGGGGGAAATGTAGGGGGGGGGAGGGAAAAAAAAAAAAAAAAAAAAAAAAAAAAAAACTATAACATCAATATATACATGTACACTGTATGTCTGAAAAAAAAACAACCTTTTCATCATTATTGATTTGGTATTGTCAAGCTCAATGTTTAACTGTCACCACCGAAATTGTAGTTCTTTGCTTATAAAAATTGGAAGAATTTATCTCACGTTTGTAAAAAAAAAGTCATTATATGTTTATCTTGTGAAAATCATCTAATATATTCTGTAGAATAAATTGTAAATATATACATACATATATGTAAAACTGGTGCATAATTGGGCCAGTTGTCTCCATTTACCTACTATAAACAGAGTTATGTGGCAGTCTGTATTGCTAAATTTATTAGTGATTTACATAAGTAAGAATTAGAAATGGTTTAAGGCAAATCAGATGTAATGGATGCATATTTTTAATATATGTATAGTCCAGATAAAGACGTCATATTGTTTTTAAAATTAGGGGAAGGTGTCAATTTTAGAAAGATACCAACTTTCTTCCTATTCAAAATTTCACGATACATACTTGTAAAAGGTAGGCTTGACATCATTGTATATTAAAGTTACTTTGGTTTTGCAGTTACTTTACTCGAGTCTTACCCAACAGCACATGATTCTGCTCTTTGTAATGAGTGCAGATCATGATCAGCTTGCAAAATATATGACGTCTGATCAAGATTCACACTGTTCACTGTTCTTTCAGTAATTTTCAGTAAGCACGCTTTTGAATAATTAATTGTAATGTCCAAATTTTACGATAGTCGTGTCTATGTAAGAAAACTAGCAGTCATTGTTCATTTTTAGTCCGTACATTTGCCCTCATCTGTCATAACAGCTGTTTACTTTTGCAGTAATACTGGTAAAAGAACAAATTTCCCAACCTTGTGTTGCCATAGATCTTTGTTTATAGTAAATGTTATATAGTTACATGTATAAAGTGTTCTGTGATTTATGTGTGTGTGTCTGGTGTTCTGTGATTTATGTGTGTGTGTCTGGTGTTCTGTGATTTATGTGTGTGTGTGTCTGGTGTGAATGAATGCATGTTAGTCAGTGTCTTGTTTTCACCAGAATCTATGAAGATGTTATTTACACACTTTGCACAGTCATTCCATGTATGTGTGGCAGTTTGAAAGTCATATAACTCCAGTATTTTGTTTGAATACTTCTTAATGCGGTAGTATTCTTATACCCAGTTAAGCATACAGCAAATTCTCTCAGTACCTGGTGTTACTCATAGTTTGTTATCCTCTACTGAAGGGAGAGGGATATAGTTTCAGTATAGTTCATCCATCTGTCATTCTTTGCTTCTGGAGCCGTATCTAAGCAAATGTTTGGAGCATTTCTTTAAGAATGTGAACAGGACTTGTTGTTTACTACTATCAGGTGGCCCTGGAACATTTGGTCCAATTGTCACAGCAACTCTGGAGTTATGGCCCTTCAAACTTATACTTCAAATTATATTCTATTTAGAAACTTAAAAATTCATTGCAAGTTGTGGTCAGAACTGTATATTATTTCACACAAAAATCACACCGACAGATGTGCGGTAAAGGTGATCACTTCAAAAATAGGAGCCTCCATTTGTATATTCCCATAACTCATTTGGTGAGGATACCAATTTATGACATTTGCTTGTTTTAGTTGTTTCAGAACTAGGTTGTGAATCTCCAGAAAAAGAAGGCTGATGTAAGTACATTGACAAGTAAGTCCTGCGATTTTACCCATTCTATGGATTTTATTTGGTGTAATGCTGGAATTTTTTTAAATCATGTCACTGTGCTTTCAGATGTGTTTTACATTTAGTTCAAGGAATCTTAGCGTGACAGTTTATTGTAACTAAAAGTCACTGAAGCAGGAGTCGTAACTCTTTAGGAGTTCTTTGAAAAGTTATTGATCTTTTTTTTTTCAAAATCTTAAAAAGCTTTGCTGTAACTTTCAAAAAAGTTTGTTCATTTTTACAAGGCAATATCCATGTGTTAAAGACATGTTTGATAGGTATTAGTTACTATAATTTCAGATTTAAAAAAAACCCACTTGACTGCAGTGTAGGCTGTTTATTTTAATCCCGATGCAGATTGCGAGTTTATGTATCATACATTGAGATTTTGGTTTTGTTAGCACGAGATTTGTTCATTGATCAAACAATGCTCGAACAAATTAATATATGAAGCCAGTAGTTGTTCATTCATCTTGACTGAAAGAGAGTAAAGGTTATAATGTTGTAGAAGCTTAGAATGTGAAAAAGAATTTCTGTAAACATTTGTAGTAGAATGTTAAAATATAATTATGGTATTCTCATATGTAAGGCTTTAATATCGATAATTAGATATATTTGGAGAGGCCGAAGTTTTTAATTGAGATTGGAACCTAGTTGTTCGAAACTTTAATTGATGATTGAGCTAACAGTTGGTTTACTTTAAGAGTTATATTTCTGCAATTTGAAAGACTTATCAAAAACAAATCTGTACAGTCAAGAAAGCGAGGCATAAAAACTCTCCAAAGCAAAATCAAAATATTCCAATAGTGTTGCCCATCTGCCAAAAATCTTATTTTTCAATCAAAAGTTTCAATCGACGTCTGGCGTAACAGTTGGTTAAAGTTTCAAACAACAGGGCCGAGAAAAGTATTCATGAGTTTCGTTTCGCTCAACCTGAGGGTCTGACTATGTCAGCATTTTTGAATATGTATAATCTCTTGAGAAACTTGTATACCTTTTAACTACATGTATAATACCCTGATCGTATTGGCTTATCGAAGTATCAAGGATGTGCCAGTGAACATAATTATTATTGTGTACTGAATGAAAGACTTTTGTACCTTTATGATAGAACATTTCCACTTTGTTAAATGTTGAAGTGTGTTCCTCTGTATGCAGGAGTTATGTTTGTATTCATTTATATTTTAAATTGAATTACGAAAGGAAATCAGTGTGTTTGGAAAAATTGCATTAATACGTACGAGCTTATGACAGGGCTGTGTTCCTAGATTACTATTATTTCCAGCAACAGGTGCTTGCAGGTGTCTTAATGCTTTTAATTCTATTCAGAGATGACTGTCATACAAATAGTGACATTTCTTTTGCATTTCCTGTTAATGTTTAAAATAAGCCTTTCTTGTTAAGTTTTAATGAAGTTACACATTTTTTGTTGTCTGTTCAGCAAATAAAAGGCTTTGTGTAAGTTTTCTCTCTGACAGGTGCTGATACACTTGGGTAAAAATAATTTTATTTTATGTCCCATTTTGATAAAAACAGTTGATTTTCTTTACAAGGGAAACTGAACTTCCCAATATGCTATGATCTTTGTCAAGGGTTTTTAAAAGGTAGGAGTATTTGAGATAGCTAAATGGCACTGTAAAACAAAACATCACAGCAACATTTTGTATGAAATCACTCGTGTGGCAGTCTTATTAAGACTTCCTTCACATATACAGAAGGGTGACAAGTCTTTGAATTGTCGTAAGTGAAAACTTCCCTGCAACTTCTAGGAAAAACTACAGCGTACATTAATTTTTCACTCACTCGTTAACTAGCTTTTCTCTATACTAAATTTGCAGGTGATAATCATGTAAATATAGTTTTTTGCACAATGTCTTGTGTCTAATGGAAAAGAAATGGAATTTTTGTGTGTATAGTACAGTATAGCTAGCTGTCTGTCTTGTGCAGGAGATTCCCAGCGTTTGGTGTAGATAATGATCTTAAGGGAAATCTTGTTAATGTTTTCAACACTTATATCGGTGATACACTATACACATATTTGCCTATCATTTGTAGCAAACAAGTTTAATTTTAGTAATACCTTAGCTGGCTGCTCAGATTGGCTTCATGGCTTTTCTTTTATACCACCTCTGGTGGGGCCTCTTTTTCACAGATTTTGCAAAACTTCTTTCAAGTTCTGTAGTAAAAACTTAGATCAAGTGTGTTTGCTGTTTTAAAATCGAAACTGTTCAGTCTTTGTTAAATCAAATACAATGTACATGTATGTCAGAAATATAGGTCATTAAGTCAGTTTATATTAAAATAGTATTCTTGTAATGTTGTAGTCACTGTAGTGACATCATCAGATGACTGTCAGCAAAAAAGTGCTATCCTAAAAACTGTTATAATGGAACAATTGTATTCATTTAATGTTGTAATTCCATGATTATTGAAGTAAAAAAATGGGTGAAGAACACTTTTGTCTCTCGAAAATTAGTTTGGGGGAATTTTCTTTCATGTCACAATTTGTTTAATGTTTAGAAAGATTCTTTGATGTTTACTTCCATAGCCTGGATATATACCAGTAAATAACTGAAATAGCAGAGCGTAATATATTGTATATAACATGTTATATTGTTGTTGTAAGAAATATATTTTCCTTTTTGTTACATTTATTTTTTTGTAAGCAAACTTTGTGTACATTTAATTGCTACTCATTTACATTTTTGATTTTTATCCTTTTTTTTTTCACACAACATAATTATGTATACTTGTTGATTCTATCTTTTGTTTAAAGAATATGTCTTCTATAAGATATAGTGCTAACAAAATATTAAAATGTGAAATCAGTCCTGTGTTTTCTTGTTCATCCTTTGAAAAGAACCATGTACATTTCCAGTAAAACTGGACTGTTTCATACAGTACAGTGAGTCACTGGGATATCATGATTTGCAACATCAACAACATCATAGACTCGGACAGAACTGATTTGAGTTGACCAAATTATCGGAGCCCTGACAGTGACTAAGTTGTTACTACTTATTAATGATCTGAGGCTCACTATACTGGTTCCCTGTCCAATTTTTTATGCGAAGAGGAAGAAGTCGCTGGTCTGTATCTCTGCAACTACCGGCGGGAATTCAATGAAACTATGTGAAGCTTCAAGTACCTAGAGCAGAGTTCTGGTTCAGTGCTGTATTGCAGGGTTATGGCCCTTGGATTGTAATTTATGGTGGTACCGTATATTATACATCTTTGTGTCGGTGCAGGCTCTCCACAGCCACTAAAACTTGATGAAAAGCTTAAGTAGTAAGAGGAGATGCCCATATCATCGGCTTGTTTTTACTTGAATTATGGCCTTTTGATTATTCCTACTTCTAGTATATGTTACGCAATATAAGTAGATCTACCTTTTTGTCTATTTTCTCGGCAAGCACTCGATATAATTCAATGAAACTTCATGAGTAGCTTCTGTAACAAGAGCAGATATGCATATTGTGGCCTTTGATAATTGCTGCATAAAATATATATCGCATATTTAGTACAACTATGGGCCTTGGATAATTGCTACATAAAGTATTAATCACAATCATATTTAAAAACTACTTTTATGTCCATGCCCATTTTCAGAATCCATTGGTTGAAATTCAGTGAAACTTTATGAGAAGCTTCAATATTTCATTTAGAGGATATGTGCTTATTCAAAGGGCAATAACTAGAGATTTTGATTTGAAGTTCCCAATGACTCCTTGTATTAGCTAGCCTGAGCACACTGATCTTGAGAGCTGTTGTGACTGCTTGCCGTAAATTGTCTGCCATACTGATAACCAAGCATCATCATTCAGAAACTTAGAATGCTTAAAACTTGGTTACTGTTCACTAGTTCAAATCATAGATACAATGAATGACCTTGGAACACAACAGAAGCACATTTTGCACTAGACTGTCATGAAAATTGGTCAGAATGTTTTTAGCTCACCTGGCCTAAAGTGCCAAGTTGAGCTATTGGGAACACTCGCCATATGTTGTACGTCGACCCTCTGTATGTCCAATGTTTCCTTCAAACAATATCTCTTCTGAAACTACTGGGCCAATGTTGATGAATTTTTGCAGAGATGTTCCTTGCATGAAGCTCTATCAAAGATGTTCAAAGAATTCCATATTATAGCCAATGGTATTCATGTGAGCCATCTCAATATAGGGCCATCTTGGCCCTCTTGTTTTTGTACATCCCAATGACAATATTTGACAATATTTGTTTGGAACTCGGCAAGCCTACAATATCCAGTGTACAGTGATCCACCATGAATAGTTTCTATAAGAACCATACATGGAACTGGTGGCCATAAATTTTGACAAACTTTTACAGCCAAAATGACATTGATAGAGGGTCATCCCATGAATTTGTTTTAAGTGTACATTGTAATGTAGTAACACAGTGAATCGACCTCAACCCAAAGTTGCCGCTCCCTTTTTTTAATAGGCCAAGCTTTGCTCACCTGCTAAACATTTCAGTTAAATAGTTTCCTATAGAAGCCCAAAAATACTTTTTTTATCTGCAAATGATTTTTTAATTTGAAAATGCAACGTGAAAATTCAAGATAGTACATGTATATTGCATTGGTATATAGCACCTGTTCAGCAAAATATTATTGTATCTTTACCTTTATGAATAAATACATAATTCCATCCAGTGCTTGCTGGGAACATAAACAGATATGAAGGTGCTTAAATACAGAAATTACAACCAAAGGGCCATAACTCTGCAAAATATATCTCTGTGCCAAAACATGCTTAGTGCAAACTCTTCTTTTGGTATTGAAGCTTCACATAGTTTCACTGAATTCAAGTCAGTGGTTGCAGATGTATGGAGATGGCTTGCCAGACAAACTGGTTCTTTGGCGAACATTATTAGTATTTACAATTCAACACTTAGAAGTTGCAATAAGTACATGTATCATTAGTGCTCAAAATGTGAACTGAGTATAAGTGAGCAGATGGCAAGCAGAGTAAGGACAGCTGAGGGTCCATGCTTGTCTTCCTCTGTAAGATATTTTGCAAAAACAAGGTACATAATATATATGGTGAGAACAAACAATCCAAGAATCATCAGCATCATCAGCAACACTGTGACCTGTATCATCAAGTTACTGTCTTCTATTAGGGTTTGTTCCTTGCGGTAGTCGTACTGGAAATGAAAAGCTTTCAGTTAAAATGTGTCATGGATCAAAATAATGCTGGTAACAACTTTAATGCAGGAACAACTTTGGTTGCAATCCCTGCCAGAGCTTCATCCAAGTATCAACATTGGCCATGTGGTTTCACAGGAGAAGTCGTTAGAAGAAAATGGTGGGCGAACAATATACGATTGATGGAACTGGGTAAATACGGAATATTATAACAGTCGGTTGATCTGCGACGTCGTACCTTTTGAGTTGGCTGTGTAGTTCCGGATCACACAAGAGGCAGAGCCTCGAGTGTGATCCTGATCTATGCAGCCAACGAGAAAGATACACACGCAGATCAACCGACTGTTATAATATACCTTTTATTATATACCTTTTACCGAATATCATATGTAAACTTTTATATAAACGTTAATTTGTGCCATTAATGGCAAAAATCAACATAACGCGCTAATTCGTGTCACGTTTTATAGGACGTCGATGACGTCACTTCCTTCTTCCATGTATAAACAAACAACATTAATAAAAAGTAAATGCAAAATGTAAATCACCTATTTAATGCGAAAAAGACATTCATTTGTCTTCAAATGTGACATTAAAAAATAAAGTGACGACTATGAAACTAAACTTATTTTACTGCATCAATGTGGATCTATTTTCAACTTTTAGCGTAGGAATATGATATGAAATATGCATTTGTGTACAACTTACACGGTGGACAGATAAGATACGGCCAAATCCATCTGATACGGAAAATTTGATGCGGGATGTTGTATTTTACTGCACAAATACTAAAGAAAATTCAGATAAACATTAGTAGGTATATAATAGTTATATTAGCTCACCCTAGCACTTAGTGCCGGATGAGCTAAAAGTCTGTCATCAACTCTATTAAGCAAGAGGATCATGAAGGCCCTAAATCACTCACCTGAGTAAGCAGAGAACATCTAAAGTACATGATCAGATCTGCATAATTCTTGAATAATTGAGATAATAATTTTGCTCTGGAGCCTAACTGTTAAAACAATGTGAAAGATGATCATCTAAGCCATTTTGTGCAGCTGAGCAATTTTTGTAAAGGATCCATCCAAGAAACAATCGTGTAAAGTTTGGTTGAAATTGGTCTAGTGGTTAAAGAGGAGAGGTTGATTGAAGCAATTGTTGATGACATACAACTAATGGCAATGGACATTGAGTGATTACAATAGCTCACCATACACAGTTTGTGCTAAGGTGAGCTAAAAACAATTTGCCTGGAATGGACAGATATAAATTATGCACAGCTACATTCTTGTTGCTCTATAGTCATTTTATTAATAAAAATTTGTAACATTTAGTTTAATAAGGGAAACAAATTCAAGAACTAAATCTTAATTTACCCATCTTCAGGGTCCACAGTTATTCCCCTTGGTTAATGAAAAAAACAAAACATGACCTCAACTGAAGATACGCCATCCACTCGTCAAGCCTTAACATTTTCCTGAAAAAGTAACAAATAGATCTAAGTTGTCAGTGAAAATCTGAAACATAGATTAGACAGACACATAAGATATAAAGCTCTCATTCTGATACTTAGATTCTGAACAGTTTGATTACATATATATATATACATGTACAAATGTATTCTGAATAAATGATCTGACAAGGTTTCATGAGGCTCTACCTGAAGGAGTTTCCGAATTCACATAGAGTTCACTTACAAAACGTACTTACCAAGATTTATGATTGGGTACAAAATGTGGTCTGAAGAGCGACAACAAGGTGCATGTACAATTACTTCACCTAGTGACCTAGGTTTTTTAAAAAACCTGACCCAGATCGGATCTTCACCAAGACAACAAAGTTCATGATGATTTGGTTCAAAATTAGGCCTCTGAAGTGACTACTCTGTTTATTTTTGTCTTTACTTTCACCATGTGACCTAGTTTTTAATACTTCAGTAATCTCCATATGTAACAAACGACTCGGAACCATTTAACTTTGTTCCTTATATCAGGAATATGTTATATCCATATAGCCTTTTCATACTAGATAAAAAATGGAAAAAATCGGGTCCAAAACATTTTTTCCTAAAAGTTATATCAGCTATTTCAGAGTAGCCGTAATTACACTATATCGGTAGTCATTGTATACAGAGCTTACTGTATGCAATCAAGGTTCAAACCTGAGGCCAAATTATCAAGATCCCAAGTGACCCTGTTTTACACATGACCTAGAAATCACTTGGAAAAATATTCTGACCAATTGTCATGACCACTAGATATTAAACGCAGCCTCTAGTGTTAACAAGGTTTTTCTTTGATTCAACTGTGTGACATATTTATTGACCCCAGGTGACCCAGATTTGAGCTTGATCTAGATATACTTTTAAGACAAACGTTCTGAAAAATTTTCATGACAATTGGTAAACAACTATCACGCCTTGCAAATTTCCTTTCACTTGACCATGTGACCTAGTTTTTGACCCCAAGTAACCCAGATTCAAATCAACATTCTGAACCATTTTCATGATGACTTAATTGTTGAAAAATATGGCTTCTAGAGTGTTAATTCTGTTCTTATTTGATTTGACCATGTGACCTTGTTTTTAACCTCAATTAACCAAGATTCTAATTTTGCCTAGAAGTCATTGAGACAAACATTCTGGCCAATTTTCATGATGGATCATTAAGAAATTTTGCCTTTAGATTATTAACAAGATATTTATTCAATTTGACTGTGTGACCAAGTTTTTGATCCGAGGTAACTCAGATTCAAAGTTCAACCAGAAAATATTGAGATAAACATTCAGACTAAATTTCACGAAGATCAGATGTCAAATGTGACCTCTAGAGTGTTAACAAGTTGAAAATTCAAGATACTAAACTGAAAGTTTAAGAAACGTTAAATTTTGTACTATGTTTTTATATAGTTGAAAATACAAAATACTATGTTGAAAATTCAAGACACTAAGTTGAAAATTCAAGATACTTAGTTGAAAATGCAAGATAGTAAACCACACATTCCAGATACTAAGTTGAAAATTTACGATAATAAGTTGAAAATTCAAGATACTAAGTTGAAAATTTAAGATGCTAAGTTAAAAATTCAAGATACCATGTTGAAAATGAATTTTCAACTTAGTATCTTGAATTTTTAACATAGTATTTGTGAACTCTCAACTTAGTATCTTGAATTTTCAACACAGTATCTTGAATTTTCAACTTAGCATCTTGAATTTTCAACATAAGATCTTAAATTTTCAACATAATATCTTGAATTTTCAACATAAGAGCTTGAATTTTCAACTTATTATCTTGAAAAAAGCAACAAATGGCACTATTGGGCTTCCATAGGTGATCTTAAAGAGAAATCAAATGTATTTTAATAATTTTAACATACATGATTTTATGTGTGTTTAAATTTCTTAACCATTCAAATCTTTAATTGCATATTCAAAATCATGTCAAATTGCTTTGAGTACAATAAAATCTATTCAAAACCAAAGGTTTAGTTCCATTATATACAACTCCAAAATGAGGTGATTAAGTAATTTGAGACCTTTAGTATATATCTACCAAATACAATGTAAATATCAATCATAAATGGGACAATTTGTATATTCATAATGAAGACATGTCTTTGAAAAAACACTTGAAATACAAACATGGTTTTTAAATCACCCCATTTAAAGTACCTTAAGGTAGCTTCAGTGACATAAAAGGGACATACCCTACATCGTGCAGATTATATATATGTTCCAAACATAAATTATGTGCTCAATGAACGTAAAATGATAGATAAATACAATTTTAAAGAACAAACTGTATTGAAAAATGCCTCGTTTTAGCACAATTAATAAAAAAAGGGGCCTTCTGTAATACATCACTATCCACCCATTAATTGTACAACAACAACTAATACAGACTATTGAATGTTTAACAGTTCTGCAACATATTTTAAAAACATTTTTTTAATGACTGGAATTAATAGATTACACTTTTAGGTTATGTTATAATATTTGCAAATATTCAACTATTTATTTAGTTTGACACCAGTTATAGGGATTGTATCTTTAACTTCTAATTACAGTGCCCATGTTCTCTACTTTAAAATCTCCCTTAATTCTTTAAAGTTCCAGGATCACTTGTTTGGAAGCATAATAATGTATGTAAAAATATATAGAGGTATACATTTGTGTTGTTAGAAAAGCAAAGAGAAAATCACTTATATCAAAATTTATGTACTAGTATGTACCTCAATTTGAAGACATTGTGGTAGTAGATATTTTATTTTGGTGTCAATTCATAGAATCCACTCAGTACCATCGTAAACTTTATCATACAGAATATCCTTCTAACTATATGGCAAACCACCTTAAAGTTATTTAAACCCTACATAAAAGAAGTACATGTATATAATTAATATGGTACATTGTACAAACAGAAGACTTTAAAAGTGTAAATCAAAACTTTATGTGTCATTTCGCAATGGTGCAGTGCTTATTTTCAAATTGGATAAACAAAAATGAGGAAATTCCAAATGAGAATTTTAAGTGTCTTACAAGGTATTAAAAAAAATGCTTGGGGGGGTTTCCATCAGTAGCTATTTTAATCCATTAATCATTTAATAATTTCATTAAACTATTTCTATTTCACTTTAAAAGTGCGTGCCTGTGTGTGTGTCTCCAAATTAGAGCATGTCCACTTAGGTAGTCACTTTGTCACCTGTCTGCTATTACACTTCATATTCTTATACTCTTACACTTTAGTTTAAATAATGTTCAAAGAAAATGTAACATTTCTTCTTAGCTATTTTGTACATCAAAACTTCTTACAACCTTAGAGGCATTTAAGACCATTTCATCAATGCTGTATATCCCATGTAAAAATGTTTCTTGTTTTTCCAATGTTTCTACAGCATTGCTACAAATACTTTATCACTCACTTTTATCACTGTATTCCTGATTTTTTTCATACATCAGAATGGAAGATCCCCCAAGTATTGCCTTGTATTATGAGTTTGGTTCACGGAATGATTCCTCAGAGGGAGAAAAACCTACAAAAATGGCTGTTGGACTGAAGCAAGGCTTTGACTTACAAGGCAACAATGAAGGATCCTGAGCTCAAAATTTTCAAACTTTCTACAGGTAAATGATCACTTTATAAATTTAAATGCATGCTAACCAAAGTCCTTAGTCTGTGATTATCCAATGCCAACATGAGTTATCACTGAAGGGGATTCAAATACAGATCATGAATGATGGTTTTCTAGTGTAGGCGAGGGCATGTTTTGTTACTTAATGTTTTCAGCAAATGCACATTGACTCAATAAATGATGAATAAGCATCATTTGTTATTAAAGCTGCTCGCTCACACTTTCTGATGAAAAAATTGAATTTCCCCAAAATGCAATATTAAAACATACAAATTAGAAGTAAATGCTAGAATCAACAACACAAGTGAAAATCTACATAGCGATTTGCAAACATCCATTGAAAATGTTGGTGAGTTTGGTTTAACAGCACCGCTACGCTATATGGATATATTTCGACTTTCAAACGCTTTGTAATGCTATATAATTTTGTATCCTACAATTCTAAATATACAGATATAATAGACTGGAATTTATACTGGAACCTTTTATTTGACAATTTATGTTAAAGTACATTATTTTTAGAGAGTTTGAAGAGCTTTTTTTCCCTCCAAAATCTGAAGGTGAGCAGCATTAAAATTGTTGACTAAATGAATGATGATTTGGCATTATTTGTTATCAAATTTGTACAAGAAATGTTCCTTGACTCAATGAATGATGAATTTTGAGTTAATGACTTATGCAGCAAGATATACTTTTGGTTTAATGGATCTGTACAAGTTTTAAACCAATGTATCAAATAGGAAATGGCTCTGCACACAACGGGGAACATTTTATATTGTGTTCTTGGGAACGGATTGAAAATAGTGCTTAAAATTCATTCAGATTTTTAGTTGTCTGCAGTTCAAACACATTAAAATCATGTTTTTCTTCAAGGTCTTGTTTTGTCAAGAATTTTAGTCTCTACCAGTTATTTCTTTCATAGATGTCTAAAACCTTGTCAGAAAATATTAAAATACATTTTCATATATTGCTATGGCAACCATTTCTCAAAATGTACCTAATTGTTTCAACCAGATGATCAGTTCTTTTAGGTTTCATAACCTTTGATTCCAAAAGTTGTTGGATAATGTTTTGAAGTTAACCTAAAGGGTTTTAAAATTACAAATTAAACAACATTACTTTCTTTCTTTGTTATCTTTACCACTCAGAAAGATTCAAGAAAGTTTAACAAAAGAGCAAAAATGGCTTCCAAATACATATTGAAGTCAATTTTTAAAATATTGTCGTTAAATCGACCCGCATAATTTCCTTGGCATGATTTCAAAATGAACTGTCGATCATTATATTCAATAAGTCTTTTACAACTATCATAATTATTTAATATTTACTTAAACCTTCTTTCATACAATATCTTTTACTATAATTTAAAATACTTATATCATTCAATTGGCCAAAGCATTAAGCTATGAAAACAATTCGGAAGTGATCTGAAAGGTTTGAATCAATACGCCGCAAAAAATGGGTTTTTCCAATGACACTGAATGGTTTTTAGTGCCACGTCAGTAGAAAAACCCACTTTTTTCGTTATACAAAGAGACTTATTAAAACGTACTGTGTAGTGGAATTACAGACAAAGTAAGAGAATTGTTAAAACGTAATGTAAGTATAATAAAAATAAAATTTAAATTCAAAATAACACAAAAAGTGCCTTGAATGATTTTGACAAAATATAAAATTACCAAAAAAGGTTAGGCACAAAGTGTAGTCAGAATCTATATCAAGAGCAAAAGAGAAACCAAAAAAGAAAAATCATACGGTCTGCTTTAATGCAAAAGACCTCCCCATATGAAATTAAGAGGCGTAAACTAGGCATAAAATGACAGCTGTCATTAGATGGAACTTAAACCAAAAGGCATCATTTTGGACTTTGATATTTTCAAAAGGCGTAACTTTCCAACTTGAATTTTTGTTGCAGGCATAATCATAGACAATTTAAAGCGTAATTTAAACTAAGTAAAATTTCATACCAGTAAGCGGAATTTGGATAATTAGTATATTTTAAAAACTAAATTGTAGTTACCGATACGTAACACTCACAGCAAAGCTAGGACATATGTTTATGAGGTCATTGCGTCAAAATTCCGATTGGATATTCATGAATCATTGCTTACAATAGATGGGCAGCAAAGTTAGATTTTGCGGAGGCCCCATCATGCTAACTTGCCCTTTTCACAGTTTTCAAATGTTCTTTTGGTGACCCATATCATTTTGATTTTTTCAAAAAGTACCAACAGGATTTGCGATCAGTTTTATATGGATATAGTAGACACTTCCAAATCTTCTTCTCATAAACCATTGGTCAGATTTTGAAATAATTTCACAAAAATGTTGTAAGTAAAGCCTTTACAAGTCTTAATTTTAATCATTCAGGTTTGTAAAATATCACAGACCAAATAATGTGGCTAAATTTCCATTGTTTCTACATGAAAAATCAGGAATTTCTTCTATGTACAGCCCATTGGTTTGAATAATTAAAGGGCTATTTATTGGGTGCCCTCAAACACAGTGAAACCTGTGTTGAAAACCACTTGCAAGTATTTACCACCCTGCGAAAAAAAAAAAAACACGAAGATCACAGTAGAAACACCTGTGAATAAAGACCACTTGCAAACAAAGACCACATTTATAGCTTCCCAAAAATGGTCTTTGATCACAGGTTTGACTGTAGATAGAAATTCTAAAAATCTTGAAATGAACCGAAATTAGGATGTACTGTAAAATCACATAATTTTGCAAGTCCAAATTTTGCAAATTTTAAATCTTAACCAGTTTAGGAGGAAGGGCTATTTATTGGGTGCCCTTAAACACAGTGAAACCTGTGAAAAAACACACTTGCGAGTATTTACCACCCTGCGAAAAAAAGACCAACACGAAGATCACAGTGCAATATTCTTATATTAGTAGAAACCTGATAGGTTGATTCAAAGCAGACAGAGTTTGAAAGTATTTTTACAGTGTGTGTTATGTGTGAAGGAATGTTCTGGTGAAAAAGCTTCATTTTTGATGAACAGAATAGTAAAATTTAAATTCAAATGATATTTATGGATATTTAATTGGCAAGATTTGATAATACCATTGGTTGTTTTAAGCGATATAAAGTGTAAAAACAATTAAAATCTCCTTCATAAGTGACTCCACCCCCCCAAAACCGCAGGTGGTCAAAAATCTTAATCGTTTTATTGCCCCTTATCAGTTTTAATCCTCTCTGATTAGATCTAGCAATGTGTCAGTAGACTTGATATGTAGTACAATAGTAGAACCACAAATTTTATTGATTTGTAGAGATTATTGATTTATAACTTATTTACTGTTGTTTAGTTTTATGTAATTATGACATTTTACTTTTATTGAAGGATATGAAACATATTTTTTAAATCAATGCAGTACAACTGTGATTTTAAAGTTATATTGAGAAAGTTATATAAATCTATTGTAATATACTTGACTCATAAATAATATTTTAAACACATACGGAATTCTAAAATACTTGATTTAACACAATACCTCAAGTTATCCATGCTACAAATTTATTTAAAATATTTGGTTTGTCAAGGTCAATGTCATTTCAAGGTTAAATAGTCAAAAATCACCAAAAATAATCTTTGTACGAAATATCAAATCTAATAACTTGTATAAATGATGTTTAAACACATATCTTTAGACTTTAACAGGTTTATATCCCTTGAAATGATAGCAATTTAGTAAAACAAATGTTTATATGGTATGAGTATACAAATGTAATTAAAATTACCCCACCCACCACCTTAAAATCTTGCAGTTGTGCTTGCTGCGCTGCATCTAAAGCTAACATACAGTATGATAGTTTTTTTGTTGTAAATATTACTGAAAACGTTTTGACTAATTACAATTTTTCAAAAACTAATTCTTTTTATTAAGTTGGATCAGCAGAGGTCAAGCTCAAGGTCATTATAAAGTCAACATTAACTGAAATACCTAAACTTTTATACGGAAGCCCAATAGTGCCACTTTGTTTGTTTTTTAATTGATTTTTTCAACATAACTAAGTTGAAAATTCAAGATAGTAAGTTGAATATTCAAGATACTAAGTTGAAAATTCAACTTACTAAGTTGAATATTCAACTTACTAAGCTGAATATTCAAGAAACTAAGTTGAAAATTCAACTTACTAAGTTGAATATTCAAGATACTAAGTTGAATATTCAAGATACTAAGTTGAAAATTCAACTTACTAAGTTGAATATTCAAGATACTAAGTTGAAAATTCAACTTACTAAGTTGAATATTCAAGATACTTAGTTGAAAATTCAACTTACTAAGTTGAAAATTCAAGTTACTGATTTTAGTACTTAGTATCTTGAATTTTCAACTTAGTAAGTTAAATTTTCAACTTAGTAAGTTGAATTTTCAACTTAGTATCTTGAATATTCAACTTAGTATCTTGAATATTCAAATTAGTAAGTTGAATTTTCAACTTAGTATCTTGAAAATTCAACTTAGTAAGTTGAATATTCAACTTAGTTTCTTGAATATTCAACTTAGTATCTTGAATTTTCAACTTAGTATCTTGAATTTTCAACTTAGTAAGTTGAATTTTCAACTTAGTAAGTTGAATTTTCAACTTAGTATCTTGAATATTCAACTTAGTATCTTGAATATTCAACTTAGTTAGTTGAATATTCAACTTAGTATCTTGAATATTCAACTTAGTAAGTTGAATTTTCAACTTAGTATCTTGAATATTCAACTTAGTAAGTTGAATATTCAACTTAGTAAGTTGAATTTTCAACTTAGTATCTTGAATATTCAACTTATTATCTTGAATTTTCAACTTAGTTATGTTGAAAAAATCAATTAAAAAACAAACAAAGTGGCACTATTGGGCTTCCGTAAACTTCATTGCGGGCCGCAGCAATATTTAATACGTGGTTGGAAAATGTAACAAGTAGGTGAAGTAGTGTATAGTTCTTTGAACAAAATGTTATGAAAATTGCCTAGTTATACATATATTTTGCAGTCGCAGGCTCAATCTAAGGCCCCATCATGGCGGGTCAATCATATGATACTGTCGTTTGCTTTAAGGTGGAATGCGCCTCAAATATTTTGTTCGAATTTTCTCATGAAATTTACACTGTGCATAGTTGAAGCTATTTCTGATGGAAATCCGATTTCTTTGTTTTGATATCTCTTACGGTTTCTATGCTGTTATGCTTCAAACATTGCCACTGACGTCACTTTTTGCACAGCACGCTATTTCATGTTATTCCTCGAGTTTTCCTTCACCGCGCTTTTTATTTTAAATTTATAGACAATATAAAATAACATGCACTTTCCATTTAAGACGTTCTTTATAATGGTATAAAATTTGATGAAAATATTACGACGCCCGATATGCTAGTTGCGATTATGTGACGTCAAAACGGGAAAATTCTATCAGGGTTTTGCTTAAAATTTTGCCTTATAATTGGAGTTATAAAAAATCAGCTCGATGAAAAAACGCATACGTTTGATATCATTTTACGTTCATTTGATATGATAAAAAGGATGGGTCACCGGCTTACTATTTTTACAATTCCACGAGATTTCACCCCTACCCCAAACGTAGTTTTGACGTTGTGATGTACTTGGAGTTACTTTGTACGTTTTCTTTTTTACACATTGATAAGTCTATTTACTAACAGACTCATGTTTTCAATAAAGCAATTTATATACCCGGATGGGCTATTACAAAAGCTAGACATCTTTATCTGCCTGAAACAATTTATATGTTGATGAGATCTTTGACCAGTGCTTTTCTATAGATCGGATTTACACCCTCCCGTCATGTACATAGTAACAAAAGACGGTGTCATGCCTTCAACTCTAATAGAATTAATTCAGATACTCAAGTTGCGACTTAATATGAATTACAAATACTTCTAAAGGTAGAAACATTAATACAATCTTTCAGTATTTCCGTGTATGTGATTAGCATGTGTTAGTGTCAAATAATAACGTTAAATTTAATTCGAGTTTATCACAGTTAATGTAAAAAGTATTTTTTCACCTCATCACTGAAAGTATCGCCTGAACGGGGTCTGTATTTCCCATTCACACCGTGCGTCACCTGAATACAGTTTAAAGTATACACAGGTCTACATTCCTTTGTGTATTTTAAGTTTTCAAGCTTAGTATGTATCTTTGAATTTTCGAGAAGATGGCGCATCCTTTCATAACCATACGTATTCTTTTTTCTCCGGTGTAAAGCACCAGCATATGAAATCTCAATTTTAAGACAGCTAATAACTTTTGTTTGTGGAGACCGAGATCAAATTCGCCACCCCTAGTTTCACATGCGAGTCTCTTGTTTTAAAAAAAACATATAACTTGTTTTCGCTCGTTGTTTATTTATCGTTCTCCACACACCGAATCACTAAATAGTGGAAGAACCAGCGACTTTTCATTAGTGGTACACGTATTATGCGAACAAATTAACCTGATCCTGACCTTTTTACATGAATATATTTTCCAGCGATTACTTCGAATAAATAAATTTCCGTAAGTGCGAGATCACGGATATTGTAGGTGCAATATAATTCTTTTATACTTTGCTAATAACCGACGATAAATCCGCAGTGGAGCGGGTTACGTGAAGAATTCAAGTCAAGCAGCATGCGGGTTCGAATCTATGAAACATACTGTTTCGACATTTCGACATATAGTGCAAATGAATGCGCAATTATACTGACTAAAAACTCAAGAAATTCTTTATAAAGCGCTGGAGAGGAGGGGGTTAATAAACTGCAGATGTGATGTAAGCTTATAGAATTCATTTATTGTCATATGAAATAAATTTATAAGCTTTGAATATCAAAAGTTTTAACTATTGAATTAGCTAAAGCCAGTTTTTTTTTATCTTACTAGTTTACTTACTTTTGCTAGGGTAGAACTCACAAAGTACAGACTTCTAAGATTTAAGAAAAAAATCATGCGCTATATACTGACTGAGCGCCGATACCCTTTTTTTTTTCTTTGATTGTTTATAAGTCCCGGCCAACCCTGGGACTTCTCCCTGAGTGAACTTGCCAAGACTCTTGACAGACGCAGGTTGAAGAGAGACAGATGCAGATACAAGAGAATCCGGGTACCAGACCCTAGCTCTTTTACGAATAGACAACTTGATTCTTTTACATGCCCGGTGTATAGCCCCGATACACGTGATACAACCTATTGGTTTCTAACCAGTTCAGCTATAGATGGGTGGGAAACACTGAAAAGTGTTTCTGAAATTTCCAGTGCCCCGGCCGGGATTCGAACCGGGGACCTCCGGATTAGTAGTCCAGAGCGTTAACAACCGCACCATCTGTCCCATCTATTTGTAAGTTTTATAATCATGAGGCCTGGTTAATTTGCCCGAGTGATAAACTCATTCACAGCTTGGTGTTGTGCTAAGTGCGCTGCCGTTTGGCACATCTCCTGTTTCCTTGCCGGGGATCACACGCTGGTCATCTGCCACATAGGCCAATACGGAGTAAAGTCAGTGTCGCATCCTTATTCACATATCTACGCATACCTATATTCCATGATTTAAATCTCGACTGCACTTGCCAACATGAGATAAGCTTTTCGCGCATACCTGAAATGTGGGGTAGGGGTGCGAATTCGTAAATTTACGAAATACTAAAGTCGGTGACCCCTAATTTTTACAATGTCAACTAATAGCAAAATCGTTTTTACAAAACATATTGAACTTTTACGTTTTTTCATCGAGCCGATTTCTTACAAATTTAATTTTACGCTAAAATTTTAACAAAACTCGAAGTCATTTATTTCCATTTTGACGTCACAAATCCGTGCATAGCGGTTACAACGTCAAACTTTTTACGTCCAATTTTATATCAGTTTGTAGCTCTTATTTAAAGATATAAGAGAAAATCAGAAGGTTGGAAATATTTTACAAAGGCAAAACGCTACAGCTTAAAAACCTGCCGACAGCGTAAGAAAGCGCGGTGGTAAAAAAGTGACGTCAGAAGCTATGTTTGAAGCACTACTGAAAAAAAAGTTTACAAGATATTACAAAGATAAATTCCCTGTGAAATCGGAAATATGCTGAAATATACGTGGTGCAAATATGAGAAGAAAATTCGAGAAATTAGTTTGAGGCGCATTTCACCTTAAGGGCTTGGTTTTCAGTTACATCAAAGCTATTCATACAGAGTTGAATTGACCCTGCGTATGTTTGTTCATGAAATGACCTCTGTTAAAACTCTGATAAACAATCTCAGGTAGTCTTCGCATTTCCAACACCAAATAGGACATATTTCTTGCATATATATTTTTTTTAGGCAAAGAAAAATGGCAAAAACAAAGACTGGCTGTTCAAAGAGGGCATGCCTAAATACATTTTAGCACACTTTGAATGGTGCTGAAATTCTCTGGAGGTAGTCGTCCCAAAAGGCAAAAGTTTGTGATGCTTCCCGTCCTTGAGCGCTAAACTCATATAACAAAGATATCACCTTATCAACAAGAAAGACTGTTTTTCTGGTCGAGTTGAGATGGGTTGTCAGAGAAGATGTAATTTCCGTTGGCCTAACACCAATTGAAAACTGAGAAGAGTGCATGATTTTACAGCATCATTAATCCATCAAAAAGGCACGAAGCCCCCCCCAATCTTTACTAGCGAGAATCCGATTAGTGGTTTTGAGGGCAAAAACCTCAGAATCGGAGATCAGTGTAAACGTACCCTATACCTGCAAATACACACATAAGCAAGCGCATTTCCCCATCTAGAGATATGACGCCACCCAACTCACGAGACCTTGTCACGATGATATACGGTAATATCTACTGCATTTGTCAGCAAACCCATATCAAATATAATAGGGCAAAAGTCCTGACCGAGGGCGTTCAATTGCTTCTTAAAACGCTTAAGAGTCGTGTACACTGAGTCAGAGTAGGTAGGCTTGGCTAATAGAATGGGACTGTTACAACATCTGACATTTTTAAAGCATTTTAGGCATTGCGTTTGCATGGAAAACACCCAAAGTCCCTTCATACCTGTCATCACAAAACATCCCTAATTTTACACAGTTGTACATAAGATCTTTGAGCTTGAGCAATTTAGCCTTTTGTGGTTTCTTTAGTTTTATTCCTGTCTGCTTCGAGAGGGGACTAGGTCTGGCATTTGCGGCTTTTCATAATGCAAAACTTGAGGAGAAAGTTTCTTAAGTACACAAGGTGAATGGCATTAAGTAAATTACTTACTATGCTATTGATTATTGTGTTAGTAATTAATAAGTTAAGTAGTTAAGCATGCTTAGTTTAAGTATATTAAAAAGTTTAACAGTGAGTAAATGTTAATTAATTCGTGCAGATAAGAAACGTGTACAGTGTATATACATGCATAGCACATGTATACATGTAGTGCATACTAAGTTAAAAGGTTAAGTTAATAACTATATGTAGAAGAAAATAATTAAATTTTCTGTAACGCCTCTGTAATCATGGTTAGTTAGTTTAGTCATCAACAAGTAATAAACAAATTAAATCTCATGTAGCTTACTGCCCTGGTAAAGCAATTTGGTAATTACGAGTTCCTCGTAGATTTTATTTTGCCTACCAGTTCCAATTATTTGCTCTGATGAGAACGTTCTGTCTTTAGCTTTTACACTGTAAACTCATATAACCTGAGTTTGATTTGTTATTATAACACTGAAACTTGTTATTGCTTCAGAAACTCCAGATAAAAATATAATAGTTACTGCAGAAACTCTGTTTACAACTGAATGTTTCATTGAATTATGTATACTGTATGGGCTCGCATTGATAGTAGATATCCTATATTAACATGATGGACGGGGTAAAAGTACATGATAGGAACTTTCATATAAATTTGTGATGGTTAGCTGTAGCTTCATTTAGATATCTCTTGATTACATGTACATAGTTTCATCTCATATAAGCTATCTGTAATACAGTCAGTTTTATTAGTGTGTATATGATCATATTGAAGCTACCACCACATGTAAGCAAAAGATTTTGCAAAATAGTTGGTACCATTACTACATATGCTTAAAATGTCTACTGTTCAAGCTCTTTTTCATTCTAAAATAATTTGGTACAGTCTTTTGCTGTGAAAATGTGTCATAAAGTAGATAAAAAAAAGTTGTATGTGTTTTAAGTAATGCTATATATGATATAAAATGAATTTTATGTATTTACTTGATATTGACCTTGAAATGACCTTGAGCTTGACCTCTGCTGATCCAACTTAATAAAGAGAAGTATTTTTTTTTTGAAAAAATTGTAATTAGTCAAAACGTTTTCAGTAATATTTATGACGAAAAAACTATCATACTGTATGTCGGCTTTAGATGCAGCGCAGCAAGCACAACTGCAAGATTTTAAGGTGATTGGATGAGGTAATTTCAATTATACTCGTACCATATAAACTTATGTTAAAGTGTAAAGATATGTTTTTAAACATTGTACAAACTATTAGATTTGATATTTGGTACAAAGATTAATTTTGGTGATTTTTACTATTTGACATTGAGATGACAATGACCTTGACCTTGGCAGACCAACACTTTAAAAAAGTGTAGCATGGATGTGTAGCATGGATAGTGATGTATTATGTTAAATCAAGTACTTTGCCATTCCATGTGTGCTTTAGGCACTATTTAAGATTCAAGTAAATTAAGATATTTTTTTATTTTGATGTTCAATTTGACTTTGACCTTTTCCATTTTTCCGTACAATGTCGGCAAATTTTGTCTACTGTACAATAAACTACAATGTCTCACGAACATTTTGGTATATAACTTTTTTTTCGGGCCCCAAGAGGGTCATCCCATTTATTATCCCTACCGACTGGTTTAACGGGGGTCGGAGAGCCATCCCCAACCAACTTTACAATATGTACATCACATTTAATATTCATAATCATAATACATGTATTACATTGAACAAAATTTCGTCGTTATATATTTACAAGAACAAGTCGTAAAAAATGGGGATAATATTAGGTTGGGACCTTTTTATAGGAGAAAAAAGAGATAAAAGTAGAAAAAAGTTAAGTCTGTTAAGTGTACGTTAATCGAGAATTGTGCGTATGTGTGTGTGTGTGTGCGTGCATGTGTGGATTGGTGTGATGGTGTGCACGTGCGTGCGCTTGTTTGTGTGTCACAGATGTCGTCAAATGCTCAAAACTTCTTCCCATATTTTGTTAAAACTGTAGAGATTTTCTTGTTGTAGGGCTAGCTGTTGTTCTAGTTTTAGTCATTTTGAATAAGGTGAAAGAATGTAGTACATTTTTGCATTTACTTTTATAGATGTGTTGTTTTGCATAAAGTAAGATATGTGATACTACAGGGTTATTAGAAGTACACATGAAGGCTGTAATCTTATATATCGCTCCATTTACATGTTTTACAACAAAGTAATGTGTTATTTGGTTCCAGAAGTGTTGTGTATGGTAACATTCCCAGAAAAGATGATCGATTGTTTCTATTGCCTCATTGCAAAAGTTGCACAGGCTAGACTCGATTATTTTACAGTTGAATAGGTATGCATTTGTAGCGATGTTTCTGTGAATAAAATTATATTGAAAGTTTTGTAGTTTAGTATCTTTTGTCAATCTAAATGAAGTTATATTTATTTGTTCCTAATTATTAAGTTATTTTGAAAATTTAGATTGTCTTCCCATTTTATTTGATATTTCTCTTTATGACACGGAATTTGTTGAAGCTGAATGTCGGAAAAAGTTTTAGTTATGTTTTTTCCGGTTTATTTTGTTAACTTTCTGATAAAGTGAAGATTGGTCTGCATTTACTGTAGCATAATTTTTACATTTTTTTTATACAAGATTTTACCTTTTGATAATAAAGATATTCTTTTGTTTTAAGATTATGTTGCGCTTTCAATGCTGTGAACATTATAATTTTTTACTTTTTATATCGTATATATCAGAAAGTGTAATAATACCTTTATAAATCCATGTCATATTACATAGAAGTTCGTGTTTATATTTTAAATTGCTGTTGTTCCAAATAACAGTGTTTGAGTACAATGTGTTTTCTTTTTTGTAGTTTATCCTGCACCATGATTTTAATACATCTTTAAGAAATGTACTATTTATGTGAATCTTTTCTATATCTTTTTCATTTAGTTGCGATCTATCAGTTTATGTACCCATGCTGGTTTTAAAGAATTTATGTATATTTCAATGTCAACCATTTTTAACCCTTTGGATTATGGTGCTTCTTTTTACTTTATCTTTTTTACATCCCAATATGAATTCAAAAGTTTCTTGATTAAGTTTTTTTTATAGTTTGTGGTGACAGGTTTGGGAGGACCGAGAACAAGTATGTAAGTTTCAGTAGAATTAAGGATTTCAAAACACTGATGTTATCTGTTATTGATAGCTTCCTAGTTTTCCATCTATTCAAACTGCAGTAAAAGTTCTTTATTTTGTTTTCATAGTTTAATTCTGTCATTCTGGTTTGGTTTGCATGAAATATTACTCCAAGAGATTATGCTTCTGTGCTATTCCATTTAATGTCTTTTTACCGTGAGTATATTAAGTCGTGTTCGTTTTGTAATGATCCTATTTTTAAAACAATACGTTTTGAATACTTTAATTTTAACCCGAAATTTCTCCAAATATCTCAAACAATTTTAATGCGTTTTCGAAGCTGCTTTTAGAACCATCTAATAATACTGTAGTATCATCTGCAAACATCTTTTTATTTCTTTACCATTAATTGTTATTCCTTTTATATTTTCATTATTTCTCAGAGCAAAGGATAATAATTAAATACTTATTATTAAAATGTAAGAACTTACAGGGCATCATTGTCTGACCCCTCTTTCTATTTTAAAGAAGTTTGTGTCGAAACTATTATTAGTAACGGAACAACCAGGGGACTTATAGAATAGTTCTACCCATTTCCTAAGATCTTTTCCGAAATTAAAGAAATGAAGCAATTTATGTATGAATTCATGATTTAAGCTGTCAAAAGCCTTTTCAAAGTCTGTGAACAGAAGCATACCCGGTATTTTATGATTATATGAAATTTCAATTATGTCTCCGAGCAGTCTTATATTTTCACCTGTATATCTATTTTTCACGAAACCAGTTTGACTTCTGTGAATTATATTATTTAAAATTTTCTTGATTCTTGATGCTATTGACTTTGTTGCTATTTTGTACCCTTATAGAAACAAAAAGGTAGCAGCTTGCTAGCCGCTACCTAGCTGCTACCTAGTCGCTACTATTTTTGATAGCAAGAACTAGCAGCAAGAAGGTAGCAGGAGGTAGCGAGTATCTGCTATGTACCTGCTACCTAGCCGCTACTAGTAGCGACCATTCGCTATCGGTAGCAGGAACATGGCTTTTCCTGTCCATGTGAAGCAAGCCGATTCTTCATAGCGGTAATCAGTGAGCCCATTTCCTTGTGGACACTCTAGAGGCCACATTCCCCCCTCCCCTCAATCTTCATGAAACTTAGTCATGATCCTAGGTCAACCGTTTCAGTTTTGAACACTTAGGGGGGGCAAATATGAAAGATCTTTTTCATGTTCAGTTAAAGGGTAAGAAGATCTTAACCAACATTTCATGGTCATTTCTTACAGTACTCCGAGTGTTTTGATTTAATTTATTTGACACATATTTCAGTAGTTTAATAGGCCATGATTTGATGACAACTACAAAATAAGCTGCTCAAATTTTATAGGTAGCAGCTCGGTAGCAGGAATACGTAGCAGCTAGGTAGCGGCTACTAGTAGCAAGAATATAATAATATAATATAATCCACATTGAGCAAACTTATTGGTCTCCAATTTCCTAAATTTGTTAAATCTTTATTTGGGTTTGGTAGTAATAATGTTATTAAGCTTTGATTTTGTAGTTCTGAAAGATGTCTTGATTGAAATGAAAAATTTAAAGCTTTAAGAAGATCAAGTTTAATATCGTTCCAAAATAATTTACAGAACTCTACATTTATTCCATCGGTTCCTGGGCTTTTCCCATTTTTCATGTCTTTTACCGATGATGTTATTTCTTCTATAGTTAACAAACATTCACAATTTTTTTTGTCTTGATTATTAGCTTCGGAATATTTTTTGTTTCTAGATGTTCAAAGGAGGTTTTTTCTGGTATTCTTTTTGAATAAAATTCTTTATAATATTTAAATGTTTCGTGCAGAATTTCTTCTTGATTTGTTATTTGCTTTCCATTCACATTTATTATTTTTATAGTTTTGCTCTCAGCTTTGTGTTCCTCTAACAGTTTAAGTAGTTTTATGTTTTTATCTTCATTTACTAAATGCTTATATTTTAATCTTGTAATGTACCCTTTTCCTGGTATAATTCATTGAGTTTGGTACGTTCTGCATTTACTTCTTCTTCTAAAGCTGGATTGTTGTTGTCTTGTTGTTTTTCTAATAAGTTTTTTGTCAACTATATCCTTAATAGCGGTTTATAATTTTATCAATAATTTAGTGTCGTCTTTGTTTGGTCCATAATAATTTATGATGTTATATTCATGACTGTTTATTTCTACATTTAATTGCAATATTCTACCCTTTTCTATTTCTTTCGATCGAATGGCATTTATGCCTTTTGATTTATTAACTAGAAATCCTACTCCCGCACTGTTTGATGAATCTCCACTAAAATAAATGTTATATGTAGTGTCATTTTTCCAAATATTTTCAAATTTATTGGTATAGTGTGCTTCTTGTATAAGGCATATGTCAATGTTTTGATCCTGGGTGAACTTGAATATAGCTAAGCGTTCAATTTTATTTCCTAGCCCTCTTACATTTTATGATGATATCTTAAGACTCATTTATATAAGCACATTATGGTATATAACTTGGCTTGTTCCTTTTTGTGCAACCTTTCTCTTAAAATAGGCCACTTATTCTTTCAAACCTTTGCTGCTCCACTATAAAGTATCTGTTGCAGTTTGACATTCTTCATGACACTGTTTAACTGCATATACATGTAGCACATTCAACTATGGCCTAACATAACTTTTGTAAATCATTGTGCATACTCTTGTGCAAGTGAAACAATATTCATACAATTTCCATTTTAGGTGAAAATTATCAATACATTTTTCATAATCACAAAACTATACCCTAAATTGACATTTTTATCTTTCTTCAGGGAAAACAGAAATGGGGCAGCAAGAAACAGGGACTTAAATTTGGTAAATATTATCAAAATCTGCTATGCCATAGTTTTGGAATAATTGCCGAAAAAGTCATTTTCAGACATTTCAGAATTTTAAATACGACATTCAAAAGGAGTTAGTTTTTAAAAAAAAGTGTAGAACTTTCGGTCAATACAGTAACCTTCATCTTTAAGGTACAAGACAAGTTTTACAAACTTTTATAAAGTTAACCAGCTATCCATCTCTGCAGATTCTTCATTTTTCTTCCATGCTGATTTTCATTTCTTTTATTTCAGAGAGTTCCTCTGCCATTAATCAGTCAGCAGCAAAACACAAATTACCAACAAGCTGCTCATTATGGTCCTTTGGTACGGTTATCATAACTTACATTGTTATTATGTTTTGAGCTAATAAATTCAGCTATTCTATTCATGGGAACTAGAGCTATCACTGGAAGTGATTAAAACTTCCACTTATGCGCTGGTTACAAACAAAAGAAATATGAGTGCATGGAGCCATGAATAAATGATGAACACAGCTTGGACAGTGCCATGAATAAATGATAAATGTGCAGACACAATGGCTATGCGTGCATAGATATTTGCTATGTAAAAAAGGGCAATAACTCTATAAAACAAGAGCTGTGGCACATAACGAGTAAAAGAAAAGTTAATAAAAATGTGAGAAATAAAAACAAATTGGAGGGGGTGCACCCTTCTCCCCCCCCCCCTTTCCACACACCGGGGTCATCTAGTGACCAACGTAATGGTAATTTTGCTTTCAATTTTCAAAGAGCCATAACTCCTGAGCTTGTGTGGCAATTCAACTGCAACTCGAGGGCATCACTTCTATATAGTATAATAAATAAACAGTTCCACAAAGTGTGATTGAAATTGTATAACGAATATGGTAGATACATGTTTGGCACAAGGCATAAATTGGGTAATTGTACTTGGAAAAAACTGCCATGGCAATTTTGCATTCAATTTTCAAAGGGCTATAACTCCTGTGATTCCAAAGCAATTCAACTGAAACTCAAGGGACATCAATTCTATATAGTAATAAACATTTCCACAAAGGTAAATTGAAATTACATTACCAATGTGATAGATATGGCTCCGGACAGAAATAGCTTAACGACGGACGCACAGGAGGATCGACAACCAGCGCATAACATAATACATCCCATCGGGTATATAGAAATGTAAAACACAGTTATATAAGTTGCATTGCATGCATAGATATTATAGGGTAAACCAACTGTAGCATTTCAATGTAGTACCATCATCGATACTTGAGAAATTACACGTTCTAATTGAAAACTTGCTAAGTTCAAAGGTGCAATAACTCTATAAAACAAGAGGCCCAAAAGGGCCAGTATAGCTCTATTGGACTGTTCTGAGTAGGTTTTGTGAACATCTTTTGGAACGTTATCAAAGAAAAGGAAACAGAGGTCACTGTGACCTTGAACTTGACCCACTGACCCCAAAAACCATATTGCAAGAATGAATTAACCAGTATCACCGTGACATCTAATATTATAAAGTTAATTAATAATAATAAAAAGAACTGAGCTTGGGTGTATGGAATGGGTTCATTAAGCAACTGCAACACTAACAAATCAGTTCGACATGCAAAAGCAGTTTCACCATTACATTTTCCAGTGCAACTATAGTTTAAAATTACCGATCTTGTCTTTGGTGTAACAGTATCAACGTGACATCTAATATTATAAAGTTAATTAATGATAATAAAAAGAACTGAGCTTGGGTGTATGGTATGGGTTCATTAAGCAACTGCAACACTAATAAATTAGTTCGACATGCAAAAGCAATTTCACCATTACATTTTCCAGTGCAACTATAGTTTAAAATTACCGATCTTGTCTTTGGTGTAACAGTCTTTTGTCTGTGGTGTAACTCTCATTTTGAAAAGCGATATTAACTCTTAACTAATTGCGCCCATGTAATTAAGTTTTATATATACTGCTCTTTAAAAATGTAAAAATTAAGATTTACATTCAAAAGAAATTTAGCCTGTACATTTTCACTAAAATAATAGATTAAAAAGTATCGATTTCGCCTGTGGTGTAACAGTACTTTATTGTTACACCATAGAATGTTACACCACAGACATTTCAAGCTTTATACATAACTGAAGATTTATATGTACTATTTGCATTTATTGAAATTGGCGGCCATGGCATAAAAGATTGATGAAAAAACTTTTTCAGAGTATGCTTATCATTGCACAATATCTGGATAATCACTTATCAAGACATTTTAAAACAAACTATACACTGATCCAAATTTAAAAGAAGACATCTGACATGACTTTTTAATACAAAATGCATTAGTGGTGCTTCAATGGGATTTCTTGCTTCATTAGCCTGATGCCGATGCATACGCGAAAAATCTCAAATAAAAATGACCAATTTCGCTCATTTGTAGGTCAGTTAATGCTTTCAAAATATTTCACATGTGTTTGTTCAGCAGCTGTGTTTAAAGTACTCACAGCATTTAATGCAAGAGGGCCTCATCTGAGTCTATTGCACTTGACTTTTGACCCTGTAATCTCAAAATCAGTAGAAGTAATCTGCTGGTCAAGACCAACCTCAATGTCTAGTTTGAAGATCACAGTTGTTCTCCAGTTATTGAACATATTAGATCTGACCTTGAACTTTGACACAGTGACCTAAATATCAATAGAGGTCACCTACTGGTTCAGATTTAAGTCGAAAAAAGTCCATATTTCTGACAAAATGCTTCACAGAGTTAATAATATGTACTCTTGTCTGTTGATAGCTGTGATAATGGTAAATAAGTATTGTAACTTTCAAAGCAATAATATCTATAATGGTTTTGAAAAAAAAGTTGGGTGGTATAGAAAATCTAACGAAGGTGTGACGTACGCCAAAGCCGACATCGATGCGAGTAGGATAGCTCCCCTATTCTTCTAAAATTCAAGCTTAAAACTCTAAGAAACAAATAAGACTTCCTTGTGCAATTGACTTGACTGTCAAAGTTGGCAAACCTTTCAAACTGACTAATTATATTTTTGCCACTACAATAGAGCCACAAAGACCCACAGTTATTTAGAAAACATATTTTCTGTTCTCCAGGCTGGTGCACCTCCGTTGAGAAATAACGGTTATCAATCAGACAGGAATTACAGTCATCATCAGAGTCATGGCCAATCGAGCTTGGTAAGAATCGTTTGAAAAGAACGATAATATATTACAATGTTTTCAAATTTCAATACAAAATTGGTCCAATGAGCAACCCTGGAATATTGTAGAATTAACATGCGGATCATGATGACCTTATCTTGCTCATCTGACTTCAACTCTTGCTTCCCTGACACTTCAACAACACTAAGATATCATATTGTTTGAGACACATTTTATCTGAATATACAATGTACTTGTTTTGAGGTTTATATTGTTAATCACTTATCAAGAATTTTTTTATAACAAACTATACACTGATCCCAATTTAAAAGAAGACATCTGACTTGACTTTTTAATACAAAATGCATTAGTGGTGCTTCAATGGTATTTCTTGCTTCATTAGCCGGATTCAGATGCATACGCGAAAAATCTCGAATAAAAATGACCAAGAGACAGGGAACCAATAAACAGGGGACCAAGAAACAGGAACCTAAGTTCGATAAATACGTATGATTAAAATCTGTTATGTCATCATTTGAGAATAATTGCTGATGAAGTCAATTTCAGACGTTTCAGAATTTTAAATACAACATTCAACAGGAGTTAGTTTTTTAAAAAAAATCTAGAATTTTCGGTCAATACAGTAACCTTCATCTTTAAGGTACAAGACAAGTTTTACAAAGTTTTATAAAGTTAACCAGCTATCCATCTCCGCAGATTCTTCATTTTTCGTTCATATTGATTTAAATTTTCATTTCTTTTATTTCAGAGTATTTCACTGCCACTCATCAATCAACAAAATACTGGCCTAATCAATCAGCAGTTAACCACACAGTACCAGCAAGCTGCTTATTATGGTCCTTGGGTACAGTAATCATAACTTATATTGTTATAATTATGTTTTGAGCTAATAAATTCAGCTGCTCTTTTCATGGGAAATCATAAATCTAAATTAGGGCTATCACTGGAAATTATTATCCCCCGTCATAGGCGGAGGGATATTGTTTTGGCGTTGTCCGTCTGTCTGTCCGTCCGTCCGTTCTTACTAATAGGTACTTAATAATATGTGACTAAACTGTCCATAGCAAACAATACATAACTGTAAAAACCATTCATTTCGTAGGATAATTGGCTGTTATGTGGCTAAAATTTCTTTAAAGGGGCTAAAATTGGACACATAAATACTTAAAATACATAACATAGCCACTTACGTACAATTTAGTAAGAAAGTCCGTTCGTCTGTCCGTCCGTCCGTCCGGAGTCATAACTCAAGAACCAATGGATAAAATTTCATCAAACTTAAAATAAGTGTACAATAGCATAATGGCGCGGCGCAAACACATCTTTCGTCAATATCAGATTAGTATCTATTGAGCTATTGCCCTTTAATTGTTACTTTCTTCTATATTTAATATAAAACATTAAAATTATATTTCTCTGAAACTGGTTATTAAAATTAAATTGTAATTGGCTCAAATAATTTAATGATCACTATTTCTAATATCCATCCCCTACACTTCCTGATTTTGTTTTAGAAATGAGGCCCCTTAAGGGGGTGTAATGCTTTTCTGAAATACTCTATTTAGAAACTAAGAAATTTTTGTTTTCTGAAACTTATAGTGCGTATACTGATTTAATTAAACTGATAAGAATTGAGTTCTGTATCAATGTGAGATGCTGAAAAAAGAATTACCCCTCAGAGATGAGGCCCCAATTAGGTGGTGAATTTTTCTTCTTTTTGTCTGCTTCTTTTTTCTGAAAAGGCTTGTCAGATTGTTTGGCACAAATCATCAATTTTGTATTCCCCAACAACAGAAAGTTTAGAATCTGGATTTTTACAGAATTGAGGCCCTTAAGCGTTCATCCCAGAGGATGCGGGTTCGAGCCCCACTGGGGTCACGACCGTACCTCCTCATATGACACCAGTACTGTTTTTTCCAGGAAGCGGACTCAAGAGTGACTCGATAAGCTTCAAGCTTTCTTCACAATCGAGCTTAAATAAATAAGTATAAACTAAACTAAACTAACTAACTAAGGGGATGAAGTGCTTTTCTTATACAATGTATAATTATCCTATATAGAAACTTAAGAATTCTTATTGTCTGAAAGTAGTAGTAATGGTTTAATTTAATTACAACAATTATGTTCTTTATGACTGCAACTTGAAGAAATAAAATATCACCTCGGAGATGAGGCCCCAGTGGGGTGGTGAAATTTTTAAAATGTTTTTTTTATTTCTGAAACAGACAGACCAATACACTTTCCGGTTGTTCTTTTTCAGCTATATGCTTCATTTGGCGGGGGATATAAATTCACTGAATATGCTTGTTTAAACTTTCAGTTATGCACTCAGGTCACAAACAAAAGAAATAGCAGTGCATGGTGTCATGAATAAATGATAAACACAGCTTGGACAGTACAATTAATAAATGATAAATATGCAGACACAATGGCTATGCGTGCATAGATATTTGCTAAGTATAAAAGGGCAATAACTCTATAAAACAAGAGCTGTGGCACATAACGAGTGAAAGAAAAGTAAATAAAAGTGAGAAAAAAACAAATTGCAGGGGGGACACCCTTCTTCCCCACTTCCCTCTCCACACACCAGGGTCATCTAGTGACCAAGGTAATGGTAATTTTGCATTCAATTTTCAAAGGACCATAACTCCTGAGCTTGTGTGGCGATTCCACTGCAACTCAGGGGCATAACCTCTATATAGTATAATAAATAAACAGTTATACAAAGTGTGATTGAAATTGTATTACCAATAATAATTGGTAGATACATGTATGGCACAAGGCATAAATTGGGCAGTTGTACTTGGCAAAAACTGCCATGGCAATATTGCATTCAATTTTCGAAGGGCTATAATTCCTGTGCTTCCAAAGCAATTCAGCTGAAACTCAAGGGGCATCAATTCTATATAGTAATAAACATTTCCACAAAGGTGAATTGAAATTACATTACCAATGCGATAGATATGGCTCCGGACAGAAATAGCTTAACGACGGACGCACAGGAGGATCGACAACCAGCGCATAACATGATACATCCCATCGGGTACAAAAAATGTAAAACACAGCTATATAAGTACTATTGCATGCATAGATATTATAGGGTAAACCAACTGTAGCATTTCAATGTAGTACCATCATCGATACTTGAGAAATTACACGTTCTAACTGAAAACTTGCCAAGTTCAAAGGGGCAATAACTCTATAAAACAAGAGGCCCAAAAGGGCCAGTATAGCTCTACTGGACTGTTCTGAGTAAGTTTTGTGAAAATCTTTTGGAACGTTATCAAAGAAAAGGAAACAGAGGTCACTGTGACCTTGAACTTGACCCACTGACCCCAAAAACCATATTGCAAGAATGAATTAACCAGTATCACCGTGACATCTAATATTATAAAGTTAATTAATAATAATAAAAAGAACTGAGCTTGGGTGTATGGAATGGGTTCATTAAGCAACTGCAACACTAACAAATCAGTTCGACATGCAAAAGCAATTTCACCATTACATTTTCCAGTGCAACTATAGTTTAAAATTACCGATCTTGTCTTTGGTGTAACAGTCTTTTGTCTGTGGTGTAACTCTCATTTTGAAAAGCGATATTAACTCTTAACAAATTGCACCCATGTAATTAAGTTTCATATAAACTGCTGTTTAAAAATGTAAAAATTAAGATTTACATTCAAAACAAATTTAGCCTGTACATTTTCCACTAAGATAATAGATTAAAAAGTATCGATTTCGTCTGTGGTATACTTTATTGTTACACCATAGAATGTTACACTACATACATTTCAAGCTTTGTACATAACTGAAGATTTATATGTTCTGTTTGTATTCATTGAAATTGGCGGCCATGGCAAAAAAGATTGATGAAAAAACTTTTTCAGAGTATGCTTATCATTGCACAATATCTGGATAATCACTTATCAAGACATTTTTATAACAAGCTATACACTGATCCAAATTTAAAAGAAGACATCTGACTTGACTTTTTAATACAAAATGCTTTAGTGGTGCTTCCATTGCATTAAATTTTCTTGCTTCATTAGCCTGATGCCGATGAATACGCGAAAAATCTCAAATAAAAATAACCAATTTCGCTCAATTGTAGGACAATTCTCCCTCAGTTAATGCTTTCAAAATATGTCACATGTGTTTCTTCAGCAGCTGTGTTTAAAGTACTCACAGCATTTAATACAAGAAGGCCTCATCTGAGTCTATTGCACTTGACTTTTGACCCTGTAATCTCAAAATCAGTAGAAATAATCTGCTAGTCAAGACCAACCTCAATGTCTAGTTTGAAGATCACAGTTGTTCTCCAGTTTTTGAACATATTAGATCTGCCCTTGAACTTTGACCCAGTGACCTAAATATCAAAAGAAGTCACCTACTGGTTCAGATTTAAGTCGACAAAGATTTCATAATTCTGACAAAATGCTTCACAGAGTTATGTACTCTTGTCTGTTGATAGCGGTGATAATGGTAAATAAGTATTGTAAGTTTCAAAGCAATAATATCTATAATGGTTTTGAAAAAAAGTTGGGTGGTATAGAAAACCTAACGAAGGCGTAACGTCAAAGCCGACATCGATGCGAGTAGGACAGCTAGTAGGATTGGTAAACAACATACGCTAATCCTATCAAACTGACTAATTATATTTTTGCCACTACAATAGAGCCACAAAGACCCACAGTTATTTAGAAAACATATTTTCTATTCTCCAGGCTGGTGAACCTCCGTTGAGAATTAACGGTTATCAATCAGACAGGAATTACAGTCATCATCAGAGTCATGGCCAATTGAGCTTGGTAAGTATCGTTTGAAAAGAACGATAATATATTACAATGTTTTCGAATTTCAATACAGAATTGGTCCAATGAGAAACCCTGGAATATTGTAGAATCAACATGCGGGTCATGATGACCTTATCTTGCTCATCTGACTTCAACTCTTGCTTCCCTGACACTTCAACAACACTAAGATATCATATTGTTTGAGAGACATTTTATCTGAATAAACAATGTACTTGTTTTGAGGTTTTATCTTGTTAATCATTTATCAAGACATTTTTATAACAAACTATACACTGATCCAATTTAAAAGAAGACATCTGACTTGTCTTTCTAATACAGAATGCATTAGTGGTGCTTCAATGGGATTTCTTGCTTCATTAGCCGGATGCAGATGCATACGCAAAAATGTCTTATAAAAATGACCAATTTTGCTCATTTGTAGGACAATTCTCCCTCAATTAATGCTATCAAAATATTTCACATGTGTTTGTTCAGCAGCTGTATTTAAAGTACTCACAGCATTTAATACAAGAGGGCCTCATCTGAGTCTATTGCACTTGACTTTTGACCCTGTAATCTCAAAATCACTAGAAGTAATCTGCTGGTCAAGACCAACCTCAATGTTTAGTTTGAAGATCATCGGCCTCATTGTTATCTATGTATTGAACAGAATAGATCTAACATTGGCCTTTGACCCAGTGACCTAAATATCAATAGAGGTCACCTACTGGTTCAAGTTTAACTCGACAAAGATCCATAATTCTGACAAAATGCTTCACAGAGTTTGTACTCTTGTCTGTTGATAGCTGTGATAATGGTAAATAAGTATTGTAAGTTTCAAAGCAATAATATCTATAATGGTTTTGAAAAAAAGTTGGGTGGTATAGAAAATCTAACGAAGGTGTGACGTACGCCAAAGTCGACATCGATGCGAGTAGGATAGCTCCCTTATTCTTCTAAAATTCAAGCTTAAAACTCTAAGAAACAAATAAGACTTCCTTGTGCAACTGACTTGACTATCAAAGTTGGCAAACCTTTCAAACTGACTAATTATATTTTTGCCACTACAATAGAGCCACAAAGACCCATAGTTATTTAGAAAACATATTTTCTGTTCTCCAGGCTGGTGCACCTCCGTTGAGAAATAACGGTTATCAATCAGACAGGAATTACAGTCATCATCAGAGTCATGGCCAATTGAGCTTGGTAAGAATCATTTGAATAGAACGATAATATATTACAATGTTTTCACATTTCAATACAGAATTGGTCCAATGAGCAACCCTGGAATATTGTAGAATTAACATGCGGATCATGATGAGCTTATCTTGCTCATCTGACTTCAACTCTTGCTTCCCTGACACTTCAACAACTTTAAGAGATCATATTGTTTGAGAGACATTTTATCTGAATAAACAATGTACTTGTTTTGAGGTTTTATCGTGTTAATCACTTATCAAGACATTTTTATAACAAACTATAGACTGATCCAAATTTAAAAGAATACATCTGACTTGTCTTTCTAATACAGAATGCATTAGTGGTGCTTCAATGGGATTTCTTGCTTCATTAGCCTAATGCAGATGCATATGCGAATAATCTCATATAAAAATGACCAATTTTGCTCATTTGTAGGTTAATTCTCCCTCAATTAATGCTTTCAAAATATTTCACATGTGTTTGTTCAGCAGCTGTGTTTAAAGTACTCGCAGCATTTAATACAAGAGGGCCTCATCTGAGTCTATTGCACTTGACTTTTGACCCTGTAATCTCAAAATCTGTAGAAATAATCTGCTGGTCAAGACCAACCTCAATGTCTAGTTTGAAGATCACAGTTGTTCTCCAGTTTTTGAACATATTAGATCTGCCCTTGAACTTTGACCCAGTGACCTAAATATCAAAAGAAGTCACCTACTGGTTCAGATTTAAGTCGACAGAGATCCATAATTCTGACAAAATGCTTCACAGAGTTATGTACTCTTGTCTGTTGATAGCGGTGATAATGGTAAATAAGTATTGTACGTTTCAAAGCAATAATATCTATAATGGTTTTGATAAAAGTTGGGTGGTATAGAAAATCTAACGAAGGCGTAACGTCAAAGCCGACATCGATGCGAGTAGGACAGCTAGTAGGATTGGTAAACAACATACGCTAAACCTTTCAAACTGACTAATTATATTTTTGCCACTACAATAGAGCCACAAAGACCCACAGTTATTTAGAAAACATATTTTCTGTTCTCCAGGCTGGTGAACCTTTGTTGAGAATTAACGGTTATCAATCAGACAGGAATTACAGTCATCATCAGAGTCATGGCCAATCGAGCTTGGTAAGAATCGTTTGAAAAGAACGATAATATATTACAATGTTTTCAAATTTCAATACAGAATTGGTCCAATGAGCAACCCTGGAATATTGTAGAATTAACATGCGGGTCATGATGACCTTTTCTTGCTCATCTGACTTCAACTCTTGCTTCCCTGACACTTCAACAACACTAAGATATCATATTGTTTGAGAGACATTTTATCTGAATAAACAATGTACTTGTTTTGAGGTTTTATCTTGTTAATCACTTATCAAGACATTTTTATAACAAACTATACACTGATCCTAATTTAAAAGAAGACATCTGACTTGTCTTTCCAATACAGAATGCATTAGTGGTGCTTCAATGGGATTTCTTGCTTCATTAGCCTGATGCAGATGCATACGCGAAAAATGTCTTATAAAAATGACCAATTTTGCTCATTTGTAGGACAATTCTCCCTCAATTAATGCTTTCAAAATATTTCACATGTGTTTGTTCAGCAGCTGTGTTTAAAGTACTCACAGTATTTAATACAAGAAGGCCTCATCTGAGTCTATTGCACTTGACTTTTGACTCTGTAATCTCAAAATCTGTAGAAGTAATCTGCTGGTCAAGACCAACCTCAATGTCTAGTTTGAAGATCATTGGCCTCATTGTTCTCTATTTATTGAACAGAATAGATCTGACATTGACCTTTGACCCAGTGACCTCAATATCAATAGAAGTCACCTACTGGTTCAAGTTTAAGTCGACAAAGATCCATAATTCTGACAAAATGCTTCACAGAGTTATGTACTCTTGTCTGTTGATAGCTGTGATAATGGTAAATAAGTATTGTAAGTTTCAAAGCAATAATATCTATAATGGTTTTGAAAAAAAAGTTGGGTGGTATAGAAAATCCAACGAAGGTGTGACGTACGCCAAAGCCGACATCGATGCGAGTAGGATAGCTCCCTTATTCTTCTAAAATTCAAGCTTAAAACTCTAAGAAACAAATAAGACTTCCTTGTGCAATTGACTTGACTATCAAAGTTGGCAAACCTTTCAAACTGACTAATTATATTTTTGCCACTACAATAGAGCCACAAAGACCCACAGTTATTTAGAAAACATATTTTCTGTTCTCCAGGCTTGTGCACCTCCGTTGAGAAATAACGGTTATCAATCAGACAGGAATTACAGTCATCATCAGAGTCATGGCCAATTGAGCTTGGTAAGAATCATTTGAAAAGAACGATAATATATTACAATGTTTTCACATTCAATACAGAATTGGTCCAATGAGCAACCCTGGAATATTGTAGAATTAACATGCGGGTCATGATGAGCTTATCTTGCTCATCTGACTTCAACTCTTGCTTCCCTGACACTTCAACAACACTAAGATATCATATTGTTTGAGAGACATCATAAAAGATTGATGAAAAAACTTTTTCAGAGAATGCTTATCATTGCACAATATCTGGATAATCACTTGGCAAGACATTTTATAACAAGCTATACACTGATCCAAATTTAAAAGAAGACATCTGACTTGTCTTTCTAATACAGAATGCATTAGTGGTGCTTCAATGGCATTTCTTGCTTCATTAGCCTAATGCAGATGCATATGCGAATAATCTCATATAAAAATGACCAATTTTGCTCATTTGTAGGACAATTCTCCCTCAATTAATGCTTTCAAAATATTTCACATGTTTTTGTTCAGCAGCTGTGTTTAAAGTACTCACAGCATTTAATACATGAGGACCTCATCTGAGTCTATTGCACTTGACTTTTGACCCTGTAATCTCAAAATCTGTAGAAGTAATCTGCTGGTCAAGACCAACCTCAATATCTAGTTTGAACAGAATATATCTAACATTGACCTTTGACCCAGAGACCTAAATATCAATAGAGGTCACCTACTGGTTCAAGTTTAAGTCGACAAAGATCCATAATTCTTACAAAATGCTTCACAGAGTTATGTACTCTTGTCTGTTGATAGCGGTGATAATGGTAAATAAGTATTGTAAGTTTCAAAGCAATAATATCTATAATGGTTTTGAAAAAAAGTTGGGTGGTATAGAAAATCTAACGAAGGCGTAACGTCAAAGCCGACGTCGATGCGAGTAGGATAGCTAGTAGGATTGGTAAACAACATACGCTAAACCTTTCAAACTGACTAATTATATTTTTGCCACTACAATAGAGCCACAAAGACCCACAGTTATTTAGAAAATATATTTTTTGTTCTCCAGGCTAGTGCACCTCCGTTAAGAAATAACGGTTATCAATCAGACAGGAATTACAGTCATCATCAGAGTCATGGCCAATCGAGCTTGGTAAGAATCGTTTGAAAAGAACGATAATATATTACAATGTTTTCACATTTCAATACAGAATTGGTCCAATGAGCAAGCCTGGAATATTGTAGAATTAACATGCGGGTCATGATGATCTTATCTTGCTCATCTGAGTTCAACTCTTGCTACCCTGACACTTCAACAACACTTTGATTTTACATTGACCTTTGACCCAGTGACCTAATCATCAATAGATGTCACCTACTGGTTAAGATCAAGTCGAAAAAGATCCATAATTCTGACAAAAACCTTCAAAAAGTTATGTACTCTTGTCTTTTGATGGCGGTAATGATGGTAAATAAGTATTGTAAGTTTGAAAGCAATATCTAAAAATGTTTTGTAAAACGGTAGGCTCGTACATAAAATATAACCAAAGTGTGACGCCAAAGCCGACGTCGATGCGAGTAGGATAGCCCCACTTTTCTTCTAAAATTCCAGCTAGAACCCCTGCACAAATAGTCCAAATTTCGTCTCAATAGCTGGAAAAACAAAAGCAAGGCCAAAGTCAGCTAAGGTCAATTTGAAATCTGTATTCAAAACTGTTCTTGTGGTTCAAATATCATTGCTGCAGCTTCAAAAACAGGAAAGTAGGTCAGTAGGTCAAGGTTAAGGTCAGCCAATGTCGAAGTCTACATGCAAAATTGTATACATGGTCCACATTTCACCTTCAAAAGAAGAAGGTAGGTCAATGGGTCAAAGTTGAAATATGCAGAATTATAAATAAAGTTTCTTTTCTCTAGCTTCAGAAACATGAAAGTAGGTCAAGGTCAGCCAATATCTAAGTTGAAATATACATACAAAACTTTATGAACGGTCCAAATTCCATTGATGTAGCTTCAAATACAGCCGGTATGTCAATGTCAAAGTTAAAATATGCATGCAAAACTTGCTGTAGCTTGAAAACAAGAACGAAGGCGGTTAGTAGGTCAAGTGACCCCGAGGTGGGGAAAACTTGGACACAAGGAGCATGATTTGAACAACCTTTGTACAGGGCCACAAGGCAATGCAAAAAGCCAACTATCTAAGTTATGGGCCTTGTGAACTTAGACAAGAAGATTTGTAAAGATTTTTCTGTATATGTCAATGTAAAATGAAGTGAGCCCAGGATGGGTTCGTTTTTTTTACCAGGCGGGAGGTCGGGATGTCATGATTTGAACAATCTTGGCTACTTGCCAAATATCTAAGCTCTGGGCTCTTCGGTTTTGGAGAGGAAGATTTTTTGATACTTCCAATAAAACAGTCATTAAATAGCAAAACAAAATTATGTTGACTTTCTAAGTACTAAGTATTAGAAAACTGTAATCATCAAAAAAGTCAAAAGTTATCTATGGTAACTTAATTGTTTGGTACCCCTGAAAACTATGGCTAAGTTTCAAATAACTCCCATAAGTGGTTACTGCACTATGTGCATGATAATACGTTGCATGCAAAACTTTAACCAAAGTTACTAACTTCAACAAGGGCCATAAGATGTTGTAACTTCGGTCAGGAGTTGTCTTAACTGATTGTTTGATATCCATGAACACTGTTGGTAAGTTTCAAATAACTCCCATAAGTGGTCACTGAAGAATGTGCATGATAGCATCTTGCGTGTAAAACTTTAACCAAAAGTTTAACTTAAAATTTAACCAACATTTCTAAGTTCAACAAGGGCCAAAATTTGTAATAAATTCTTTCAGAATGTATCTAACCTGAATGTTTGATACCCCGGAAAGGCTTTATTGAAGTTTTAAATCAATCCAATGAGTGGTTACTGAGATATGTAAAGTATGCAAAACTTTACCAAATTGTCTAGGTAAAACAAAGGGCATAATTTGAATGTTACCCAATTTAGACCCACCGTTTAAACAACTGGGCCAATGTTGATTAAAGTTGGCAGGGATGTTCCTTGCATGAAGCTCTATCAAAGTACAGTCGACTCTCGTTATCTCGATTTTTTTGGGACCAAAGAAAATAAGTCGAGATAACGAAAAATCGAGATAACCGAATGTAGATATTAACTAGATGGGTATTCAGTAGAACACTTGTGTCGCCCTCTTACGGCTGGTCAGAATAACCAATAATTTTGTGACAAAATCTTAGTACAAAAAGGGGCATAACTCTGTCAAATATGACCTTGACCAACAAAATTTGGCATCATCACAACTCTTTTAACATAAGCAATACAATTTGAAAGTTTGATAAAGAAATGTTAAGAAATGACAAAGTTATAGCAAAAATCTAACTATAAAAAGGGGCATAACTCTGTCAAATATGACCTTGACCTACAAAATGTGGCGGCATCACGACTCTCATGTCATAAGCAATGCAATTTGAAAGTTACATGAAGAAATCTTAAGAAAAGGCAAAGTTATAGTCAACGTTAAGTTTTCATGATAAAATCTGAGTACAAAAAGGGGCATAACTCTGTCTAATATGATATTGACCTACAAAATTTGGCGGCATCATGACCCTTTTGTCATAAGCAATATAATTGTAAAGTTTGATGAAGAAATCTTGAGAAATGGCAAAGTTATAGCCAACGTTAAGTTTTCATGACAAAATCTGAGTACAAAAAGGGGCATAACTCTGTCAAATATGACCTTGACCAACAAAATTTGGCGGCATCACAACTCTTTTGACATAAGCAATACAATTTGAAAGTTTGATAAAGAAATGTTAAGAAATGGCAAAGTTATAGCAAAAATCTAACTATAAAAAGGGGCATAACTCTGTCAAATATGACCTTGACCTACAAAATGTGGCGGCATCACGACTCTCATGTCATAAGCAATGCAATTTGAAAGTTACATGAAGTAATCTTAAGAAAGGGCAAAGTTATAGTCAACGTTAAGTTTTCATGATAAAATCTGAGTACAAAAAGGGGCATAACTCTGTCTAATATGATATTGACCTACAAAATGTGGCGGCATCATGACCCTTTTGTCATAAGCAATATAATTGTAAAGTTTGATGAAGAAATCTTGAGAAATGGCAAAGCTATAGCCAACGTTAAGTTTTCATGACAAAATCTGAGTACAAAAAGGGGCATAACTCTGTCAAATATGATCTTGACCTACAAAATTTGGCTGCATCATGACCCTTTTGTCATAAGCAATATAATTGTAAAGTTTGATGAAGAAATCTTGAGAAATGGCAAAGTTATAGCCAACGTTAAGTTTTCATGACAAAATCTAAGTACAAAAAGGGGCATAACTCTGTCAAATATGACCTTGACCAACAAAATTTGGCGGCATCACAACTCTTTTGACATAAGCAATACAATTTGAAAGTTTGATAAAGAAATCTTAAGAAATGGCAAAGTTATAGCAAAAATCTAACTATAAAAGGGGCATAACTCTGTCAAATATGACCTTGACCTACAAAATGTGGCGGCATCACGACTCTCATGTCATAAGCAATGCAATTTGAAAGTTACATGAAGTAATCTTAAGAAAGGGCAAAGTTATAGTCAACGTTAAAGTGACATTATGCGCATCTTACTGCACAAAGTGTATTTTTGGTGATAGTTTTATAAAAGCAATTTTTGGTTGCTGTGCATTTAAATGCGTTAAATTAATGATTATGCCGCATTAGTATTTGAAGTTGGTGCTTTAGATATAAAAAAATCGGACTGATAAAATGATAGTTGATTGTGTCGTTTTTGATGTTGGTAGAGATTTTGACAGTGGAAGGGAAGCAACTCCTGCATGCAGTTGCTCTTTTCTTAAATTGACTCTCCCAGTCAAATAAGAAAATAAATATTTGGAAAGTTATTTTTTCATACTGGTAGCGGGAAGAGTTTAGTGTGTTTGGTTAAAAGCTATTATTTCCTCTACACTTTTGTATACACACCATTTTCAGCTGGATTTTTACTTGAAAAAATGTGCATAATGTCACTTTAAGTTTTCATGATAAAATCTGAGTACAAAAAGGGGCATAACTCTGTCTAATATGATATTGACCTACAAAATGTGGCGGCATCATGACCCTTTTGTCATAAGCAATATAATTGTAAAGTTTGATGAAGAAATCTTGAGAAATGGCAAAGCTATAGCCCACGTTAAGTTTTCATGACAAGATCTGAGTACAAAAAGGGGCATAACTCTGTCAAATATGATCTTGACCTACACAATTTGGCTGCATCATGACCCTTTTGTCATAAGCAATATAATTGTAAAGTTTGATGAAGAAATCTTAAGAAATGGCAAAGTTATAGCCAACGTTAAGTTTGTGTGACGGACGGACGGACAGACGACCTTAAAAATGGGCATTTGTTGGGTACTTTCCATTGCCTCTAATGATAAGAAAGTAGCCAACAAGTCCCTATATAAAGTATTAAAAGTACCCAATATGTGCCCCTTTTTTTGTTGGCTACCTGACGGAATGAATGATATAGTACCCAATATATGCCCATATGCGGGCTCGGACCGACGGACAAAGCGATCCCTATGTATCGCCTTTTCTCCGAAAAGGCGACACAAAAATATGCTCGATAGGGGATGGGAGGGGGGTAAGGAAAATTATTGTTGATAGAAAGATGTTTGTTTCTTTCTACCATCTTATGATACTAGCTCGTAGGTTTAAATCAACCAAATGTTCAATTCATCTGATTCATGTTGCCTTGCACCCCGGTGCCGAAAGATTGGATTCCCCCCTAGTCCTTCTCCAAAACTCTCTGCGCTTGCCGATCCAGACATCCTCCCGGGTTGGTTACCGACTGGCGCTCGGACAAGTTCATGACTTCCGCCCTCCGACATGACTTACACGCAAGGTGCTATCATGCACATTCTTCAGTGACCACTTCATTTGACTCCGCTTGATTTCACATAGAGTAATATAGGAAAAACTTTAATAATCTTCTTTTATAAAACCATAAAGTCTTGAGCTTAGATATTTAGCATGTAACATTACCTAGTTGAACTCCGGATCAAAATTGACCTCGCTTGGGGTTGAGGGTCACTTGATTTTATATAGGCTTATATAGAAAAACTTAAATAATCTTCTTCTCTGAAAACGCTCGGCCTAGAGCTTAGATATTTGGCATATAGCATAGCCCTGAGGACCTCTACAAATATTAGTCATGAACCCGGGTAAAAATTGACCCTGCTCGAGGGTAGTTTGACTTTACATAGATTTCTATAGGAAATTTGCAAAAATCTACATTTTGTCAATCCATATAATTATGAAGATTTTCATAATTCTCTGTAGATTCATCTTTTTCGTATAATAGTAATAGATTCATCTGTACGTAAAATACTGTAAAATTCTTTTTTTTTTCGCTAATTTTCGCGAATGAAGCACTTGCGAATTCATCAAACTCGCTAAATTACAAACAAACAACGATTATATATACTAAACGAAACTTCTAACGCTCTACCTGCCATTTCCTTCTGCATTTAATTATCGACCCTTCCAGAATATGCCAGCTTATTTTTAGCTATCGATGCACTCGATCATTTTGAAATTCATGTAACGGAAGTATCTACCCAATGTCTGCATAAATGCTAGACATGGTAGATTTTGTACACCGATAGCTAAAAATAAGCTCGCAGATATTGGAAGGGTTGATAATTAGATAAAGAAAGAAAAAGGCAGGTGGTCCGTTAGAAGTTTCGTTTAGTATATAAAATAGTGCTCTCTTGCGAATAAATAGAATACTGGAAAATCGCAAAATAAATAACTCGCAAATATATAGACTTTTACAGTAGTAATGGATAGCAGTTGTTCATCCACAACCAAACATTTTCATTTTGGCCCAGTTCTTTAGTTTAAGACTTAGTTTTAGTTTTCGCATTTGTACCGATAGTCGTTAGTATGAGCAAAATCGACCGCCGGACTTTTTTCCATATCCAGTGTATCACTCTGTTGCCGGAGAATATAATGTGCAGTTTAGTTGGGATGTAAACTCCGGAGCAAAATAAAGTATAAAGCTGTAATTGTTTATGTTAAAATACATTTCTGACATCAAGCATATGTTGCTTCATTGTTCTTTTTTCCAGTTTTTTTGGACACCAACTACATGCATTCAATTTATATGTACATCCCTGTTAGCGCCGCTCCAGCTCTGTGGTAATGAATATGCATTAGCAATTACGTCCACAACGTAATTTGGTCAAGGCATAATTAAATCTAAAGAAAAAGTTTGTTGATCAAATGTAGGCTATAGTGAGTTTAGATTAAGCGAAACTAGACCTGTCTCAAAATGTGATTAATACACCTGGAAGACTGCTGTATCAACTGACGAAGTTATAAGTATCAGAATACCCTGTAAAAAACTAAAAAAGAATTATGGTTCTTGGCAATAACTCTGTTATTAGTCAGGTTAAAGTTACGGTTCTTTTACACTGCACTTCCTCTCATTGTGCTTGACCATTGTATGAAATTGCATTGAATTCCTACTAGTAGTTTTCAAATAATGCTCCGGACAAGGAAAAGTAACAAAGGGCAATGACTCTTTGATTAGTCAAGAAAGAGTTATGGTTCTTGTACACTGCAGTTCCTCTCATTGTGTTTGACCATTGTATGAAGTTGTATTGAATTCTAACTAGTAGTTCGGACAAGGAAAAGTAACGAAGGGCAATTACTCTGTATATAGACAAAATAGAGTTATGGTTCTTGTATACCGCACTTTCACTCATTGTGCTTGACCATTGTATGAAGTTGTATTGAATTCCAACTAGTTGTTTTCAAGTTATGCTCCGGACAAAGAAAAGTAACAAAGGGCAATTACTCTGTATTTAGTCAAGAAAGAGTTATGGTTCTTGTACACTGCCCTTCCTCTAATTGTGCTTGGCCATTGTATGAAGTTGTATTGAATTTTAACCAGTAGTTTTCAAGTTTTGCTCTGGACAAGGAAAAGTAACGAAGGGCAATAACTCTGTAATTAGTCAAGATAGAGTTATGGTTCTTGTACACTGTACTTCCTCTCTTGTATGAAGTTGTATTGAATTCTAACCAGCAGTTTTCAAGTTAAGCTCCGGACAAGGAAAATACAACGGACCGACAAACCGACCGACCGACCAACCACCGGGTGACTCCTATATACCCCCACAAACTCCGTTTCGGGGGTATAACAACGCAGTGCTGCGCAGAGACACATTTAATCACCCCGGGTATTCGACTACTTCGAACGCAGATGGGTACTACTGACGACAGATGTATATACATGCACGTCATGACAGGCACACTTGAATAACCACGATATTTTTATTATTTCTCTTTTTTGCTCCGACCTTTTGCTTGATATAGGTAGTAATATGTTTCAACTAAGCATGTATGAAGTTTTATAATAAACTTACGCCTTTTAATTAAACAATTTTCCTAAAATGTTGAAAAAACTACAGTAATGTTGCCAAATATGACATTTATTTGCTTATAATAACAATATATATCAATGACCTTAGACACGTATACAGACAAATGTATTAGGTATCAATACAAACAGCCCTAGACTTTGGAATTAGTGGTATCGTTTTGAGATAAGCAAATTTATAGAGGTGGGGTGAAGATAAACGGATACGTCTGACGACCGAAGAAGATACGTAAGAACGCAGATTATTATGAAATGAGGATACGTATAACGGCAGATGTGTAACAAGTACATTTGTAGTAAGCGTAAATAGGTGTTTTCCAATCAAGATAAATATTGGTTTTAAACTAATTACATTCAGTATGGCAGTTGTTTAGTCTATGTAGAAGGATCTAGCATGTATATACTGATAATAATTATGTATCCCACCTCCGTGAGAGACATATTTATTAGTGATCTGTCACTTTTTTTCATTAAGTATGTCCACGCAGCTCCTCTGATACCTCGTGGCAGATTTACACCAAATTTCACATAAGCGTAGTTATGCATATTATCGGCATGTTCCGGTTCAATGATTTTCAGTGGAATAACAGCACTTGATTCATATAATTTTATGATTTTATGGCTAATTCTCCTATAACATGCTGCAGATTTCCACTTAACCTAAGAGAATTGAGCAGTGCCTAGCTTAGTTATGCATATCGCCGGCAGATCCAGTTCAGTCATTTTCCGGGGGCCATTGATTCTTCAAATTTAATGATGTTTTTGCTACTTCTCCTCTACCATTGGCCAGATTTCCACCAAACCTAATAGAATACAAGTTGTCGTCGGCATGTTCCGATTCATTGATTTCCAGAGAAGTTGCAACCCTGATGTGTCATATTTCATAATGTCTATACTAATTCTCCTAACTGCTGGAGTTGAATTTTACCAAAAGTCACATGAGTGATCATTGTCAAGCGTAGTTGTACATTTCGTCAGCATGTTACGGTTTAATGAATTTTGCGGAAATATGTCTTTTGGTTTCTCATATTCTAATATGCTTGTGCTACTAATCCTATATCACTGGTCAGAAAACTACAAACCTACACAGAAGTGATTAGTGCGAAGCCTGAACTTGTATATATCATCGGATTGTTAGAGTTTAGTGGTATGCATTTTCAATTCTACTGAATAGTGCTGAATAATAGGTGACATGTGGGTTTTTTTTCGTGAAAGATGATCTCTAGTTTAAAAAATTAATTGATAATGGGGTTTCTAAGTCTCCCGCAATGAAGTCTTTAAAATATCGATGTCAAGTTTTCCAGACACTAGTAACTAGTCAATGACAATTTCATTACCTATCGTATACGTATTCGAGTATTTAACAACTCATATGAAAGTTGTAGAAACATGTAAGAGACAATGTTACTACAAATAATCCACGGAAAAAGATGTTCATCTAACGCTCATGTAAAATAGTATATACATTTGTAATTACATTTTTAGCCCGACTGTTCGAAAAATGAGGAGAGTTGTACTCGCCCCAGCTTTTGCGTTGATCAAAGACGTGTTATTAATATTAATAACTTCAATACCGACAAGCGTATCGACTTTACACTTGACAAACTTGTTTCTGATGGTAATACATACAAATGCAGCAAGTCACATATATTTTTGCGGAGTTATTATCTATTTGTATTACGATTTTGTAACAAAAAGTTAAAAGTCCTGTACCTCATTAATAAAAGATAATTTTACAAAAATCATAATGATACTGAAGTTTTCTATTTAGCCTTGACTTATAATTTACTTTTATTACACAGATTTTCAGTTTAAGACAAAAACTAAAGTTATCAACAGTATTCCCATCATAAGACTTATGCTTCATCTTTTGCGTATCTGCAGTTTGTATGGCGTTTTACGTATCCACCGTCTGCGTTCATACGTACCCTATAATATTTTCATCTGTCGTCATAAGTACCCTCAAAGAGAATCCCATGCTTGTTTAAGTGTCAATTGCAGCTGCTGTATCGGTCATAGCGAAAAGAAAATATGTTTTTCCGCTACAGAAAATGTGTAGCTTTACGATTTATGCAGTTTTGGACTCTTTCGATTATTAGATTTCTTAAAATTCTGTTAAAAATCCGAAAAATTGCAATTTCTGGTCTGATTTCCGCAATCGTAACAACACGTCGGTCATTTTTCAGCTAAACATTTGAGCACTGCCTAGTAAAAATGTATTGAAACTCATATTGAACGAAAACATTGTGAAAATGAATAAAAAAGATAGGATATTAGGTTTTTTCCAGCTTACATGTCAGGACGTTCATGTATATACATTTGTCGTCAGTAGTACCCATCTGCGTTCGAAGTAGTCGAATACCCGGAGTGTAATGCGTACTGCGTAAATCTTCGAGGTTAACAGATATAATAAGTATAGCATAAATAGACATATTGTCTAGTACTTGCCGCTTTAGCTCAAACGGTAAGCACGCAAGAATTGTAATAGCTATAATCTTATGATAGTGTGTTGTAATACCAGTGGATGCACTTTTTTGTTTTTGTATTCATTTGCCTCCATAGTGGTTAGAGTTGTTAGATGTTAAATCTTACTGGTATATTACTTTTATTACGGCCTACATTTCAAAAGCTACAAATCATTTCTTGATTCGCATAAGAAATGATTTTATTTTTTGTCTTTCTCTGTTGACAGGTTATGCCTCAGTAAATGAACTGCTTCTGATCCTATGTCTTTTAATGCGTCCGCCATTCAAAGAATGGTGGAAGGGCATAAAGTGCAAAATTTTAGTTTCCAATCAATAACGGTTGAAAGGTTTTATGGATTTTATTCAGATTGTTCATGTAGGTTTATGAACATAAATACAGGTCAAGTTTGAATTCGGGTACAATCTTTTAATTTTTACAGGAGTTACTTCCCCTTTTCAACTTTAATTTCTGTGAATTTGTGGTTTCCGATTATTATCTCATGACAGGTTGGATGGATTTCAGTGACATTTGCCTTTTTTTTAGCTCACCTGGCACAAAGTGCCAGAGTTAGCTATTAGGATCACTCACCGTCCGGCATCCGTCGTACGTCCGTTAACATTTTGCTTCAAACGACATTTCCTCTGAAACCACTAGGCCAGTGATGATGAAACTTGACAGGGATGTTCCTTGCATGAAGCCTTTTCATAGTTGTTCAAATAATCCCATTCCATGCAGAACACTGGTTGCCATTGCAACGGAAAGGAAAATCTTAAAAAATCTTCTTCTCAAAAACAGGAAGGCCTAGAGCTTAGATATTTGGCATGTGGCATTACCTAGTGGACATCTACCAAGATTGTTGAAATTATGACCCCCGAGTCAAAATTGACCCCGCCCGGTGGTCACTTGTTTTTATATAGGCTTATGTAGGAAACACTTTAAAAATCCTTTTCTCTGAAACCACAAGACATAGAGCTTAGATATTTAGCATGTGGCATATCCTAGTGAACCTCTCTTTGTTCAAATTATGATCCCAAGGTCAAAATTGACCCCGCCCGGTGGTCACTTGTTTTTATATAGGCTTATGTAGGAAAAACGTTAAAAATATTTTTCTCTGAAACCACAAGACATAGAGCTTAGATATTTAGCATGTGGCATTGTCTAGTAGACCTCTACTTAGATGTACAAATCATGAACCCCGAGTCAAAACTGACCCCGCTCGGGGGTCTCTTGTTTTTACATAGGCTTATATAGGAAATCTTTAAAAATCTTTATTTCTGAAACCACAGCCTTAGATAGCAAGCATGTATCATTGCCTAGTTGACATCTTCCAAGAATGTTCAAATCATGTTCCCAGGTCAAAATTGACCTTTCTGCTATTGATGACCTTGCATTATAGCCAATGGTAACCAGGTGAGAGATATTGGGCCGTCTTGGCCCTCTTGTTTCCCATCAATAACTTTTGAAAGATTGCATGGATATGATTCAGACTCTAAGTGTAGGTTTATGATCATAAAATATAGCTAAAATTCGGTTTAATTACGATCTGTTAATTGTTAGCTCACCTGGCTTCCCCAGGGTGAGCTTTTCTAATGGATGATTGTCGGTCGTCCCTCGTCCGTCAACATTTTGATTCAAATGACATCTCCTCTAAAACCACTGGTCCAATGTTGATGAAACTATGCAGGGCTGTTCCTTGCATGAAGCTCTACCAAAATTGTTAAAAGAATTCCATTCCATATAGAACTCTGGTTGCTATTGCAACAAATAGGAAAAACTTAAAAAATCTTCTTCTCTGAAACCACAAGGCTTAGAGCTTAGATATATGGCATGTAGCATTGTTTAGTAGACCTCTACCTAAATTGTTCAAATTATGACCCCCGGGTCAAAACTGACCCCGCCCTGGGGAGGGAGACCGGGGGAGTCACTTATTTTACATAGGCTTATACAGGAAAAACTTTAAAAATCTTCTTCTCTAAAACCACAAGGCCTAGAGCTTCTAAAAAATATTTGGCAGGTAGCATTGGCTAGTAGACCTCTACCAAGATTGTTCAAATTATGACCCCCGGATCAAAATTGACCCCGCCTGGGGGGTCACTTAGTTTTACATAGGCTAATAAAGGAAAATCTTCTTCTCTGAAACCACAAGGCCTAGAGCTTAGATATTTGGCAGGTAGCATTTGCTAGTAGACCTCTACCAAGATTCTTCAATTTATGACTCCCGGATCAAAATTGACCTTGCCCGGGGGCTCACTTAGTTGTACATAGGCTTATATAGGAAAAAACTTTAAAAATCTTCTTCTCTGAAACCACAAGGCCTAGAGCTTAGATATCTGGCATGTAGCATTGTCTAGTAGACCTCTTCAGAGTTTGTTCAAATTATGCCCCTTGGGTCAAAATTGACCTTGCCCGGGGGTCACTTGTTTTACAAAGACGTATATAGGAAAACCTATTTGGTATATAACATTGTCTAGTGATCTTCCAAAAGGCAATTGGCTTGTACTAAGGTGAGCGATATAGGGCCATCTTGCCCCTCTTGTTACAGGAGTTACAGCCCCTTTTCAAATTATCTCATTAAAGTTTGGATGGATTTCAATCATATTTGCCACGAATGTAAATATATCAATAAAATACAAGTTCAATTTTTTGTTACATTTAAAATATTTTGGAAAAGTTAAAGGGAAGTTGTAGCCGCTTTCCAACTTTAATTTTGCTTTAATTACGGTTTTCCTGTTGCAGATATGTTTCATGTTGCACGTCCATTCTGTGCGTAATCTGTTTAATGTGCATTTATTCATATCAAAAGCATGAAATTTCACATTATCATTCTGTTAATGTTTCTTTTTCTGGTTGATGAACAATTTATATGTGCTCAGCGGAAATAACAGTGTACACTTTTGCATCCACAATTGATTGTTTGCTAAATATAATTATTTGTTATTACAAGCAAACCACACACTTCTGTGACTGAGCGGGGACGTCCGTGTCTTATAGATACATTTCTAGTTGTGTTTTATTCATATAATTTATTGTACTATACATAAACAGCCTTAGCCCTAGAAAAATCTATTTTAACTTTTTCAACCAGTATTAAAAATCTGAAATAACAGCATTTGATAGTACGCCAGCATACTGCAGTATGAAGCAAAACCATAATTTTGAGACCAGGCGGGAATATTCTTGGCAAATTATCCCGACAGTTTTTCAGTAGATTCAACGTTTTGATCTTTTTTTGCAAACACACTTTACCATTTGCTACAGAGAATGAGGACAAAGTACAGTAAAGAAAGCAAAGAAAGCTTTTTAAATCACTGGGAAGTGGTATATGATGACGAAATCATTCAACATTTTTATTCAACAACGCTGCAGTTAAATATACAGTGGTCGAGCCTCTTTCCTGCCAAAACAGTTACCCTCGGTGACGGATATTTCCATCTGAGCGAAACGTCTCATGATGGAAACTTTTTCTTGCATACCGTCTTTCACTTTAAAGTACACTTCTAAATGCAAACTTATCAAAATGATGAATTATCATAAAAAACAAACGATATTCCGACGTTGTGTTTAGGAAAGTGACGTCACAATGTTTCTAACGTTACGTCAAAGGTAATTCACGAGAGTCGTCTGGCATAGGAAGGGTGTCTGACCGGTTTTTCCGGCATGGGCAAAATCACCGGAAATGCCAATCCGAAATGCAAGAATATAACATTTTGATACCTGACCAAAATTCAAGCTTGGACTACCTTTTACAGTTTAGTATACTGATTACTTTTCTTATCCACTATACTATGAACCTCCTTTACGTTTTTGGCGCATCAAAGGAAGGCACAAACACAGTCAATTTTATTCAGCATTTTACATTCCAATCCCTGTACAAATCAACGGTTATGTCCCAGCCGGAGCTAATTTTTCAACAATATTTTCCTGAAATTCTCATCTTTGAGACCTCATGTCTCATTCCTGGTTACCTTGAACTCGAAAGTAGGTGCTTTTCGTAGATTGTGGACTTGCAACAGGCTGAAACGACTGTCAGTGATAAAGGACGTTTTTTTATCACAGCAAACAATATGTGGTCTAGAAACACATACGAATCTATGATCCTCAAAATATGCCGCCCTCGTTTCTTTTCTTTCTCAATTTTGTAAACTGCAATATTTACAGGGTTTTCTTAGGGGAAATTAAAATACTGGCGATATAACCTACAGTGGCACACGAAGGAACTCAACAAAATTTACGAAACAAAAGGCACCAAATATGTAAAATATGATGTAAGAACAAGCTTCATCTTCGTTCGCCATCTTAGTGTCCCTCTCGAATCAAGGAAAATCCCCCCCGCTTCACAATTTTCTGAGTGAAACGAAGTTTTAAATGTATCATAACTAAGTTGAGAGTAATTAAACTGATTTCTTTATATCCTCGAAAAGTTGAAGGTTATCTTTTATTTCAGACTGCATCAATGTACACAGACCCCTTACAACGAATCTGTCAAAAAGCAAGGAAACCAAAGGCTGTAGTTTTCATTGACATTGATAACTATTCAAAGTTCTTTGACGAACTTGAAGCAAATCTTCTTCCAGATGACACTTACGTTATTTGCTTCTCTGGGGGGATGAATGCGTGGCCAGTACCTGTGGGCAATCTTGCATTCAACAACCACAAAAAGAAGCAGTTAATTACTCTTGAAACAAACTGTGGATATGAAAAAAATGCAACCGATAAAAGGTTACTAGAAATGGTAAGATTTTTTGTATGTTTTGAAGACTATTAGTGTGTGTTCATACATTGTAAAACAATACATTGTATTTATAAAGGAGTATGAGATTTCACAGATTTACATCTCAACACGAATTTCAAGTTCATCAGTAGAAAATCGGACGTAGACACAAAACTTAGCCACAAATATCTGTATTTTAAGTACAATAAGGGCTCTTATTCAAGGTAGAGTTATCGGACGTGCAACACAATGTCAGCTTATGATGGTAATAAGTGTTACACTTTCAGAGCAATAGCTTTGATACTTCAGGGGGAAAACCTTATTACAAAACTTTACCATAGAAATACATTTTTGTAAGCACTACTAGAGCTATCACTGAACATGATTAAAATACAAACTTACATAGTCACAAGAAATGACATTTCTCATTACCATTACTTCAATTACTATATGAATAACCAATATAGACGAGGTACACATTATGCTCATAAGCTTGGCTATGGACTTATGGTGAACATCTTGAAAAACCTTCAAAGGATTTGAGAAATATAATTTCATGAACTTTGACCCTTAATTGTGATCCTGACCTTCAGCTGACACAGTTAATCTGAACATTTGACCAAAGTTTTATGCTCAACGTTTAAAGGGTTAAGGATGTATAGTCTAATGATCTTCGACGCTGAAATATGACCTTGACATTGAACGTCTCCATGAGGTTACATTTCGACCGCACTTTCAATAACGTCCTTCAAGAGGTTTATGAAATATAGTCTTATTACTTATGACCTCAAAGTTAGACCTTGACCTTAAGATGCAGGGTTGGAACACGAGTTTTGCACATCGTAAAGATGAACGTTTGCCCCGAGTTACATTAAAATCATTCTAGGGATTGACAAGAGCTGTCCCTCACAAGTGACAAATGCCCACGTAAGAGGTGTCAGTCTGTGTCCTCTCCATGTGCTCAATAAATGTGCTATATGATTTTAAAATCCTTCCATGCATGACAAAGTTACTATGCATACAGTATTCCATTACTTTTAAAGACTAAGTGTGACCTTGACCTTTGAGGTAGGGACATGGGTCTTGCACGCGACACATCGGCTTGATGTGCTGAACATTTGTACCAAGTTATTTTAAAATCCTTCAATGTATGACAAAGTTACAGTCCGAAACGAATATATGCATATATGTATATATAGAGGATTCCATCACCTTCAAACTCTAAGTGTGACCTTAACCTTTGAGTTAGGGAGTGGGTCTTGCACGCGACACGTCTACTTGATGTGCTAGACATCTTTGCCTAGTAATTTCAAAATCCTTCAATGCATGACAAAGTTACAGTCCGGACACGAATGTGTGCATATATGCATATATAGAGGATTCCATTACCTTCAAACTCTAAGTGTTTTTAGTTTGTTTGCAAGGTATTATGTTACTACGAACTTCTTCAGTTTATAAAGCAGTCTTTTGGGGGTACTAATCACATTTAGTGATAGCTCTAGTTATAAATAGATTTTTTTTCTTCAGTTTTTACAGTCTTTTAAGCCAAAATTTTTTTATTTTGGGTCAAGGTCACTAGGGTCAAGGTCACTGTAACTAAAAATAGATTTTTATTTATTTTTAGTTTTTAGATTGTTTCAAGCAAAAAAATAATTTTTTGGGTCAAGGTCACTAGGGTCAAGGTCAAGGTCAAGGTCACTGTTGCTAAAAATAGATTTTTATTTATTTTAGTTTTTAGATTGTTTCAAGCAAAAAAAAATTGGGGGGGGGGGGGTCAAGGTCACGAGGGTCAAGGTCACTAGGGTCAAGGTCACTGTTACTGAAAATAGATTTTTATTTGATTTTAGTTATCAAGGTCACTAGGGTCAAGGTCACAAGGGTCAAGGTCAGGGTTACTATTAATAAATTTTTACTTTTTTTTCAGTTTTTACAGTCTTTTAAGCAAAAAATTTTTTTTTCGGGGGTCAAGGTTACTAGGGTCAAGGTAAAGGTCAGTGTTACTATAAATAGATTTTTATTTTTTTTCAGTTTTTACAGTCTTTTAAGCAAAAAACATTTTTTTCGGGGTCAAGGTCACTAGTGTCAAGGTCAAGGTCACTGTTACTAAAAATGTATTTTTATTTGATTTTAGTTATTAGATTGTTTTTAGGAAAAAAAAAAATTTCGGGGTCAAGGTCACTAGGGTCAAGGTCAAGGTCACTGTTACTAAAAATGTAATTTTTTTATAGTTTTTAAATTGTAGCAAAACAAATTTTGGGGTCAAGGTCATAAGGGTCAAGGTCAAGGGCACTGTTGATAGGGGGGAGTCAAGATGACTGGTTTTTTTTAATTCTACAATTTCTGCAGGCGCCGTTTAAACCTGCTTTGGCGGCATTGCCGCGTCTTCTTGTTTAAGGTATGAGTTGACCAAATCAGGTACGAGTTGATAAAGGAACAAGTTGACTGTATGCTACTGTACACTGCACACACTCTCATTGTGCTCTATCACTGTATGAAATTTCAAATAATTCCCTATCATACTTTCGGAGTTATGCTTTGAACGAGAAAATTAAAGGGATATAATTCAAAACTAAGGCTCAACATGGTTATGGTTCTTGGGCACTGCATTCTCTTAAAGTCCTTTTTCGCTGTATGCAATTTGAATCAATTTCTATCAGAACTTTTAGGGCTCCGGACAAGAAAATGAAAAAGTGCCATAATGGCCCTATATCGCTCACCTGAATACCAGTTCACTGACCTAAGGAAGTCACTGGTTGGCAGGGAAAGCCTGTGGTTGCTAAAGAATTCACTGGTCACTGAGTGTCACCAGCTGCCAGGGGCAGTTAGTGGTTGCTAATGGAATCACTGGTCGCTACGGGAAGTTAGTGATTACAAAAGACAACTGTTGCTGGTTGATCAGTACGTCAGTGGTTGCTAAGGAATAAGGAAGTCACTGCATGGTGGCAAGATAGTTGCCTAGGAAGTCACTAGTTGCTATGGGACTAAATTCTGGCTAAGGAAGTCGGTGGTTGTGAAGGAAGTCACTTGTTCGTATGTAAAGTCTCTGATAGCTAAGGAAGTCACTTGTTCGTATGGGAAGTCTCTGGTTGCTAAGAAAGTCACTTGTTCAAAGAAGTCACTGGTTGCTAGGGAAAGTCACTGGTCACTAAGTTTTTTCATGACTTTACTGCACGACCTAATCTTTGACCCAAAGTTACCCGGTTTCAAAATCTACCTAGTTTCTTTAAGAATGGATCTGGTGATTTTGTTTGAGGAACATCAGGAGATAAGACTGAATAGCTCGCGTTTATCCCCATGAGCACTTCGTTAATGCAGACTGAAGTAAACTAAAACTCTTTTATGAAAGCAATACACATAAAATAATGAAAGAGGAGAGAGTTCTTAAATAAGCTTAAAGCTTTCTACTCGATCATTGCTGTTATTTAACAGAAATACTGTATATATATGCATTTATTGAATAAATAGTGTTTAAACCAAAATAATGAAAAACTTGCCATACAGTCCGATTAAAATCATCTAAAAAAACGCTATGCTATTAGGATTAGAAGTTTATCTTTTGGCGACCTTTCCGCCGGCCAATCAGAGCCGCGCTTTTTAGGCTTTGAAAAGGAACATGTCATTTTTTTTTTTTTTGTCATTTATTTATTTATGAATAGCTGGAATTCCAGGTTTTCAAGTGCCATTATCACACTTTTGTATTTTTACCCGTGTCATTGGATTTGAGAAGATGATAATTTCATACTGAATTTTGACCCTGTATATAATTCTGACAAAAAATCATCACTATGGCTGAGTCAACGCTGAGAAAACAACACTTTGCTACTGATAAATGTGTTGTTTGTAGTTTTTGTTTTCTAAATGTGTTTTGAAACGCGTACAGTCAATCCTAAGAACAAAGACCACTCCCAGGGGAAGATGTTTTGGCAGTCTTTGTTAACAGGTGGTCTTTATAACAATAATTAGAAGCTCTGTTCTTGAGCTTACGTATCTTTATATTAAACCCGGCAAGATCAACTGGGTCGTCTTCAGATCTTACTGTTGTTCGATCGTGTACTTCAGTCAGATTGACTTAATTGTCATAATAACTGTTTCTCTCGTTTCAGGCAACACGTCTTGACAGAACATTGGATAAAAAAATATCCTACATCATTATCTCAGGAGATGGTGGCTTCTACAGTTTTAAAAAAGATGCCCAAAGATTTGTCCATATCATAAACCCTCATAAAAAAGGATCTAGAGAAAATCTTTACATCTCGATTATTAATCATGTGAACTATGTTTGACCACTGGTTCAGCATCAGACGGGTTTTGTCTCTGGTTATTGGGGAATGTACGTCTGTTCAAGTGGTCCACTTTCCACAATAACCAACTACTCCATGGATCACAACATTCCTAACTTTGCTTTTTAAATCGATAAGTACATATCACTTTTCTCTGTGACATATTCAGCTATCTTAGGCAGCTGGCAGTGCCTGCTAAGGAACTGTTCTCTGAAGTGGTGACTTTAGTTGGATTCCTGTTAGTGATTCCTGCTACCAATGCCCTTTCTCCGTGCTGCGACGCATCAGGACGTACCCCCGTAGCACAATGACCCAGGAACGTCTTAACCACTTGATGGTGCTTCACATTCATAAGAACAGAACTGATGCACTTGACTTAAAACAGGTGGCAAAATGAGTTTTAAGTGTTTCTAGGGAACGTCGTCGTTGTGTGTTTGGCTCATTTGAATGAATTGTGAAATGTTTATCCATGATCAATATTTGTGTAATGTTGTTTATATGTATATAGATGATGTATATATTGTTGTTACTCATTTTATGCTTTCATTAAATGCTAAAACGAAAATCGCTTTTATATAAATATCCCACTAAAATATGCATGTAAATACTGCTTTAAAATGTAGCCATTTTAGTATCAAATATACCCTAAAACGATCCTACGCGCATCCTCATATAAAAATTTTCCCGGGGGAGCATGTCCACGGAAAATCCCCTAAGTCGTACCATTCCATATATACTTTGGCCGCACCACACTTAGAATGTCGACGACGGGCCTGTCCAGGAGGAGACTGGTATGGTACTAGATGTTGAGCCATTTATATTTGCGCCTCCAAGCCTTTGCAGTTTATTTCTGTCACAAAAGAGGGAAATAAAACCGTACAACAACATTTGGATTGAACATGTCTTTGGTTTATTTGAAATAAAAGTGTAAAAATATAAAACTTATATAAGACTAGAAAATGGTATAATGGTATTGAAGACAGAAAGTTGGACGGGAAAAAGTCCGTCCACAAAAATGAACTACAATCATACAAGACTAAAGAAACACGTAATAAACAAGGCGGGTGGCGGGGAGGAAGGCGTACAGACAGCGACATATTGTCTAAGAAACCTTTGATCCATTTGAGAGTTTGGACCCTTATGCCATAGTAATGCAACTTATACAGTAGTTTTTCATGATCCGTGGACATGAATGAACTGTGAAATGTTTAACTATGATCAATACTTGTGTAATTTAAATGGTTATTGGAGGAATGTACGTCTGCTCAAGTGGCCTACTTTCCACAATAACCAACTACTCCATAGATCACAAGGGTATTGTTATGCAGCAACTATTTGGAAAATTTTCATACACAGTGTGTTTGTTATAAAATAAAAACAACTAATGAGAGGGACTAGATTTAACAAGTAATGTAACGAGATTTATATTGAAGGATTTCCCCAATGAACTCAAGCTAGCGCGTGTTATTCCATTGCATAATATTAATGCTAAGGAAAATTCTACTAACTATAGACAAATCTCGATTTTGCCAACTACATGTATTTCAAAGGTCTTTGAAAAACATATGGCAAATGAATTACACCAAAGACCTTTAATAACATGTAGCTTTATAGGACTATGAATACACCGATTCTTTCAATATACAAACTATCTTTGAATACTGCCAACCCCTCTCGCGAGTGTTATAGGCAGGACTAAATTGCACGTCAGAAATGTTAATATATAGTGAACTAGTAAAAATCCTGGCAGTGAGTTTTGTGAGGATAAAGTGAGACTAATTAGAAGAAAGTATCCAGTCGAAGGTTAAAATGTTAGCATAATTCAGAACTGAAGTAAGATTAAAAGACAAGAGGGCCAAGGTGGCCCTATATCGCTCACCTTGGTACAAGTCCACTTGCCTGGTGGAAGATCACTAGATAATGTTATATACCAAATAAGTTTTCCTATATACGCCTTTGTAAAACAAATGATCCCCCCCTGGGCAAGGTCAATTTTGAACCGGGGCTCATAATTTGAACAATCTTGGTAGAGGTCCACTAGACAATGCTACATGCCAAATATCTAAGCTCTAGGCCTTGTGGTTTCAGAGAAGAAGATTTTTTAAAGTTTTTCCTATATATGCCTATGCAAAAACTAAGTGCCCACCCGCGCGGGGTCAATTTTGACCCGGGGTCATAATTTGAACAATCTTGGTAGAGGTCCACTAGACAATGCTACATGCCAAATATCTTAGCTCTAGGCCTTGTGGTTTCAGAGAAGAAGATTTTTAAAGTTTTTGCTATATAAGCCTATGTAAAACTAAGTGACCCCCAGTGCGGGGTCAATTTTGATCCGGGGCTCATAATTTGAACAATCTTGGTAGAGGTCCACTAGCCAATGCTACATGCCAAATATCTAAGCTCTAGGCCTTGTGGTTTCAGAGAAGAAGATTTTTAAAGTTTTTCCTATATATTCCTATGCAAAACTAAGTGACCCCCCGTGGGGTCAATTTTGACCCGGGGGTCATAATTTGAACAATCTTGGTAGAGGTCCACTAGACAATGCTACATGCCAAATATCTAAGCTCTAGGCCTTGTGATTTCAGAGAAGAAGATTTTTAAAGTTTTTCCTACATAAGCCTATGTAAAACTAAGTGACCCCCCCCCCCGTGCGGGGTCCGGGGCTCATAATTTAAACAATCTTGGTAGAGGTCTACTAGCCAATGCTACATGCCAAATATCTAAGCTCTAGGCCTTGTGGTTTCAGAGAAGAAGATTTTTAAAGTTTTTACTATATATGCCTATGCAAAACTAAGTGACCACCCCCGCGGGGTCAGTTTTGACCCGGGGGTCATAATATGAACAATCTTGGTAGAGGTCCACTAGACAATGCTACATGCCAAATATCTAAGCTCTAGGCCTTGTGGTTTCAGAGAAGAAAATTTTTTAATTTTTTCCTATTTGTTGCCATAGCAACCAGAGTTCTGCATGGAATTGAATTCTTTGAACAACTTGGTAGAGCTTCATGCAAGGAACATTCCTGCATATATAGTATTATCAACATTGGCCTAGAGGTTTCAGAGGAGATGTCATTTGAATCAAAATGTTGACGGACGACGGACGACGGACAATCATCGATCAGAAAAGCTCACCCTGGTGTAGCCAGGTGAGCTAATAAAAAAGATAAAAACATTGGTCATCTGACTAATACTGAACATTTACCACAGCCTGCTTGAACTGGCCAAGGTCAGGTAGAGTAGCAATGTTACATGGGAGCTGGTTCCAAAGGGTGATACTGTGTGGGAAAAATGAGTACTTGTGGTAATCAGAGGTAACCTGTATCTGCCGTAGAGACAGCTAGTGGGTGCATGTGCCTGGTGAATCTGATAGGTGTTTGTACGTAGGTTGGAAATCTGATTGCTACTATGTTGTGATATATTTTAAGCCTAGAGTCGAATCTCGTGTGCTGCAAAGACTGCCATCCCAGATCACCCTACATGGCTGTAACACTCGAGAGAGAGGAACTTGGGATCTTGAAACAGAAGAAGGAAGCTGATTGATGTAGATTAGAAAGCAGAGGGGCCCCAGAACGGAGCCTTGAGAGACCCCAGAAGTAACAGGAACTTCTGTGGAACAATCACCGTCTAGGACAACAGTCTGGCTTCGACCAATCAGAAAGGAGCGTATCCAGTTGAGAATTTGTGGAGAGACGCACTATTCTTGAAGAGTGTGGAGAAGTTTATGGTGGCTAACCTTGTCAAATGCCTTACTGAAATCCAAGAGAGTAAGGTCTGTTTGTTTACCAGAAGCGATGTTGTTGGCTAGGTTGTCTGTTAACTCAATTAGTTGTGTTTTGCAAGAACGTTTCTCTCTGAATCCATGTTGGAGGTCATAAATTATGTTAAAGGTGTTGAGGTGTGAGGATAGATGAGAGGCAATGATGTGTTCAAGAGTTTTGCAGAGGATACAGGTAAGGGAGATAGGTCGATAGTTAGCTGGGTCACTGGTGTCACCTTTTTTATATATTGGGCACACGTTTGCAATGCCCTTGTCCAGTCACGGGGAATATTACCAGATGACAAAGATTTCTGAAAGAGAACGGTTATGATTTCTGCAATTTCATGCCTCAGCTCCTTCAACACAGTTAGTCTAATCTGATCTGGGCCTGCTGCTTTGTTGGCTTTGAGGTTGGCAAGAAGTTTAACAACACCGGATTTGCTGATAGGGATGTCATGCATCTGAGGGTATTTACAGTATTGCGTAGGGTTGAGGTATCTGGATACAGTTTCAAATATAACGGCGATGTTCCAGAAAACACTGATTGAAACTGGTGGTTTAGTATGTTAGCCTTGTCGGTGTTATTTGATATAAGAATGCCTGTTATATGATCTTTAAGTGGGGAAACATTTTGGGAGTCTTGCTTGGAGTTTTTTATTAATGCGTATAGTTTTTGTGTCGCCCTTTCGGAGAAAAGGCGATACATAGGGATCGCTTTGTCCGTCCGTCGGTCCGTCCGTCACACAAACTTAACGTTGGCTATAACTTTGCCATTTCTTAAGATTTCTTCATCAAACTTTACAATTGTATTGCTTATGACAATAGGGTCATGATGCCACCAAATTTTGTAGGTCAAGGTCATATTTGACAGAGTTATGCCCCTTTTTGTACTTAGATTTTGTCACGAAAACTTAACGTTGGCTATAACTTTGCCATTTCTTAAGATTTCTTCATCAAACTTTCAAATTGCATTGCTTATGACATAAGGGTCGTGATGCCGCCAAAGTTTGTAGGTCAAGGTCATATTTGACAGAGTTATGCCCCTTTTTACACTTAGATTTTGTCACAAAATTGTTGGTTATTCTGACAAAGCATAAGAGGGCGACACAAGTGTTCTACTGAACACCCATCTAGTTTAGTAGAGAATTTACTTTGTGTGTCAGTGCCATCATTATCAGCTATGTCAAGAATATTTTCTAGGTAGCAATTGTAGGATTGTTTGATTTTTGTTTTAATAAGAGCTTTTATTTTCTTGAATTTATTCCATTGTTAATGATTAGATTTGTTTTTCTTTGATTTTTGATACAGGTGGTCTCTTTTATGAATTAACTTTTTTATTCCCTTTGTTGCCCAGGGTAAACACTTTTTGGTTCCAATTCTTTTCAGTGGTACATATTTTGATATTCCGTCTTCAATTATATTTTTGAATTGAGCCCATAGGTCCTCAGCTGAAAGAGAATCTGATTGCTGTGTTATTTCTTGGTAGGAGATTTGCATAAAAGTTCTAAACTCTGGCCAATTTGCTTTATTATAGAGGTGGCAGGTTCGAGGCTTTTGCTTGAGAATAGTTGGCCTTACATTAACTATTGTAGAAATGACATCATGGTCAGAGATACCTGGGATTATTTCAACTTTGTTAACAAGAGTGTGGTTTGAAGTTAGGAAAAGATCTTTGGTTTCTGGTATTTTCGCTAACCATCTGTGTGATGCTGTGATCTCCCAGGAACTTATCATACACTGTACTGGTGCCGCAGCATGGTTTGAAAGAAGGAAACATACATAATTCAAGCTTTGTGGTAAGACTGATAACGATATGTTTTTTTATTCGTTACCGGTAAGATATGGCCTTGGAAATTATGGCGGCCAGTTCGAAAGTTGTGAAAGTTGATTGACTGCTGTACGGTCCTACATGTTTTTGATTTCGGTAGTGTTACCCTTCATATGGCAAATAGTACTCGACACAGTAATTCCATACATGCCGCTGAACATTTCTAAAGAATGACAATTTTTGAATGACCTAGCCCACATTTAACATAATTTGAATGGTGCTGGGCCCAGTATTCGTGGTAGCAAGGTCATTCAAATAGTATGGTCCGGAAACGAGCGTAATACGATAAATAACCTGCCTCGGATCACGTGACAAACATCCGGGTACCCGCGATTTTGGAAAAAGAAAGAAATTATTGATACTTTATATCTACGTATATCTCGATATTTACCAATCAATTTGACCAACAAAGTGATCCTTAATACAATATATGCATTCCCTTATCATTACATAATATTATATTTTACCGATGTTTCGTTTTAGGTGGATTTACGCATTGGAAAGTTGACCTCATACGAACGGGTTTTTTCACAAATGACCAAAAGCCGAAAACCGACCTAATTTTAGCGCTTCTTTCCTACTTGCATGGTGTTCATGGGGTTGATGTAACATCTTTTCCTCATAGATCTAAGTCTAATGTACGTCTGTTATGTCTTAGATTTTCGTATTTCACCCGTATTTTAATTTTCTGGGACGGTTAGATCCGTTCAAAATCTAAAAATGGCGTCAATGGTGATTTTTTTTCGCGATACGGTGATATTTGTGCACAGGTTTTCACTATATATTTAGAGTCAAATGATGGAAAATTGCTAATTAAAATGTAAATTAAGAGTTATTTTTGAACGGATATGAATTAGATTTTCGTTTTTTTATTTTATAACATAATAACGTACAGTTTTGTAAGACCAGTATCGCGAGTCAAATTACCATCCATCGCTAAAACGCCCAAGACGGAATAGCATGGACCGTGTTTAACTCGCGTTAAAGATAATAGTTAATCATATATAGAGGTTTTAATTTCATAGTTTTACAGAAAATTTCATCAGCTTTCCAATTATACCATTTTTTTAATTAAATGTGGTATTTAAATGACACAATGACGGGCAGTTTTGAATACAACTATCGGACAAATACCAGTTTACTCGCTCGGCGTGATAAATGCACGGCGTGATAAACGCTTCCAGGTAAAAATCGATAACCGAGACAAGATTATCAGTACGATAAGACATTTATAGAGGGCGTTTCCGGACCATACTATTTGAAAGACCTTGGTGGTAGGTCCAGAATTCGTGGTATTTAGACAGTTTGTTCTTTCCCCATTGTCCAGTGTTCCCACTCTCGTAAATTATTACGTAAATCACGCAAAAAAAATAAATATCGCGCAAATAATTTTCACCACGTGCGAGATCGCACGCGTACGAAAATGCAGAGGACGAGTAGGTTCAGCTGGAATCTATCAGTATTATCTAAAAATAGATCATGGAAATTCTACTTTCTCGGCCAATCTGTCGGCATAACTGCTGGTGATTTACCGTTGACGTCATGAAATGTAGACTGGTTTCATATTTGAATGCTCTGGGAATTAATATTAGCACTTTAAAAGTGTGACCAATCTAAAGATCCGGGCTTCGTCTGCAAAAAGGATGCAGACAAACCATTGTGTTTTGCTTCACGGCAAGGTCTTTCAAATAGTATGGTCCGGAAACGCCCTCTATAAATGTCTTATCGTACTGATAATCTTGTCTCGGTTATCGATTTTTACCTGGAAGCGTTTATCACATCATGCATTTATCACGCCGAGCGAGTAAACTGGTATTTGTCCGATAATTGTATGCAAAACTGCCCGTCATTGTGTCATTTAGATACCACATTTAATAAAAAAAATGGTATAATTGGAAAGCTGATGAAATTTTCTGTAAAACTGTGGAATTAAAGCCTCTATATATAATTAACTTTTATCTTTAACGCGAGTTAAACACGGTGCATGCTATTCCGTCTTGCGCGTTTTAGCGTTGTGTGGTAATTTGACTCGCGATACTAGTCTTACAAAACTGTACGTTTTTATGTTATAAAATAAAAAAACGAAAATCTAATTCATATCCGACCAAAAATAACTCTTAATTTACATTTTAATAAGCAATTTTTCATCATTTGAGCCTAAATATATAGTGAAAACCTGTGCACAAAATATCACCGTATCGCGAAAAAAAAATCACCATTGACGCCATTTTTAGATTTTGAACGGATCTAACCGTCCCAGAAAATTAAAATACGGGTGAAATACGAAAATCTAAGACATAACAGACGTACATTAGACTTAAATCTATGAGAAACAGATGTAACATCGATCCCATGAACACCATGCAAGTAGGAAAGAAGCGCTAAAATTAGGTCGGTTTTCGGCTTTTGGTCATTTGTGAAAAAACCCGTTCGTATGAGGTCAACTTTCCAATGCGTAAATCCACCTAAAACGAAACATCGGTAAAATATAATATTATGTTATGATAAGGGAATGCATATATTGTATTAAGGATCACTTTGTTGGTCAAATTGATTGGTAAAATATCGAGATATACGTAGATATAAAGTATCAATAGTTTCTTTCTTTTTCCAAAATTGCGGGTACCCGGATGTTGGTCAGGTGATCCGAGGCAGGTTATTTATCGTATTACGCTCGTTTCCGGACCATACTATTTGAAAGACTTTGTTCACGGCAAATAAAATAAATGATGGCATCATGCCCAACAACAAAGTGAAGAGTTACCATCCACAAGTACTGAAACAACTACGAGTAGTGTTAAAAGTCGGAAAAAGTACTCGAAATGGTTTTATAACAAGTGCTTGCCGTGGGTTGTAAAAATTTTAAACGGTCGCCGCTTGACTATATCATATAATTTTCATATAGTCAGGGCGGGTATTACCAGTGGTCGTATATTACCGGGGCATTCCGAAAAATGATCCAAACATAACTTGTGAATGACGTCACAACATAATTAGCATATTGTACAGAGACACTGATACATGCTAAATAACATGGTGTGAGATTTACAAATTTTAGGTATATGAACCCTAAATGTTTCAACCCCAACACTCGCTGTATCAAACACTGTTATTTAACAGTGATTCTTTTAAATGTTTTAACACTTGGCTTGTTGAAACACATTTTTATTACATTGTTTTATATGCTAGGGATTAAAAAATTGCAGAGGACTAACCTAGTGACTAACCTGAATGACACTGACTGAATTACAAGTATTTGTTATATTTGACCTGAAGAACGACATGGGATAGAAATTTACCAATGCACCGATATTACCCTCCAAGACTGTTACTAAAAAAAGACTAAATGGTGTTTACGTTTGCGTATGTTTTACTTTGAAAGAATTCTTAACATGATCTGTCTTTTACATAAATTATAAATAAAATGTATTAGACAATAACAAATCAAATATATCAGGTGAATGGTCATAATTCTTTTCAGAATTTGTTTCTGAAACTTAAATACACCCACCGGTAATACAACCCACCAGGATACCCCCAAAAATCGAGATTTACCCCATATTTTTGTGTCCAGGGGGTAAGTATACCCTTGAAAAAAATACTGAGTGGGAACACTGTATTGACCAGTAGATTTAGCTGAACTTTACCTTTATATTATCAGTATGAATATTTTTTCACATTAAGACAACTAAAAGTGATCACAAAATATTCCTTTGACCCCAAATCGACCAGTATTGACTGGTAATGACTTTTGGAATATTGACGGGCGGTTGTAACTGGGGGTGGTTTTGATCATCCAACATTGGTTGTTGTACATGTTGTGTTTACTGCCAAACTTTAGCTTTGCAGAACTAAAGCATTATAGAATAATAATTCTAAAGCAGGCTCATATGCCACTTCTTGTCAATTAAGATTCTGGTAAATGCAATATTAATACAAGAAAAACTGTGATACAAAGTATCACAGGGGGCCAACAAACAATAATCCCATGTAAATATTTTGGAAATTGGTGATGGTTGATATTGAGGCATGACCCCAAAAGAACTCGAGGAAACCAATTCTTGTTGAACAAGCAAAACCTGACACAACACCAAATCTACTGACTGACCTGCAGTATCGAAACTTTACTTTTATCAAATAATATTTATACAGTATGTTCAGGAATGCTCTATAGACCGTTCCTGGTATGTCTCAATTTTTCATTACCATTATCCTTATTAATTTGACATGAATGAAGATTTTTATGATTATTTGCCGTAAAATATTCTTAAATGGTTAAAAAGCTAAAAATGATTATTAAAACAGCAGAAAAAAAGTAAAAAAAAAAATTGGGTGCTGATGGGATTCGAACTCTTGGATTCGTAAAAGAACACGTACACAAAAGTGTTTGAGCTATCGGCTTTATCCATTACACCATGGAGACAGACTTACATGTTATGGGAAAAAATTACTTAATATAATATCATATATATTTAAAAAGGCCATCAAAGAATATTCAGTCGACTGCACTTCATTTCTATAATGTCAAAATCTGTGTAAGTAGAAAAAGCAATCATATATCCATTTTTCTCGGCGTAGATTGCGACTGAAACGTGAAAAGCGCTTTTTTCTATTTTTATCAGCGTAGATTAGATTGCGCCCTCTATGAAACGAACGACAACTCAATTACAAACGACAACTCTTGCTTTTCTAAAAAAATTGACTGTGTCTACAGTTTTCATCTCAGAAGTACCTCAATTTTATAATGAAGAGAGACGCATATGTTCGATCTAGTGCTTAAGTCTCCATGCATCTTTTACTCACCATGTATTAAATATAGCGGCGGCAGCGGCCCGCAATTACAGGGTTTGATCCAGATGATAATGTACTGCTTGTATCAGACCATGGAACAGTATTGGACAGAACCAGTCTGGATGAGGGAAAAACAAGGGAACCAGTCCCTCTTGTTGATACAGGTAACAGTGTACTGCTTGTGTCAGACTGTGGAACACTTGTGTACAGAAACAGTCTGGATGGTGGAAAAACAAGGGAACCAGTCCCTCTTGTTAATACAGGTAACAGTGTAATGCTTGTATCAGACCATGGAACAGTATTGGACAGAACCAGTCTGGATGAGGGAAATACAGGGGAACCAGTCCCTTTTGTTGATACAGGTAACAGTGAACTGCTTGTGTCAGACATAGAACACTTGTGTACAAAACAGTCTGGATGAGGGAAATACAGGAGAACCAGTCCTTCTTGTTGATACAGGTAACAGTGAACTGCTTGTGTCAGACTGTGGAATACTTGTGTACAGAAACAGTCTGGATGGTGGAAAAACAAGGGAACCAGTCCCTCTTGTTAATACAGGTAACAGTGTAATGCTTGTGTCAGACCATGGAACAGTAGTGTACAGAACAGTTTGGATGACGGAAATACAGGAGAACCAGTCCCTTTTGTTGATACAGGTAACAGTGAACTGCTTGTGTCAGACCATGGAACACTTTTGTAAGTACAAGTCTGGATGGTGGAAAATCAAGGGAACCATCAATCTTGTTGATACAGGTAACAGTGTACTGCTTGTGTCAGACTGTGGAATACTTGTGTACAATAACAGTCTGGATGAGGGAAATACAGGAGAACCAGTCCTTCTTGTTGATACAGGTAACGGTGTACTGCTTGTGTCAGACCATGGAACACTTGTGTACAGAACCAGTCTGGATGAGGGAAATACAGGAGAACCAGTCCTTGTTGATACAGGTAACAGTGTACTGCTTGTGTCAGACCATTGAACACTTGTGTACAATAACAGTCTGGATGAGGGAAATACAGGAAAACCAATCCTTCTTGTTGATACAGGTAACAGTGTACTGCTTGTGTCAGACCATGGAACACTTGTGTACAATAACAGTCTGGATGGTGGAAAAACAAGGGAACCAGTCCCTCTTGTTAATACAGGTAACAGTGTACTGCTTGTGTCAGACATAGAACACTTGTGTACAATAACAGTCTGGATGAGGGAAATACAGGAAAACCAGTTCCTTTTGTTGATACAGGTAACAGTGAACTGCTTGTGTCAGACTGTGGAACACTTGTGTACAATAACAGTCTGGATGAGGGAAATACAGGAGAACCAGTCCTTCTTGTTGATACAGGTAACAGTGAACTGCTTGTGTCAGACTGTGGAATACTTGTGTACAATAACAGTCTGGATGAGGGAAATACAGGAAAACCAGTCCTTCTTGTTGATACAGGTAACAGTGAACTGCTTGTGTCAGACTGTGGAACACTTGTGTACAATAACAGTCTGGATGAGGGAAATACAGGAGAACCAGTCCTTCTTGTTGATACAGGTAACAGTGAACTGCTTGTGTCAGACTGTGGAATACTTGTGTACAGAAACAGTCTGGATGGTGGAAAAACAAGGGAACCAGTCCCTCTTGTTGATACAGGTAACAGTGTACTGCTTGTGTCATTTGACCATGGAACACTTGTGTACAGAACCAGTCTGGATGAGGGAAATACAGGGGAACCAGCCCTTGTTGATACAGGTAACAGTGAACTGCTTGTGTCAGACCATTGAACACTTGTGTACAGAACCAGTCTGGATGAGGGAAATACAGGGGAACCAGTTCCTCTAACAGTGTACTGCTTGTATCAGAAAATTGCAAAATTGTTTGTAGTTCACAGTATCTGTTTGGTGTTTAGTTTTTCTTTTTTAGTTTATTTTATTTAATGAAAAGTCCCAATGGTTAGATCTTTCTACAAATTACTAAGTTAATATATATTGTTGTATATTTTAGCAGTGAGAGAGGCGTGTGATGTGAACAAATCAGGGGTCCCATTGTACAGTCAGCTGTTTTTGGAAAGTGCGAAGCAGTACACATGTAGTTGTATGACAGGTTATGTGTTGGCCGATGACAACAAGACATGTTTGGTTTCTGGTAAAGTCAAACCTACTAGACTTGCATGCTGCACTAAATTATCCCAGAGCAAGTCATATCCTATCAACCTTAAACAGCTATTTTGACCAAATGTATTTTGTATAAGTATGACAGTTGTCACACTCTGGCTGTCAGTTGTTTAACCAAGAGGAAATTAGGATATTGTAATTTGCTATGCAGCCGCAAGGTACCGAATAGCACTGCTTCAGGCCTTGAAATATTCTCAGATTCAGGGTTTTTCTAGATAATTATCAACGTCATAGTGTAGTCTTCTATACTTTTTCATAAAGAACCAAATTTCTAATAGAGGATACAGTAGATAATGGTAGATGCCATTGAACGCTCAACACATCTAGTCTAGAGTTTTGATTCACAGATTTGTGTCTGTGATGTCCTCTAGTTGTTACACTTGGCAAAAGCCTTGCCTTTATAAAGTGTATAATTGAGCTGCAGTGTGTACATTTCATAGGATTTATTCATTTGTGTGGGCATTTGGTTGATGATGGATACTAAGTTTGATGGTGTTTTAGGAATATTTTATTAATTTTACACCTATTGTTAGTGATTTCTATCTATTTGAGTCTTTGACTCGTGATATATTACAGGAGAGGAACCAAGATTAGTGTATGTGTCTGGGAAGGAGGTCAGTGTTTATTTCACAGAGACAGGTGACATTGAACCATTGACAGCACTGTCGGTAACATGATGGAATAAAATCAATGGACAATTTAAAATCAAATATGTTACAGGTCATCAATTTTACTGTAAAATCCTGTTTTTGTATATTATTGGTCGCCTTCAGATGAGCCATAGGCGTACTATTTTTAAGATAGCCGATACTTTTTTTGCATGCATCAGTTATGTACATATATTGTGCCATCCATAGCTGAAAGTTAAAATTTGTAAAATAATACAGAATGGTTGCTATGATAACAAAATTGCTGATTAGGTCTGTTGGTATAGAAAATAACTACAACTAAGTTGTCCACTGGGACTACTGGCATATAGGAAATATCTGCAATACATTAGGAATGTATAAATAATACATCTGTAAATTTGACTTTGTAGGGTAAGGTTGTCATGTCAGCAAAAGGTCAAGATCAGGGCTTGAGGTCAAGGGTCAAGAAAGGTCAAGTACTGTGGATTGGAGATATACTTACAAAACAAAGGTATGACAGAGTTCAAATGGGAAATGATTAATGGGTCATTCCTAAATGATCATAGAATCTTTGTAGAGCTAATAGACATTGGATTGCGATGGCCTTCTAAAGGATAACAAAAATTGCAATCACTTTGACAAAAGCAAGATTTAATATTAAGACGATGACATTTTCACAATCACAAATGGAATGTTTTAATTCTACATTCTTCAAGCAGTTTATATGTATAATATACCGGTATATTTCAGGGTAAGATAAATAAGGCCAGTTTATTTTTACATACATCTATTTACTCCTGAAAAGTATTTTGATATAAACATGATAAATGAATAAAATATGGCTGATATTTTCCAAAAATCTGGGATAAGTGAGATTGCGAAAATGTGTGACAATTGGAGAAAAATCGATAAAATTAATTTGAAAACCATTTCATATTTCGTTAATATTCTTTTTGTACCTTATCCTAAAAAATTCACTGACAATCATTCAAATGTTATCCAAACTTTATAACAACTAGGCAGTTTTATAATATCAGAAATTCACAAAATAAATATAAAAACATGAAAAAAACATAACACTCAGTTAAAAGCATCATAATACCCCCGATGAACACGTATTTTTGTACATAGTAATAAAGATTGGCAAAATTTGTAGAAAAGTGGATTGCAAAAATATATGAGAATCTTGGAAAAATTGGTAAAAGAGTGAAAAACTAAGTAAAATTTTTAAAAATTTCTTTCATTTTTACTAAAACCCTTCATGTATATGCTGTTCTTAATCTATACTGCATCTGAAATAGGAATTCAAAGGAATAATTTGTTTAAAATAAAAACTACCAAGAAAAAAATTGTTCTGGAGAGGATTTTTTTTTAATGGGGGAGGGGGGGGGAGTATATTATTTGAGAAAGGGAACATGAAAAAATATCGCGAAAATAAGGGCCCTATCAGTCAATATCTGTATATCATATACTCTGCAGAAATGTACTGATTCGATAGGACGAGAGGGATGAACACGGGGGACCACTTTTACAACCAGAAAAAAAGGGTTGCGCAAATAACAAATACCTAATTGACTTACCCTTCAGGCCTACACCACATTGGAACAAGGTTTATATAGGGTCTATGACAATACATCGACAGACAACTCATCGACACGACAAATCACCGACACGACAATAGATCGACACGACAACTCATCGAAAATTACATCGACAACTCATCGACAAACTTCGACAAAATTATTCTCCAATATAAACATTATATGCATGGCATATCGGTGTGTTTGATGCCACGTTCTTAACTAAGATCAAACAAAACTCACATGTACAATGTGCGTCGGCGTTTGTTCTTTGATCTCGTGACACCTACGGCTTTATCTTTATGAATAAAAGAGGTTGAAGTACAAATAAATATTTCAGAAAAGGTTATTCATTCAAATAAATAGTAGAACATTGTTACTGGAAAAACGTTGGCTTTGACAGTTGATGATACAATTATTGACCAAAAAAACCGGACACGCTGCACCGCCGCGATTTTCTTTAAATCAGATCATTTTGATTTAAATACAGAGCAATTAAATACTTTTTGCATTTACAACTCAGTCAGTGATGTCACACAACTTGGATTTGCAAACAATGTAAAAACTGACTGGATTGAGTGACAATGCTAAGGGACCATTTAAAGCGGACTTTTAACGGAAATGAATATTTTAAATCAACATGAAGATGATAAAAAATTTAAGTTCTTACAAAAAATAACTAAATACTTTTTTGAAACGTTGGCGGCGATGTCTGATTCAACATAACCATTCAAATAACCGCAGTGCGACAACAGACCGACGCGACATTTCGATGAGTTGTCTTTCGGTGAGTTGTCGTGTCGATCTATTGTCGTGTCGGCGATTTGTCGTGTCGATGAGTTGTCTGTCGATGTATTGTCGTATACCGTTTATATATGTAACATAACAACACTGACTATAAGTGACTACACTGACTGACTACAAGACTTGACTATTGTAATATAATATCATATTATAATTTAATTGACTAGGGAAGGTATTCGATAATTTGGTCAACAATGAATCATTCGGTCCGGGCCAAGTTTTTTGTCAAATAATTTTACCCCACCCACTTCGGCAATACAGCAAAGTAACTCGGACAAAAATGACAAAGCAATCATTTGTCAGTGTGCCAAGCTGCAGACATCACAATCGAAGCCCTGGACTAGGGTACATAATATAACATTTGGCACCACGATATAAAACATGTCTGACAGTTGCATAATAAATACTATAGCACCTTGACATAAAACTGCAGGACTTCAGTTTCGAAAAATGCAAGTATGTACTGCAAAACAATTCTAAAAATATGTCACATGTGTTGTCTACATGCAAGGGCACATAACCAGTTTTATTGCATATGCTTTGTTTTTCTTAAATTAAGCAACATAACATAGAAAAAACACTCTTGACCTTGTTCCGCCACAATATTCTAAAAATAATATTTTCCACAGATCTGAGATATAAGCATTTCAACACTTCAGCAAATGTAAATCTAACACAAACACGTGCTTTGTTGGACCAGTTTTTTCTGCATGCCTAGTAAAAAGTGCTAAAAATGCCAGGTTATGCATTTTCAGAAAACAGAAAGGGTTTCAGTAACTAATGACTGATATTAGCGTTTAATGTACAAAATTCCTTTGTATTTGATGCTTTTCCAGCTGTGGGCTTATTTCATGAGGCCTGTAGTTGAATATGTGTCAGATTGCCTAATATTTTAAACAATCAACATCTACTTAATACTAAGAATAGTGGAAAAAATTGTTACAGCAAACTAACATATCTATACACTTTTCTTCTGCTGAAATTGCTCTAACATATTTTAAATGAGCCCGCAGAGGCCCGATGAATAAAAATGTCCTGTTTTGTATTCTACAGAAAATAATAGTACTGGTAGAAACAAATAAAAAGCAATGAGCTCAAACATAGGGAGTCCATTATTTTATACACATGATATGATGTTGGTTATATGATAATTTTTTTATGCTTACACAATCGTCTCCATTTCAAATCAAAACATATAACAACCTGGAAATCATTGTACAAAAATTAAAATGCATGATGCTTCTCCAAGGGCAATAAGTGATAAATGACATACAAAATGTGATATAAAAATTATGTATGTCGTAATGGTATGTGTACTGTAAATAATCTATCATTTCTATTTCTTTGACATTCTAGGATTAAGCACCATGATAATTTTTGGCAAGAAGGTTAAATGTTGGCATAAAATTTTCATAAATCCTATGAATTAATGTTTTTGGACACAGGCAAAGAAATGTCAATATCTACACTAAGAGAGAGGCATGATACTGTGATAGGTTGAGTAAAGGGCTGTATGAGTTTTCAAAACTGAGAATTATGATTGATTTTAGTATTAATTGTACTGGTGCAATGTCCTATAGACATTTTGGAGTATGATGCAATGCATTGTATAAATAACTAGCAAAATCAATTTTACACAAAAGCGTATAGTGATTAAATGAATTAAATAAAAATCAAACATTTTAGAATGAATAATCAAACTTGATTAAGCGCATTGGAATATTGACCTTCTTAACAAGTTCTTGCCCCTTCATAGGCTAGTGGAGAGCTACTGACTTTTTATTTCTTAAGTATTTTTTATATTATGAATATAATAAAAGTAATTCATAAAAAGAAATGGAGATTTTTTAACACCCTGCAGTAGATGAAAGTATCAAGATATACCCAGGTTTGTCAGATCTATAAATTAATGCATGATAATGGAGCTTGTATCAGTTTGTAATGAAATTTGGTCAGAATGTATGTCTCAATAATTTCTAGGTTGAGTTCAAAACTGGGTCACAAAGGGATAAAAAACTATGTTTCCCTGTCAAGTCATAGAAAAAATAATGTGATTTTCAGTGTACAGTTAAATGAATATAGCTTACATCTTAATTAAAATGAGATTTTCAGTGTACAGTTGAATGAATATAGCTAAAATCATTTTTAATAATGAACATATATGTATATACCGGTATATATATATATTGATTGAATGTGATTGAAGATCTGTTGCTTAGACATTTGTGTAGCTATTGTCTCTCTGTCTTAGTTGCTACTCTTGTATATGGTGAAAGTACTCCAGGTGTACCTGCAAAGAAAAGGTAATATTGTTTCATGCATTTCAGGTTAAAAGAAAATGGCAGTCTAGTACAGGTCTTACATTAATGCATGAAAAACTTTTCAGGTTGTTCTTACTTGAAGCTTTAAAATTTCTTTCCCAGTCCTATTAAGCCTCCTGCAGATATATTGTACTGGAAATGAATTTCCAAGGAAGCAGCAGAAAAAAGAAAGTAAATGACCGTGTAAAGATTCTGTCACGGAGAAAACGAAACCGAAAGTACAACAGTGTTAGCTCCCGTAATAACAACGTAGAGATATGGAATATATTTTATCCTAATTTTATGACATGAATGATTGAATCTTACAGCCATTAATTGTCTGACTTAAAAGATATAAAAGTAAATTCTCGGGATAGAATATTCGCCTCTTGGCTAGGGTAACTGTAAGCTGTAAATTTATAAAATAAGTGACAAATTGAATATATACATATCAGATTTAGGACATAAAACAACTAAATATCCAGATATTCATTCGGAAGGCTGACCGAATATCCCAATACCAGTTTAGGTATTCGTTGACATCCCTAGTTTATACAAACCTTCATATCTCTATAGGCTGCATGTCTACCACAGAGTTTGCAGTATACCCTCGCCATTGGAATTCTCTCTTCAATTGCAATGGCCTTTCTGTTCAAAGCCTGAAAAAAAGATTTAAAAGATAGAATTTTGACTTTGCTTGCCTTTCAGTTCTTATTGGAATTTCAGTGGTCATAACTTCGAAGGCGAAATGCTTGGCACCATTTTACAGAAAATGGTATGTGCTGATGGATCCTTATTATGTCTTCCCCTATCATCCCCGTATTATGGAGGAGACATATTGTTAACCGGAATCACCCTGACGGGTGGTTGGTCGGTTCACTTTTATAACATAAGTAGTTTGTGTAGGAAACTCCTCGTTCATTTTTTGTTTATCATGCTATTGTGACCATTTACCATCCATCGCCAGCATCCGTTCAAATCTTGCAAAAAACTACTAGACTAATTTCAACCAAACTTCACATGAATGTTACTTAGGTGAACCTCATCAAAGATTATTCAAATGAAGTAGTTCCAATCAGAACTCTGGTTCCTGTGGCAACAAATAGGTCTGCAGCTATTTATCCTCAGTCTTAAAACTTTCACATAATTTTGAAATCATTCATAAACACAAGCAAAATCTGTTTTAAAAACTCAAGTAGAGACCATCCTCATTTTTAAGCTCTTTCCTCTCTTTTCTGCGAGTGAAATCTTGTAATATCTTTTGCAGAATTAAAGCGTATTCATTAAAAAAGCGTTCGTTACCATTTATAGTGTTCCAGTCTGTCGAAATCTTTGAGAAAATGACACTTGAAGTGGGAAATTTTGGGGTGTGTGTAGAGAATATTTGCGTGATATGATGGTGTATTGTCTAGCTTTTTTGACATGATAAAGGCATGGTCTCAAAAAAAACAAACTAACCAATAACTTTTGAGAAAAGAATTACTTCAACTTGTTTGGAAAAAAAAACTGACTGGTACTCTAACTAGAGTAGTGTCATGTACAGGCAAAAATGAGTAACATCTATAAAATATAACATCTTTTTTACTGTCTTTTTACATCAACTTTGACAAAGCGCTCAGATTAGCTGTCTGTCATTCATTGAGAACAATGTCTTTTAAGAACCTGGTTTAACTTAAAAGTGTTGGTGGTTTGCAGTTTCTTATAAAATATGCGCCTTGACTTGTGTAGTGCTTTTTTTGCATACTTAAATTTTATAAACTTACCAGTTGTGAACACTGGAAGGAAGCTGGTATGTTCTGATTTACACACTGCACACAGTTTCTGTTCTGTCTAATAGAAACATAAAATAAGTAAAAATTAAATGAAACTAATATACCAAAGACAATTTAAAATGATGTACTAGTAAAAACAAGGTATAGTAAAATTTTGCTGTTTTTCCCATGGTGTGGCCCAACTTTGAATCTGATTGGTGCCCATTATCTGGCTGGTATCTTGTGGCCTGACATATTCCATCAAGGTTTAGTTGGGATTTTGCAAAAACTGTAGCTTCCAGAGGGTAAACAAACTTAAATGAAACAGAGTTTCCCCTGGGATGGCATAATTTCTGCTCAGGTTAAGCTTATAATCAAACTCATCAAGGATAGATATGTTAGTATTTGTTCATCATTGTCATTATCTCTAGAACTGCTTTGGCAAGTAGCATTGCCTAGTGGACCTCTAAGATTGTTTAAATTATTACCCCCGGGTTGAAGTTGACCCTGCCCGGGTTTCACTTGATTTATATAGGAAAAACTTAAAAAAATTTCCATCTCTGAAACCACAAGGCCTAGAGCTTAGATATTTGGCATATAGCATTGCCTAGTGGACCTCTACCAACTTTGTTCAAATCATGACCCCCAGATCAAAATTGACCCTGCCCGGGGGTCACTTGATTTAACATAGGCTTAAATAGGGAAAACTTCAAAAGCTTCTTGTCTAGAAGCACAAGGCACATAGCTTAGATATTTGGAATATAGCTTTATGCAGTGGACCGCTACAAAGATTGTTTAAATCAGAACCCCCAGGTCAAAATTGACCCTTTCTGCTATTGATGACCTTGTATTATAGCCAATGGTAGCCAGGTGAACGATATAGGGCCATCTTGTTTTGTGTCCACTCCATATCATTTGAACCCTTTGAAGGTTTTCATGCAACTTGTGTCAAATGTTCATCTTATCAAGGTGGGTGCAGAACATATGTTCCAACCCCACTGGGTCAAGGTCAAGGTCACACTTAGCGGTCATTGGTTTAAATTCTTGTCCAACACAACTCATATACCCCTTGAAGGATTTTTAGCTCGCCAGAGCCAATGGCTCAGGGATAGCTTTTAGGATCGTTGAATGTCTGGTGTCCGTCTCCCACAGTTTGCTTCAAACAACATCCCCAACTAAACCACTGAGCCAATTTCAACAAAACTTCACAGGGATGTTCCTTGCGTGAAGCTCTACAAAAATTGTTCAGACAATTCAATTCCATGCAGTACTCTGGTTGCTATGGCAAATCTTTAAAAAGTCTTCAAAAACCAGACGGCCAAGAGCTTAGATATTGGATTTGTAGCAATTTCTGGTGGACCTCTACTATGACTGTTCAAATCACTTTTGGGGTCACTTAATTTTACAAAACAACATGGCCTAGAGCTTAGATATTTGATGTGTAACATTGTCTAGTGCATCTATACCAAGTTTGTTCAAAGCATGCCTCCAGGGTCAAAATTGACCTTACCCAGTGGATCACTGGTTTCCATATAGACTAATATATGAAATTATTTTAAAATCTCCTTCTCCAAAACAACATGGCCTAGAGCTTAGATCTTTTGTATTAAGCATTGTATGACTTTCATTGTAGCATTGTCTAGTAAACTTCTACCAAGTTTGTTCAAATTATGCCCCAGGGGTCATAATTGTGCAAGTACTGTACCTTCTGAGTATTTCAAGACATTTAACACAGAAGTGGTGAACATTAGCTGTGATCACAGGATCTTTGAATATACTGTCACAGATCTTGCACTTCAGCGAATCATCTGCTGGTCTCATATAGTCTTCAAAAGAGCATTTGTGCGCCATCCTGAAAAAATGCAATAATGGGATATAATTAAATACTGGCACAGATAGAAATCAAATGATGCAGCTTGTAAACTTCACTTTAAATGTACTGTTATTTTACATATCTTTAATTTCATTACAGCCGGACGACTAATTGTTGATACAGGTACACCTGTGAACAAAGATCATTGTCTTGAAGTTACGGGTAGTCATTATCGACGGGTATTTCTGAGGATACAATCATGATTGGGATTGAACCTGGATCATCTGGGTTAAGAAGAGAACATCATATCCACTACACCGTTCAGTCCTTTATTTTTATGCAAGTATATTAATCGTGTTAACTTCAAGAGATATTATTAGTTTAACTAGGATAATAGTTTGGAAGACTGTTAGGTGAAATTGTGGTCGTCTGAGCGTAAAATTCAGTCAACATGAACAGGCGAGTGGAGTTTTACACCCCTTGGTAATGAATAAAACTCCATATTGATAGGAGTTACCGTTAATATTAAATCAAAAACCTTGTCACTAGCTAAGAATATCACCTCCCATCAGTATTTCAATACTTTGATTCTCAAATACTGTTATGCTTACAATATAATTGTGGTTTATATAGAGGATTATTGTTGGTTTCAGTGTAATATCACGTCATAATTTTGTCGAGTGGGCACAAAATAGCGGGAAACATCATCAGAAAGCATAGCAAATATGATTTCATTTTAACAAAGTCAATGTTGTTTCCAGCATTTGTTGCGCTCAGTATACATTTTGAAATTAATCGGAGTAGAAAATCATGATAATTTTTATTGAGTGGACATTGAGTTTATCAGAATTTATTTTATGTTTTCCAGTGAATTACAGAGTTTTCTCGGTGAAATAAAAAAGATAATCCACAGTTTTGAAACAGTGGATTACCATTTTTGTCAAGCCGCTTGCGAAAGCTCGATATAGTTGTCCAAATGGCTGTTCGGTGAATGTGCGTGCGTGCGTCCGTCCGAGTTTTGCTTGTCCGGGCTGTAACTTATCCATGGATCAAGGGATTCTTAAATAACTTGGCACAAAGGTTCACCAGAGACGGAGTGTCATGCGCAAGAACCAAGTCCCTAGGTCTAAGGTCAAGGTCACACTTAGAGGCCAAAGGTCAAATACAAGAATAATTCAAGAATGACTTTGTCCGGAGCATTTCTTCTTCATGCATAGAGGGATTTGATGTTACTTGGCACAAATGTTCACCACCATGAGATGGAGTGTCATGCGCAAGAACCAGGTCTAAGGTCAAGGTCACACTTAGAGGTTAAAGGTCAAATTCAAGAATATCTTTGTCCGGAGGATTTCTTCTTCATGCATGGAGGGATTTTGATGTAACTTGGCACAAATGTTCACCACCGTGAGCTCCCCTTGTTTTTAGAATTACTTCCCTTTGTTGTTACTATAAATAGCTTATATTGTAACTTTTTAGCTCGACTATTCAAAGAATAAGGAGGCTATTGCACTCGCCCCAGCGTCGGCGTCTGCGTTGGTTAAAGTTTTTTATACAATCCCCATAACTCTGTTTTGTTTTTTGACAGATTTATGCCCCTTTTTAACTTAGAATTTTTGGTTAAAGTTTTTTATAAATTCAAATATCTTGAGTTCTATCACAAGTATTGACTTGAAACTCAAAGTATATCTTTACCATCAACATCTACACCTGAGGAAACAATCCCCATAACTCTGTTTTGTTTTTTGACAGATTTATGCCCCTTTTTAACTTAGAATTTTTGGTTAAAGTTTTTTAAAAATTCAAATATCTTGAGTACTATCAAAGGTATTGACTTGAAACTAAAAATATATGTTAATCATCAACATTTACACCAGAGGAAACAATCCCCATAACTCTTTTTTGATTTTTGACAGATTTAGGTCCCTTTTTAACTTAGAATTTTTGGGAAAAGATTTTATAAAGTCAAGTATTTTGAATACTTACAAAGGTATTTACTTGAAACTCAAAGGATGTGTCCACCATCAACATCTTCACCTGAGGAAACAATCCCCATAACTCTGTTTTGATTTTTGTTAGATTTATGACCCTTTTTAACTTAGATTTGTTTGTTAAAGATTTTTATAAAGTTGAATATCTTGAATATTATCAAACATATGGACTTGAAACTTAATATGTATGTTTACTATCAACATCTTCACAAATGTTTTTTATTTTTGACATATTTATGCCCCTTTTTAACTACTTTTTAATTATGTGGTCATGCTGTTTTAATTTTATACATATCAAGTCTGAAACTTTACAAAGTTATGCATGATCAAATATACAAGGTGATGTATTTCTTTGAAATTATCCCCCCTTCTCACCCCAGTTGGCTTACAGAATCCAGAGTAAGGCTTTGCATGTAATGTACATTTACAAAGGTCTTTGAACAAGTTTCATATCTTTGACCTTAATTCTTATAGACAATTACACATTTCACCTGTTCTTAGACAAAAAACCCCATTTTACCGACAAGCTTTCGAATAGTCGAGCGTACTGTCATGAGACAGCTCTTGTTTATTACTGGCCTTAGAGAAAAATCGAGACCACTTTTCTGTGGTACAACATGCATGTTACATCCAATATTTAGGTGTATTTTGAACTATCTCTAGTTGGGAAGGAGTTAGCCCTTTTGACAGCTGGCGGCTTGACATGTTGCACATGGGCATCTAGTTACTTTCACTGTTTTTGCAATCTTTAGCCCGGATTTACGTCAAAATGTATACCGAGTGTAATTAATGCTGGAGACCATGCGGCGATAATGACGTCATTTGTGCACTGTTTTCTGATGACGTTTCCCGGGATTTTCGATGTTTTGTAGAAACAAACTCAATAAAAGCAGAGTTTTAACCATCAAATAAACAGAGAAATTGTTTGTGTCGGTGTAATAACACTTTAATTTCACTCGTGAACACCAAAAGTAGTTATTTTCACTTGTGGCTGTGCCACTCGTGATAATATCACTTTTGGTGCCCACTCAGTGAAATCACAATGTGATATACCAAAACCAACAATTAGCCTCTATATATTCACTGTTACATTTCAATAAACCATCAAAAAACATAAAATAAAATCGCAGTCATACATCAGTTTGGCTCTTTTAATATGGCCATATTATGGTATTTCCTGTGATGGATGGGCAGGTGGGCAGTCGGGGTCCAGAAAGTTATCCGGTCTATAACTTAGATAATTCTTAACTAATCCTCACTAAACTTGCTGTGAATTGCAGTGCAGAAGGTGATAGTATTGATAATTTAGGACTGGTTCCCAAAAGAGTCTGCCTTGGGCTGTAATTTTGACATGTTTATTGGGTTTTGAATATGTTCTAATGCACAGACACAATGTCATCATGGTTTAGGTACTTAAGTTGGTGTTTTAAAGTAGCAGTTCTACTCAAATGCCCAAATTTTCGACACCGCCAATATGTAGGATTACTTGAAATCACAAAATTTTATTAACGCCAAATATAATCATAAGAATAGCTATAGTTTGTGTCCCAGCCTTTATTTCTTACTGTTCAACTCTGTACTTGAGTTTCGATCAAACTTTCAGTAATTTTTGAGGACCAAGGGAATTTTTGGATTGCACAACACTTGGGTGTGTAACTTAAAGGTGAACATCACAATGTAGTTCTCAAAACCAAAATATGGTCAACTTAGCTATTTTTAGTATCTCAGCCGTAGGCTATATGATTTAATTCAATATATAACACAGTTGTAGAGGACAATGTGTGGAATACCATAGTGTCCATTCCGGCTGTCGCTTTTTCACTATCTGTACACAAGTGCACTATTCTTTTATACTAGTAAATTTATGGAGTAGCACTTTATTTTGGGGAGTGTGCTGGTTTTAATGAATGTCCTTTATTGCAAAATTCTTACATTTCCCATTTTTGAACATCCATGAGGTTCAAGTTGTCTAAACTGTGTAAAAAGCATTATATTGACGTTATATCTTGAATTTTACTTCTTTTCAGTTATATACAGGCGATCAGCTTACATAACCATAGGTGTTCCAGCAATAGTATTGCAATAGTCAAAATTAGCCTCAATGATCGCCATTTGAAAAGGCTTTTTGAAAAGTGGATGCTCTTTTGCAGAAAGAAATTTACAGCCATTTTCATATAAGACCAACACTCATCTGACTGACCTTTTGTCAATATGTACCAAACAAACCTTCAACTACTTAGTTGTTGCTTTTCTTTCAGAATTACATGAACTTGAAATGACCTTGAATGCAATCTTTTGAAGGTTTCAGGAAAGCACATGTGCTACTGCAGAAGGAAAGATTTCAGCCAAAACTGCCTCATTGTAAAGTGTGACATTACTTTCATGACTCTCATGTATATAAGTCTGGGTTTTAGGTTTGCTAAATACTTGCGATATAACGAGGAAGACTTACTCGTTCACCGTGCGATTATCCGGGCACCTGTTGACATCACAATAGATATATAGGTTCGAATGTCTCAAATCATTATGCTATGATTTATGTTTACTTTATATTGATAATTGGTTTTAAATTATCTCAGATAAATCTTTAAAAACTCAAGTATTTAGTTTCAATAGAATGATATTGATTATACGTAAAAAAAAGTACTGAATTATTAAGCTTATTAAGCTAAATGGATCCCATTGAAAATTTACGAGGCATGCATTTTTGATAATAAAACCCTACATGGTAGGAGAGCACAAAGTACTGTTACCGATATGTGTATAACTTTTCAAGTTTTGTTTCCGAAATTGTAAGTAACTGGCATGCAACACAGTAGATTAGAAAAACATCAAGTCCTAGCTTATACTTACACAGAATTATAGCTGGCTCATTCTGTCTTGAGTGTCATTGAAGGCTGGTTACTGGTAGCTATTCATGGTCTTATTTTTTCCATACATATTGTTTTGTAGTAACACAGAATCATTGCACTCAAGTGTGATCCTGTTTGGTGCTGCCAGGTCAAACCTGGGAAACCATTCTTACAGCAGAGTACAGAAAGCATCTTGGTGCTGGTTGTCGGTTTAGTCGGTCAATAGCTATTCATAGCTAATGTTATTTATATTGCCATACCGACAAGAAATAAATTTTCTATTTGTATTTTGTCATTGAAACTTCTTTCTGTGTAGCTTCTGCCAGCAGTTTTGTACCTGCAATCAAGAAATATGTACAGACTGTTAATTCATATGCATAACCATGTAACCATACAATAATTTTATTCCCTAAAAAAGACATCAGATTGTGAACAGGTTAACAACATTTTGGGTTTGGACATAGTTGCGGCTTCTAAATTTGTTTGTAACTACCAATAATTCATATCAAGCAAATTCACAAGTAACATACATTTACAGAAACAGGGTTCCTTGATTTTTTCATGTCATTTTTCAGGCCTGGAAAAGTGCTTGAAATTTAAAGTAACCCTTCGACCCTGTTAATGTTTGTTAATAGTCGGTTGTAAAATCTCCTGGAGAGCTTATGTTGATTTTATTTGTACCTCTTGCCGACTCAATATAAAATTTATTCTATAATTGTAAAGAAACAGCAAAAAACGGGAAAACGTCAAAAATTTGTATTTTCTGGACACTGGCAATATTGTTGTGTGCTTTTATAAAACACACTTTAAACAGAACGAAATAGCGGTTTTGCAGGTCGGAGTTAGTGTAAGGAACGACAACTCTGTCGGAAGTGTCATATTTAGTGGTGTTTAGCCTACAAAGTCTATACAGAGTTGTCGTTCTTTGGAAAGCGTTTGACGATTATGATGAAAGAAAAATTATGAATAAAGACGAGTTAAAAAATCTGAAATCAGAAGATAAATCTGTTTTCCCCAATTACCTTATTGTTAAAGCTTGCAATCTCACTGAATAAACTGAAAAATTGCGGAACATTGAATTTGGAAACTACTTTGCTTTACTTTAGTTTCAGTCACAGGGGATCGAATCATACCCCACCCACCTTCTATATAATACACAGTTCCCACATCACTAACGAAGTTCTATGCTCCTACGTTTATGAATAAATTATGCAAATGAACCGCCATATTTGAATTACGGTAAGCGCGCTACTGCACGTTGGAAATCGACACATGTCCGTTTGCAAAGCTCGCCACGTTTAACAATTTTCTTCCATGTAAGAAAAATTGATGGTTTTTGATTGAATATAGAATGATAAATAAAATAAAAGAAATATGATAAAAAATGACCAATGATTGATAGTTTACGAGCGTTATAAAGTTCAGAAATTAATCGGAACGACTGAGATTCTGCCGACGGGTAGCGGCTGGAAATAGCCTTATAAACCAACTTTGAAATTTTTTTGAACATGAAGACAATTTTTTTCTAACAGATATTTGAATATACTTTACGAAACTACCAAGTTTATCATGTGTCCACTTCTTATTTAAAGTGTCTGGGAAGTTAAATTCGTTTGTTTACATAAATTTGTACCGCCATTCCGAAACAAACGTCTGCATTGATAAATAACGAAGTTATACACTATAAAATGTAAAGCCTCATTGGCGCAGTGCATTATATCCCCGCTTGGCACGCGGGAGATCAGAGATCGAAACCTCGTCGAGTAACTTTTATAATTTATATAGTGGGGAACAAATCAAATTGTATATTAACGTTCATCTATTAAAAAAACATTCGACTGATTCAAAAATGTAACGAGTAAATTTGAATATATGGGTTGGGTTAAACGCTCGCGCATGCTCTGTGTGTGCCTTATGTTTACATCCGGTCGTAGCATACGGATAGAGTGCTAACTTTGTTAGTGCACATCCGCAATATTTACTTCCATTGCTCTGAATTTGCAGCAGTTTTGAATGGCATAACTGATAAAACATTAATAGGATTTTTTCTCAATTATGTGATAATTAAAAAAAAAAGAATTTATGTTTGACAACCACATTTTAATGAACCCGCTGAGTCATCTGCCAATACCAGCAGCATAGATTTATTATGTTTATTAATCTGATTAGTTTGTAATGGTTTAGTCGATTTTCCCCTATTAACTTTAAGGAAAGTTGCCATACAATATGGCTGACAATTCTGGACAAGGGAGGTAAATAATGTTAATGTGGGAACTAGAGTGGTGGAACCTATGCTGGCAGTATCCCTATGCTGGTGGTATCTCCAGAAAACAGCTATTTACAGAAAAGCAGATGAAGAAATATTTTTTATGGTATATTCAGCATTGACAGTCGATGGAATGCTTAAACAGCAAACGTATTGATAGCCGCAAGTGCAGCTCTGTGACATCAAAGGAGCTGATACAATTGTACACGATCCATTTCGCTAGAAAAATTCTTAAATATAGACATCAAAATCACCCAGTTAAAGTTAGCATTTTTGATAAAACTTATTTCTTTTGTATAAAAATATATATTCTATGGAAACTGTTATATCTTGTTTGTTAATATTTAGGCTCTTAAAACTATTTCCAACCTGTTGATTGTCAAATATCACATACCACCAGCATTGGTTCCCTTCGTTGTGAAATTTCAAGTTTTGACATGTGTCGTGTCAATAGCTTACAGAAGGACATAGTCATGTGATGAAGCACATCAACATCTTATGATTTAGCAGGGATAGCATTATGTTTTCGCTGAGGCAAATCAAAATGGTAAGGATTTCCTGCTTTCTGAACAGCTGATATACATTCAAAATACCTCCAGCATAGGTTCCCCCACTCTATGTATATACAAGGGATAAAACTGGCTGATTCACAAGAACACCCCCTGTCTGCTATCGACTAACTTTTCTCTACGAATAAATGACATTTCGGCTTAAACTTGGTCTTCTTAAAACGTCGAAAGATTATTCTACCCAATAAGTATAACCATAGCCTGTGTCAGTGAGCATTGCGTTCATTAGCCATCTCTAAACTTCCTGAAAATTGAAATTTCTGAAGGTAAGACACAGGTTCGTCTGGTCAAACAGACCGTGTTCAGCACCCTGTTCTGTAACATTTAGCATATTTCGAGGCAAATAAAGTAATCAATTTGATAAAATAATGTTTTGCATATTACTCGCATGCATGAAAGTCTTTACAGACACTACGGGGAACTTATACCCCCAAAACGAAGTTTAGGGGGGTATATAGGAGTCACCCGGTGGTTGGTCGGTCGGTCGGTTGGTCGGTCTGTTGCATTTTCCTTGTCCGGAGCATAACTTGAAAACTGCTTGTTGGAATTCAATACAACTTCATACAATGATCAAGCACATTGAGAGGAAGTGCAGTGCACAAGAACTATAACTCCATCTTGACTAATTACAGAGTTATTGCCCTTTGTTAGTTTTCCTTGTCCGGAGCATAACTTGAAAACTACTGGTTGGAATTCAAAACAACTTCATATAATGGTCAAGCACAATGATAGGAAGTGCAGTGCACAAGAACTATAACTCCATCTTGACTAATTACAGAGTTATTGCCCTTTGTTACTTTTCCTTGTCCGGAGCATAACTTGAAAACTACTGGTTGGAATTCAATACAACTTCATACAATGGTCAAGCACATTGAGAGGAAGTGCAGTGCAGAAGAACCATAACTCCATCTTGACTAATTACAGAGTTATTGCCCTTTGTTGCTTTTCCTTGTCTGGAGCATAACTTGAAAACTTCTGGTTGGAATTCAATACAATTTCATACAATGATGAAGCACAATGAGAGGAAATGTAGTGTACAAGAACCATAACTCTATCTAGAGTATTTTCAGAGTTATTGCCCTTTGTTATTTTTTCTTCTCCAGAGCATTCCTTGAAAACTACTGGTTGGAATTCAGTATAACCTCATACAATGGTCAAGTACATTGAGAGGAAGTGCAGTGCACAAGAACCATAACTCCATCTTGACTCATTACAGAGTTATTGCCCTTTGTTACTTTTCCTTGTCCGGAGCATAATTCTTAAAGTACTAGTTGGAATTCAAAACAACTTCATACAATGGTCAAGCACAATGAGAGGAAGTGCAGTGCACAGGAACCATAACTCAATCTTGACTCATTACAGAGTTATTGCCCTTTGTTACTTTTCCTTGTCCGGAGCATTATTCGAAAACTTCTGGTTGGAATTCAATACAACTTCATAAAATGGTCAAGCACAATGACAGGAAGTGCAGTGCGAAAGAACAATAACTCTATCTTGACTCATTTCAGAGTTATTGCCTTTTGTTACTTTTACTTGTCCGGAGCATTATTCGAAAACTATTGGTTGGAATTCAATACAACTTCATACAATGGTCAAGCACATTGAGAGGAAGTGCAGTGTACAAGAACCATAACTCTATCTTGACAAATTACAGAGTTATTGCCAAGAACAATATCTCTTTTTAGTTTGTTTGCAAGGTATTCTGTTACTACGAACTTTCTCAGTTTATAAAGCAGTCTTTTGGGGGTATTAATCACATTTAGTGATAGCTCTAGTTACAGGCGAGTTCCCAACTGAGTCTTGCTCATTCATTTCGAAAACCCCATTGTTGGTATCACATGACCGTCTCGAAATGAGCTATTTGTATGGTCGTCTGATTGAGATGCAACACACCTGTATCCAGTGGGCCAGTCAGAATTGTTTCGAAATCAATGAGCATGACGAGTATACTCCAGTGATGCAATCACTGTAGATGATGATGATGATGAATGTGTTTTTTAAGAGTGTTCGCTCCAAAATGGCGATGGATCTGAAAGAGGATTTAAAATAACCAGTCGCATTTCCCAGCATGTTTTGACGTTGTTCCAAGTCTTGTGCTGGAAAATATAATTTAATTTAAAGAAAAGTGATGTTTCTAGTGCTTGAAACACTTCAAAGTGGTTGAAATTGGCGTATTTTGTTGTGTTGAGTACGGTAAAAAATGCGAATTGTCTTTCAAAATGGGGGCCATGGACGGCAATAAAAATCGATAATGGGTTAGCGTATCAGTAGCCGTTTCCAATCCCGGTAGTATATATTTGTTCCAGGTTTGACGGGGATCTTATATCCCTGTTTCTCGTATTCTCAGGGTTTCTCTTATTCTCGTTTTTAAAATTAAAGGTGTCAAATTGGCAATTCTTTGTTATCATTTACAGAGATATGATACAAAACTGGCACAAAAAAGTTTCAAATGATTTGTCTGAAAATTAATAAAAATATTGGCATTTTACTGAAAATGTTGAAATTTCCTTATTTTTTTGTGGTTGGGTTAGTAAAAGTGCCCATATTGTTTTATTTTGCTGTCTATCATTATTATTTTAATGTTATTTGTAAATATTATGCCAAGCTATACACCTTGGCCATACCTGTGAACCATTTTTGATAGAAATGAGGGAGATTTGTCCTAAAAATGAGGGAGTTTGGTCATTTTTGTGGGAGATTTTTAAGGCATGCCTGCGTTCAAGCTAATGAAGCCATTTATAGCATTTTTAGCTCGACTATTCGAAGAATTAGGAGGCTATTGCACTCGCCTCGGCATCGGCGTCTGTGTTGGTTAAAGTTTTCTTTATAAAGTCAAATATCTTGAATACTATCAAAGGTATTGACTTGAAACTCAAACTATATCTTTACCATCAACATTTACACATGAGGAAACAATCCCCATAACTCTGATTTGATTTTTGACAGATTTATGCCCCTTTTTAACTTAGAATTTTTGGTTAAAGTTTTTTATAAATTCAAATATCTTGAATACTATCAAAGGTATTGACTTGAAACTCAAAGTATGTGTCTACCATCAACATCTTCACCTGAGGAAACAATCCCCATAACTCTTTTTTGATTTTTGACAGATTTATGCCCCTTTTTAACTTAGAATTTTTGGTTAAAGTTTTTTATAAATTCAAATATCTTGAATTCTATCAAAGGTATTGACTTGAAACTCAAAACATATGTTAACCATCAACATTTACACCAGAGGAAACAATCCCCATAACTCTGTTTTGATTTTTGACAGATTTATGCCCCTTTTTAACTTAGAATTTTTAGTTAAAGATAGTTAAAGATTTTATAAAGTCAAATATTTTGAATACTTTCAAAGGTATTGACTTGAAACTCAAATTATGTGTCCACCATCAACATCTTCAACTGAGGAAACAATCCCCATAACTCTGTTTTGATTTTTGTTAGATTTATGCCCCTTTTTAACTAAGAATTTTTGGGAAAAGATTTTATAAAGTCAGATATCTAAATATCTTGAATACTGTCAAATGAATTGACTTGAAACTTAAAATGAATGTTTACTATTAACATCTTCACCAATGTTTTTGATTTTTATGCCCCCCACAAAGTGGGGTGCATATAGCGTTGCACTTGTCCGTCAGTCCGTCAGTCCGTCCGTCCGTCCGTCCGTACGTCCCGAAATCTTGTGAACGCAACTCCTCTTAAACCGGATGGTAGATTTTGCTTAAACTTCCAGGGATGAACAACCTTAATGTGTAGATGGTAGTAAAGGAAGGAATTTTCGCGGCGACCAAATTTAACAGAATTATGGCCCTTTGTTGATTTTTTCACTATATATCTTGTGAACGCAACTCCTCTTAAACCGGATGGCAGATTTTGCTTAAACTTCCAGGGATGAACAACCTTAATGTGTAGATGGTAGTAAAGAAAGGAATTTTTGCTGCGACCAAATTTAACAGAATTATGGCCCTTTGTTGATTTTTTCACTATATACTATGTAGAAATTTTGTGAACGCAACTCCTCTTAAACCGGATGGCAGATTTTGCTTAAACTTCCAGGGATGAACAACCTTAATGTGTAGATGGCAGTAAAGGAAGGAATTTTTGCTGCGGCCAAATTTAACAGAATTATGGCCCTTTGTTGATTTTTTCACTATATACCATATAGAAATTTTGTGAACGCAACTCCTCTTAAACTGGTTGGCAGATTTTGCTTAAACTTCCAGGGATGAACAACCTTAATGTGTAGATGGTAGTAAAGGAAGGAATTTTTGTTGCGACCAAATTTAACAGAATTATGGCCCTTTGTTAAGTTTTTCACTATATACCATATAGAAATATTGTGAACGCAACTCCTCTTAAACCGGATGGCAGATTTTGCTTAAACTTCCAGGGATGAACAGCTTTAATGTGTAGATGGTAGTAAAGGAAGAAATTTTTGTTGCGACCAAATTTAACAGAATTATGGCCCTTTGTTGATTTTTTCACTATATACCATATAAATTTGTTGCGACCAAATTTAACAGAATTATGGCCCTTTGTTGATTTTTATGCCCCCACAAAGTGGGGTGCATATAGCGTTGCACTTGTCCGTCCGTCCGTCAGTCCGTCCATCCGTCCGTACGTCCCGAAATCTTGTGAACGCAACTCCTCTTAAACCGGATGGCAGATTTTGCTTAAACTTCCAGGGATGAACAACCTTAATGTGTAGATGGTAGTAAAGGAAGGAATTTTCGCAGCGACCAAATTTAACAGAATTATGGCCCTTTGTTGATTTTTTCACTATATACCATATAGAAATTTTGTGAAAGCAACTCCTCTTAAACCGGATGGCAGATTTTGCTTAAACTTCCAGTGATGAACAACCTTAATGTGTAGATGGAAGTAAAGGAAGGAATTTTTGCGGCGACCAAATTTAACAGAATTATGGCCCTTTGTTGATTTTTTCACTATATACCATATAGAAATGTTGTGAAAGCAACTCCTCTTAAACCGGATGGCAGATTTTGCTTAAACTTCCAGTGATGAACAACCTTAATGTGTAGATGGAAGTAAAGGAAGGAATTTTTGCGGCGACCAAATTTAACAGAATTATGGCCCTTTGTTGATTTTTTATGGAACAGCTGTTTGTTGAATTATCTTCAAAACCCGGTGTCGGCTCAATACAGGTACTCTATCGATCTCCATCAACAGCACCTGCCACATTTATTACAGATCTTACCAGCACAGTATACGATAGGCAACCTGACATAATCTTAGGTGATTTCAACATCAACGTTGATTCAGTTTGGTACAGAAGACTATCTGAACCTCTGCTTAATTATCGCCAGTGTGTGACATTACCAACACACTTAAGTGGATCTATTATTGATCTTGTCTATGTAAAAGATGAGTTGCCACAGCCAAAAGTAACTGTATACCCAACATATTTCTCTGATCACAGCATTGTGTTCCTGCAGTTTTAGGAGACCAGACATGTGTTTCAAAATTTTGTTTTATTCAGACACTAATATTGTATTCCATCTGTAAAGAGACCAAATATGATGCCTCAAGAGTTAGGTAACTTTTTTATCATTAATACATGAATTGAGGAAATTTCAACTGAAACGCTATGATAAGAACAGAATTTTGTAGACATTAAATGAAGCTGCTCTTGTTTACGAGCACATCTGCACAGTGGGGGCATCCGTGTCCTTTGGACACAGTTCTAGTTGACATATTTATGCCCCTTTTTAATGTAGAATTTTGTCACAGTTTTTACCAGACTATTATTAGAAATACTGGCTTACTTTTGAAATGTCATAAAATAATTATGCAGCATGCAGCGGTCATGCTTTTTTAATTTTATACATATCAATTTTGAAATGTTACAAAGTTATTCATGATCAAATATACAAGGTCATGTATTTCTTTGAAATTATCCCCCCCTCCTCCCCCAGTTGGCTTACAGAACTTTGCACGTAATGTACATTTACATAGGTCTTTGAACAAGTTTCATATCTTTGACCTTAATTTTTAAAGACAATTACACAATACACCTGTTCTAAGACAAAAAAAAAACAACATTTTACCGACAAGCTTTCGAATAGTCGAGCGGGCTGTCATCAGACAGCTCTTGTTAAATCTACTTTCACTTTCTGTTCACAATATAATGTAACTCAGGAAAGAGAAAGTAGGATTTAAAATATGCACAATATATTATCAGGGTGGTTTTTTTTGCTTAAATATTCGGCGAAATTCAGCCCCATTCCCCCCTTTGAAAAGTATGTTTTTTTCCCCTATTTAAAAAAAAAGTCCCCCCTTGCCATAGATTATGTCAAGTAAAATTGATGTCTGACATGGGGCGGTGTTGTATTCAATACTGGATCCGGCGACGGGTTTTTATACCCCCAAAACGAAGTTTAGGGGGGTATATAGGAGTCACCCGGTGGTTGGTCGGTCGGTTGGTCGGTCGGTCTGTTGCATTTTCCTTGTCCGGAGCATAACTTGAAAACTACTAGTTGGAATTCAATACAACTTCATACAATGGTCAAGCACATTGAGAGGAAGTGCAGTGCACAAGAACTATAACTCCATCTTGACTAATTACAGAGTTATTGCCCTTTGTTACTTTTCCTTGTCCGGAGCATAACTTGAAAACTACTGTTTGGAATTCAATACAACTTCATACAATGGTCAAGCACATTGAGAGGAAGTGCAGTGCACAAGAACTATAACTCCATCTTGACTAATTACAGAGTTATTGCCCTTTGTTACTTTTCCTTGTCCGGAGCATAACTTGAAAACTACTGGTTGGAATTCAATACAACTTCATACAATGGTCAAGCACATTGAGAGGAAGTGCAGTGCACAAGAACCATAACTCCATCTTGACTAATAACAGAGTTATTGCCCTTTGTTACTTTTCCTTGTCCGGAGCATAACTTGAAATCTACTAGTTGGAATTCAATACAACTTCATACAATGATCAAGCACACTCAGAGGAAGTGCAGTGTACAAGAACTATAACTCTATCTTGAGTATTTACTGAGTTACTGCCCTTTGTTACTTTTCCTTGTCCGAAGCATAACTTGAAAACTACTGGTTGGAATTCAATACAACTTCATACAATGGTCAAGCACATTGAGAGGAAGTGCAGTGCACAAGAACTATAACTCCATCTTTGCTAATTACAGAGTTATTGCCCTTTGTTACTTTTCCTTGTCCAGAGCATAACTTGAAAACTACTAGTTGAAATTTAATACAACTTCATACAATGATCAAGCACACTCAGAGGAAGTGCAGTGTACAAGGACTATAACTCTATCTTGAGTATTTACTGAGTTATTGCCCTTTGTTACTTTTCCTTGTCCGAAGCATAACTTGAAAACTACTAGTTGGAATTCAGTACAACCTCATACAATGGTCAAGTATATTTAGAGGAAGTGCAGTGCACAGGAACCATAACTCCATCTTGACTCATTACAGAGTTATTACCCTTTGTTACTTTTCCTTGTCCGGAGCATAACTTGAAAACTTCTGGTTGGAATTCAATACAACTTCATACAATGGTCAAGCACAGTGAGAGGGAGTGCAGTGCACAGGAACCATAACTCCATCATGACTTTTTACAGGGTTATTGCCCTTTGTTACTTTTCCCTGTCTGGAGCATTTTTCGAAAACTACAAGTTGGAATTCAATACAGCTTCATACAATGGTCAAGCACAATGAGAGGAATTGCTAAGAACAATATCTCTTTTTAGTTTGTTTGCAAGGTATTATGTTACTACGAACTTCTTCAGTTTATAAAGCAATCCTTTTGGGGGTATTAATCACATTTAGTGATAGCTCTAGTTTCATTTCCGAGTACCTGTCTGTCACTTGGGCGCTTTTTGTTCGCACAGTTAAGCGTCACACTGATCAAGATGTCGCATAACATTAAAACTTATCGAATGAAAATTGACAAAAAAAACAACAGCCAAAGGGTAAAAAAGATCGATGTTGTCTTAAGCAGAGCTGTCTATCACAAAGGTACTTCCCCATTTTCGGGTTGCAGAATCGTTTTTTGACATGACATCTTTTCAAAGGAAGAGAAATCAAGAGGTCTGCTCTTTTTTGTCATTTTTTTCAGGTGCAATATAGTTCACTTTTGGTGAAAATGATTATTTTTGAGGAAAACACATTCCTTATTAAACATTTGAAGTTGGATTAGCCAAATGGTTGTATATTCTCCACCAGAGGCTAAAATAACCGCACTAAGATTCTGTGTGGAATAAAACATGCCACAAAATTTCCCCTTTCAGCTTGTCCGCGTCAAAATTTTCCCCCGGCTACCTTCCACCAAAGTGAAATAAATCCCTGATTATGGAAAATAACAATTATAGATTTAAAATAATGGCTTGGTAGTCAAATGAAAATCAATTTAGAAATGAGCAGGTAATGATTATATTTTCCAATTTTCCAGCCTTGTTTTGTACCTGTATTTTGTTCAGCCCGAGAGCTAGTATGTTTACATCCTGTGATTAATTAGTTTGATTGACTATGATTTACAGCTTTGCCTACTTAGCCACAATCCATAACAAAATGACCCCTTGATGGGTACAGACACCAATTAACAGCTATAATCCCCATCATAAAATGTGTGACACACTATGAAATTCACCGATAACATGTGGCACATGGAAGCAAACTGGTATACGATTTATTATAACCCCAAAACGAAGTTAAGGGGGGTATACAGGAGTCACCCAGTGGTTGGTCGGTCCGTTGCATTTTCCTTGTCCATAGCATAACTTGAAAATTACTTGGTGGAATTTAATACAACTTCATACAATGGTCAAGCACATTGAGAGGAAGTGCAGTGCACAAGAACCATAACTCCATCTTGACTAATTACAGAGTTATTACCCTTTGTTACTTTTCCTTGTCCGGAGCATAACTTGAAAACTACTGGTTGGAATTCAAAACAACTTCATACAATTGTCTAGCACAATGAGAGGAAGTACAGTGTACAAAAACCATAACTCTATTTTGACTAATTAGAGTTATTGCCCTTTGTTACTTTTCCTTGTCCGGAGCATAACTTGAAAACTACTGGTTGGAATTCAAAACAACTTCATACAATGGTCAAGTACATTGAGAGGAAGTGCAGTGCACAGGAACCATAACTCTATCTTGACTCATTGCAGAGTTACTTTGTTAATTTTCCTTGTCCATAGCATAACTTGAAAACTACTGGTTGGAATTCAAAACAACTTCATACAATGGTCAAGTACATTGACAGAAAGTGCAGTGTACAAGAACCATAACTCTTTCTTAAGTAATTACAGAGTTATTGCCCAGTTTTACTTTTCCTTGTCCAGAGCATAACTTGAAAACTACTGATTGGATTTCAGTACAACTTCATACAATTGTCCAGCTCAAGAACCATAACTCTTTTTTGACAAATTAGAGTTAATGCCAAGAACAATATCGCTTTTTTAGTTTTTTTAAGGTTTTCTGTTACTACCAATTTTCTCAGTTTATAAAGCAGTTTTTGGGGGTATTGCTATTAATCACATTTAGTGATAAGTCTAGTTGGAGATACTGATAAATCAGTCTGCACAAGTTGGAAAATCAGTCAATTATTTGTTTACAAATTACAGTCTGGGTGAAAGGTCAATTTGATCATTATTTGTGAAGTTTATATTTATGGTAGAATGGCATCTCCCACCGGGAGATTATTTTTATCTTTGAATTCCGGTAGTATACTGCAAAAAACAGTAAGGTTCACAGGTATGACCTTGGCATTTATAAGTTTTTGGATTCTACAATGTGGCAATGCCCGAGACTCGAACATAAATCCTTTAGAATACGAGAAACTTTCTTCTCATTTCTGAGTATGAGGGTGACCTCAGATACTGTAGCAAAATTCATATAAATAGAAAAATCATGCAATTTATGATGGCACCAACTGAAATAGGAGTATTTTTTCTATAAAATAACATGTAGATGATGTTTGTTTGTTTGTAATTGTGCTTATTAGGTCCACCATCCTCGTTCGAGGTATAGTCGGTACGACCCGTAGATGATGTTGTTAAAATGAGTACTGTTTTATAGGTAGGAAATTTACACGCTTAGCCCCCTGAGAATACGATAAAACGGTATCTAATGAATCCTGTTTCACTGCGAAAAATAAGGATGTTAACACAAAAACTTGAGCTAAAAAGCGAACTACTTGAAAGTTTAAAAGTCTAAAACACTTGTATTGAAGATACAACATACTTGTTGCCAGACAATGTTGTTTATATTTTGCAGTCCTATTTAAAACTTAACTGTTTTAGCCCAAAAGTCCTAAATTGAATTCTTAAACTTACTCTGATTAAGTGACTTGATGTTTACAGTTTAACATTTCTTTGTATATAAGTTCATAATTTGAAGTTATTACTTCATACTTAAATGTTCTGGGAATGAGTTAGTTTGAAAGGCATGTTGAATGAATAAAATGGCTATACAAATGCTGTTTTGATCCTTGAATTTTGTGAAAATATCCTGGAAAAGTCATTGAAAAGTCCTTGGTTTTTTTTTCCGGGGAAAAGAGTGGGAACCCTGCAAAAAAATTAGTCAGGGAATCTGGATTTTGTGCTTCACACTCAAAATTTGTCGAAAAAGAGTTTGTATTTAGTGGACAAGGCTGTTTATTGACAATTCTCTGTCTTTATTTGAAGCAATAATTTAGCTTCAAGCATGGCAAAGGTATTCTTTTTATGCCCCCAAAAGTATTATAGGCACATTAAAATTGCACCATCAGATGTCCGACCATCTGTCCGTGCTCAGAAAGTGGGGTGTAAGTGGTTATGGCAACAATGGGTTACTTAGGTAACAGTAAATTTTCTTTGATATATTAATTCCGTTTTGGTTATGTGGCTATTTTATGGCTTACTGTACATGCTTTTTGGCGCTTTAAATCTGCGGTGCCAACATTTTTTTTTACAGTTGTGGCTATACTTCTGTCGCATTTCACATTAGTTTAACTACGTCTATACACCTTTCTTTCTGACAATAAACCGATACATCTGTCGATACATCAAGTGGAAGAATCCATTATAGAATTACCGCTTAAATTAGGGGTGTCATTAGTATGTTACCGTCGTTAATTAAAATCTTTCATTGCATCTTTGGTAGATCGTATGTACAAGGTAAAACAAATTTAGTGGATTAAAAATTACTAGTGCTTGACAATTTAGTCAATAGCTTTGAAGGAAACAGAGAGGTTATACGGCATGCAATTCAAGATCGCTATAAAATTCCTGTGTTACTCAATTATAATTGTTAATAGGTTTTGCCGTAAAACCAATCTTCTTCATCATAGTTTGAAATTGTAGACTCGAGGTTACTTATGAGGTCACAAGACGGTTTCTGAATTCCGAAAAATGAAAATGAAGCACAACATTATACTACCATTGACCTGTGTATTTGTTATATTAACAGTCCGTAGCAAAAATCCAAAAAAGTCTGAAGTCGCTACAATCGGTGGTGATGTTGTTTATATTGGAGAAAATACATACATCAGAGGGTAGTATACCTGAAGTGATTCAAGGGCAGGGGCCATTACTTTGTGAATGATTCAAGGATATCTCTAGCTGTGATTATCTTTTAAAATCGCTACCGCAAGTTCATAAACTATTATAAATGCATTACATGTATGTTCCCGGAACCTTACGCTAGAAGTAGTTAACACACTTTTGAGTACATATTGAATTGTCTTCATGTGTATGACAATATTTGTACATGTTTATACAATTTATTGCTTCGAGATATAACGAACAGTATTTGCTGCTAAAGTACTGTTATAACTGCAGTAACATATGTCATCCTACATCATTGGTGTTCATTGTGATATTTTTTTCATAAAAAAAGGCTATTCACATCGTCCTGACCACGTTTTGCCAAAATGATTTTTTTTTTTCAAATTTCTGAAATTATCAGTATTTGAATACTAGATCGTTACGGATTTAGCAGCACTTGTTATTTATTCGAACCACAGATGCTTGTGGTATGGACTCGCCACCCAATCTATTCTTGTCCCATGTTGTACGATACGTATATTAATATACATGTACATTGAGAACATAAACATGTGATCAGTAGGTAAGTAGAATAAGACATTGAAACTGTAATTGGTTAGCTTACACGCAGTTGTAGGATTTATTTAAAGATACTGCAGGGAGCAGGGGCGAGGGTCAGGCCCAGGGATCAGGAAATTTTGAAATCTCAATCGGTCCCGACAAGCCGAGGGTACATTGTCACACCCCCCCAATAAAAAATCACAAAAAACGTAAAAAAAAAAAAAAATTTGTTATTTATATATTTTTCAGCCAGCTTTCCATTGTTGTGCATGATCATGGAACGGTAAAAGTATTTCATTCCCTCCTTTTGATTCCAAAATGTTTCCAAAAACGAAAATGTTTATCTTCTTTCATTATTGATTAGTAAATCTCACGAGTCGATAAAATAAATGCGCCGTTCACGTGGAGCGTTCCATTTTCTAAGGGATAAACTTTACATCGTTTTCGCCATAAAAAAATAAGAAACGGAATTTCTAAGTAATAAGAAAAATATCGAGCCAGTTTTCATAAATAAATATAATAATTTCCATGCGATTTTATCATTGAAAGTGTATTCAATTTCGATTAGAACTGATTACGTTCAAAGTCACCCCCACAAAGTTTTGTAATAATCCATGCTATTAAATTTTTGTCGTATGGTTTCGTTTTTAATATTTTTTTATGTTCTCGGGTCGCCAATCCGATTAACATTATATGTCGGCTTGCCCTTCCGACTTTCGGAAACATTGACTACCGGTTGCCAGTCCAGTTATTTGTTTCTTTCGGGTTCCCGTTATTATTCTCCCGATTACCATGAGCCGATTTGCCATTTCGGTCATTTGATTTTTTGAACATCGCAAATATGTTGCGTTGTGCTATTTCAACAATAATTCGAAAGGCATTTCAAAGTGTAGGTAATGATTAGCGGCCTAAAGACAATCGGTCCGGCATAAAGTCAATCGGAGCTGCTAACACATTAATAAAATCCTTTAATCAATAACGTGTTAGCGACGCCCGAGGTATTGTAGAATTGGTGTGTTGGACCAATTAGGTAAAGACCGCCGCGGGTTATTAACATGACACGTTTATTGGGGTATTAGATAGGTGCTAATAACACAGATGATATGTGTAATTACACAAGCAATTCTTTTGTCATATTTGAGCGATTTTATGGCTTTTTAAAAAAAAATCTCGGACCGATTTTTAAGCAACTTTTGGTTACGTGAATCGGTCCAGCAAGTTGAAAATCGGTCCAGACCGGCAAATTTTCGGTTTTCCTGATCCCTGGTCAGGCCTAAGGGGATGAGGTCCAGACCCCAAGCATCTGTGATTCAAACACTCTAGTGTCGTTTTCGTCTGACAAATCCAATGTCTTTAAAATACCTGCCTGCCGAAATCTTTACTTGTTCATGAGTGAAAATACTGAGATAAATCAAATCCCTAGTATCTTTTTCCAGTCTACATGTAATGCAATCCCGACAGTGAACACGGAACTTTTCGAACGTGTATTGTGCTTTTTACTTTCAAAACCTATAAGGGATGGGGTGTTGAGTAACAGAAAACAATGCAAATCAATAACAATTTGGACATGGACATGACCGACGGATAATTTTATCTTTTATACAATTTGTTTATTTTATTTACATATGCATGGTGAAATTATGGAAATTCGTGAATGAAATAAAACTAATATTTAACAGCTCGCAATACAAAAAATCATATGACAGCGTACATAAATCAAACTTGAAAGCATCACAGCAGGACGTGGTGAGCCAGACCTTGTAATAAGTCTTTAACTAACTATATATGTTTACTTCATGTTTTGGTGTAAAACATACAATGAATGATAAAGAAAATATATTTTAACGAATTTCATTACAATAAAACGACGGGAAAATGACAAACTATGTGTGCTTAAAAACTGAATGCTTTTAACACGAATGTACATGTCATCAGTGTGACCACTATATGTCACGAGCCAATTTTTTCGGTGTCATTCGTTATTATGATAGAAATGAGTATTACAGTTCTAAAGCATATCAACTCACTGGCTGCATGCAAGTTGGTGAAATCACAAGAAGTTCACGGAATTATTTCATGTATGTTATAAAATGTATACACGAGTAAATATACAGAAAACAACAACAGAAGAATAACTTTTTATGCCCCCGAAGGGTGGCATATTAAAATCGCACCGTCTGTCCGTCCGTCCGTCCGTCCGTCCGTCCGTCCGTGCGTCCCCACTTACAAATTGGTGTCCGGACTGTAACTTTGTCATGCATTGAAGGATTTTAAAATAACTTGGCACACATGTCTAGCACATCAAGACGACGTGTCGCGTGCAAGACCCACATCCCTACCTCAAAGGTGAAGGTCACACTTGGAGTATGAAGGTTATGGAATCCTCTATATATGCACACATTCGTGTCCGGACTGTAACTTTGTCATGCATTGAAGGATTTTAAAATAACTAGGCACACATGTCTAGCACATCAAGACGACGTGTCGCGTGCAAGACCCACGTCCCTAGCTCAAAGGTCAAGGTCATACTTAGAGTTTGAAGGTAATGGATTCCTCCATATAAGCATATATGCACACATTCGTGTCCGGACTGTAACTTTGTCATGCATTTAAGGATTTTAAAATAACTTGGCACAAATGTCTAGCACATCAAGACGACGTGTCGCGTGCAAGACCCACGTCCCTAGCTCAAAGGTCAAGGTCCTACTTAGAGTTTGAAGGTAATGGATTCCTCTATATAAGCATATATGCACACATTCGTGTCCGGACTGTAACTTTGTCATGCCTTGAAGGATTTTAAAATAATTTGGCACAAATGTCTAGCACATCAAGACGACGTGTCGCGTGCATGACCCACATCCCTACCACAAAGGTCAAGGTCACACTTAGAGTTTATAGGTAATGGAATCCTGTATATATGCATACATTTGTGTCCGGACTATAACTTTATTATGCTTTGAAGGATTTTAAAATATCTGTGCACAAATGTCTAGCACATCAAGCGGATGTGTCGCGTGCAAGACCCAAGTCCCTACCTCAAAGGTCAAGGTCACACTTAGTGTTTAAAGTAATGGAATACTGTATGCATGATTACTCTGTCATGCATGGAAGGATTTTAAAATTACATAGCACATTTATTGAGCACATGGAGAGGACACAGACTGTGAGGCACCTCTTTCGGGGGGCATTCGTCACTTGGGAGGGACAGCTCTTGTTTACTCATTCGATCACATTCCGGGGAACTGTATATGTAGGTCTCGGGGAAATTTCTGTAGACACTCAACGATGTAGCACTTCTTTTTGCATAAAGGATGTCTGTTCACACCATGCTCGTGAAACATGCCTGCACAAATCTATTTAAATTTGTTCATTTTACATTGACACCATAAGAATGGGATTATAATATCGTTTTGATTCGTGGGATCGTATTCTATTCAGTCACGGAAAGTACCTGTATTTCCGTTTGTTACGAATTTTGTTAAACAACAACATGAAGGCTTTACTATGGACGATAAAGCCTGAGCATTGAGATGTACATGCATTTATTTAATTACTTTTTTTTTTTACTCATAAAGGTCGGGTAGTACACTTACTGATGTTGTATTTATCAATTGATACCTGGCTACTGAGGTATATGGTACACCCCTATTTTTAGCGGTTATTTATAATAGAATATTCCACTTAAAGTTGTATCGGATTTTATGTAGTGAACAGCGTCTGTGTATGATAGTATACTGTAGCGAAATGCGACAGGAAAATGGCCACGGCTGTAGCTCACCTGGCACAAAGTGCCAGAGTGAGCTATTAGGATCGCTCACCGTCCGTCGTTCATCAGTCCACCATTTCCTTCAAACGACATCTCCTCTGAAACCACTGGGCCAATGTTGATGAGACTTTGCAGGGATGTTCCTTGCATAAAGCTCTATCAAAGTTGTTCAAAGAATTCAATTACAGCAACAAATAGGAAAAACTTTAAAAATCTTCTCTGAAACCACAAGGCCTAGAGCTTAGATATTTGGCATGTAGCATTATCTAGTGATCCTCTACCAAGATTGTTCAAATTATGACCCCCGGGTCAAAATTGACCCAGCGCGGGTGGTCAAGCAGTTTTACATAGGCTTATATAGGAAAAACTTTTTAAAAATCTTAATTGAAACCACAAGGCCTAGAGCTGAGATATTTGGCATGTACATTGTCTAGTGCACCTCTACAAGATTGTACAAATTATGACCCCTGGGTCAAAATTGACCCCGCCGGGGTCACTTGGTTTTACATAGGCTATGTAGGACAAACTTTACTGTAAATTACAATTCTTTTTCTCTGAAACTACAAGGCCTAGAACTTAGATATTTGGCATGTAGCATTGTCTAGTGGACCTTTATCAAGATTGTTCAAATTATGTTCCCCGGGTCAAAGTTGACCCTGCCTGGAGGGTCACTTGATTTTACATAGGCTTATATGAGAATCTTTACAATTCTTGTTCTCTGAAACCGCAAGGCCTAGAGATTAGATATTTGACATGTAGAAATGCCTAGTGGACCTTTTACAAGATTGTTTAAATTATGACTCGCGGGTCAAAATTAACCCTTCCCGAGGTGGGGGGGGTCACTTGATTGTACATAGGCTTATATAGGGAAAACTTAGAGAAACCCCAAGGCCGGCAGGCACAGCTTAGATATTTGGAATGTTACTTAACATTGAGTAGTGGACCTCTACGAATTATGTTAAAATCATGACCCCTTGTATTATAGTCAATGGTAGTCAGGTGAGCGATAAAGGGCCATCTTGGCCATTTTGTTTAAGTGTTTTCAATTGACGGTGTCTTAAATTGGCAGATATCTCATCAGCCGCCAAAATAAAACCTTGACATAAAATGCAAAACACTTAATCAAGGGAAGCTACTTTTACATAAATCAAACTTATCGTATAAATGTCCAGTAACTTAGTCCAACTTGTGATAACAATGTGAAAAAGGTATAGAAAAGATAGTCTATAGGTAAAACTACAGTGTATGGTTTCAATTACATGGCACATGTTTTTCACACGTTTGCAATAAAACTGTTAAACACTGGTTATTTATACCAATTTGTGTACCATAAAAGACTGATTAAATAAGCAGTTTCATAATTTTACGGTTTAACATTATTTGATTATAAGTGGTGGCTTATTACTACAGTGCTTTAGAATGAAGGTGTTTAGATTTTACGCAATCGATTGTGACCGCCAATACATCCAAAATAAAAAACCCACCAAAAATAGTACTTATACAGTATGTGGCTAAAAAAAACAATAGAGAGAACAAAAGAATAGTCGCACAACTGCCAATGTTTAGTATGCGTGTAGCACTTCCATTTTTATGCTCCCGAAGGGTGGCATATTAAAATCACAGTGTCCGTCCGTCTGTCCGCACGCACGATGGGTACCTTGGGTGGTAGGAGGTGTGGCCTAAGACAATAGAAATCTATTGTCTTCATTCCGTCTTTTGTCCCTTAAGTGGTCATTCTTTTGTTACTTAAGTGGTCACTCTGTTGTTCAAGAACAATGGAAATACCACCTAATAACACCTTCGTATGGGTGTCCGTCCGTCTGTGCATCCCCACTTACAAATTTGTGTCCGGACTGTAATTCTGTCATGCATTGAAGGATTTTAAAATAACTTGGCACAAATGTTCAGCACATCAAGATGACGTGTCGCATGCAAGACTAACGTCCCTACCTCAAAGATCAAGGTCACACTTACAGCTTGAAGGTAATGGAATCCTGTATATATGCACACATTCGTGTGCGGACTGTAACTTTGTTATGCATTGAAGGATTTAAAAATAACTTAGCACAAATGTAAAGCACATCAAGACGACATGTCACGTGCAAGACCCACATCCCTTCCTCAAAGGTCAAGGTCACACTGGAATCCTCTATTTATGCACACATTTGTGTCCGGACTGTAACTTTGTCATGCATTGAAGGATTTTAAAATAACTTGGCACAGATGTATAGCACATCAAGACGATGTGTCGTGTGCAAGACCCACATCCCTACCTCAAAGGTCAAGGTCACACTTAGAGCTTGAAGGTAATGGAATCCTGTATATATGCACACATTCGTGTCCGGACTATAACTTTGTCATGCATTGATTGATTTAAAAATAACTTGGCACAAATGTCAAGCACATCAAGCCGATGTGTCGCATGGATTTTAAAATTACATACCACAATTATTGAGCACATGGAGAGGACAAAGACTGTGAGACACCTCTTTCGGGGGCATTTGTCACTTGTGAGGGACAGCTCTTGTTTGTGTCTGGGCTGTAACTTTGTCGTGCATTGAAGGATTTTAAAATAACTTATTTAGAGATTAGAAAGGTTCTCTACCAGGGTGATTAAGTACTGTATATTTTATTTTACATGTATGTCTGAGCCAAAGTTAATACATTCGCATGTTACCAAGTTATCAGAATAATTGAAGAAAAAATGAGAAAATTATGTCATTACAGTACATCCTATTAAGTACATTTTGACTGTTTTCAATTCCTGTTTAATTCTTACAACACGGTGTTAAAAACATGAATATTTTAAACTCATCTTGGGCAGTGTCATTCCCTAATTGTATTTTTTGCACTTGTTTAACCATACTTTGCACCATGTATGTGCAATGTTTTTACAAAAATTATCACTGCTTCATGACATTTCACACCTCACAGAATAATTATATATTGCCAAAAAATTTGGTTCAATTCTGTGTTCGGATTAGACAGGTAAATTTTCACTTATTTATATGAAAGTGGCCACAAATACTTGTTCGGTTTTCCGAGTAGACAAGTTTTGGATTGCAAAGGTATTTTTGCATTAGATAAAGAAGGAAAAAATTCGGGACTGTGGGAAACGTTCGGTTTAGAGAGTTTTCCGGATTAGAAGAGTACGGATTAGGAAGGTTCCACTTCAAACACCACAAGGCCCACAGACAGAGCTTAGATATTTGGAATGTTACTAAGCATTGTGGACTTGTACTAAGGTGATCGATATAGGGCCATCTTGGCCCTCTTGTTTTAAAACAAAGCAACACTGTGGACACATAAGTCTCTGGCAAAATCAGATTAATGTTTAAAATGCTCACCATTGTACTCAAATAATTCCGCAGAAAATACATGTGAAAAATCCATTTTATTTAAATAGAATCTCTCATTTAGATGGTACTTCTAACATCAAGCACAGAAGGGTTCTTAATCTTGCACTTAACAGACTTCAGTATATGTACTTACTTTATATTCTTATATCTACATATTGAAATATTGACATTAGATCACAAACTTTACCAAAGTATTTTTGAGTTGGTCATTAAACGTGAAAGTGATCCATACTTGGAACATTATCAATAATTGGATCAGAACTTTAAAAACAAACCATTGAATATTGAATTGATTATGTCTCCCACAGTGGTGAATTTGTTTTTCTTTTCAAATTAAGGTAATATAAATTTTAAAAGCCACATGAATGATTACCTTTTTTAAGGCCACATCATTTTTAAGCAGGTTTTTTGAAAAAACCTGCTTATATATAATGGGTGGTTTCAAAATAAATGAGGAAAAAGTGTGACATTAGGGGTCAATTTTAGATATAAAATAAAGCTGCTCATTTTTATCACAATTTAACAGAAACAAGCTGAATTTTCTAAAAACATCAAAGACTAACAAATTTGAAAAAGTCAGTAGTTATATTTTTAAGTGTTTATTGAAATAAATGAACTTTTCAAATCAAAGGGTATATTTTCATATACCATAAATAGAATATGACTTTAATAGGAATCATCATTTGTTCACTTTATCAATATATAATATTTTTCAGAAAGTTTTGAATAGAAATATCAAATATGTTTCAAACTTTAATGCAAAAGTCAAATGTTTGTGTAAATTAATATGCATTTCTTCATCTTCCCCATTGTCTGTAAAACATCGTATATAACACCTTCGGAGTAGATCGCCAGTTTGTCTGGTCGCGCTAATTACAATGTCATCATAACAAAGGCATTTTACTGCTGTCAAAACAAACAATTACCACAGTCTGTAGATTCTACTGTATATACAATTATTATACAGATGAATGTGAATGAACAAATTTAGATTGTATGCCCTATTTTAAACCTAGATCTGTTTATTTGCGTGTGTGGTCGATTTCATTACGAAGACCAGTCAGCCGATAGCTATTTTTATTGTAGAGTTTTCACGCTCATGGGCAATAGTAAGCCAGTTTACATGAAGAGGCTTCACTCTCAAATTTCAAGTCAACTGCGATGCCTTTCACATCAATCTTGGAGTCTACGTATTTCGTTGGAAATTGGTAGCTTAAAACCGCTAATTGCCTATTTTAGCGCTGCTGATGTTGCGCTAACTCAAGTACGCGCTAATAAGTCGAAACCTCTCAATTCATGGCGTTTGCGCTAAAATTTAGCTGCGCTAATATAAGTACACTTACAGTACTCCGGGCTACCAATATGGGACGTTCTCAGTTCGAATCCCGGCCGGGTGCATTGAAAATCTCAGAAACATTTTTTCAGGGTTTCCCATCCATCTAAGAGAAGAACTGGTTGGAAACCAATAGGTAGTGTCATGTGTTTCTGTGCGATATTGGGAAATAACCAAAGGGCCTAATTGTGAAGAGGGTCTGGTACTCGGATCGCCCTGTTTCTGCATCTATCTCTATAACCTTGTAACACCTGTTGGGGGTCTTGGCATTGTCACCTGAGGAGAAATCCTAGGGTCGGTCGGGACTAGAACAATAAAAAGTCGACTGTTGGTGCATGTATCGATAGAAAGAAAGCAGGAAGAGGATGAAAAAGAAACACAAAATTTTGACAAGGAAGTGTCAGAGTGAGCTATTAGGATCACATTCCATCTGTCCGTCCACCATTTCCTTCAAACAACATCTCTGAAACCACTGTGCCAATGTTGATGAAACTTAGCAGGGATGTTCCTTGCATGAAGCTCTACCAAAATTATTCAAAGAATTCCATTCCATGCAGAACTCTGGTTGCTATGGCAACAAATAGGAAAAACTTTGAAAATCTCTGAAACCACAAGGCCTAGAGTTAGTTTTGCAAAGGCTTATATAGGAAAAACTTAAAAAATCTTCTTCTCTGAAACCAAAAGGCCTAGAGCTTAGATATTTGGCATTTAGCATTTGCTAGTGGACCTCTACCAAGATTGTTCAAATTATGAGCCCTGGGTCAAAACTGACCCGCCCGGGGGTCACTTGGTTTTACATAGGCTTATATAGGAAAAACTTAAAAAATCTTCTCTGGAACCAGAAGGCCTAGAGCTTGGATATTTGGCATGTGGCATTGTCTAGTGGACCTCTACCAAGATTATTCAAATTATGAGCCCTTGGTCAAAATTGACCCTGCCTGGTGGGGGGGGGGTCTCTTAGTTTTACATAGGCTCATATAGGAAAAACTTAAAAAATCTTCTTCTCTGAAACCACAAGACATAGAGCTGAGATATATAGCATGTAGGATTGTCTTGTGGAACCTTACCAAGATTGTTCAAATCATGACCCCCTGGTCAAAATTAACCCTTCCCTGGAGGTGGGGGGGGGGGGATGGGAGGCACTTGATTTCACATAGGCTTATATAGGGAAAACTTTAAAAAAAAAAAAAAACAGAGTGCCGACAGGCAGATGATAAATATTTGAAATATTACTTAGCATTGTGTAGTGGACCTCTACGAATTATGTTAGAATTATGTTAGAATCATGACCCCTTTTATTATAGCAAATGGTAGTCAGGTGAGCGATATAGGGCCATCACATGGCATGATTTTGTCATTTGCACTTTGTTTACAGTCATGTAAATCAAACCGATCAAAGTTGTTTGAATGAAAATATTTATTTATAGTGATAAGAGTCGCCTCCCTTAATCTTTTTGAACGAAAAAAGTATATTAATGCCGCTTATAGTTACCTCCATTCCATTTATTGATTCGTTTGCGGGATTTTTCACGCACATATTTGTCATATTACAGAAATATGCGCGATCTTTGAAAAAATAGTGTAAATCCCGCAATCGCGCGTCCTAGAATAGACACTGCCTCACGACTCTTGTTTTGATTTTTAGCTCACCTGAGCATGAAGTGCTCAAAGGTGAACTATTGTGATCACCTGGTGTCTGTCGTCTGCCTGTCCACATTTTACCTTGTGTATGCAATAGAGGCTGCATTTTTCAATGGATCTTCATGAGTCAGTATGACTGCCTTGATCAAATCTAGGTTGAGTTCGAACATGGGTCATCTGGGGTGAAAAACTAAGTCACCTGGTCAAATCATAGAAAAATCTTGTGTATGCAATAGAGGTTGCATTTTTCATTGGATCTTCATGAAACTTGGTCAGTATGACTGCCTTGATGAAATCTAGGTCAAGTTTGAACATGGGTCATCTGGGGTCAAAAACTAGGTCATGGGGTCAAATCATAGAAAAACCTTGTGCATGCAATAGAGGTTGCATAATTATTTCATTGGATTTTCATGAAACTTTGTCAATATGATTGCCATGATGAAATCTAGGTTGGGTTCAAACATGGGTCATCTAGGGTCAAAAACTAAGTCACCCGGTCAAATCATAGTAAAAACGTTGTATATGCAAGAGGTTACATTGTTAGCTCACCTGGCACAAAGTGCCAGAGTGAGCTATTAGGATTGCTTTCCTTCAGGGTTCGGCATACGTCTGTCGACCATTTCCTTCAAACGACATCTCTTCTGAAACCGCTGAGCCAATGTTGATGAAACTTTGCATGGATTTTTCTTGCATGAAGCTCTACCAAAATAGTTCAAAGAATTCCATTTAATGCAGAACTCGGGTTCTTTGGCAACAGCTCAACGAAAATGTGAATATTTACCTTAGAAAAAGAGAGAAATTATCTGTCTACCAAAACAGGCATGTTTCATTTTTTTTGTTCTTTCATCAACATTGACATCACATTATAGGCTTTTAGAAGCAATTGAACAAGGAATGTAAATTCATTTTGAGTTTGCAAATTACAGAATACTTGCTGTTTTACCTTTTTAGTTTAAAATAAAACCCTACAACGGATAAAGAGGAGAAAACGAGCATATAACTGTGTCCGAAATTCTCTATTGTAAAAATTAATCCTCTTGACGACCTCATTGTCAGGCCTCATTGTGAGCTAAATCTGATTTAAGAAGTATCCAAAAAATCTCTTCAGTAGAACAAGGAACCGAAGTTGGGTGAGGTGAAATTGATCTTGCAATAGTAAAATATGTGCTAAAAGTGTCCGAAACTAGGACCCTAACCAGTAGAGCTTAGATCGTTTGTATATAGCATTGTTTAGTAAACAGGGGGTCACTTAGTTTTACAAAGGCTTATATAGGAAAAACTTTAAAAATCTTCTTTTCTGAAACCACAAGGCCTAGAGCTTAGATATTTGGCATGTAGTATTGTCTAGTGGACCTCTATAAATATTGTTCAAATTATGACCCCCGGGTCAAAATTGACCCCGCGCAGAGGGTCACTTAGTTTTGCATAGGCTTATATAGGAAAAACTTTAAAAATCTTCTTCTCTGAAACTACAAGGCCTAGAGCTTAGCTATTTGGCATGTAGCATTGTCTAGTGGACCTCTACCAAGATTGTTCAAGTAATGACCCCCTGGTCAAAATGGACTCCGCGCAGGTGGTCACTTAGTTTTGCATAGGCTTATACAGGAAAAACTTTAAAAATCTTGTTTTCTGAAACCACAAGGCCTACAGCTTAGATATTTGGCATGTAGCATTGGCTAGTGGACCTCTACCAAAATTGTTCAAGTAATGACCCCCAGGATCTAAACTGACCCTACACAGAGGGTCACTTAGTTTTACATAGGCTTATGTAGGAAAAACTTAAAAAATCTTCTTCTCTGAAACCACAAGGCCTAGAGCTTAGATATGTGGCATATAGCATCTTCAAAGCTTGTTCAAATTATGCCCCTGGGGTCAAAATTTACCTTGCTGGGGGGTGGGGGTGTCACTTGTTTTACAAAGACGTATATAGGAAAACCTATTTGGTATATAACATTGTCTAGTGATCTTCCACCAGGCAAGTGGACTTGTACCAAGGTGAGCGATATAGGGCCATCTTGGCCCACTTGTTTATTGAATCTTCTTGAAACTTAGTCAGTATGATTGCCTGGATGAAATCTAGGTCAAGGTCAAACATGGGTCATCTAGGGTCAAAAACTAAATCACAGGGTCAAATCATAGAAAAACTTTGTGTATGCAATAGAGGTTGCATTTTTCATTGGACCCTCATGAAACTTGGTCAGTATGATTTCCTTGATGAAATTTAGGTAGAGTTTGAACATTGGTCATCTAGGGTCAAAAACTAGGTCATGGGGTCATATTGTAGAACAACCTTGTGTATGCAATAGAGGTCGCATTTTTCATTGGATTTTCATAAAACTTGTCAGTATGATTGCCTTGATGAAATTTAAGTCGAGTATGAATATAGGTTATCTGAGGTCAAAAACTAGGTCACCCGGTTAAAGACCTTGTGTATGCTATACAGGTGACATTAACAACCCAATCATCATGTAAATTGGTCAAAAGGTTTGCCTTGTCAAGGTCAAACAGAATGTTTGTGTTTATGATATATAGTTTAGAGTTGAAATTCGGTCACATATTATTGCAGGTGAGCAATATAGGGCCATGTTGGCCCTCTTGTTGACAATTTTTTTGCCCCTTTTTAACTTAGAATTTTGTGTTAAAGATTTTTATAATAATTCAATATCTTAAATACTATCGAAGGTATTGACTTGAAACTTAAAGTATATCTACACCAGCGGAAATGATACCCACAACTGTTCTGATTTTTGACAGATTTATGCCCCTTTTTAACTTAGAATTTTGTTACAGTTTTTTTATAGTCCAATATCTTGCATACTGTCAAAGGTACTAGTATTGAATTGAAACTTAAAATATATTTCTTCCATTAACATCTACACAAGAGGAAGTAATCCCAATAATTCTATTTTGATATTTGGTAGATTTAGGCCCCTTTTTAACTAGGATTTTTATCTTGGAATAGACTATACATATTAATTGTGTCATTTACAAAGGTCTTAAAACAAGTTTTCATTACTTTGACCTTAATCCTTACACAATTACACTATACCTATTCTTAGACATAAAATCCATTTTACTGACAAGTCTTCGAATAGTATGCTGTCATGAGACAGCTCTTGTTACAGTTATCTGTACACATTTAGTCACTGAGATTACTGAGAATGGACCGTTCCAGATTTTTGGTAATTACCGTTCCAGATTTTTTCATGGTCAGATCAACTGCTCGCAAACAGTATGACAAACAAACCCAGACCAATCATTGGACATGTGATCCAGCAAATTAATTTTGATGTTATTGGAAACATTCACTTTTAGTGTGAAAGAATTATAATACAGTAGATTAATAAACGATTCAGGAAACAACATACTGTCAGATACATTTATTTTGTAGAAATTCAAATGCAAATGTTGTTCTGTTTCCATTTCAAGTCTCTGTAGTTCAGTTGGAAAGAACGCATTCCTGTAAAAAGGAATGAAACCTGGGTTCAAGCCCCAGCAGTGACATGTATTTTGGAACAGACCATTAGCATTAATTTTTTGCATTTTACCACTTTACATTTATAGAGTTTGGAAAATGTGTTTTGCATTTTGTTTTGCACTTTTTTTTACACCTGCGAATGTACTTCAGGCTTTATATAGAACTCGGCTTGTCTGTCCATCCGTCACCACTTCTTCATCCCTCCAGAGCATAACTCCAAAAGTATCAAAGGGAATTACTTGAAACTTTATATAGTGATAGAACACAATGAGGGGAAATGCAGTATCCAAGAACCATATCTCATTTTAGACATTTCCCCTTTGTTAAATTTTATTGTCTGAAGAATAACTTTAAATGTGTTAAAGGAAATTACTTGAAATTTTGTACAGTGATAGAGCACAACAAGGAGAAGATAAAATCACGGATGAAGTTGGATATGGTAATCTGAGATGGAAAAAGAGGTGAAATTTTTAAAAAGTAATTGCACATGTAAAAGACACTTTTCTCATAGATTCTTATTATGAAAGTTAATCAGAATGTTTGTCTTGAAAAATTCTAGGTTGAGTTTTAAACTACTTGTAGGATGCAATTAAGGCAAAACACTAGGTCGCCAGGTCAAATCGTAGTATTACTTTGAGCTCGCAGTGGAGAGTTTTCATTTAAATAATTATTCTGAAGTTTTGTCTTATATGATCTGGAGGTTTATTTTGTGTGACCAAAACGCTCTGGAGGCCACAATTTGCACCCAGTTATGATGAAAGTTTGTCGGAATGGTTTTATTTGTGAACTCTCAATTGAGATAACAAAAAATAGGTCACATAGATCAAAACTAAATCACCAGGCCAAATAATTGAACGCTATAAAGGCCAAAATTATTGATCCCGGTAATCATGAAATTTAGTCAGAATGTTTTCTTATCGAAGTCTTGGTCAAGTCAAAAATTAGTCTTCCTTGCCACTTGTTGAGTGAATCAAACCATGTTCGTAAACATTTACATTAACATTTTTTATGGAAGTTTAAGATCTAGGCAACAATCTGTTTTGAATGTATCAACAGTCTGTGCAGCCTCTCGTTGAAGAAGAATCTAACTGTTTGAAGAATTTTTGTGAATCTATGTTGTTTTAAGCTCACCTGAACACAACGTGCTAAGGTGAGATATTGTGATCGTCTGATGTCCGTCATCTGTCTGGCATCTGTCTGTCCACACTTAACCTTGTGTATGCAATAGAGGCTGCACTTTTAGGATCGCATTCTGTTTGTCGTCCATCCTTCCGTCTACCATTTCCTTCAAACAACATCTCCTCTTAAACCACTAGGCCAATATTGGTGAAACTTTGCAGGGATGTTCCTTGCATAAAGCTCTATCAAAGATGTTCAAAGAATTCCATTCCATGCAGAACTCTGGTTGCTATGGCAACAAATAGGAGTAATCTTCTCTGAAACCACAAGGCCTAAAGCTTAGATATTAAGTATGTGGCATTTTCTAGTGGACCTCTACCAAGATTGTTCAAAGTATGACCCCTAGATCAAAACTGACCCCGCTCCGGGGGTCACTTGATTTTACATAGGCTTATATGGGAAAAACTTTAAAAATCTTCTTCCCTGAAACCACAAGACCTAGAGATAAGATATTTGGAATGTAGTAATGCCTAGTGGACCTCTACCAGTATTGTTCAAATTATGACCCCCAGGTCAAAATTGACACCTCCAAGGGATCACTTGATTTTACATAGGCTTAATTATACAGGAAAAGCTTTAAAAATACACAGGGCCTAGAGCTTAGATATGTAGCATTGCCTAGCAAACTTCTTCAAAGTTTGTTCAAAATCATACCCCTGTGGTTAATATTTGCCCCGCCCAGAGGTCATTTGTTTTACAAAGACATACAGGAAAACCTATTTGGTATGTAACATTGTCTAGTGGTCTTCCACCTACTTTGTTCAAATCATGCCTCTTGTGTCTAAACTGACCACACCCATCAGGCAACTATTCAGGTGAGCGATATAGGGCCATCTTGGCCCTCTTGTTCACTGGATCTTCATGAAACTTTGTAAGAATGACTACCCTGATGCAATCTAGTCGAGTTCGAACATGGGTCATCTAGGGTTAAAAACTTGGTCACCAGGTCAATTAATAGAAAAACTTTGTGTATGCAATAGAGGTTGCTTTTTAGCTCACCTTGCTAAGCCAGGGTGAGCTTTTCTAATGAATGACTGTCCGTCTCCTCTGAAACCAATGTTGATAAAACTATGCAGGAATGTTCCTTGCATGAAGCTCTACCAAAAGAATTCCATTCCATGCAGAACTCTGGTTGCTATGGCAACAAATAGGAAAAACTTTAAAAATCTTCTTCTCCGAAGCCACAAGGCTTAGAGCTTAGATATTTGGCATGTAGCATTGTCTAGTGGACCTCTACCAAGACTGTTCAAATAATTACCCCCGGGTCAAAATTGACCCAGTGCGGGTGGTCACTTAGTTTTGTATAGGCTTATATAGGAAAACTTCTCTGAAACCACAAGGCCTAGAGCTTAGATATTTGGCATGTAGCATTGTCTAGTGGACCTCTACCAAGACTGTTCAAATAATTATCCCCGGGTCAAAATTGACCCAGTGCGGGTGGTCACTTAGTTTTGCATAGGCTTATATAGGAAAAACTTTAAAAATCTTCTTCTCTGAAACCACAAGGCCTAGAGCTTAAATATTGGGCATGTAGCATTTGCTAGTGAACCTCTACCAAGATTGTTCAAATTATGACCCCTGGATCAAAGCGGGTCAGTTTTACATAGGCTTATATAGGAAAAACTTTAAAAGTCTACTTCTCTGAAACCACAAGGCCTAGAGGTAAGATATTTGGCATGTAGCATTGGCTAGTGGACCTCTACCAAGATTGTTCAAATCATGACCCCCGGGTCAAAATTGACCACGCGTGGGGGTCACTTAGTTTTACATAGGCTTATATAGGAAAAACTTTTAAAATCTTCTTCTCTGAAACCACAAGGCCTAGAGCTTAGATATTTGGCATGTAGCATTGGCTAGTGGACCTCTACCAAGATTGTTCAAATCATGACCCTCGGGTCAAAATTGACCCCGCACAGGGGTCACTTAGTTTTACATTGGCTTATATAGGAAAAACTTTTAAAATCTTCTTCTCTGAAACCACAAGGCCTAGAGCTTAGATATTTGGCATGTAGCATTGGCTAGTGGACCTCTACCAAGATTGTTCAAATTATGCCTATGGGGGCGGGGCCACCTGGACCACCGGGGGGGGGGGGGTCACTTGTTTTACAAAGACGTATATAGGAAAACCTATTACCTAGTGATCTTCCACCAGGCAAGTGGACTTGTACCAAGTTGAGCAATATAGGGCCCTATTGTTTCAATGTATTTTCATGAAACTTGGTCTTTACTATGATTGCCTTAATAAAATCTAGGTCGAGTTCGAACATGGGTCATCAAGGGTCAAAAACAAGGTCACGGGGTCAAATCATAGAAAAACCTTGTGTATGCAATAGAGGTTGCATTTTTCATTGGATTTTCATGAAACTTGGTCAGTATGATTGCCTTGATAAAATCTAGGTCGAGTTTGAACACAAATCATGTATGGTCAAAAACTAGGTCACCTGGTCAAATCATAGAGAAACCTTGTGTATGCAATAGAGGTTGCATTGTTCATTGAATCTTCATGAAACTTGGTCAGTATGATTGCCTTGATGGAATCTAGGTCGAGTTCGAACATGGGTCATCTTTGGTCAAAATCTAGGTCATCCATTTAAAAACCTTGTGTATGCCATACAGGTGACATTTACAACCCAATCATCATGCAAATTGGTCAAAATGTTTGCCTTGTCAAGGTCAAACAGAATATTTGTGTTTATGATAATAGTTTAGAGTTGAAGTTTGGTCACATATTGTCATAAGTCTCAGGTGAGCGATATAGGACCATCTTAGCCCTCTTGTTTCAATTAGTATCCTTTAAGTTTCAATTAAATTGCCTTTTTATATTCTGTCTTTCAAACTACAATTTGTATACATATTTAGCACTTTCATGCATTTTTCATATTTTAATCCCATTAATTCGACGCCGCCAGGGTGTCTGCATTTACTGTTTTGTCTTGTTAGTTCAGGAACTAAACTTGTAGCATATCTCTGGACTCTTTCTAAACATTCAATATCTTTAATGTAATATGGTTTCCAAGACTGCACTACATATTCCACCATGGTCTTACATAAGTGGATATATCACTTTAAAGCTGTTGATGTCGATTTGTTTTAAAACATGTCTGAGTAATCATAACGTTGCATCGCTTTAGGTTACTTTGCATGCTGTTCGCTTGGTTTTCAATCACTTGTAATGGTTACTCCAAGGTCAGTTTTACTTTTTGACTTATTAATTTCTATGTTGTTGTCAAAGTTTGATTTACCTGGATTATTGAAACCAAAATGAATTGATTTACATTGTTGCTCTTGAATTTCAATAACCATGTTTTAGACTTAGTACTCGTCCTGTATTGCATCACATTTTCCCCTGACATTCAATAATTGAGAATCATCCGCGTACATGAAAAGCTTTGAAGACAGCCCATATCAGGAATTTCATTTATGTAAATGATGAAGAACAACAACCCCAGTACTGACCCCTGGGGTACGCCACTGTAAGCATCAGCAGGATCAGGATTACAAAGGGTTCATTTGCTTTACAAAACCTTTTATGTTTTTCAATTCGATGAAACCATCATCACTCACATGTATCAAGAAATCTGAATGGAAAATGTTTAACATCTCCTTCCATACAAAAGCCTCCCATTAGTTTCCTTAAGGTTCATATCACCCATAATCAGCAAATGAGATACTCCCTGTAAAGATTTCACCACTTTCATTAAATTTAAAAGTTTTTCATAATTTCCATGGTACTACGATAAATAACACATACAAGAAGCTTATCAGATGTACTTAAACGTACAAATCTCCATACTTGGTCTTCAAAACTTGTATTGTCTATTTCACAGCATTCACAACCCTCCAGGGTATCTTTCAAATAAAGGGCTACACCACCACTAGCTCCTAACTTTCTGTCACCCCTGTAACATTTATATCTGTCAACATGTATTTCACTGTCCAATACTACTACATTGTATGTTTCTGCAAAATTCAAACATATTATAACTGTTTTTAGAAGCAAGATCATGTAGTTTAGTAAATACAAATGTATATTTTCTAGACTTCTAACGATTCAACTTGTTTGATACAAAAAATAGTTTCTTTCTGGAAATTATTTTCAGAATGAGTATTGACATTTAACTATCAAAATAGATGAATTTTCTTGAACGTTGTTTAACAAAACTGTTTCTGAACAGTGTTGAAATACGTTTGAACGGGTGTTAAACTCTGAAAAACGATCTGAGCACTGTATTATCTCTATGAAACTTGGTTTAAATAAATTACTCACTAAATCAAGGTCCATTTGAAAGCCTTGTTAAAAACGGTCAAAACATTGTGAAATCACTCTCTCTGACCCTCTCCACGTTCACGGTCTACATTGTCGACCCGGTCAAAGCCGCTAAATGAAACTGTCTTTTGAGCTCCTTCCTGCTATACAACTTTTTTCAGGTTGATACAGTCTGGCCACATACTACTTTTACTGTTCATTCATGGATATAATTGAAGTACATGCTCTGCTGTTTGGTCTGAAATACAATATGAGCATTTCGGTGATGAAGACAACTTCAATTCTTCATACGTATAAGCATTGGGCTTGTGATGTCATCACGTACGTGTAAGAATTACTTTCCCCAATCTGTCTCTAGTAGATGATAGTCATCTCTGCATCTTCGCTCTCTTGTACGTGTCTTAATCACCGTCGCTTCTAGCTCCTTGTTTTGCATCTTAATGCAGAGAACACCACAATGTGCAGGTATCCATTAAAGGAAGACTTTTCGCTCCTCGCTGAGCCTGTTAAGTTCTTTGAAAAGGGGTGATAATTTGGCGTTAGCAAAGGCTTCCAGGACTGATAGAGCATCTGTCAAAATTACCATCCGATGACAGTCCTCTTTTAACTCTTCACTAGTTTTCGACGCCTGTATGATGGCTGATACTTCTGTCTTATAGTAAGTAGAGTGCTTGCCTGTTGGTATGCTGTCTCTGAACCACCAGTCGCAGGCATGAGTCTGTACCAAAATATACTGCTCACGTGCATTATCTTCCCGATTGCTCCAAGTTGGTGCCGGTTAACTACTATAGTATCGGTAGCTTTTGTCGGGCCCTAGTTTCAGTTTTGGTTAGATAGGCTTTCCATGTAAGTCGCTTGTCAAAGGCTACACCTAAATTGTGCGATCTCTTCCACTTCAGTTAAGTTAAAGGAATGACACAAAGTGTCAGGGTGAGTTATTGTGACCGCCTACCGTCCGGCGTTCGTCGTCTGTCCGCCATTTCCTTCAAACGACATCTCCTCTGAAACCACTCAATGACAGGGATGTCAATTGCATGAAGCTACGCCGAGGTTGTTCAAAGAATTTTATTTCATGCAGATCTCTGGTTGCTGTGGCAAGAAATAGAAAAATCTTTAAAAATCTTATTCTCCCAAACTGCAAGGTACAGAGCTTAGATATTTGGCTCAGGACACGGTCTAGTGGACCTCTATCAAATTCTTCAGCTTATGCCGCTGAGACTAAAATTGGCACCGCCCACGGTGGTCATATGTTTTATATAGATATTTAAAGTAAAAGTAAAAAAATATTTTTGATAAAAACTGTGAGGCCTTAGATATTGGTGTGTAGCATTGTGCAGTGGTCCTGTTTCAAGTTTGTTCAAAGCATGCTTCTAAGTCATAACTGGCCCTGCTCCAGGGGTCAATTGTTTTATATCTACTTGTAGAAGGAAACAATATCACATGGCCTGGAGCTTGGATATTTTGCATGTAGCATCACCTAATTGTCCTATTCCAAGTTTTTCAATTGATACCCCCTGTGGCCCCACCCCGAGTTCCCTTGTTTTATATAAACTTATATAAGGAAAACTTCCAAAAACTCTTCCCCAGAACGACAATGCTTAGAGCTTAATATTTGGTGTCGGACACACAGCCTAGTGGACCTCTATGAAGATTGTTTAAATAATTACACCGTCGTGTTTTATATAGAAATAAGTACATATATCCGACCCCCACTTGTCATGTGACGGAGGTATTAAAGGGTGTTACCTTTGGGGCCCGAAACTGGGAAAAAAAGTATGCATACATATATATACAAATGTATAGTATTGCTTCAAAAACTGTTTTGTCAGTTACCGTAAGGCCTAACTATATAATGCTAAGATATTGGTATTACATGTGTGGGCTTGTATCAAATTTGTTCAAGCTACAAGTTATGGTCAAAAGTCCTTTCCCCTGGGATCACTTGTCATATATAGATTTTCAATAAGGAACTTTCAAAACGCTTCTAAAATCATAATTTGTAGACAATAAAATATAATAAATATCATGGTTTTGTTGTCTTTACTAAGACTGTTCAAAATGCCCAAGGGGCCAAAAGTCTACAGCTTTGATACTTGGTATGTATCATGTCGGCGTCTCTCCCACGACTCTAGGGTCCAGCTTTTTAAAATCTACAGTGATGGAATTGGATCATGTACAGTTTACAAATAGATTTCAACGCTTACCTAGGATGACCTGGACATGTTGGTCTACTTTCTTGTTCGTGAAGCAACAGCAACGAAATGAGGATCATGTGTACAGTTTAGCACACGAATTTCAATAACCCGGATGACCGTGACTATGATCTTTTGACCTATTTTCTTGTTTGTGAAACTACAGTCATGTCATTTGAACCATGCGTGCAGTAAACAAGTTTCAATGTTGTGTTTTTCCGCACCTTTAAATTGATAATCTTGAATTTGATGTGTTTTGATTCGTTTTGAACAAAGCGTGTCTTTACATAGACTTGAAAACTGAAGAGTGGCAGTTCTTTCACTTTATTTTCTGTGATATTGTTGTTATCTTGTTGGAAGCGGATATACTGGAATCAACTTATCTGTCTGTCCGTCTATATGTCCGTCTGTAGACACAATTTTGTGGACGCAACTCATCTTATTGTTTTGCTACCTAGCTTGCACAGTAACTACATATGATGTGCATATGTGCATAAAGCCAAGAATTTGTCGATGTCATTACAACTGTCCGAGTTATGCCTTCGTTTTTGTTTCAGAAGACAAAAACAAATGTAAGCTGAATAGTACATAGTTATAGTGTAAACAATTCCTCCCAAAGTTTTGTATCAGAAATGTTCTAGCACGCATCATTTGCAGATTTACATGAAACGAAGAATGTGTCGATGTCCCATATACTGTGGGAGTTACGGCTCTTTGATTTTCTTTAGGATATGATATGTAGTATATAATGGTACACAATCTTTTGGATACAACTCCTCCTCCAGTATTGAACAAACAAAAAAATTTATGTACAAGAGGTACAAATAATATTATTCTATAGGCGGGCGTGAATTAGGCGCCTATGGTTATAGTTCTAGTTGACAATGTATTAGAGTCAACGGTACCCAGGTGAGCGATACCATCTTGCTTTAATAAGTCACGTTTATTTTGTTCCATTTATCGACTATTCAGTACGATATGAATGTTCAATCGCTTTCTTTGCCTAGTTTTTCTTGTACCTTTTGGGATCAGGGCTCTTCTAATTGCGCAATATCGGGCCCTTAAAGTTATGAGTTGTTGTATCTATATGGCAAAGAAAGTAATCCTATATACCAACAGCAGTGTGTTATGCATCGTGCAAAAATTGTAGACGGACATTTATGCACATAGTTCCGTGTCAAAGATAATAAGATAATAATCCTGAAGGAGAAAATTCTCATACGTACGACTTTGGTCTATCTACATGTGTAGTTTTATTAATGGTTGTTCTCTTCTCTGAACAATAGCATTACGCATCAGCACCGATGTACGCTTGCAACGCGTGTCTAGTTTGCAAGCTCGCATCCAATCTTTTGGCTACTGGCAGTTTTGGCTAAATAATCATTATCCTTGATTATAGTAACTATAAATCTATAAAGCATAATGTACATGGAAGACAAAATCTTTTATGCATAATTGATAACAGAAATCTTGTTAATCCGTTTCGTGAATTTCATGGTAACCTAAGAAAATATACATGGAGAAGAATGAACCCATTACAATAGGGCAGACTTGATTTCTTTCTCATTTCCAACAGCTTGTTAAATTCTGTCAGGAGAAGTAGTATTGATATAAGTTATAAATCTGACCATTCAAGTATATGTCTTGAATTGTCTCTGTCACCTACAGTACATGGAAAGGGATTTTGGAAATTTAATAATTCTCTACTTTATGACAACAACTTTTTAAACAGTGTTAATGCAAAGATAGATGAAATTATTCTACAATATTGTGTTCCAGTATATGATAGATCAAATGTTTTAAATATGGATAGAACTCATATACAATTTGTAATTAACGATGAGTTATTCTTAGAGACCCTGTTAATGGAAATTAGAGGGAAATGTATATCATATGGAAGTTACATAGTAAAGGACAGGAACACCAGAGAAATGAAAATCTTGAAAGAAATTACTGAAATTGAATCATGTTTATCTATTGAAAATAAAGAAAAACTAATTTTATTAAAAAGTCAATTAGAAGAACTAAGGAATACTAAACTAAGGGGTTCGTTCATTAGATCTAGAACAAATTGGATTGAAAATGGTGAAAAAACTACAAGATACTTCTGTAACTTAGAAAAAACTTATATTTCAAATAAAACTATACCATTCATTGAAAAAGATGATGGATCAATTATTTTTGACCAGAGTAAAATTTTACAAGAAACTAGAAATTATTACGAAACGACTATGATAGATGATTTCGAACTAGAAAATGAAATAGATGATAGTGAAATACAAAAACTAAGTTCTAAACAAGCCAAGGAACTTGAAGGTCTTTTAACTTATAGTGAAGTAAGTTGAACACTAAAACATATGAAAAATGACAAAAGTCCTGGATGTGATGGCTTTACCTCTGAGTTTTACAAAGTATTTTGGAACAGATTAGGATAGTTTGTTGTAAGAGCCATAAATAAACCTAAACAATTTTTAAAAAACTGGAGACCAGTAACACTTAAATGTTTTATGTAAACTTGCATCTGGTAGCATAGCAAATAGGTTGAAAAAAGTATTTAATTCACTTGTTTCAAAAGACCAAACCTGATTTGTTAAAGGACGATTCATTGGTGAAAATACAAGATTATTATATGACATTATGCATTACACTGAGGCAAATAATATCCCTGGACTAGTAATGCTGATAGATTTTGAAAAGGCATTTGATTCAATATCGTTTAAATTCATTGAAAAATAATTAAATTTCTTTAATTTTGGTGTCATGTTTAAAAACGGATTCACCTGTTCTTGCATAATACAGAAGTTTGTGTACAACTGAATGGATTTTTATCAAACTTTTTCAAAGTGGAAAGAGGCTGCAGACAAGGAGATCCAATTTCGCCTTATATTTTCATATTATGTGCAGAAATTCTAGCAATCAAAATAAAACAATACAAAGATATTACAAGAATAAAGATTAAAGATGAAGAATATAAAATATCTCAGTTTGCAGATGACACTTCTCTTCTACTAAACGGAAATGATAAGTCATTGAACTCTGTCTTAGATATATTACATAGATTTTCATTGATATCTGGCCTAAATATAAACTTTGAAAAGACTAAATTGATATGGATAGGCTCTCTCAAATATAGTACAAGGTCGATTAAAACAAGATGGAAACTTTCATGGGGGATACTCAATTCAGATTACTAGGCATACTATTTGACGTTGATTTAAACAGGATGCATGAATTAAATTTTAAGGATAAAATAATGAAAATGAAAAACAGTATCAAATACTGGAAAAGACGTCAGTTAACAACAATAGGTAGAATAGCTGTTGTTAAAACAATGTTACTTCCCTTGTTGACTCATTTATTTGTAAGCCTGCCAACTCCCAATGAGAAATTCATCAAGAATCTTACTGATATGCTAAATGAATTTGTATGGTGTGGCAAAAATAGAATAAAGAATACAGTACTGATCAAAGATCACACTGAAGGTGGTTTAAAATGATTGATATTCCAAGTTACATGAAAAGCCTAAAAATTAAATGGCTAAGAAACTATGTTAGAAATAGTAGCAGTAAATGCTACAATTTGATAAATTCTGTGTTTGACATGGATAAACTATTTAACTGTGGTAAAATATATAGTGAAAACATTATAGGCAATATTAAGAACAAATTCTGGATAGATGTACTCAAGGCTTACATGTGCTACATAGATAAATTGCCTATTGGTAATACAACACAACTACTTAATATGCCACTCTTTTACAATAATAACTTCCTCATAAATAAAAAACATATATATTTTACCCTCTTTATACTCTAATGGGATAAGGTTTGTAAAAGATATAATTGATGGTAACGGAAAGTTTGTAAGTTTAAACTATTTAGAAGAAACAACTGGGAGAACACAAAATTTCCTTCAATTTTATGGCTTAAGAAATGCTGTAAGTAGATACATAAGGAAAAATAATGTACCATTAAAAAACTAAAAACTAAAGAATTCCTTAATCCGAATATAAGTTGTTACATGCATCCAATTTTATTAAGGACAGACATTAACAAATTTATATATAAAATTCTTATCAAAAATGAAGAGAAACCCACAAGCCAAATTAATGGGAATCCATGAGTGAAAACACTATAAACTGGAATTTAATTTATAGTTATGTTTTTAAGTGTACAAGAGATACATATATACAGTGGTTACAGACAAGAATTTTACATAGAATCTTAGCAACAAATTCCTTACTATGCAAAATGAAGATCAAGAATGATAATTTTTGCACCTTCTGTAAGAGCCACGAGGAAACCTTATCCCACATTTTTATTTGTTTGTGAAACAAACAAATATACTTACCGTTTTCCGATGCCTACTCCTTAAGTACCAAATCTGAAAGTAGCTCCGGCACGTCAGTTAGCATATAATCCCAAATTATTATTCTTCATTTGAAACCATACGGCCATCGCAGACATGAAAGTTGTATTGTTTCAATATAAAATGTTATAAACCACAGCAAATGTAAAAACTAAAGTAAACTGTTTCCGAATAAGAACCGCGGATGTATTTCACTTTACAAGATGCGAAAAATAAGGGACGATTTACTATGGGGGGGGATATATACACCCTATAGAAATAGTTCCGATTTCTTAACCTGCCGGCCATTTCTTACATCTTGTGTGGAAAGAAAACATATGTTTTGGAGTTTCTGTGACAACAAAATGTCTAACCCTGATCGTTATTTTAAAGAATTAAATATTTTGAACAGCCAGGAATATTTACGCGCATGTTTACACATTCTCTTTTTACGAATATATCTATCCATTCATAAATTTTATTCAATGCGCGGCAAGGGACGGAATAATAACTTTCCTTTTTGCTGATATGTTTATTCTGCGGACCTGGCGCGAGCAAGTCTGCGTTCCTACATGCCTACATGCAGAAAACAAGTGTTAGGATACGTTAATGTTGATATTTAAACGATTTGTTATAGTTCATTGGTGGTGATTGTTTTAAGTAGAAGACAATTTACCCTATATTCGACTGTAGGCCTCGTTATCTTGAAACGCATCGAATGAGCTATTTTGTTAAAATGCATTCATATCTTATCTATCAATGACTGCAGAAAAACATTTGAACATCGTTACTTCCTGGTCTCAACCATATTCATTCTATAAATGTATATTGTGGCATTTTAGAAACGCATTATTACTTTGTTGGTCCGCGCAATAAATTGAGCCCCTTATTGATCGGTGCTATTGCCTGCCGTTTGTGTTATCGAAGCGCCGTAACTAGCTGCTCGATCAGTGTCTGATTTTAGACAGTAGGTGAACACATTTTGTTGAGTACAGTGAAAATCCCTGCTGTCTATGTGTACCGGGAATAGAAACAGAGACAATTCGATCCAAAATACGATTTATAACTGTTGCATTCTGTTCATATCTTATTACCAACTGGTATAGCCTTCACTAATGAAGATTGCAGACTGAAATAGCCGTCACAACAAAACAAAGAACAAATATTTTGAATACACAAACAAATCCAGCGTCTTCAACGCTTTGATTTGGGAATGTCACAATGTCAAACCAATTATACAATATGTAATTAATGAATTAGATTATTTTGATCAAAATTTTGAAATAAACAAGTTCACGGTTTTGTTAGGGTCGGGAAAACAAGATTATATGTTAGATATTCTTTTTTTAGAAGTGAAGAAGAATATATACCTTTGTAGAAGAAAGGAAGTATTGCCTTGCATAATAGGTTTAAAAAACAGTCTAAAGTTAGCATGGGAGATATATAAAATCTCGAACATTACTTATCTCGAGTATAACAGATGGACAATTGTAAGACACTTTTTACCATAACTACAACTGGTACTTTTTCTAATAAAAACTTTTTACTTTCAAGCTAAACACAATATTTTACAGACATAGAAATAACAATATACTTTACACAATAAACCTACAAATATCTTTATTGAATCAACAGAAAGAAGGAAAAAATCTGTTAAATATATGACTTCTCTTTTCGTTCAGACAGATAGATCCCAATTTTTGTGTTTGTGTTGTATTTTTTCAATATATAAAATAGGGGTTACACATCAAGTTATCTACAATCATGTATGTTAATTTTGGGAACTTTGTAAAACAGGGAACTGAATAGGTAATATATTATTGTTTCATATAATAGTATTAGGTACTTACATCTATGTTAATATAGTCTTTGAAAAAGCCATAGAGCTTGTTTGTAATTATGAACATGTATTCTGAAATAAAAGATTATCCCCCCCCCCCCAAAAAAAAAAGGAAAACAAAAATCATTATCCTTGGACAAAACTGACTGTGTATAGCAGTCAGGTATAACAAAACTTTCCAAATTATTCTTTACACACCACACCATCATTGTCATCCATATCATCTGAAATACTTTCAACATCTTAGCTGACATAACTCGGCCTCAGCAGGAGCCGGCCAAAGCAATTAAGTATCTTACAGCAAAAAAAAACACAACCAACATTAAAAGGTGATTTGTGTTAATCGCCAGTCAATTGTCAATAAAAAAAGTTGAATTTTAGGCCCTCTTGGAACATCATAGCCCAGTCGCCATAGTTGGTACAGAATCTTGGTTAACTAAAGCTCATAGGATTGTGAAGTATTTCCAAAAGATTGAAGATACACAATTTGTAGGGAAGATAGATCCAGTAAAGAAGGTGGATTTTTCATCCTTGTAAAAATACTACCGTTGCAACAGAACAAACGCAATTAAACACTGACCGTGACAAACTTTAGATTTGAATTCTATTTAATACCTGTAAACCTTGAAATAATGCAGCATATTACCGAAAAAAAGAAGTTGATGCCCACAGCGCAGAAGAGATTAAAAATCTTTAGAATTAACTAGAAATCTCAGTTAAGATGTGGATTCTGGGCGTCTTCAACTATCCAGGTTTGACAAATTTATATGAAAAATTTTGTAGATTTACTTTAAGATTTAACAGTGTGTAGAAGCTACTCTCGAATTTGAAACTGGTCAGATAAAGCAGCTAGTCCAGAAAACATCAAAGCAATAGCCCTTCATGAAACTTGGTCAGTATGATTGTCTTGATGAAATTTAGGTCGAGTTTGAATAAAGGTCATCTGAATTCAAAATCTAGTTCACCCGGTTAAAAACCTACGGGTGACATTTACAACCCAATCATGGAAATTGGTCAGAATGTTTGTGTGGATCTCCTTTGATCAAAAACTAGATCACCAGATCAGTTCCGTCGAGGAAACCCTTGTTGGTATTCTAGAAGTCACATGTTATAGCCTCATGTAAATTGGTCAGAAGATTTGTCTTGTCAAGGTCAAACAGAATGTTTGTGATATATAGTTTAGGGTTGAAGTTTGATACGCATGGTCATAAGTAGGTCTCAGGTGAGCGATATAGATCTTGGCCCTCTTGTTGCAGATGCCACTGACATATACTTAGCAATTAACAACTTGCAGAGTTGCACTACGTTACAAGACTGGTGAAATGGGGAAAATATTACGAAATGGAATTCGACCATAGTAAATATTTCTAGAAATAATAAAAAAATGTTTTGATTGCAGGTTGCATGTTACATCCGTGAGACAGTTGATTGTGCAATATATCTGGGTGTTGACATATCAACTGACCTTTCTTGGAATACTCATATCAACTGAATAACACCTAATGTCAATACAACTCCTGTCGTCATGGGCAGGAACATTAGCACAAAAGATCAAAAGGTCAGGGAAATGGCGTAAAACACTAGTAATACTAAAGTTAGAGAGTATGCCTCTTCTGTCTTGAGTCCGTATTCGCAAAAAAAAACATGAATAATATAGAAAAAGTTCAACGTGGGACAGTTCGTTGGGTGAAAAGTAACTACTGAACATATGACAGTGTCACCAGTATGCAACATGACCTTGACTGGCAGACTAACATGACAGACCAAACACCGCCGACTGACCATGACTTATAAAAATGTTTATTTTTTGGTAGCAGTTCGTCTTCAGTCATATCTTGAGAGGCCTACTAGGGTGACTCGCTGCATGCAGTCCCTTTCCTTCAGGCACATACAAACAGCATCAGCAAATTATTTCATATACCCATTCTTTCCATATACGATGGTGATGTGGAACAGCCTCCCAGCCTCTGTTGTCTTACGTCCCGAATTTGAGGGGTTCAAGTACAGCCTGCACCCTTCGAGCTATCCCTGAGTGATATATGCAGTAATGTTACCAGTTTTAACTTTTTCCTCATGTATATAACACTTTATTTTATGTTTTTCGGTGGTTTATCGAAATATAACGGTGAATTATATTCCGATAAACTCACTGTCCACTCAGTGAAAATTATCAAACTATGTTACCCGGATTAACGTCAAAAAGTATACCAAGCGTAATGAATGCCGGAAACCATATGACGATGACGTCGTTAAAATGACGTCACGTTTGCGATGCATTCTGGTGAAGTTTCCCGCGATTTTCGACATATTTCATTGAATTAAACTCAACAAAAGTAGAGTTTTAGACATAAGATAAACAGAAAAATTGTTGGTATCGATGTCATATCACGATAATTTCACTCGTGAACACCAAAAGTAGTTATTTTCACTCGTGGCTGCGCCACTCGTGAAAATATCACTTTTTGTGCCCACTCGGTGAAATTATATCGTGAACTTACATCAAAAACAACAATTATCCTCTATGTAATTAATATACTCTGATTCAATCTCACTATTTTACTGGTCATTTCCTTAGTAGGCATGTGATGAACGATGTAACAGCATATTAAACCGGTGGTTTCTTGGCCTTTTTCGGTGATGAGATTCCCAATTTAGCATCGTAATGTCTTCAAGCATTTGTAATATTTTCTTGCAACAAATTGTCACTGTGACAGTCTGTTGTCTTATTGTAGATTTTTGTATCATCAGCGAATAATTTTGTTTTGCAATGCATAATTTCTGGTACCGGTAAATCATTGATGAAGATTAGGAAAAAACTGGATCTTACACAGTACCTTTTACTTTAGTACGACATGGTCAATTTTACCTAGACCTGAGCAATAATATAACTGAGATATCCTGTTTTCTTCAGTTGTCAGGATTAGATCCAGCATTGACGGGATATTGCCATCTCTGTATCTTGTTTGGTCTTTGACGTTTTGGCAAAGACAGGTGTCAAGTACTACGGTATACATTCAGAAAACAGAGTGGCAGGGTGATCCTCGTTTACACATGTGTTTTCAGTTTGCCAATTAATCTCTTTGTAATTCAAGTCACTTGTGATCAGTAAATGTGAGTGACCTTTCACTACAGCTTCATTCATAAGCAAGCTTAAGTTAATAGAGTCAACGATGTCGCTATTCGGACTTCCCATTAGCAATTTATCACCTCTACTTTGAGTCCCCCTCCCAAATTTAAAAAACCCACAGTTTCTGCGCTGAAGCACACCTGTCGTGAATACCGGAAAGGGGAGTCAAGAAGACAGATAAATAGATAGTTAGGTACCGGTATGTATGTGAGTCATACTGGAGTTTTGGCAAGCTTTCCGGGGGAGAAATCCCACGGTCGGCCGGGACTATAAACAAAGCCGAGTAAATGACAAATGTATACACTGTATTTTAGAGTTAAATATCGTTGGTACCGGATAATCCATAATGACCAACGCCCCCATAAAAGTTTAGTTAGGCCTGGGACGAATATATACTATCGTTAATATTATTGCTCCAGGTTAGGCCTACTTCAGGTTTCAGGAGATAGTTACACCCTTGGTTCTTTAACATGCCCGGTGTACAGCACCGATACATCGGACCTCGGTTTTAGGTCTCATCCAAAAGACCATTAGTTATGTTAGTGGAGGAGCGGGGGACCGAACCTGCGATCCCTGGATTAACACTCCAGCGCGTTAACCACTGGGCCACTGGTGTGCATCAGACCACGATAAACGTTGCTTAGCTGCATTTTATAATAATTATTTGTTTTAATTCTTGGTTCCGCTTCGGTAATTCATGGACGGAAGTGAGCTAAATGCACGCTTTTCTCGTGCATTTTATCTTTTGTTTGCAAATATAAAACAACAACAGGATTCCCTTTCGAAAAACAAACACAAAATTGAAAATGTAGTTTACCAGGAATACTATATAACTGTAGACGGTTCCTGCAGTTACTAAAGTTGTAATGGTTATATAATCTAGTAAGACCGATAACGATATACTTTTGGATTCGTTGATGGGGTTGATCAAAAGGCGGACAGTTTGAAATTGGTTGATTTCTGTACGGACATGTTGGTCCGTGATTTCGGTAGTTCATGTAAGTGTTACCCGTCATTTGGCACACATTCCTTCACAAAATATTCCATAAATGTCACTGTCCGTTTTTAAATCTATTACAAATTTTGATTGTGACCAAACCGACTTTTTAATAGGATTTCGCGACTTTACAATTTTCTTTGTCGCCCATTCTTTGCTCCCATCTACCAGCCAAGAAAAGCACGTTTACACGTTTTTGCTAAACACTTGTTTGCACGGCTTCCAAAAATTAACTTTCTCAAAAATTGTTTATTTTAAACATTTTGCTTTCTGCTTAGTAGAGAGAACGAATGAACAAGTCAATTAAAGTCATCTTGAGAAATCACTGAAAGCACACATTGTTAACTTTATCAGATGAAATTTCTGCAACACACTACGTATTCGATTTGATTTGAAGCAAATTTTATAAAGGTCCGTCCATAAGAGCAAATATGTGTTAGCTTGAAATTGTGGATGAGACCTCACACTACGTATTCTTCTCTTCTGTCAATATTGTACAGACACCTAAAAAATCTTGGTGTATAATCGTACAGGCGCATGGCGGTGAAATAATCGTCTATATACAGGTGCTCGTTTAAAATTTATATTAACAGTGCATTTAAAAACGTCCGGGAGGCAGCTATTGTAACTGGACTGCCTGCAACTCCCTCTTGAAGCTGTCGATGGTTGAGCAGCTTACTACTGACGGGGGGAGGCTGTTCCAGATCCTGATAGTGTCAGGAAAGTATGATTTCTGGCATATGGTACGAGATAGGCGAGTCCATGGCCTCTCACAAATGTGATTGGTATGAGAAATGTTGTAGGGACGTCTCGGGTTTAGCATGACGTCATGCTGGTCGTTTAACCAATCAAATTATCAGTTGCCTCTTGTTTCTTCATTCAGAAATAGGGTAAACTCTGTGTTTATCATTGACTTCATTGTTAATTTAAGTTGATATAGCATGTATAAGATGTACCCTGATTATTTTAAACATATAAAATCCTTAAAATATGAATTCAAAGCTTTAAATTTCCCAAGGACCATATATTTTATATATAAACTCAGATTTGAAAGTTATGAAATTGGAACGCAACAGTCTGAATGGAGAATTGCAAAATCTGTTGTATTATATGGTTTCTATTGTACGTTAACTGTAGGGTTATGATAATGGACAAATGAGAAACGACCAGAGGTTAGATCTTTCTACAAGTTACGAAGTTAAGGTACTAGTGTATTGTATACTTCAGCTGTGACAGACGCTTGTGGTGTGAACAAATTAGTGGGCCCAGTGTGCAGTCAGCTGCGTTTGGAAAGCGCGGAACAGTACACATGTCAGTTGTGAGACAGGTTATGTGTTGGCAGATGACAACCAGACATGTTTGGTTTCAGGTAAAGTCAAACCTACTAAACTCGCATGTTGCACTTTATTATCACAGAGCCAGTTATATCATACTTACCTATAAGGAAGTGTCTCCAGGTCTGGGTCCGGATCTCAAGACTATTAGTCTCTAGGTCCTGGACCTGGAGACTATCAATATATAGTTAGTCTTTGGGTTTTGGAATTTTTCATTGTTTCTTATTGTATGCATTTACTTCATTCAAATTTAATAAAAAACATAATTATTCATCTTACTGATTATTATGAAAATATATGTCACTATTTTTATCTTGGTGTTATTTTTGTTAATTTTCACAAAGCCATATAATTTATATAATAATACTGAAGTTTACATACATGTTAATTGTATATTAGAAGAAGGAATTTTAAGCTATACGTTGCATAATCAGTGCTCACACTGGCAGTTTATAAATAATAGCCATAAATTTTTCATGAAAAAAAATAATAGCCAAAGTCTGCGCGTTGTCGTATTGACATGACCAGAAAAATACCATTTGAATATAACTGGTCCTTTTTCTGCAATATAGGTCTTGTTCAGTTTTTGTTGGCAATGGGTATTTTACTAAATGGTTCATGGTGCAGTGCTGTTACTGTCCAAGATACTTAACTTCTCATGTGGGGCATTGGAAAACTAAGTCCAGCTGGACATGTCATGACTCTCTTTTCAGTGTGTTGTTCCAGTTAAATGTATGTGCTTGAGTAAAAAGAGCATGTTCATTTTTTTCCAGTAGGAAACATATCTTAATCACACATCTTTTTTTTGTAAAATTCTGCAGAACTAAAATATTAACTGATCTCCTGTAAATTACACATTTCTTGTCAGTTTGTCACGTATTTTCGCGACCCCATTGCCGCTCGATTTTCAGCAACATATTCCAAGTTGTTAGCAATTTTAATCATATTTAAACTAAAAAAATTGTCACCATAAGAAGGCACGGAGAACAGCCTATTTTAAATGAAAGTTTAGAAGAAATCAATCCTACTTTTGCAGCAGGAAACTATTCGAGTAACTGCCTGAGCATCTTTTTAAAAACACACTGAACATTGTGCAGGTATTTTAATCATATTATTCTGTATTCGTGAGAAATATAATGAAAATAATCTGACTTCTGATAATAGCCAAATTAACGTAAAACAAAAATTACATACGTTCGAAACACACCAGTTTTTACCAAAAATCGTTACAAGTGGGAGTTTTCACACTCTTGCTACGTTTTAATTGAAATAATTCACGACACCGAAATTATATATAAAAAAATTTAATTGCCACCATACTGATAATCGGCCGAAATGTGTTGATTTGACGTGGTGATTGACAAGTAAGTTTCCCACAAGTTTATAAGTGGGCGGATTATTATTATCGAAGGACGGGAACACTTTCAGCTCGGCGATTCGGCGGACGGGTTATGTTAAAAAGTAGGCGTATTATAACTATTGAGCGGCGTGACTCGGTTTCGGCCCGGCGATTAGTTTGTTTGTAATTGTGCTTATTGAGTCCGCCATCCTCTAAAGAGGCTAAAATCGATACGACCCGCCCGGCGATTAGGTTGACACGCATGTGTATTAGCGGGAAATATTTTTAATGTGTAAACATAATTATCAACTCTATCGGATTAGTTGATTGGTTACTATTTTCAAGTAATTACTATCGAAGTCGCTGATTGGTTCCAGTTTTAATCGCCTGCAGGCGCATGGTGTATACTGATCTCGATCTGATAATCCGATAACAATCGAACAATTATAAATCAATTAGGGGCCAATTAACAACAGATGTCAAACAAGTGTTGATGCCTCGAGGGACTAAGAAGATATAGACAGATTTTGTGTTTTAGTCGATGTTTTTTTTCATTTTATAGCAGGATTAAATAATCGCCATTTTTTGTAGCCAATCCTTAAAAATAATCGCCAAACTCATAAAATTATCGCAAATGGCGATAATGTCGACTGACAGCGTGAGCACTGCATAATAATACATTGTTCTTTTAGATTTCGCCGCTGTCTGATCACGTGGGTGCAAACATTAATGGGCTTTTATTTAGAAACAAAATTGTGTTTGCACAATATTAAAGTACTGTCCAGCCTTATGAGTAAAATCACCTCAGATGGACAACAATACAAATGGCCAAAGATGGTCCATTAGGTGCGAACTTCAATTGCTCCAGATTAAGACGAAATAAAAACTTTTCAACACCGGTATAAACGTAGGTGAGTCAACACAAAGTTGAAATTAATATGTACACAACAACAAAAAATTCACGTGTACAGTATACACATTTCTACCGAATATAATTTATTGCAATTTTATGTCTTGTAAACCCGTTCATTTACCTGTAAAACCACTCAGAGTGCTGCGATTTTACTCCCGCAAAGTGCTGCGATATTTCTTCATACTCGAAGCCCAAAAAACTTTTTTTGCAATTTTACTGAAAATATTCTGGTTGCCAGAGTAATACGCGCAAGTTACCGATAGTCCTGTTGCTTTACCATACATACACTTCCATTTTTACAAATTTTCAATGTTTTCGTAGAAGTGGAACTTTTTATCATGTCGACATGGAAATTTGAGGATGAGACAAAAGATGATAGTTTAAAGACCATCCTAGTTTGAATTGTATGTTTCATTTGCATTCTTTTATTCATCATATCTGGAGGACCCAGATCATATACATATTTTTATTATTTCTTTACATAAGAGGTATTCTGTAAGAAACTATCACATAAACTGTCAAAAAATGAATTACCTACCTACCTACCCACCAAACTTCAAAAAGTAGGGTCGGGAGACAGCAAACAAAGACTTTTTTTAAATGTTGCCTAACCGTCTGTGATCCAATCAATAAACATGTTCCGTTTTTAGCTCGACTTTTCTATGAAAAGGGGAGCTATCCTACTCGCCCCGGCGTCGGCGTTGGCGTCACACCTTGGTTAAGTTTTTCGTACCACCCCACTTTATTTCAAAAGTATTAGAGGTATGGCTTTAAAACTTACCATACTTGTTTACCATCATAACCTCCATCTACAGACAAGAGTACATAACTCTGTCAAGGTTTTTGACAAATTATGGCCCTTTTTTGACTTAGAAAGTGTATTGAGCTTGGTTAAGTTTTTCGTACCACCTCACTTTATTTCAAAACCATTGGAGGTATTGCTTTGAAACTAACCATACTTGTTTACCATCACGACCTTCATCAACAGACAAGAGGACATAACTCTGTCAAGGTTTTGACAGAATTATGCCCCTTTTGACTTAGAAAATACATTGAATATGGGTAAAATCCACTTATTGCCTTAACCCTTTGAGATATTGCGTTGAAACTTTTAATGCTATTTCACATCATTATCCCCTTCTGTACGCAAGAGAAGGTAACTCTGTCAGGGATTTGTTTTTAAAAATTATCGACTTAGAATCTTGGTTAAGTTTTTCGTACCAGTCCACTTTTTGACTGAACTGTTTGAGATATTAATTTGAAAGTTGGAATACTTGTTTACCATCATGATTCCCAAACATGGGCGGAAAAGGTAATTCTGTCAAGGATTTTATTTGAATTATGGCCCTTTTTGACTTAGAAACTCAGTTAAAATTTTCATTCTTGTCCACTTATTAACTTAACCATTTGAGATATTACTTTGATATTACCATTGTAAGACCTATCTGTAAGCAAAAGAAGATAACTCTGTGAAAAACTTTCTTGATTTGTACTTAGAAATTCCTAGTTAAAGTCTTGTGTGCCCTTAACTGTCAAAGTTTTGTTTTATTGGCAAGCACTAAAAAAGTCGAGCATGCTGTCCTACTGACAGCTCTTGTTCCATTTCAATATAGTCAATTGTCAGATAATGACATTTCAAATGATTCAAAAAGCTTAAAATACAATTGAATTTGTATGGAATAAATTTCCGAGACCCAGAGACAAGCTGTATATAGGTAGTCTTGGGGTCCGGACCGGGAGACTTTCTGTCTCGAGATCCAGACCTGGACCTAGAGACATATCCTACCTTTAACACACCAATATCAGTTATTCAGACAAAATGCATTTTGCATTGCTTGAAGTGTTTGATAATTTTAATAGCTTGAAATGACCAGTGATTAAGAGCTTTTATTAGATGTACTTAACTATTGTATGCAGACCAAAAGTCCAGAATTTAGTCTTGAAAGTAGACGACGTGATGTACTCTTGAACAGTTGAGGCATCCAGTCATGGCTGTGTATGCACAGTATTGTATCTGTAATGTTCTTTACTTGAGCCAGGCCTTTGTAAAAGGTAAAAAGGTAAAGTGTTTGTTTATAATAGTGTCACCCCTAGTTAAAGGGCCAGCCATATCTGACTTATGAGACACCTTCTTTCTTAGCCTATTTACCTCCCGAATCTTATCCTTTAATGCCAGGCATCAGACAGGTAGGCATACGGTAACCATTATTTAACTAGCTGGCAGCTCACTCACCGACCATATCAGAACGGACCCCTGCTGGGATTCGAGCCTTCGACCTCCCGCTCCCAAGGTGGATGCCTAAACCACTAGACCAAAGGAGACTTTGTATATAGTACAGATTGGCACTGTATGCCTTTGTATATAGTACAGATTGGAACTGCAGTGTGTGTCTTGTCTGCTAGTTTTCTCATATTTGGAAGGATTTATTATTTTGTTTGGGTGTATAGTTGGATGGATACTTATGGCTATATTCAAAAATCTTCCTTGACTCAAACTCCACCAAAGAAGGGTCGGTTACTTGCCGTCGATTGGTCAACTGATTATTAAAGTTTATTAGATTTGGTTGATTTATTGCTTTAGTTATCAACTGGCCAATCAGATCTGCCTAACGGTCCCTCCCTTAGTCGAGGTTGAGTCGAGGAACGTTTCTGAAAATTGCCATAAGTTTGATGGTGTTTTAGGAATACTTTATTTATTTTACACCAGTCCTTTGGTTAGTGATAAATTTCTATATATCTGTTTGACTTACGATATATTATAGGAGAGGAACCAAGATTACCATAGTGTGTGTGTCCCTTAAGGAAGTCAGTGTGTGTTTCACAAAGACAGGTGACATTGTACATTTGACACAGAAGCCAGACAGTCTTGTCACAGAATTTGTAGATTCTGTATTCAACGCGAAATTTACAAGTTGTTTGAGATGCCATAGAACAGTGATATTGTGTTCCAGGTTTGGAGATGCAGGGTTAGGTAACTACATTCTGTTGTATGTGTTGTGTTTGCTGCCAAAGTTTAGCTCTGCCAAACTAAAGCTTTATAGAATAATAATTGTAAAGCAGGCTCATACACCACTTCTTCTTGTCAATGAAGATACAGATTCTGGTAAATGCAATAAATGTTACTGGGTTTTGTCCAGATGATAGTGTACTGCTTGTGTCAGACCAGGGAACAGTAGTGTACAGAACCAGACTAGATAGTGAAAACACAGTGGAACCAGTCCCTCTTGTTGATACAGGTGACAGTTCACTGCTTGTGTCAGAGCATGGAACACTTGTGTACAGACCAGTCTAGATAAGGAATACACAGTGCAACCAGTCCGTCTTGTTGATACAGGTAACAGTAAACTGCTTGTGTCAGAGCATGGAGCACTTGTATATTGAACCAGTCTAGATAATGGAAACACAGTGGAACCAGTCCCTCTTGTTGATACAGGTAACAGTTCACTGCTTGTGTCAGAGCATGACACACTTGTG